>CM077087.1:143410264-144610264 GCA_039513925.1 Platanthera zijinensis | reverse complement strand
GGAGTGTGAACATTTTGTTATATGGACACTATCTATTTTGATAATCATACTTGTGTGTGTGCATCAATTTTTGCTTATATATACTGTGAATGTTTGTCTGTTGTATATGTTAGTGTATATCATTGACTAGGGTTCTGACTTCTTTAAATAGGGGAAGATTGTTGGGTCCATTGACACAATGTCCTGAATTTGAAGAAGGCCCATAAGTCAATGATATACACATAAATGTATTTAATATATGTTCCAGTTCATTGTATGCAGTTTATACTCTATACCATGATTAGACAGGATGTCAGGGTCAAAATACTAGTTGGACTCAAGACAGGATGCTGACAAAACAAAAATCTGATTAAATCCAAAAGCGTCGAGTGAAGACAGTTCACTCAACGCCATAAGGCTAAAAGCATTGACAGAAGCTTAAGCAATCAAAGCCTCAAACGTGTAGACAAGTGATCTGGCTAAGTCCAGAAGAATTGAGAGAAGGCAATTCAATCAATACCAAGAAGCCTAAAAGAGTTGACAGAACTACATGCAGTCAAAGGCGCAGTATTGTTGCCAAGAAATTTGTCTGAGGACATAAGCGTTGAGTGAAGGTAGTTCACTCAACGCCTACTCATCAAGAAGCCAGGCAAAGGCAGAAAGCTTTGAGTGAAGAAGCTACACTTAATGCCTTCATACAGTGAAAATTCAACCAAGTCCAGAAGCATTGAGTGATTAAGGCTTACTCAACACCTATTCAGTTAGACAATAAAAGTCAAGATGCATTGAGTAATGAAGGCTCCCTCAATGCCTATACAGTTAGACTATCGATGTCTATATGCATTGAGTGATGAAGGTTCACTCAACCCCTAGAGATGCAAAATTCTGCTAAGTGTTTTTGCGTTGAGTGATGAAGGTTCACTCAACGCCTGGAGATGCAGAGTTCTGCTAAATGTTTTTGCGTTGACTGATAAGGCTTCACTCAATGCCTGTGTAGATTGTCTAAAATTTGCTAAGTCCACGGGAGCTGAGTCATGCTGATTTCAACAGAAATTCAAATATCACAGGTTTTGCATGCTAGAAGACAAAATACACCACTTGCCCTTAGTACTATAGTTAATGCAAAAGCTGTGTTGTAGTTGCCCATTCCAGGGGTCCACACTGCGCATAGAGCCGTTTGATTTACGGAAAATAAAATGAGAGTTCCAAGAAATTAAAAGCAAGCTTTTTTGACTTTCGGAGAAAAAGATTTCTGGATCATCTTCTTGCAGAAAATGAAGCAGAAGAGCTCTGCAACTGATTTTCAACAGCAAGTCTGAAGACTTCATACTAGGTTGGCTGATTGAAGAAATAAAGCATAATAATATCAATTTGTCTTCATCAGCTAGTTCAGAAGCTCCAGTTTCTGAGATTCTTCCCAACACAAGCTGAACCAACCTGAAGATCTACTTCCTTGGTATTGTGAAGAAGTTGGGTTGAGCTCACTTAGTCTAGAAAGAAGGCTCAGAGAACACTTTCTCTAGAGTAAGTCATCAACAACAAACTCACTCTTTTTGTAGTTACATTCTTGATCTGAGGTATAAGCCTGAAATATAAAGACTAAGTTGTAGGATCCTTCTATGGATTTGAGGTAGGGCCTGTAAGCCTTAGGTAGGAGATTTATTCTCTAAGGTAGGATACTATGGTGGATCTGTGTGTGGGCTATCCTCCTAGCTTGAGTGTAGGACTTTGGATTAAGTCAGAGGTAGGTGATCAGAAGGATCACTGAGCTGTAGGAGATTTTATCTCTGAGTGTAGGGCCTTCGACCTGAGATAGGACTTGGAGGAAGTTTGAGAGATCCTGAGGGTTCTGTGTTGTAAGCTCTTAGAGCTGAGATTAGAGAATATTGCCTTGTATAACTCACATTTAGAAAGGTGGGAGGGACAATAGATGTACCCATACTTTGGAGAACCACTATAAATACTTGTGTGTTATGTCTCTTTCTTGAAAGCTAACTAAATTAACTAAACACACAACACAGCTAAATAAAAAGATAGTCTTAAAGACTAAGAAACCTATTCACCCCCCTCCAGGTGTATAGTTACTCTTGAAACAAAGACTTTCTTTCTCAATATACGTACTTTGGGTCAAACCCAACAATTTCTTTGATCTATCTCTATAGATCTTAATACTAAGTATATAAGTCGCTTCGCCTAAGTATTTCATAGAAAAGCAGTTCCCTAGATTTTTCTTAATAACTTGTAGGGTCAGTTTGATATTCTCGATCAACAGTATGTCATCTACATATAATATTAGGAAGACAACAATGCTCTTACTAATCCTCTTGCAAACACACTATTCATCCTTATTTGTGATAAAACCAAACTCTTTGAGCCCATTGGAGTCCTCATAGATGTTGCATTTTCCATTTTAAATTTCTTAAGTAACTCCTTGGTGAACTACGTTTGAGAGATGAAAATACCATATTCAGTTGACTTCACCCGAAGTCCTAAGAAATACTTCAACTTACCCATACTGCTCATTTCAAACTTCCTTTGCATCAAGTTAGAAAACTTTTTGCAAAAGTTGCCGTCTGTAGATCCAAATATAATATAATCGACATATATTTGTACTAGCAGGATCTTTCATTTTACTTCCCTAAGAAATAATGCCTTATCTATCTTTCCTCTTGAGAGCTTGTTTTCAAGAAGAAAGCTAGATATCGTCTCATACCAGGCTCTGGGAGCATGTTTTAAATTATATAATGTTTTATTCCAAAAATAAAAATTATTAGAGGTTAGAACAACAAAACCTGGGGGTTGTTCCACATATACTTCCCCTTTAAATTTCCATTAAGGAAGTCTGATTTCACATCAATTTAGTAGACTTTAAAACCTTTGTGAGCAGCATACGCTAGGAACAATCTGATTGCTTCGAGTCTGGCCACAAGAGAATAGTTTGATCGAATTTGATTCCTTCTTCTTGTCGGTAACCTTGAGCTACAAACCGAGATTTGTTCTTTTTGATAACTCCATTCTCGTCCAACTTATTTGTGAAGACCCATTTCGTCCCTATAACATTTTGAACTTTGGGCCTTAGTACCAGCTCCCACACCATACACCTTTCTAATTGATTGAAATCTTCTTGCATTGTATCGATCCATGAAGCATCCTTATTTGCTTCTTTGAACTCCTTTGGCTCAATCTGAGAAAGAAACTAAATTACAAAACTTCGTTAGATGTTCCTCTTCTTGTTCAAACTCCTTCACTAAGATCTCCAATGATCAGGTCAACAGGGTGATCTCTTGAATGTCTGATCACTAAATTCCTTGCAGTGCCACTAGGAACTTCTGCTTCTTCTGGTGCACGTTCTTCATCTTGATGCTCTTTATCTATAATCAAGCTTGCAGTATTGACTCTGATAGAACTTGAGATATCTTCTTTGACCGCTTCTTCTAAGCTTAGCTCTTTAAGTTTTGCACCTGCATCTTTAATAAAAACACTAGAAGAGTTTTTATGAAGCATTCTTATCTCATCAAATACAATATTGATAGACTCTTCTATAACCAGAGTTTTCTAATTAAAAATCCTACATGCCTTATTATGGCTACTATAACCTACAAAAGTACCTTTAAAATATTTTTCACTAAACTTAGTTTTGTGATACTTACCATTATTAAGTATAAAACATTTGCTTCCAAGTATTCTAAAATAGTACACAGTCGGTTTTCTGCCTTTTAGAAGTTCATAAGGTATCTTATGATGATTCTTGTTGATTAAGGCTCTATTTTGCACATGACATGTTGTATTGACTGCTTTAGCCCAGAAGTACTCTAGTAATAAAGAGTCATTCAACATTGTAGTACATACCTCATTGTGTGTTCTATTTTTTTATCTAGGCAACTCCATTATGTTGTGGAGTACGAGGAGAGAAAAACTCATGAAAGATATCTAAGCTTGCACAGAACTTTGTCATGACACCAGACTAAAATTCTGTTCCATGGTCGCTTCTGATTTTGAACACAGAGTAGCTAAATTCATTTTGTATTTGTCTAATAAAGCTAGTGAAAGAGTCAATTGTATTTGACTTGTGTTTCAGAAAGAATACTCATGCAAACCGTGAGTAATCATCAACAATAACTAATGTGTAAGCTTTAACATCTAAGCTATGGATCTATATGAAGCAGATATAAGCATCTGGAAGAATCTTTGATAATAATGCTTTTAAAAGTAGCCATTATCTGCTTGCTCATCTATTATGCGTGATATAGTATCTCTTTAACACACTTAATATCAGGTGCATCACGCACTAAGTTGTGAGTGAATAACATACTTATAGTTTTGAAATTAATATGTGCTAATCTCTTGTGTCATTGATCACAAAAAGATGCACTATCTTTTGGAAAAAAACACACTTGTGTAGAAACTCTAAGCAATGAAAATTAAGATAGAAAATATTTCTACTTCGAGTGCCTGATAAAATAGTTTCTGAGTTAACAAATGACTTTATCAAACACTTGTCCTTATAGAACTGAACCATACACCCTTTGTCACATAATTGACTTATGCTTATGAGATTATATTGTAATCCCTCAACATAAGCTACGTTTGTGAAAGAGACTTTACCGTTGGTAATCATACTGTAGACTTTAGTAATTCCTCTATCGAATCTGCCAAAAATAACTTGTGGGCCATCTTTGACTGAGGTATAATTTTGTAGATGGCTTCTTATTCCGATCATATGCCTGGAACATCCACAGTCTAAATACTAGATAGGATTTTTGTTGGCCTTTGGGCATACATGCATTCACAGACTAAATACCTTAGAATCCTAAATTGATTTGGGTCCTTGGTTCCTTGTTAAATAACTTCCCCAGGAATGTTAACATTGTGAGGGGTCATTCTTGGATTGTTAACTCATGGAGTATTATAATTATTCGAATTGAACCAACAATCTATGGCAAAATGACCGATTTTGCCACAACAACAATAGTTAAATCTATTGTACCTTCTTTTCTTCTCCTGCATTACCTTTGAAAGAGAAGTCTGGCGGGAGATACTAATTTAGAAGTAGAAGCTTCATGAGAATAACATACGCTTGGCTTCTTTGTCTCATATGACTTTGTAGCAACATGCTTGACTCTTGTCGCTTTCAGATCACTCAATCCATGAACGAATGTACCATAATGCTAAAGTATGATCTCTTCATGAGATGCCCTGAGAGCACTCATTCCAAGATTTTTGTGATGGCTCCATCCCTGGTAATTCTTGTTAGAGACAAAGTATGTTGGTCTAGCAACCTGACTGTCGGATGTTTCAAGGTCATACCTATTTGTCGGAAAGATTATCTTCTTGAAGGAAGGTTGGCTTTGAGGAGACTTCCCTTTATCCTTAGTAATATTATATCCAATGCCACTCACCTTAGAGTCTGAAAATCCATCAATGAGAGATAGGACATTCTTTGTCTTCGAGAAGTTTTTGACAAGCTTCCTTTCAATCAATAACTTTTCTTCCAATTAATTTATGAATTTCTATTTCAGACTTACTAGTTCAATAGAGCATTGCAGTTTCTCTGAGAGGGGTCACCTTCCTTAATTCAAATTCTAATGCCTTGAAAGAGACAATCCCTTTGGCTTGAGATTTAACCACCTTATGACATTTGTCAAATCCCTTCAGTAATGCTAGATGCTGCACTATTAGGTCTGAATCCTCTTCAGATGAGTAGTCTTCATGACCATCATATGTAGTATCAGTTTTAGATAGAGGAGTATGTAATTTACCTTCCCATTATATTGAGAGTCATAGTTATCCTTATCGGTATGTGCCATTAGCCCAAAATAGGCTTCTTCATTCGAGCTTGACTCATTTAGTTTCTATCACTGAAAGTCTTCGACTTTCTGTCGATGAAGCACTTTTCTTCTTTCTTTTTACCATTGAAGGATCTCTTTTCTTCCTTCTTGGATCCTTCCCTCTTCTTATGAGGACAGTCGACGATCATATGCACTGGCTTATTACAACAATAGTAAAGTATGTAAGAATAAACGTGTCTGTTCTATTTTTATTTATACATGTCGATACTGTTGTAGCTCTTCTTGTGATGATCACCATCATGATGAGATTTTCTATAATCAGATGAGGAGGGCTGATTTTTCATTTGCCTCCTTTTGCTGAGCATCCTCTTAAACTATCCAGAGAGTAAAGAAAACTCTCCATCTAACATTTAAAAATTGGAGGTGCTTTCCTCTGAATCTTCATGTTCATTTGATGTATGTGTCACTGCTGGTGACATAGCTATGCCTTTCTTTGACCCTTCGGCCTTCAATGCTATAAACTTCTCTTTGACTAAAGTCTTGCTTCCCTCTTCTTCAGCCTTTCTCATGTTGAGTTGCATCTCGTGTGAGAGCAGCTTCCCGAACAAGTTATATGGCTCAATCTTAGCAAGATTACCAAACTCTCTTATAACATAAACCTTAATATCACATTCTTTGGTCAAGGATCTCAAGAATTTGTCATTAAGTCCACCGTTGGTAACACATGACCATAATTTCTTAGGCTGTTGATGATCTTGAAGAACTTTTCATAGCAGTCAGAAATAGTGTCCCTCTTATATTGCTTGAAGGCCTCATACTCCTGATTGAGGAGGGATTTTCTATCATCCCTTCATCCATTCCTTCCAAAAGAACAATTTGAAATTACCATATTTCATTAGCATACTTACAGTGGATTAAGTTTTGCAGCATTGAATCGTCTACCGTACTAGCAATGATGTTCTTCGCCTTCTTATCTAGAGCGACAAGAGCAATCTCAACTTTGTTTAAGTCCATCAATTCTTTTGGATCCATCAGATTTGGATCAATTGTTGACGGAGTCATAGGAACATGTGGACATTCTTAAACAATTATGAAGATTCTGGGATCACAAGCTTCCATGAAGAATTTAACTCTTTCCTTCCACATAGAGAATTTTTTTTGGAGCACACTAGCAGCTTTATCGAGGATAAATCCTTATTCTTGTCCATTCCAGACATGCTTGTCTCTTTTGACAACTAGATGAGGATCTGTTCAAGGTGTTAACCTTTTAACGAACAACCTAGCTCTGATACCATTTGAAAGTATCTAGTTATCGACCTAAATCACCTAGAGGGGGGGGGGGGGGTGAATATGTGAGTCTTGTGGCTTTTAGCAGAATTAAATTTTAACAAAGTAATGTACAAAAAAAAGAGCACGACACAGACAAAAAAATTTATAGTGGTTCACTGAAGATGGGTACATCTACTTTCCCGCCTCTCCTATCTAGCACTTCATGTTAGACTCGACCTCTTCAAAAAAAACTCAGATTATAACAATCTTACACTTGGAGTATAACTCATACAATCTCGGAGAACAACTTCCCCTACACTCGATCCTTCAACAAGGATCTACAAAAACTCGGAAGAACAAACTTCCTACAAAGCAATAAGAAAAATATTTGTTGGAAAACAATCTTCTTTCTCAGATCTGAAAACAATCCTTCTTCATTGCGTGAAAGCTTTGACTGAAATCTTGAAGAATAAGAAGGATCTAAAATATAAGAGCACAGATATGATCTGAGAAACGATGGATCTCTGAAGGTATGCAATTCTGAAATCTTGAGATCGATCGAGTCTTCTCTTTGTAGGAGGAATCACAAATCGAGAGAGCTATCAGCGAAGGAATTCTTCATGAAATCGAATTTGAATTCCCAATGGTTTATGGCAATTTGTGATTAGAACAACAATTAGGGTTTTCTGAAATATCCCTTGACTATTTATAGGTGATTCTTCACTAATGGCTCAATTTCGAACTTAGTTTTATCGTTCATGCGTATTGTACATGGAGGAAGCCCTAATTGTTGAAAACCGTCAAAATGAGAACAAAAATAAAACGAAAATCTTTTAAGTTCAAATTCGTCAAGACATCACCTGAACTCTCCAGACCACTCGACGAACTAGTCGAAAATACTTGAGAGAGAGTTTGCGTGAGATGTTTGGACTTTACGAGACCTTTCGACGAGTAAGCTGAAAGATCTCGAGAGAACTCGACGAATTTTGATGAGTATATGATGAATGTACTTGAACTGGCTAAGTTTTCAAACTTTCTCTGGAACCTTAAGGTAGTTACCATGACTTCTCGAGAGTACTCGACGAATTTCACGAGTACTCAAGTAAGTACTTGAGAAATTCATCGAGTATATACGGGAAATCTAAGATGTTTTAACTTAGTCATTCTGGACAATAGTTCTATATGATCTCTCAAGTACCCCCGATATCACTCGACGAATTCTATGAGTGCTTACGTGAGTTCACGACGAATTTAATGAGAACTCACGAGATCACTCAACGAAATGACTTTGCCAAATTATGTAACTTCTGAATAGCAACTTCCATTATGATGTTAGATGAAGTACACCCCATTAGATAGATTACACATGGGTCAACACGATGTTCTATACAGTGAGGAATTATATTGCACAGAACTGTGTTTGGAGACCCATTGAAACCTGAAAATGGTTTGTACTTGGCAATTAAGACATGCACCACACATAACTAAAACCAACATCAAATACAAACTCAATTCAACTTAGTTTAAGGGACAATTCTTCAAATTAGGGCTATTGTGGATACAAAACCCAACACTTTTAATGCTATGGGACACACCGTGCAAGCATACGATATTATCAACATAAGGTTTTGCCAATTTTCCCACTAAATCGTCCCGCTAATTTGGAATAAAGTATGACACCTTTGTCAAACATTCAACGGTCACCCAAATGGCATTGTTTCCACGCTTCGATCTCGGCAAACCGTGCACAAAATCCCAGATATGTCGTCAAATTTCCACTCTAGTATCTGTAATGACTTTAAAAACCCACCAAGCTTATGAAATTTAGCCTTCACTAAGGTGCAAGTGTGACACTTCGTCATATAAATAGCTATGCCCTTCAAACCTGGCCACCAGAACAACTTTTTAACGTCCTTAAACATCTTGGTGCTCTCAGGGTGGATTGTGTACTTTGTGAAATGTGCCTCGTACATAAACTTCTCCAGTAGTTTGCCAACATTTGGGATGCACAACCGATTGCATGCTGTTCTGAAAGCCAGTCTATGCTAAATGTCACATCAAACTCTGATATCGGCAGCATCGATTCTTCCAAGTTAAACTCATGACTTCCTATTCGCACTTTAACACAACAAACTCTATATATGCGCATCAAGCACCCATTCAGCAACAACACATCCAATCTATATTTCGATAGAAGAGAAGACACTCTAATACGCATTACAAATCCGCAGATAGAAAGGTGTGAGAAGCTCATGTATAAAACAATGCTCTCGCTGGATAGTCCAGAATTAGGACAAAGCCTAATATAAATAAGTTATACAAGCATTACATAAGGTATAAAGTATATAAAGAAATAAAAAGATGTATACTAACACATACTTGTCACCACATCGCTCTATTTAATGTCCTCCTATTAACCAAGATTAAATACTTTGCACTGAGCTGGAGCATATGGGATGTAGTTGACTCCACTGTCTTCTCCTTTTCAGAATATGATACTCCCACCTTTCTCTCTGTATTTGGATGACCACTCTAATAATATCGAGCCATATGTCCTACCTTGCTACATGTATAACAAGCAAATGGGCCTCCTTGCCTAATAGTTTCCCTGAAAATAGTAGAAGAAGGTGCTGACCTAGAAGACCTAGACTTCTTCTTCCACCTGCCTTGCCCTAACTTTGTAGAGCTCGATACTTTGAACTCTTGCTTTTTAACACCCAAGTCATTCTTACTTTGGAATCTTTTTAAATAAAGCTCCAGGGATCGGGTAGTATTCACCAGCATCAGAAAGCTCTACGTCGTCAGACCTGAGAGATGTTAACTAAGGTCATCCCGTAGACCTTTATAGAACCGATTGGTCTTTTTCTCCTCATCATCAAATATAGAGCCCACATACAACCCCAATCTAGTGAACTCATGCAAGTAGTCATCAATAAGACTCTCTCCCTAATTCAACCACTGGAACTGATTCTCCATCGCAATCTGTTGCGTAGAAGGGAGATACCTTGCCAGAAAAGTCTCGAAAACTCCTCCATCGAGACCTCAGTCAGTTGCCTTCCAAAAAACTGATGTAGTTCATACTCATCCCACCATAGCCTTCCCTTTCCTTCTAAAAGAAAGCTAGCTACAATCACCATTTTCCTCTCCTCCATCTCCGTTGTCGTCAAGGTTTGCTATATTCTTGAGATCTAGTATTCGGCTTGAGTGGGGGATCAAGTTCCCTCAAACATTGGAGGATGGAAGCTCAAAAAATGCTTCAGTTGTTTCTCCATCACTCGCCTCGCTGCCAAAGGCTCATCAGGCACTTGCCTCATAGCCACGAGCTCAATTATGCCAACTTGCTCCGGGGAAACCACAGGGGTAGGAGGATGTACTTGTCCTCCTAGTTGGGCATTGATCAGCGTGAACACTGCTTCAGCAACCTATCCAATTATTTTAGTAGAAGGAGGAGGTGTAGGCACCTCAGTTGGTGCACTACTTCCTGTCGAGCACTAGGGCTAAGACTACCCCGCGCCGCTTCTAGTCACCTATAATTTGGAATTATAAAATTAACTGACTAGTCATATTCAAAATAGCAGTCGCAGGAACACACAACTTCTGCAAACATATGTATTTTCATTCCTAAATGGACATTCATGGGTTCTTTCACGTTGTAACGGTAACACACATAAACATGCTTACCACCCCTTAAAAGAATTTGACCACAAATTCGAATAAGACAGACAAATACTAGAAGTTGATAACAAATTGTAACACACCAATCTGTTATGAAGAATATAACAAAAGGTATGGTTGGGGCCCACACAACATTGCACGGACAGACAGTGGAGTTACATGTTGAAACCAAAACATTCACGTATCCTTACTCAGAGTTACATTCTAGCTGATGTTTTAAAGTAATAAGAATCCACAACCAGGAATGTCCACTATATATATAATCAGGAATGACTGTCATACAAAATATTTATCCTTAAAGCCTTGCAACTTATGAAATGTTTACAAGACCAAGTTGTTTTATATACTTTGGCATGCAGAATGACAACACGTGAATACTAGTAAACTCTTTGCTTGGCCTTCGAGGGCCGTCACAGCACAAAGGGGCTTCAGCCCGCTACTTCTCACTCGTCTCTCTTATACTTGCATAAGGATAATCCACCAAGACGTGGCAAACAAGTAACGGTCAGCTTTAGCTGACCAATTTATAACGACTACACCCCATGCCCGGGGAATTGGTACTCCTTCACTGCAGGCAAGCATTATTTATTCGAAGCAAGAACATGCAACTTAAGCACCATTCATTATCAATGGCGGCACAACCTTCCACACGCTTCGTGCTTTCAAGGAACTCTTTTGGTGCACTCCCCGAGTCCCACCACCATCCTAAGTCCCAGACTTGATGGTTTCCTTTGAATATTCACTAGTCAGGCATGTAGCCACCACTCTCTCCTATACCAACGATGATTCCAATTACTTTAGGAATCTTATCTGAATAACATAGTGCGGGTACAATTCAGCCACATCCTATTGCTCAAATCATTGTGTCAATGACAACGACATAGGTCAGCCTCCCCTTTCCTGATCATAACATACATAACCACGTTATGTTCCAAGGATGGATCTCAAGGCACCACAATTGGACCCATAAGGCTCAAGAGCTTAACATGCTACCCATCTTGTCTCATGGAAACAGGCTTCATAACAACAATCAAAGCTCTATGAGAGCTATATGCAGTGGTACCTACTACTGCCGGGTGGTTTCAATTGAATAACATTTGTTTCCTGGAGCGCACCTCCAGTACTCCCTGTAGTATCCTGTAGCACCTTAAGACCATTAAACTGACCATTCATCCACAAAGCTCAACAAGAGCTACTGTCGACGGTATCACACTTCCACTAGGAGATATCAACAGAACTTTGATTCTGCTCCTACCTTGGGTGTTTCCTGAAGAACACCTTCAATACAAATTGCAACAAGCTGTATATCCCAAAATTCCGTAAAAATGCATATTTATCCACGGAGTCTTCTCCAGCACGCAAATCAACATCACCAATTAAGACCAACTTGTCACATATGGGTTTCATACAACATGGCTATGTTTGTACTTCGATTCCGAACTCTATATGCAATTTCTACCGAGGATACTTCGTATTAGCCCATTGAAAACTTCTCGTTCTTCACCAATTGGTAAGGGTTTTCATGCAAATATGCCAAATAAGGACTTCACTTGTCCAAAAGGAGAATCGTTACCCTTGTAGGTCGCTTAGGATCCATAAACATTGATTTTATTTGCATGGAAACATTCGCAACGCCTTCCCCTTGACGGATCTATCCTCGGCTCACGATTCGGATCTCAAGAACTCCTCCAACAGCTCTCCAAGGAGCTGGATTATCCTCCACTTCTTCTTCATTCTTTTTATTCCCAAGCTTGAAGAGAGAGAGATAGTGTAAAAGTGAAATGATGCTTCTCTCCCCCACTCTCTGATTAAGCATAGACGAGAATAATCCTGGCCTTAGGATCCAAATACTAAAAAGAAGGGACATACCTGATTCAAAAAGAGATTTTATGTCTCAAGCGCTACCACCTGGCGGTATCGCGCTATCATTGGCGGTATCTCGAGCGGTGGTTTCTTGACCAAGTAAGCACCGCTCAACAACTGCTTCAATAATAACCTATGAGTGGAATCCTAACACGTCGGTTACTACTGCCTGGTGATACCGATAGCGCCAATGACAGCTCTTGGCATTGAGACAATATGACGCCGCGTCGAGATCACTCGATGCCTAATCGAATAACACGACTACATCATTTTGTTCACTATCATTGGACGGTATCTCTATCGCCGGCGATAGTGTCAAAATCCAGATACTGTTGTTTTTAGCTATAGGAAACCTTGGGTGTTACACAAAGCACCAACAAAGGCACTAAAATAAATCTACACCATATGAAGTTCTCAACAAAATGAAACGAATAGTGGAGAATTTGAGAATATTCGGATGTGTAGCCTATGCTCTCGTGCTCAAATAGAAGAGAGAAAAGCTCGACCAGACAAGCACAAAATGTATGCTTATTGGCTATAGCGAGGAGTTCAAAGCCTATAAAAAACTGAATCCCAAGCCTAAAATTGTATCATTTCAAGAGATATCGCATTGAATGAGAATGAATCCTAAAATTGGGCATCCAACATAGGAAATAATAACCATGTTGATGCGCGAAAACGGAGAGGAGTGTTCACGGACACCAGCAGCTAACGGGTGTTCGGTCTCACAAGCGAGGTGAAGGAGGAGGTTGCGGGGATATAGGAGAGGTTGTTAAGGATGCTGAAAATAGCAGGGAGGTTGATCAGGAACTGTCAAGCAGACGGTTACTTTTGTGGTTAGCTCTGCATGTTGATGCCGAGAGAAGAGAGGCGTTGAAAAGAAGAAGGGGCTGCTAGCAGCGGCAACAACAGACTTCGCCCACCGCGGCTTAAAATCCACTCTTGCGACGGGCTTTCCTTGTATTATGAACTGAGGTTACAGCTTGAGATTGCACCTTTACATAGAAAGCAAAATAAAGGGTACAAAGGGGGAAGCTGGCGGCTAAGGAAAAAAGGATGCCAGAGGCCGCGCGGACTGAGCAGAGAGGTTGGTAGACCACGCGATTAGCTGATCTCGCAGCTCGCTTAAGCAAGCCGAGCGGACTGCACGATTAGGCAGAGAGAACAGCTGAGGTCGCACGGACTGAGATTCGGAGTCCGCAGGAACTGATGCCTTGACCTTGTCGTCCCAACTATGTCCCCCGAATGAGAGGTATGGGGCCTATTTATAGGACTGAGGAGGTAACAGTCATGGTAACGTCACCCCCGGTAGAGCGATAAGTTGAACGAGTAAAAAAGGAGTCCGCCGAGTCCGCACCATGCTGTGCAGATAGGGACTACTTGAGCTGATCCTGTTATTGGCGGACTGGGATGAGTACGCCTCTATTGCGCAGAGTGAGCTCGCGTCGAGCTGTGCGAGCTGAGGAGTAGTCCGCCCGCTGTTGGGAAGAAGTGGGTAGTGGGAAAATGGAGGGCTTACTGATGGACTGCAGAATGAGTCTGCCTAGCCCGATGTAGAGAGGATGAGGGAGATCGCCGACGTTGAGCTGGGGTTCTCCTGAAGGACTGCATGATGAGTCTGGTCAACTCGTGGCGGACGGGTTGAGCAGGACGCCTCCTGCTGGAGACTTGTCCCACTAGCTTGGCGACCTGGCGGGCTGAGAAGGTAGATCACGCACTGCTGACTGGCAGCCTGGAGATAGGTCGCCACTGCTATTGGATGAAGAGAGTACACCTCCTCCTTGCGGGTTGGAGTTGAGTCCGCGTGGTATGGTGAGGTCTGGCGTAGAATGGTTGGCCATGTTGCCGTCTCTATAGGCATGCTGAGATCGAGTCCACCCATTGCTGGCGGACAGGAGAGTTGGTCGTCGTCTGGATGTGTGGGCTGGAGAGCTGGAGGGAGGAACAAGTCTGCCTCCCTTAGGAGGACTAAAGACTAAGTCTGCCACCTCCTGCTAAATAGAAGGAGCAGTTCGCCCTCTTTGGTGGAGCAAGCTCGTCTGCTGTTGGATGGACAGGCTTGTCGCGTACTGGCTGGCGACCTGGAGGCTGGTCGCCTAGCAATATGGCGGTATGTGCGGATGTCAATGTGAGTCCGCCATTCTGTTAAACCTATTGGAAGAGAACTGACGCGTGGTTAGATGATCATACCGCACGACCATCAGGGGCAGAGTGAGGAAGCAGTCCGTAGCCCCTGCAGAACGAGCGATTGCTGCGCGATCTGGGCAGTCTGGCTGGGGGACCGCCCTAGCCGTGCGGCCTGAGCGGACAGAGATTCTGTCTGCCAATCCTTTGAAAAAAGGGGGCTGACAGGCCGCGACCTTTAGGGGGAACCTGGAGCAGGCCTCGACTTGCGAGCTAGCTATCTTGGGAGGGATCGCCGATTTCTGGGTTAACATAATCCCCGTACTTTTTTAAGTCCCGGAGGGAACTTCAAAAAAGTAGGAGACCCACAAAAATTGTGATCCATCCCTCGAAAAAACAAGAGGCAGGGAGAGACAGAACCTGATATCTCTCATCAGAAAAAGTTTGCAAATGTCTATCTTTTTCCTGCAAAAGAAGAGTTAATGTACGCGAAAAGAGGCACATCTTATGCGTACCTGGGTTGCTTTTGCCAAACGAAGAAGATGTGAATGTCTTTCATTGAGCTATGTAAAACAAAGATGAGTGGAAAGTACAGAAGAGTGATAACTTGCAAGTACCTGAAGGAGGCTTGCAAGCACTATTAATCTTTTGTAGAAAGAAGAGTAAGTAGCAGGTATGAAACTAAATTGCAAGTACCTGGATGGAACTTTCAAGTATCTGCCAATCTCTACAAAAGAAGAGTAATTAGCATGTATGAAATGAAACTAAATTGCAAGTACTTAGATAGAACTTGCAAGTATCTGCTAATCTCTGCAAAAGAAGATTAAGTAGCAGGTATGAAATGAAACTAAATTGCAAGTACCTGGATGGAACTTGCAAGTATCTGCTAATCTCTACAAAAGAAGAGTAAGTAGCAGGTATGAAATGAAACTAAATTGCAAGTACCTAGATGGACTTGCAAGTATCCGCTAATCTCTGCAAAAGAAGAGTAAGTTGCAGGTATGAAATGAAACTAAATTGCAAGTACTTGGATGGAACTTGCAAGTATCTGCTAATCTCTACAAAAGAAGAGAGTGAGTAACAGATATGAAATGAAACTAAATTGCAAGTACCTGGATGAAACTTGCAAGTATCTACTAATCTCTGCAAAAGAAGAGAGTGAGTAGCAGATATAATAAAAAAGTAAGCTGCAAGTACCTGAAGGGAACTTGCGAATGTTGACTGTTGATATGATAAGATACAATTGGATAATAGAAGAGATACCCGACAAACTCTATTATTATCTGAATAGAGATCAAACCACGATAATGATCGTCTCGCATGATCAAGTATGATATCTTTATTATACAATCTAGATCGGCAAGATGAAACTATCTTGATTTGAATTCAATAGTCTGGCTTGCCAATAAATAGAAATAAAATCCTTGACTGAATAATATATGCCAAGAATAAGCGTAATCAATCGTCAGCGGATGGAGCTTCATGAAAGCCGAATATATATAATAAGCATAAGCAAAATAGATGCTGCAAATCCTTTTGATAGGTTGGATTTAACCTGTTAACCTGTAAGAAGGCAGAATGAAAAAAGGAGGGCTACACTCGAAGATTACCCAAAAAGACTGGATGTTGCCACAGGAGTGCATCCGTGGGCCTTATGCATCGCTTGCCTAAGAAGAATCATCTAGGGTGTAGTCCTAGCTAGAGCGGGCTGGCCGCGCATCCTTTAGAAGGGCACAAAAGAGAAACAAGCACAGAAAATCCTGAGAAGGATCGATAGATGCACTTATCTAATGCCTCGGGTTACAAGTATCGCTGATCAATTAGACTAGATGCACCAAGTTGCCTTTTGCTTGTCTGCGGATTGATCAATGGAGTTGTGGGCCCCGCGAAGGCACATATTGAGAGTACCATAGAGTATTCGTCCATTACAATCGTGAGATGATCTAGGAGGCAAGGCTACACTTGATCACCATTGCTTGCCCAGCAAAGATCATCGTAACTGTAATGTATCCTTAATGGAGCGCAGTAGAGCTAACACATGGGACCTCCCTTGATACACACTCTGTGTTAGATACCGTCTTGGATTCGAAGTTCTGTAATCCTTCGCACGAGAGTTGAACAGCCCCACTATACATATGCGAACACTCCCCACTATATGTGGTCATTGTGGTCTTACGCCGGAGTCCAACCTCGAGGGGGCCCTAAGCAAGACTCGGCGATATCTCGGTGGTTCAGTGATCTCTTTGGCAAAGAGAAAAAGTAGAGGAGGAAGCACTCCATAAAGGTAAAAATGTCAGTATGGGATCTTTGACGTACAATATATTGAAATGAAATGAAAGAACACTTAGAAGTGTTTTAAAAATGAATGTTTGAAGAGCAAAGTAGAAACAAACAGCCATGATCACAAGGAGATTTCAGAACTGGTGATGTCCTTTTTATTTTAGAATAGCCTTCCAATGGAGCCATAGTCATCGACATCAATGGTGTTGTCGACGATGATGTGAGGACAATTATTGTTTTGATTCACTCCCCTTGAGCAGCAAGGAATGTATGATGCTTCTTTGCCTTTTGAAGTTGACGGATCAGAGTGATCACCCTTCGGGAGTAGATCGCGCATCTTACCCTGCCTCAGCATCTTTTGAACTAGTTTACGATGTGCTCGGCAGTTTTCAGTTAAATGTCTGCTTTCTTTGTGAAACTCACAGAACGAATCTGAATCTTTTGGTCTTTGATCTGTCAGCTAGTAAGGCCTTTTGAAATTATCCCTACCCATCATGATTGGGCTCACTTCTTGCATGGCCTCATCTAGTTTGGACTCTGGTAAGTCATCATCCTTCTACTGATGAACTGAAGCTATTTGCATAGGTGGTGCTGTCAATAGTAACAATTGATCTTGTACACGATCCTGGCCCGGGAACGGATGTCGATGATGTTGAAATCTTCTTCCCTTCCTTGAGTGGGATGAAAAATATTTCTGAGGAGACCTCGGAGGTTGCTTGTAAGAAGAAATATCTTTCTCTGCTACGAGCCTAGAGACGAAGCTGGGATTTCTCTTCTCACCGCGAATGTAAGAGTTGGCAAAGCCAATCAACTCTTGATAGGTCCTTGGTGCTCGGACATTAGCCTCAAACTTGAGTGGTACTTCACGCAGACCGTGAAAAAGAGCCACTCGGTACATTTCTTGATCAACGATCTCAATGTCCATGATTTCTTTTAGAAAATGATCCACAAAATGAGACCATGTCTCGTTCTCTCGCTGCCTGATCTCAAAGAGGGCTTCTAGACCGCCCTTTCTCTTTGTAGAGGTAGAAAACCTGAGCAGAAACTCTCTTTGCAAATCAGCAAAGGAAGAGATGGACTGAGGACGCAGTATATAGAACTAATCCCTCACTTGTCCATCAAAAGTTGTTACAAAAAGTTTGCATTTGGAAGCATCTGAAAGGGTCTTGAGAGCTACGGCTGATTCAAAGGCTTGAATGTGCTTCATTGGATTAGTCTCTCAAGTGTAAATTAGCAACCATGGCTCTTTGAAGTTAACTGGAGTTGGTTCGTGCCGAACATTCTCTGAAAATGGTGACGGCTCTTCTTTCTCTCCTACAGCATAAGAAAAAAAGGGAGCATAAGTTGCAGCTGCAAAAAGAGTAGGAGGATAGAAAGGAAAAGCTGCTGCGGGAGGAGCAATGGCAGGAGCTGATGAGTTGGGAGGAATTCCTTGAAAGTTTAGGAATCTAGCTGGACTTCCTCGTGCAGCTTCCCAGAAGAATTTTTGACGAGCTATGAACTCATCATTCTGAGATCTCAAAGGAGCTGCAGGCCTTTGCAGAAAGGTTGGCGGGTAAAAAGGAGGATAAACCGGCGGATAGGCCGATGGATAAGCTTGTGGAGTCTCCAACGTTGGTCCTAGATTAACTGGAGAAACTAGTATTGCTGCAGATTGAATTTCTAATCGTTGCACGATAGCAGCTAGAGTACGATTGACTGCTTGAAACTATTGGGCAGTGTTGCACGCTAGGGTTCGAAGAAAATAAACTCAACCGAACTAGCAATCCAATGAGGCAAGTATACCTATCGAATTATAGCTAGGGGACACAAGTGTCGTATTGAAATCCGGGAAATGTTGAGTATGCTTACTCACATGAAAACTATTATCTTATCGATAGAAAAACTAGGGTTTTAGATAATCTAATTGCAAGGAAGGAAGTAAAGCTAAAGCTAGAAAGAGAGCTATTACAGTTAATTAAAGAGCATAAGAAAATCGATAACTATGAAAGGTTGAAAATATGAAATGGAAATGCACTCGATCAAGAATCACCTCGGCTAAAGACGATTAAGAAAATGCGATAAAAATCTAAACTTAATAGGATAAATGTCCTTGACCGTGGAGGTTCCTAAAGCTTGAACACGCTTCTCTCGAATTCGTGCCCAACTGAGTTTAGGAAGGTCCGACCGACTCTCGTCTAAATCGGAGGCCTAAAACTCGCTTTACGCGGTGAACCCCACTATTGGATTTTACTCCAATCTGGGAGATTTGTACGTCTGCCTCTCTCGAGGGGTGCGTACAACTCCCTTTACTCTTGAATGCTCACTTCATTCTATCAGCCTCTCGGCTAGCCCAGAATGAAAGCAAAGGTGGAGGGTATATATCGATAATATACCTCCAACCCATGATTAATCAAGAGTAATTCAAGGCCCTAACCTAAAAAGAAAAGATTAATCAAAACATCATAACTTAATCGCTCGAACCTCGGATCATCAAGATCGAGTACAAGGAGGATTTGTTAATCATAGTGAAGTGGAGGAGGGGGGATGAGTAGTAAAGCATAAAAAGAACACAAGCTAAACAAAGAACACTTCTATTAATGAAAAGGGGCAAGTTATACTATGGAAAAAGAAATTACAAGTGCAAGGAATTGAAACCTATTCTAGCCCTATAATTAGCACTAAGCAACACTAAAGATTACAAAGAAATCATAAACAAGTAAAGATTAAACTAGGGTTAAAAGAAAATTACAAAGAGAGAGAGAGAGAGAGAGAGAGAGAGAGAGAGAGAGAGAGAGAGAGAAAAGCATAAGAAAGATCAAGAAACAAAGGGGCAGCACCTCCCCCTCTCAACCAAAGCTTTCTGAAATGGAAGGGGGGGCCTGAATTTATAGGCAAAATTCTCGGGTTGGTCACGCCCTCCGACACGCCCTATTAGGGGCGTGTTAGGGGGTGTGACATGTACGAAGTTGACCTCGGGTTGTGGGATCTGGCGGGAGGGATGATTGCTTCTGTACGTTGGTCGATACGCCCATGGTCACGCTCGTGTAGGGGGGGGCGTGCCACGCACGTCATGTCGAAATCATTGGTCGGAAATCCGTCAGTCGTTGGAAAGGTTTATGTCACGCCCGTGACGGGGGGGGGGGGGGGGGCGTGACAGTACTGTTGCGTGCTGTGGCGGAACCTGCATTCAATGCAGCGACAGGCTTTGCGACAGAGGGCGACACACCCTTGGTCACGCCTGGTGACACGCCCGGGGAGGGCGTGTCAGGGAGCATGACAGCCGTTTTGTTCGTTTTTCTGTCCATTCCATAAGGAGTCCTCGAGATCGGGTGACACGCCCTAGGTCACGCCCAGGGAGGGCGTGACAGGGGGGCGTGTCAGGTCATTTTTGGCCAATTTTCTAGAAACCTTCAAAAAGACAAGAAAAAGTCAGTGGCAATAATATTTACATAAAAATGATAAAAATTAAACTAATAATAGACATGATTTGTATAATATAAAATAGAAAATACGATAATAGTTTAGACTACAAAACGTATTATCAAATTCCCCCAAGCTTAAGCTTTGCTTGTCCTCAAGCAAAAATATAAAAACTAGATAATCATAAAAAAAGGACTAATCAAAAAGTTCTAATTATGCCTACACAAGTACTATGCGAAATTCTAAGTAGGGAAAAGGTGAAATGTAAGTCTAGAACAATTATTTAGGTATGGTAAAACTTTTATAAACTTTACTCAATAAAAACAAATCATCCAAAATTTTAACGAAATTCTTTAAATGGACTTAAGCAAAGCAACGAAAATGATAAAAATGCATTGAGTTGTTACTAGATCCAAGCAATGCATTATAATTATATCAATTTAATTAACAAAAATCTAGGTTTAAATCCAAAACTAAAACTGATTTACTTTTCTTTTTTTCTTAGTTGTTAAATAAAAATCAAAAAGCGTGAATCAAAAGGACTTAAATAGGATAGAAATGTTTGGTTTAGGAATATGATTAGGAGTGGAATTCAAAGATAAATGTGAAGGTTTAAAATCACACCAAACCAAAGCAAAGAGTTTCAAAAACTTTCATAAAAATATATATACATTTTTTTTTTCTTTTTCTTCTTTTTTCCATTTTTTTTCTTTTTTCAAAACAAAGGCCATAAATATTTTTATTTTCCTTTTGAATTGGCCAAATAGAAATAAACATAACTTTTGAGCATACTTTTTTTCAAAAACCTTTCTCCCACAAAAATCACAAAATATCCTATCAAAATCGTGAAAATATTTTATAAAACTCAAAAAGGCTAGTGTGATTAGATAGGTTGGAAATTTTGGCTTTGGTGAAAATGAAATGAAGGAAGGAGCTATCAAATGAAATCGTAAAAAGGCTCAAAAACGGCTAACTAGTGGTAAAAGTTTTTAGGTTGGCAGGAAAGCTCAAACGAAAACAAAAACGGCCTAAATCATTTTCACGCATTTGAATTTATTTAAAACAAAGGTTTGAAAAATTTCAAAAAGCGAGTCCTAGATAATAAAAGAAGATTGATGAAATTAACTTGAAAATAGAAATAATAGGTGACTTGGATCGTTCACATCTACTACGTTATTCAAAAGTTCACTTTACAAAAATTATTCAAAAACGAAAAAGAAAATAGTGGATGATGGTTTTTTGAGAAAGTAAAGGAAATAAAAAACAAAAAACCATAATAGAAATGCGAGTTTTATAAAAATATTTCACCTTAACATGCTACCGTGAATTAGAAACACAACATGGCCAACATTTTACTTGTGAAACATAATTAAAAAGGACGATTAGAAATATTATAATTGACTACGTTGTTTATAGAAAATTTTGAGTAAAATAAAAACAAAAACTAGGGGTACTATTGAAATACCAAAATGTCTAAACTATTAAAAAACAAATTTTTTTTTTTAATTTTGTGAAATATTCTCTTTTTTTTTGGATTTTGGAAAATTTTTCTCACTTTTTTTTGGATTTTTAAGATATTCATTTTTTTTTATTTTGGAAATATTTAAGAAGAATAAAAAAAAGGAAAGAAAAAGTATTTACACTAAGCAAAAATGAAGGAGGAAGTCCTCCCCCAAGCTTAAAATCGACATTGTCCTCAATGGCAAAAGAAGGGGATTGGAGAAGGAGAGAAAAATAAAGTACAGAATTGAAAGACAGGTACTTCCCCAGATTTATTTGCTGCGAAAGCTGAGTGATGCCGCTCCCCCGAATGTCTTCTTTGGACTTCGTGATGGATTCAACAACGTTGGAGCAGGCGATCGCAGAAGCTTCAGCTTGTCGGAGCCGTCCGAGGCCAAAAATTGTAAAATAAAGAAAACAAAAAAAGATAATTTGGGTTGCCTCCCAAGAGCGCCCTTTGTTTAAAGCGTCGTTGAGCTCGACGCATCAAAAAATAATATTGTCCAAAAATTTTTTTGTCCAGAAATAAAATTGTTTTTAGCAAAAATTAAAAGTTTGAGGTTAAGGTTCGTGAAGCAGAAACTTAATAATGTTTGGACTGACATCATCATCACCAGAAAAATAGAGTTTAAGACGCTGACCATTCACTTTGAAATTACCCTTATCAGGGTGAGAAATTAAAACTGTTCCATAAAGAAATACTTCTAAAACAGAAAACGGGCCAGACCAGCGAGATTTTAATTTGCCCGGAAATAAACGTAAACGAGAATTATATAAAAGGACTTGGTCGCCCGGCTTAAAGTTTTTAGGGTGCCTTAAGTGTTTATCGTGTAAACGCTTCGTCCGCTCTTTATAAAGTTTATTATTTTCATAAGCATAAGAGCGCCACTCATCGAGTTCATTTAGTTTAAATTTTTGAAGGTCACCGACTGAGCGGGGATCGAAGTTTAAAAATTTTAAGGCCCAAAAGGCGCGGTTTTCTAACTCTACGGGCAGATGGCACGATTTTCCATAGACCAGCCGATATGGCGTACATCCGAGGGCAATTTTGTACGCTGTTCGGTAACCCATAGAGCATCGTCAAGTTTGGCTGACCAGTCTTTCCTAGAAGTTGAAACAGTCTTTTCTAATATTCTTTTTATTTCTCTATTAACTACTTCGACTTGTCCGTTAGTTTGTGGGTGGTAGGCAGTGGAAAGCTTATGCGTAACGCCGTATTTGGTAAGGATTTTTGAAAATTATGCGTTACAGAAATGGGAACCCCTATCGCTAACGATTGCGCGAGGCATACCGAATCTAGAAAATAATTTTTTTAAAAACGTGACTACAACTCGGGAGTCGTTCGTAGGAAGAGCTTGGGCCTCAGCCCATCGTGAAACATAATCAACAGCAACTAAAATATATTTGTTTCCGAAGCTAGAAGGAAGGGGCCCAACAAAATCAATTCCCCAGAGGTCGAAAATTTCGCACTCTAAGAAATAATTTTGCGGCATTTCATTTTTATTAGAAATGTTGCCCGACCATTGGCAACTATCACACCTGCTCACAAAGGCTTGCGCGTCTTTAAATAGGCTAGGCCAGTAAAAACCCGCGCCAAGCACCTTGTGAGCGGTGCGAGCAGCTTGATAGTGCCCACCTGTCGGACCTTCATGCAAATGTTTTAGAATATCAATTCCTTCATCATAAGAAACACATCTCCTTATCACTTGATCCGCACAAATTCTGAAAAGATGCGGGTCTTCCCAAAAGTAGTTCTTCAACTCAGAAAAGAATTTCTTCTTTTGCTGAGAGGAGAACTATTTTGGGAGCACCCGGGCCACTAGATAGTTGGCGATGTGCGCGAAACAGTGAGAAGTAGATGTGTTAACTAAAATCAGCTTCTCATCAGGAAAATGATGATTAAAAGATTTTTCATTTAATTTTTCTATAAAGGGGTTATCTAATCTGGATAGATGGTCGGCGGCCAAGTTCTCAGCTCCTCGCTTATCACGGATCTCTAAGTCAAACTCTTGGAGGAGTAAGACCTAGCGAATCAAGCGAGGCTTGACATCCGTTTTTGCAAGAAGGTACTTGAGGGCCGAGTGGTCCGTAAAAACAATGATTTTTGAAAGTGTAATGTAAGGGCGGAAATTATCAAATGCGAATACTACAGCTAAGAGCTCCTTCTCGGTTGTGGTGTAATTTTCTTGTGCAGATGTGAGGGTTTTACTAGCGTAATAGATGGGGTGGAAGTTTTTAGATATGCGTTGACCTAATACGGCTCCCACCGCAAAACTACTCGCATCGCAAATAATCTCGAAAGGAAGGTCGCACACCAGAGCTATCATAATCGGTGCGTTAATTAACTTTTCTTTAATTAATTCGAAGGCAGAATGGCAAGAGTCATCAAAAATGAATGGAGCATCTTTTTCTAAGAGATGGGTGAGGGGCTTTGTGATTTTGGAGAAGTCCTTTATAAAACGACGATAAAAGCCAGCGTGGCCTAGGAAACTTCTTATAGCTTTTATGTTCGTAGGCGGCGGCAGCTTCTCGATAACTTCTATCTTGGCAACGTCTACCTCAATACCTTTAGCAGAAATTTTATGACCCAAAACTAACCCTTCCCTCACCATAAAATGGCATTTTTCCCAATTTAGGGCAAGGTTAGTTTCTTCGCATCGTTCTAAGACTTTTTCGAGGTTTTCTAAACATCTATCGAAGGAATTGCCGAACACGGAGAAATCGTCCATAAATACCTCCATAATGCTTTCTACGTACTTGTCAAATATTGCGAGCATACATCGCTGGAATGTAGCTGGCGCATTGCACAATCCAAACGACATTCTTCGGTAAGCGAAGGTGCCGAAGGGACAAGTAAATGTAGTTTTCTCTTGGTCCTCGGGAGAGATGGGTATTTGAAAGTACCCCGAGAGGCCATCGAGAAAACAATAAAAGCTATGGCTGGATAATCGTTCTAAAATCTGGTCGATAAACGGTAAAGGAAAGTGGTCCTTGCGGGTGGCGTCATTTTACTTACGGTAATCTATACACATACGCCAACCCGTCACCGTCCGTGTCGGGATTAATTCATTATTCTCATTACTAACTACGGTTATCCCTCCCTTCTTTGGCACTACCTAAACGGGGCTAACTCACTTACTATCCGATATAGGGTAGATAATTCCTGCGTCTAATAATTTCATAACCTCGCCCTTAACTACTTCTTTCATATTCGGGTTTATACGGCGCTGAGGTTGAATAGAGTTACGCGAATTATCCTCCATTAAAATTTTATGGGTACAGAAAAATGGGCTTATGCCCTTGATATCAGAAATTTGCCAAGCAATAGCCCGGCGATGCTTACGTAGAACTAGAAGAAGTTTATCGTTTTGCGTATCTATGAGGTATGCCGAAACGATAAATGGTAACTTGAAATCTTTTTCTAAGAAAGCATACTTAAGGTGTTCAGGAAATTCTTTAAGTTCTAGGGTAGGGGGTTCTTCATAAGAGGATTTAGAAATTCTTTCTTTTTCAAAAATAATATCTTCATAAACTTTTTTATAAGGAACGTAATAAGGGGTGGGGTTAGCAGCCAAGGCGGCTTCTTGCAGAATTTCAATCGGAAGAGTAGAAGAGGAAGAAAAAAATCAGAAAATTCGTTCTCAAATTCAGAACGACAATCAGAAGATTCATCACTTTCTTGCAGCGATTCAATTGGAAGAGAAGAGGAGCAAAAAGCAGAAAATTCTTTTTCAAAGTTGGATAGGCAGTAGGAGGATCCATCACTTAAGGTGTCTATGAAAAAGCAGGAGTCATCGTTTGCTAAGGTGTTCTTCATCGAAGGGGTGATAGAAAATGTGACTTCGTCGTCGCCTACTCGAAGAAAGATCTTACCATTGCTTACATCAATGATAGCTCGGGAGGTGGCAAGGAAGGGTCGGCCAAGGATCAGGGGAACCTCGACGTCTTCTTCGATGTCCAAAATGACAAAGTCCACCGGGAAGATGAACTTGTCGACTTTTACTAGAACGTCCTCCACTATTACTAATGGGTACTTGACGGATCTATCGGCTAGCTGGATACTCATACGTGTGGGGTTAAGGCTACCAATTCCTAGCTTTTTAAACAACGAAAAGGGCATCAGGTTTATACTCGCGCCTAAGTCAGCTAACACGTGTTTAACAAAAAGATCACCGAAGACACACGGGATAGAGAAACTACCCGGGTCACTGATTTTCTTCGGCAAACCGTTTGTTAAAACAACAGAGCACTCGGCATTTTGCGTGACGTACGAAAGATTCTCTAACTTCTTCTTGTTGGTGAGGAGGTCCTTAAGATACTTGGCGTATTTCGGCATCTGCGAAATAGCCTCGTGGAAGGGAAGATTAATGTGGATTTGCTTGAAGATCTCTAAGAAGCGGGAGTACTGATCATCTTGACGTTGTCTATTAAGTTCGGAGGGGTATGGAGGAGTTGAATTATTTTTGAAGATGGGTGGTGGAGTGAGATTTTTTTCTAAAACAGGGGTGATAACTTCTTTAGCAGAGGGTGGAAGCGGAGCGGAGCTTTGATTTTTAAAGGCGGGAGCGGAGCTTTCTTCGGGCTCTTCACTTACCATACCAGAGACTTGCTTCCCACTCCGAAGAGTTATAGCTTTCGCTTGCTCTCTCGGGTTGGGTTCGGTATTGGAAGGAAGAGACCCTGCGGGTCGCTCAAAAATTATTTTCGCGAGCTGTCCTACCTGATTTTCTAGACTTTTTACGCTTCCGGTTAAAGTTCTTATAGTAGCGTCATTTGTGGTGAATTCCTTACGCTTCCGGTTAAGGAATTCCTCCAAGCTTGGAGGTTTTGGATAATTTTGAAGAGGTGGTGGTGGTGGTGGTATAGAAAAATCGTTTTTTGGTGGCGGGCGCATAGCATTCGATGGATTACTCCACGAAAAATTCGGATGATTTCTTAAAGCAGGGTTATAGCTATTCGGAAAATTAAAACCAGGAGGATGAAAATTCGCAGCAGAAAAATTATTAAAAGCATTTATAGGCATATTATTAACATAATCTAAATGTTCTGGAGTAGGTGTTGCAGATTCCCATACCTGAGGGGCGGAGGCAGCAGTCATCTCCGTTATCTTTTTGCTTATGATTTCTACTTGTAGAGCGAGCTGGGAGACGTTGTCCACTTCAAAGATACCTGCAGGCTTGTTTGGGCGGGACCTAGGCACATTCCACTGATAAGTGTTCATGGCCATGTCCTCAAAAATATCAAGAGCTGCTTCTGGGGTCTTATGATTTAAAGTACCGCTAGAGGTTGCGTCTATCATTTGCTTTGTATTTTGATTTAGCTCGTTGTAGAACGTCTGCGCTTGTAACCATACAGGCAGCGCGTGATGTGGACATCGTCTTAATAATTCTTTAAATCTCTCCCAGGTTTCATATAGGGTTTAAGAGTCTATTTGTCTGAAGGCAGAGATGTCGTTCCTAAGTTTTGCAGTTTTAGCTGGCGGAAAATACTTCGCCAAAAATTTTTCAGTTAATTCATTCCAAGTGGTTATGCTATTATTAGGAAGAGTGTTCAGCCACTGCTTAGCTTTAGTTCTTAGAGAGAAGGGGAAGAGTCTCAGCCTGATTGCATCATTTGTGACACCATTTATCTTGAAGGTTTCGCAAATTTCAAGAAAGCTAGCTATATGTGCGTTCGGATCTTCATCTTGAAGTCCGTCAAATTGCACATATTGCTGCACCATTTGAATTATGCTAGGCTTTAATTCGAAGTTATTATTTGCTATAGCAGGGCGGACTATACTAGATTTTGTTCCCTCGAGGTTCGGTCGTGCATAATAGGACATAGTCCTTTGCACGGCCTCATCTACATTGGGTTCTTCCATTCTTAAAGTAGCAAATGACTCGGAGTTCTCAACCGGCACTTGGATAGTAGGAACTTGAAATCACGATCTTCTCTGAAGAGTACGCTCAATTTCATGATCCAAGTCCAAAATAACCGACGGACTCCTGCGGGTCATGCACTAAAAGAACAGAAAAGAAGAAAAGAAAGAGAAATAGGATAAACTAGAAAGAAAGCTAGATTAGAATTTTTTTTCTTCTTTTTTTTGAAATAGATTTTTTTTTATAGATTAAATCCCGAACTTCCCAAGGACTACCCTGTGAAGGGTTCGCAAGGTACTAGACAAGATAGTGGCGCTTAAAGCCCTTTGCCCTTTTCGAGAGAATTAGGTGGCGTAGAAAAATTGTGAAGTTGGTTACTATTAAGAGCGGTGATAACTTTTTTGAATTTTAAAATTTAAAGAAAGAGGATGAGAAAGAGAAGAGATAAAATTAATAGGTTCGTGTTTTCAATATATCAACGGAAGTTGGTTCCCCGGCAACGATGCAAAAAACTTGTTGCGCGCTAGGGTTCGAAGAAAATAAACGCAACCGAACTAGCAATCCAATGAGGCAAGTATACCTATCGAATTGTAGCTAGGGGACACAAGTGTCGTATTGAAATCCAGGAACTGTTGAGTATGCTTACTCACACGAAAACTATTATCTTATCGATGGAAAAACTAGGGTTTTAGAGAATCTAATTGCAAGGAAGGAAGTAAAGCTAAAGCTAGAAAGAGAGCTATTACAGTTTATTAAAGAGCATAAGAAAATCGATTACTACGAAAGGTTGAAAATATGAAATGGAAATGCACTCGATCAAGAATCACCTCGGCTAAAGACGATTAAGAAAATGCGATAAAAATCTAAACTTAATAGGATAAAGGTCCTTGACCGTGGAGGTTCCTAAAGCTTGAACACGCTTCTCTCGAAGTCGTGCCCAACTGAGTTTAGGAAGGTCCGACCGACTCTCGTCTAAATCGGAGGCCTAAAACTCGCTTTACGGGGTGAACCCCACTATTGGATTTTACTCCAATCCGGGAGATTTGGACGTCTGCCTCTCTCGAGGGGTGCGAACAACTCCCTTTACTCTTGAATGCTCACTTCATTCTATCGGCCTCTCGGCTAGCCCAGAATGAAAGCAAAGGTGGAGGGTATATATCGATAATATACCTCCAACCCATGATTAATCAAGAGTAATTCAAGGCCCTAACCTAAAAAGAAAAGATTAATCAAAACATCATAACTTAATCGCTCGAACCTCGGATCATCAAGATCGAGTACAAGGAGGATTAGTTAATCATAGTGAAGTGGAGGAGGGGGGATGAGTAGTAAAGCATAAAAAGAACACAAGCTAAACAAAGAACACTTCTATTAATGAAAAGGGGAAAGTTACACTATGGAAAAAGAAATTACAAGTGCAAGGAATTGAAACCTATTCTAGCCCTACAATTAGCACTAAGTAACACTAAAGATTACAAAGAAAGCATAAACAAGTAAAGATTAAACTAGGGTTAAAAGAAAATTACAAAGAGAGAGAGAGAGAGAGAGAGAGAGAGAGAGAGAGAGAGAAGCATAAGAAAGATCAAGAAACAAAGGGGCAGCACCTCCCCCTCTCAACTAAAGCTTTCTGAAATGGAAGGGGGGGCCTGAATTTATAGGCAAAATTCTCGGGTTGGTCACGCCCTCCGACACGCCCTATTGGGGGCGTGTTAGGGGGTGTGATATGTACGAAGTTGACCTTGGGGTGTGGGTTCTGGCGGGAGGGATGATTGCTTCTATACGTCGGTCGACACGCCCATGGTCACGCTCGTGTAGGGGGGGGGCGTGCCACGCACGTCATGTCGAAATCATTGGTCGGAAATCCGTCAGTCATCGGAAAGGTTGATGTAATGCCCCAGGTCACGCCCGTGACGGTGGGCGTGATAGTACTGTTTCGTGCTGTGGCGGAACCTGCATTCAATGCGGCGACAGGCTTTGCGGGAGAGGGCGACACGCCCTTGGTCACGCCTGGCGACACGCCCGGGGAGGGCGTGTCAGGGGGGCGTGATAGCCGTTTTGTTCGTTTTTCTGTCCCTTCCATCAGGAGTCCTCGGGATCGGGTGACACGCCCTAGGTCACGCCCAGGGAGGGTGTGACAAAGGGGCGTGTCAGGTCTTTTTTGGCCAATTTTCTGGAAACCTTCAAAAAGACAAGAAAAAGTCAGTGACAATAATATTTACATAAAAATGATAAAAAATAAACTAATAATAGACATGATTTGTACAATATAAAATAGAAAATACGATAATAGTTTAGACTACAAAACGTATTATCAGGCAGTTTCATTGCGCGATTGCTCCAAGGCTTCCCAGAGAGGATCTTCACCAGGACTTAATAGAGCAAGGTTCTCGGCTGGTTGATGGTCCGACATGAGTAACCACTGATTTCAATGTCTGATCGAGACCTGAAGGTCGCGTGTTAACTGTTGATGTGTGAAAACGGAAAGGAGGGTTCGCGGCACCAGCAGCTAACGGGTGTTCGGTCTCACAAGCGAGGCGAAGGAGGAGGTCGTGGGGATAGAGGAGAGGTTGTTGAGGAGGTTGAGAATAATATGGGAGGTTGATCAGGAATTGTCGAGCAGACGGTTACTTTGATGGTTAGCTCTACAGGTTGATGTCGAGAGAAGAGAGGCGTTGAAAAGAAGAAGGGGCCGCTAGCAGCGGCAACAACAGACTTCGCCCGCCGCGGCTTAAATGCCACTCTTGCGACGGGCTTTCCTTTGATTAGGAACTGAGGTTACAACTTGAGATTGTACCTTTACATAGAAAGCAAAATAAAGGGTACAAAGGGGGAAGTTGGAGGCTAAGGAAAAAAGGATGTCATAGGCCGTGCAGACTTAGCAGAGAGGTCTACAGACCGCGCGGTTTGCTGATCCCGCAGCTCACTTAAGCAAGCTGAGCGAACTGCGCGATCAGGCAGAGAGAATAGCTGAGGCCGCGCGGACTGAGATTTGGAGTCCGCAGGAACTGATGCCTTTACCTTGTCGTCCCGATTGTGTCCGCCGAATGAGAGGTATGGGGGCCTATTTATAGGCCTGAGGAGGTAACGGTCTTGGTAACGTCACACCCGGTAGAGCAGTAAGTTGAACGAGTAAAGAAGGAGTCCGTCGAGTCTGCACCATGCTGTGCAGATAAGGACTACTTGAGCTAATCCTGTTGTTGGCTGATTGGGATGAGTTCGCTTCTATTGCGCTGAGCAAGCCCGCATCGAGCTGAGGAGTAGTCCGCCCGCTGCTGGGAAGAAGCAGGCACCAGGAAAATGGAGGGCTAGCTGGCGGACTGCAGAATGAGTCCGCCTAGCCCGCTATAGAGAGGATGAGGCAGATCGCCGGCTACTGAGTTGGGGCTCTCCCGACGGACTGCACGATGAGTCCGCCCAACTCGCGGCGGACGGGTTTAGCAGGCCGCCTCCTGCTGGAGGCTTGTCCCACTTGCTTGACGACCTGACGGTCTGAGAAGGTAGGTCGCTCACTGCTGACTGACAGCCTAGAGACAGGTCGCCACTGCTGTTTGATGAAGAGAGTCCACCTCCTCCTTGCGGGTTGGAGTTGAGTCCGCGTGGTATGGCGCGGTCTGGTGTAGATTAGTTGCCATGTTGCCGTCTCTACAGGACGGCTGAGACCGAGTCCTCCCATTGCTGGCGGACATGAGAGTTGGTCGTCGTCTGGAAGTGCGGGCTGGAGAGCTGGAGGGAGGAGCAAGTTAGCCTCCCTTAGGCGGATTGAAGACTGAGTCCGGCACCTCCTGCTGAATAGAAGGAGCAGGTCGCCCTCTTTGGTGGAGAAAACTTGTCTCCTGTTGGACGGACATGCTTGTCGCGTACTGGCTGGCGACTTGGAGGCAGGTCGCCTGACAATATGGCGGTCTGCACGGATGGCAATGTGAGTCTGCCATTCTGTTGGACCTGTTGGAAGAGAACTGACACGCGGTTAGCTGATCTAACCGCGCGGTCTGCAGGGGCGGACTGAGGAAGCAGTCCGCAGCCCCTACAGAACGAGCGGCTGCTGCGCGACCTGGGCGGTCTGGCTGGGGGACCTCCCTAGCCGTGTGGCCTGAGCGGACAAAGAAGTCTGTCCGCCCATTCTTTGAAAAAAGGGACTGACAGGCCGTGACCTTCAGGGGGAACCTGGAGCAGGCCGCGACTTGCGAGCTAGCTATCTTGGGAGGGATCACCGATTTCTGGGTTAACAAACATACTCCCTGATGCTCTGGTTGAGATCACTGTGAGCCCCTTCATGGAACCACTGGGAGAAGCTGAAAGAGATTAGCAGCCTCTTGATTTTGAGGATATTTCCAAGTCATCACCACCCCAAAATACTTGATCCCTTGATGACATTTATTCAAACTCTGACATTGCACTATTTCTGAACTCCCTGACACCTTTAAAGAAGCAATTACCAAGGATGAAAGGAGAACGACAATGATAGAAGAAATTAAAGTAGTAGAAAAACAATCAGACATTGAATATGGTACCCAAACCAAACAAAGAAGTGATTGGACTCAAGTGGGTGTATAAGCTCGAGTGCAATGAACAAAGAGATGTTGTCAAGCATACAACCAGAATAGTGGCCAAAGGGTACAAACAATGTTTTGGAAGAGACTATGAAGAAACTTTTGCACCTGCAGCTTGTATGGACACAATCTGCCTGCTTCTTGTCGTGGCTACCATTACTTAAATTCAAATAAGGACAAACTTTAAAATAAAGCAAATTAAATAAGTTGACATCCGCCTTCTTCTCGGCTTCCACTAAAGCAGCTCCAACTCTAATTTAAGTTTGTAGGTTTTGATTATGCTTTACCAACAGGTGGAGCCTTTTTACTGAGCACCAGGTGGAGTTACTGGCATGTTCATGGCATGGAAAACACTAAGCAAAGCCTCTCGTAGGACATGCGGGTGCAGGGAGCATCTAAAATAATGAGGGAAATCTAGGCTAAGCCATTGTATTTGATGGAGATTTTGCTAGAACATTGAAAACAGGCTTCTCAGATCAATAAAGAGAGATTCTTATAATGGAAAACTGAACCAGAGACTAAAAATAAAACAGAACTTAATGTAACAGGCCTCCACGAGTCACTCTTGACCTTGGAACTTATTTACCTCACTAATTATAGCATTAATGAATGTAATGTCGTTTCCTATACAATGTATGCCGCTCTTCCTGCAACTATAAAGGAATCAAATATCAGTTTAAAATTATGGAATGAATTGAATCAACTTTTTATTTGCTTTCTTCTCTTTTTCCCAATTCACTTCCGCCCTGCAATGACAAAGGTGAGTTAGAACTTTTTTCCATCATCTTGTAGTACTATTGGTAGTTTACCAGCGTAGAGCAATGGGATCCATAGGATACTTCTTAGGGATACTCAAGGCCATTGGTGATGGATGGTGTGGGGTGTAATGGGCTTGACCGTGATCAAAAAAAGAACAGTGGGATATACAAGAAACAATGGTGTTGAAATTTCACAAGCTGATCAGAAAATAGCTCTGATACCAAGTAAAACTTTCAGAGCTATCAAGCTGACAACTTGATCAAGCGGAAACGAGAACTAGACGCAGGAACACTCCAACCATAAACTGAGCTATGTAAATCAGAGACAACAGAGAGCAAACACAAAACTTGTAATATCAACTATCTTCATTACAAGGCAAGACATACATGGCGAGACATGATTTTGCCAAGTACAAGGGAGAAGCAAACAAAAAAACAAGAAGAAACAAGTCGGACGGACTGCCTCAGAGACCGCTGAGTCCGTCGAGTACGCTGAGACCGCCAAGCCGCTACTGCACCAACTGAACTACGGAGTCCGCGAAGTCCGCAGACTACCCGTTATTCTGCTGAACGACTGCTCTGCAAGCCGCCGTCGAACTGAAAGAACATAACGCCTAGTCCGCCGAGACCGGCAGACAGGTTATGAACTTGGAAATTGTTAAAGGAGAGAAGACTAGCTGGCCGCAAATGCCACCTGCTGAAACCGCGAGCTCCACTGATTACTGACCGCAGTAAGAACAAGACTCCTTGATTTATAGTGCTAGCTGCACAACCTGCAAACAACAACCAGTTAACCTTCTCAAATCGCGCGTACAAGAAAACCGAGGCCGCAACAATTAACCAACACTCAACCTACTGTTCCTCAGTTATTGTTGATGTGACGGAGGGTCCTATTTATAGGCGCGGAGAGGAGTGTGGTCACCGCCCTAGTGGATAGAATCACCACCCCAGCCCACAACTAGCACAAGTCAGTCCGCCGAGTCCGCAAGGACAAGGCCGGATAAGCCAACCAAAACTTTCTGGCACCAAGGCTGGAAACCAGCCCGCAACCCGGCGGACACCGCACCAGACCGCATGCTGCATAGCACACGGACACAACAACATCCAACACTGCAGTAATCCTCACACTACACGCAGTCACATCACCAGCCCATATAGACCGCGAACACCTCACCAGCCCACAACACAAGTCCACGACCAACAGGCACAAACCGCCTGGTCAACCAATGAACATTGTAGACTCTGCGGTCACCCTGGACTTGTCACAGATTGTGACTAAGTCCAGCAACCAACCAAGAACCTGGCGACACGAAGCCAGTCCGTCAGCTCCCAAGTCAAACCGCCAACAAACCGCTCCACCAAAGCAATACAATCAGCCGAACTCACAAGCTCCAAGAGCAGTCTGCATAGAGCGGACTCCGCAGACTCATAGTGAGTCCGCCCTTCTGTGGATACTCCACATATACGCAAGGTTACACTAGGGAATAACCAACTCCAAGGCACTAGCCAAACTGACGGTCACCATCATCAGGCCGCAACAACATGCCGCCCAAACCGCATCATCAGTCCGCCCAGGCCGCAAAATCAGTCTGCCCAGGCCGCGCGGTCTGCTTGATCAACCCCCCACTTTCACTTCATAATTTTCAACACTCCCCCTTGAAGTGAGAAGTGGTGACCAAGCCCAGCAGTCCCCGTAACCGAGTAAATGACACCTTCGGCAGCGGCTTCGTGAAGATTTCTGCGATGTTGTCCTCACTCCGCACATGCTCCACCATAAGAGATCCCTCCAACACCTTCTACCGAATGAAGTGGTGCTCAATCTCTATATGCTTGGTCCGTGCGTGACAAACTGGATTTTTCACCAGTTTTAGGGAGCTTTCATTGTCATCGCACAACAGAGTTGGACTGCGCACTTCTTCATAGACGTCCTCTACTAGTCTCCTTAGCCAAATGGTTTTCCGAGCTAGCAAGACCGAAGCCTTGTACTCTGCTTCTGTAGTAGAGACGGACACCGAGTCTTGCTTCTTGCTACACCAAGAGATACTGGCTGACTCACATGTGAAGACATAACCGGATGTTGACTTCTGGTCGTCTGAATCTCCCTTATAATCAGCATCCGAGTATCCTTGAAGAACAAAACTCGTGCCTCTCCTATAATGGAGACCCATATCAGAAGTGGTCTTCACGTACTTCAGAATGTTCATCGTCGCCATTAGATGAGGCTTCCTTTGTTCCGCCATATACCGACTTACTCGGCTAACTGTATAAGCAATGTTTGGCCTTGTAATCGTCAAGTGGATAAGACTCCCAACCAGAGCCCGAAACACCAAAGGATCTGGAAGAATCCTTTCCTCATCCCGTCGAATTTTGATGCCCAATTCAAAAGGAGTAGAACTACTCTTCCCTTCCTGCATGATGAATCGCAGAACGATTCGATCCGCATAGCCCTTCTGGGACACGAGTATGTCGCTCTCTTTCCTCTCCACCTAGAGTCCAAGGAAGTGGTGGAGCTCACCCAAGTCCTTCATCTCAAATCATATAGCTAGCTCTGCCCTGAGCCTAACTACCTCCTCCTTGGAGTTTCCCGTGATGATCATGTCATCCACGTACAACAACACCAAAACTAGAAGCTCCCCCTTCTTCTTAACGAACAAGCTCGAGTTTGAGTTTGAAGCAAGGTAACCGTAGAACTAGAGGTATTATGCAATTTTCCCATACCAAGCTCGAGGAGTCTGCTTCAAACCATGGAGAGCTTTCCGGAGCTTGCAGACGTAGTCCGTATGATCTTCAGAAACATATCCTAGTGGCTTATCCATGAAGATGTCTTTGTCGATCTCCCCGTAAAGAAAAACGTTCTTTACGTCCAACTGCCACATCTTCCACCCTTGGCAAGCCGCCAAGGCCATCACCACCCGAACTGAAGTCATCTTTGCCACGGGACTGAACATCTCTTCATATTCTTCACCATACTGTTGAGAGAACCCTCGAGAAACAAGGCGAGCCTTGTACCGTTCGATGCTCCCATCCGCCTTCTTTTTCAGCTTATACACCCACTTGCAAGTTACATGAGTAATGCCATCAAACTTAGGCACAAGGTCCCAGGTTTAATTCTTCTTGAGAGAATCAATCTCTTAATCCATGACATCTTCCCACTCCTTGACTCCAGTGGCTTCATTAAAGCTAGAAGGCTCCCGCACATCCAGGGGGCCTGCGAAGAAACAAGAGACAAATATCACCTTGGTCCCTTCGCAATAACGAGCTGGTGGCTTGATGATTCTCTTTGATCTCCGAAGAGTCTGCTCTATGCTTACCACCTCCGCTACTTCTTCAGAATCAGCTCCATTCCCGGGCACACTTGGAGCATCGCTCCCCCTGCTTCCTGAACCAGAAGCCTCTGCCCTAGAGCCTGAAACACCTGGAGCTCCTAGTGACACAGACAGCTCCACCTGAAGATCTCTAGAAGCCTCCTTCTGCCATTCATCAAACCTGCTCTCCTGCAGCTCAATAGAGCCACCTCCGTACTACGTTAGTTCATCAAAGACAATGTCTCTTGATACAACAAACTTTCTTGTTGCAGGATCCATGCACTTCCATCCCTTCTTCCGCTCATCATAGCCCACAAAGACAAGCTTCCTTGCCTTTGCATCAAGCTTGGTCCTCAGAGCATCCGAGACATGCACATAGCAGGTTGATCCAAACACCCGAAAGTGTTCAACACTGGGCTTCTCCTTGAACATTAGCTCATGAGGAGACTTCATGTTGATCGGACTCAGAGGCATTCGATTGATTACATAAGTAGCGCATGCCATTCCTTCCGCCCAAAAGGACCTTGGAATTCCCTTTGCATGAAGCCAGCACTTGCAGGTTTCCGCCAAATGATGGACCTTCCTCTCCGCCACTCCATTTTGTTGTGGAGTATGAGCATAAGAAAGCTCTCTCTGGATCCCTTGCTTCCTGTATAAGTTAGAAAACTTGGATGATACAAACTCACCACCATTATATGATCTAAACTTCTTGATCCGCAGGACAAGCCAGCACTCCACCAGCTCCTTGAACTCCATAAATAATTGGAAAGCAGCTGACTTCTCCTTCATGAAATACACCCAAGTGTATCTTGAGTAGTCATTAATCAGCACCAACAAGTATCTGATGACTCCAAGACTAGCAGTAGCAGTTGGCCCCATCAAATCACCATGGATGCACTCCAAAGGTGCCTTGCTCCTTGTCTGAGACTTGTCAAACAGAAGGAGATGAGCCTTTTTGAACTGACATCCTGCGCAGACATGGGCATCTCCGTAGGATAACAACTTTGGCAAGCCTTTCACAAGGCTTCTCATCGCCATAGCTTTCAGCTTGTCCATCTCTACGTGCCCTAGCCTCTCATGCAAAATAGCAGCTCTATCGTTGGCCCTCATCCGATCAACATAAGAGCTTGTTAATAAAACAGACAAGTCTCTAACCCTTCTCCCTACATGAGCAACATCAGCCTTAACCGTTGATATGTTGCGGAGAAGTTTCACTTATGTTGGCCCAAACAGAATGCAATAGCCCGCATCAATCGCATTGATTATGGAGAAGAGGTTCTTCTTAATGCCAGATACGTGATACATACTCCTTAACATGAGTGGACCCTGAGCACTATCCAAAGAAATAACACTCTCCTTCTATATAGTATGAACAGAATCATCAGTTGTAATAATAGCTTCGTTACCTGAGAATGTCTGCAGTGAAGAGAACTTCGACTCGTCTCCAGTGAAGTGATGACCACACACCGAGTCAACTATCCAGTCATCTTGGTAGTCGACAGTAGAAAGAACACGAAAACAAGTGCTCGTCAAGAAGGCTCCTCCCAATCCGGCTTCCTCAGAACTGGAACAAGCTCTCTCTTTGTCTGCAACATGCTCAGGCTGCAACTTGACCTTGCAGTCACGCTTGAAGTTCCCCGGCTGATTACACCTGTAACGCTTCAACTCCTTCTTCCAGTTCTTCTTAGGAGCATCGCTCCTCTCTTGCTGATAAGAAGTTGAAGGCACATCCGCAGCAACATGTTTATTCTTCTTCTCCCATCTATTTTTCTTCTTATCAGTGAAGAGAGCTTCATTGCCTCCTTTGGAGATAGTTACTCCAGCCATCTGCTTAACCAAGCTCTCCTGTGACGCCAACAGATTCTCCAACTCCAGCAAAGATGATTGAGTCGCCCATCCTTGAACAGAAGTCACAAAGACCACATATTCCTTCCGCAACCCGCGGACTATGTGCCTCTTTAACTTAGTTCAAAAATGGGCTCATCAGGATCCAACACTGATATTTCAGTGCACATGTTCTTCATCTTAAGAAAGAACCTTGAGATGGAATGATCTCCTTGAGTTGCTTTAGCCAACTCATTCTCTAATAACTGTAGTCGCGCTACATTCTTCCTGTTGAACAATCCATCAATGGATGTCCAGATCTCATCAGCAGACTCACATCCAAGGATGTGATCAAAGAGCTCAGGTGAGACAGCCCGCTTCAGAGCAAACTCTGCCTTTGCATTAGTCTTCCTCCAAGCTCTCACCTGTTCAGCAATACAAGTAGCAGCAGTCACTTCTTTCTTGTCGTCACCACCGAAGATCTCCCACAACTCCTCACCAATAAGATAGCTCTTCATACACGACTTTCACTTCTTGATGTTAGTCGCTGTAAGAAGTTCAATACCAAGACCCCTGGCAAAATCTCCTTCCATTTGCAACACCGCTGATCTACTAGCTTCCAAAAGCGTCGAGCACAACTGAGGTTGATCCCTTCTCAAGCCACTGTTCCCTCTGATACTATGTTGAAATTTCACAAGCTAATCAGAAGATAGCTCTGATACTAAGTAAATCTTTCAGAGCTATCAAGCTGACTACTTGATCAAGCGGAAACGAGAACTAAGCGCAGGAACACTCCAACCATAAACTGAGCTATGTAAATAAGAGAAAATAGAGAGCAAACACAAATCTTATAATATCAACTATCTCCATTACAAGGCAAGACATACAAGGCGAGACATGATTTCTCCAAGTATAAGAGAGAAGAAAACAAGCAAACAAGAAGAAACAAGACGGGCGGACTGCCTCAGAGACCGCTGAGTCCGCCGAGTCCACCGAGACTGCCAAGCCGCTGCTGCACCACCTGAACTATGGAGTCCGTGAAGTCCGTGGACTACCCGTTATTCTGCTAAACGACTGCTCAACAAGCCTCTGCCGAACTGAAAGAATAGACCACCTAGTCCTCCGAGATTGGCAGACAAGTTATGAACTTGGAAATTACTGAAGGAGAGAAGACTGACTGGCCGCAAATGTGACTTGCTGAAACCGCTTATTATTAACCGCAAGCTCCACTGATTCCTGACTGCAGTCAGAACCAGACTCCTGGATTCACAGTGCTAGCCACACAACCTGCAAATAACAACCAATTAATCTTGTCAAACCGCGCGAACAAGAAAACCGAGGCCACGTCAATTAACCAACGCTCAACTTAATATTCTTCAGTTACTATTGATGTGACGGGGGAGGGGGGGTCCTATTTATAGGCGTGGAGAGGAGTGTGGTCACCTCCCTAGTGGATAGAATCACAACCCCAGCCCGCAGCTAGCACAAGTCAGTTCGCTGAGTCCGCAAGGACAAGGCAAGACAAGCCAACCAAAACCGTCTGGTACCAAGGCTGGAAACCAGCCCACAACCCGGCGGACACTGCACCAGACCTCATGTTGTATAGCACGCAGACACAACAACATCCCACACTGCAGCAGTCCACACACTTCACACAGACACAGCACCAGCCTGCACAAGCCGCGAACACCGCACCAGCCCGCAACACAAGTCCACGACCGACAGGCGCAAACCACCCAGTCAACCAGTGGACATTGCAGACTCTGCGGTCACCCTGGAATTGTCACAGATTGTTACTAAGTTTAGCAACCAACTAAGAACCTGGCGCGAGCTCGGCGGACACGAAGCCAGTCCGACAGCTCCCAAGTCAAACTGCCAACAAACCTCTCCACCAGAGCAAGGCAATCGGTCCAACTCACAAGCTCCAAGATCAGTCCGCATAGAGCGAACTCCGCGGACTCATAGTTAGTCCTCCCTTCTATGGATACTCCATCTATCCGCAAAGTTACACCAGAGAACAATCAACTCCAAGACACTAGCCGAACTGACGGTCACTGATGGTTAAAACTCGCGGCGCCCCGGGTGGGTAGGTTAGGTTATAAAAGTGGTTTATTTAAAAGGCGGGGCGTGCGGATTTATTTGATATAAAAAAGAGTTGAAATGAGTTTTAACGAAAGGAGGCAAGTGCACCTATTGCGTGTAGTACAGGATATTCCGGTGGGGAATATCGGGGTCGTATTGTTTTCGGGGATGGGTTGACTATTTCTACTCTTTCACTGGAGGGATTATTATTTTACCGATAATATTTTGCCGTGTGATTATTTAATTATCTAAGGCGGATATATATAAAAAAACAGAAAATAAAAGCAGAAAAATGAACTAAAAAAGCCGATGAAGAAATAACACATCAGAACCGAATCGATTTGAACTAAAATAACTTTTAATAATTAGATATCCTAAATTTCAAATTAATTAAAGGGCGACTTGGCCGTGGAGGTTCCAAAAGAATGAGCTCATCTAGCTATAAGGATATCACTCACCTGAACATTAAGACTATTTAACCGAACGCTAGTCCGATGAAGGATTCCTCTTAATGCCCGCATTACGCTAAGAACCCCGCTATTCGGTGGGGAACCCAATCCGGTTGAATTATGCTTTTCCTCTCTCGAGGTTATGCACACAATTCTCTTTACCCAAGGGTTATCGGTCCATACGCACGGCCTCTCGGCAAGCTTGGGTATGGACAACAAAAATAGAGCCCACACATCGATATGTGGTCCTACGCATCGTATACCCGAGGCAAACCTTAAGTGCTTTAATTAAAGAGAAAAAGAAGACCTTTAATTATTTAAAGCAATTTTATCTGTCTCAATGCTCTTCGATACTGAGGGCTAAGAGCGATTAGCCACTCATCGGAATGGGGACGACTTAAGAAAAGAAATGCAAAATTGAAAGTGCATGTCCTACTCAAACAAGTAGGCGGGAAATGACAAGTCCTACTCAAACGAGCAGGCGGGAAATGACAAGTCCTACTCAAACGAGTAGGCGGGAAATGACAAGTCCTACTCAAACAAGTAGGCGGGAAATGACAAGTCCTACTCAAACGAGTAGGCGGGAAATGACAAGTCCTACTCAAACGAGTAGGCGGGAAATGAAAGCGAGTCCTACACGAATGAGTAGACAGGAAATAAATGCACACTCGCACACACTCTACATAATTTGAAAAAAAACATGAAAAGAAAAGCGGTAAAAGAAAGCAAGAAAAGCTAACTCATACACGCACGCACTTTACGTAACTGAAGAAGGAGATAAAAGAAAGCAATAAAATCTAACTCCTACACGCACACACTCTATAAAAATAGAAAAGAGCAAAGTGCTCCAAAAATTAAAATGACAACATTTTAATTCTTATAATTTTATAAAAGAGCTTAAAAGTGGAAATAAAGTAAAAAAGGAACAAAAAGTTTAACGAAAATTAAAACTAAGTTAAAAAAATAAAACAAACAAAACACTTTAAAAACGTTTTTATGAACTCATAAGAATGGAAATAAAGAGCAAAAAGAAAAGCTAACTAAAAAGCTAAAAACTAAAATTACTCTCATACACTCACACACATTTTTATAAAGAAAAACAAAGATAAAATATCACTGAATGTTGGGTACTCCAATGCATTCCAAACAAACATAAGGAGAGAAAATCTACAAATTTTATTAAGCTAAAAAAAGGGTTACAAAGAAAGCTAAAACAAACTAAGAGAGGGAGAGAGAAAGTTCTCCTTACATAGCATGAAAATACACAAAGGCAGCCCAACTACAGCAAAATGGTTCCAAAAAGGTCAACATTGGATCTTATAGAGAATTTACATTTATAGACAAAAAAGGAGGTGACATGCCCTGGTCACGGGCGTGTCAGGGGGGGGGGGGTCAGGTCTAGCGTGCTGAAGAAGTCAAAATTTTGGTGACTGGTCGATTTTTGGAAGCTTCTGGAATGGGGCACGTGCCGGTCATGGGCGTGACTAGGGATGTATTGCGGGGGCGTGACAGGACAGCTTGCAGTTTGATGTCGGCAGCAACTAGTCTTGGACTGGGTTGACTGGCGTTGAGTGTTGAGTCAGCAAGAGATGGCGTTGAGTGGAGATGGCGTTGAGAGAAATTCGTTGAGCTGGGGATGGCGTTGAGTGTTGAGTCAGCAGGAGATGGCGTTGAGTGAAATTCGTCGAGCGCTGAGATTAATTCGTCAAGCGTCGAGTGGCGCGACACGGGGAGTGTCGGGTCTGAACACGGGCGTGTCTTCACGTTGGCATAGCAGGAGGTTGATTTCTGCAGGAATCAAAGTAACACGCCCTGGTCACGGGCGTGACCAGTTTTGACACGGGCGTGTACTTTTAAAAATTTATGTTTTCTGCAAAAAATTCAGAAGACAAAATAAACCAAGTTAGAAGAGTATTTACAAAAAAGAAACATTTTATTGAAAAAAAAACTAAAAACAACAAAAAATAAACTAAAACAACTTAAATAACGTAGGTAAAAATACGTATATTTACAACTTATCAGTCACCATCATCAGGCCGCAACAACAGGCCGCCTAAACCGCACCATCAGTCCGCCCAGGCCGCACAATCAGTCCGCCAAGGCCGCGCGGTCTGCTTGATCAACCCCCCACTTTCACTTCACAATTTTCAACAAATGGACTTAATAATGTACCCCAAAATAGCATAACATAACAAAATAACAAGGAGCAGTGAGACTTCGTGATGCTGGAAAGGCGTCATACCTGCCTGCCACCTTAGAGTCCCACCAGGGGCCTACCTTGGAGTCCACATAAGTGGCTTTCATAAAGTCTGTGGACCTTACACCCCAACCAGCTCTCTGCAAGGGAGTTATCACCATGCGATAGGTTGTTGAGGCAGGTGTGATGTCAATCCTGCATCATAAAAATACAGATCAGTTGTTTATGAGAGCTCAGCTGAAAGACTCTTATCTAGGAGGTTGGCTGTTCGATCCTAGGCCTCAACAACCTGCCGCATAGTGATGACTCCACGGCGGAGAGCTGGTTGGGGCGTACAGTCCGCAGACCTAATGAAAGCCTCCTTTGTGGACTCCAGGGTGGGCCCCTGGTGGGACTCCAGAGTGCCAGGCAGGTGTGACATCTGACTTGCATCACTTGGTCATGAACAATATAATGTAGGACCAAAGTACTCATCCAAAAAGTTGTGGGCAATAATAAGGGAAGGTTCCCGTTTGCCATCATAATGAACTATTATAGTTAGTGACGCCATTTCTTCATCATAAAAGTGCAGATCAGTTGGTGATGAGAGCTCTGCTGAAAGCCTCTTATCTAGGAGGTCAGTTGTTTGATCCCATGTAACACCCCAGAAATCTCAAAATGAGTTTTCAAACTTATTTGAGGTGCAGGCTGTTTGACACGGCCTGGGACACGGGCGTGTCCCAGGGCGTGTTTAGGTTAGTCGACGATCGATAGTCGACGATCGTCGAGCCTGGGACACGGCCATCGACATGGGCGTGTCCCAGGGCATGTCACGCAATTAAATTTCGAAAATAGCCTATTCGAGTCAGAGAAGTACACGGCCTTGAACACGGCCGTGAACACGGGCGTGTCAGGTGGGACACGGGCGTGTCCGATGCCGTGTGCCGACCCGTGTACTGTTTGCAGCTCGATGAGGCAGGAATGACACGGGCGTGTCTCAGGAATGACACGGGCGTGTCAGGTTCGACACGGGCGTGTCGATGCCCGTGTTATGGTAAATCTCAGTCGGTTCGAAAACCGCGTGTGCCGCTTAAGGGTACACGGCCTGTGACACGGGCGTGTCACAGGCCGTGTCAGCCAAAAATTGGGTTTTTTGGGCAAATCGTGGCCGTTCAGATTCTCTCTTTGGATCCAAGGGCTCAGGTGATTCTTGGCTGGATTAAATTCGTGAAGGAATGATGAAGAAGTCATTCTTCATTTTGCTTAAGGAAGAGAGAAAGAGAGAGGAAGAAGAAGGAGGAGGAGAGCAAGCCACCGGCGGAGTTCCCGTGGTCCGATTCGTGATCCGAAGCCGGCGTTGTGAAGGCAAGGCTGCTGCGGTTCTTTCTCACCGGCTAGTTTTCGATGGCTCCGAAGAGATCGACAAGGGTAACGATCTCCCTCCTTGGACATGTGAAGTCCTTCTTTTCTGCATTGCATAGGGAAAACCCTTCCCCGCGAGTGTGCGGTGGGTTGTGGTGTCCCTTGGGGTAGATATGTGAAGTCCCCCTTGTTAGAGGCCGGAATTGGAGTACGGCTCTAGGCATGCTGTGTGAAGCCCATCTGGACATGGTCTGGATTGGTGATGCTTGTTTGCATATCGGAGAAGGCTCCGTGATTATGGCTTGTGTTGCCATGTGCCTACCTGTTGCTTGGTGCAGCAGGAAGTACTGGATGATGTCCAGGAAATGAAGAGGGTTGGATGCAACTCTTGTGGCCGTGCGTTGCCACTTTATGAGCGGTTGAGCCGTTGGGCTGCAACTCGATGAAAAGGCAGATTGCCGAACAGGAAAGGTGAAACCGACCCGCGCCTATAAATAGCCATGGATACTTCCGTATTCGAGGTGGCACGGCGACTTGAGCAACGGGGGGGTGGCTGATCCGTACCTGCGTTAGGTCCGTCCGACTTGGAAGCCTGGTTATAGGTTTTGTTGGAGCGCCTAATGAGAGTCTTAGGCCCGCGCGCCGGAAAGACTAGAATGCTCAAATACCGTGTAGACGGTGGTGTTGACCCTGGTATTCCGGTACACCAAGAATGTGCCCTGAGTGCACGGACTGTCGGGCCGTGTGGCCGATAGTTGTGATGGCTTGAATGTGCCTGCGCGCACATAGTTGCTATTTGATGATGCCATGCTTTGCAGGGAAAGAATGCTCATGCCCCAAGAAAGGGGTAGGATTGTTATAATTGGGTCAGCTGAATGCTGACCGTTGCATTGTTTGCCACCGGTTGGGTGGATTGTTCCCGTGCAGGTGCTGGAGAGCCAAGTGGTAAGTGATGGGCTGAAGCCCTACTGTTGTTGCTGCTGCTGCTGCGGCTAGCCCTTGAAGGCTAAGCGAATGTTTTGCTTATTTGCTTTTACTCATGTATGGCCGGCCTGCGCGCCGAGTTTTGTAAACCATACGTTATGTAAAGAGGAACTGTAAGGCCTTAAGGCCAAACCTTTGTTGTACATTCCATGGTTTTATATATAAAGGTGGTTTTATATATTGGACATTCCTGATTAGAGTTCAAAGTTGTAACTTAAAGCTTCCGCTAGAATGCTCTGAGTTAGGATTCGTATGGTTTGGTATTATCCTGTGACCTCACCGTCTGTTTGTGGCATATAGTGTGGGGCCCCGGCCGGACCTTCTACTATACGTCATTTAACGGATGGGGTCGTTACATTTTGGTATCAGCTTTTGTCGGTCTTCCTTTTTCGAATTCGTGGTCGCATTCTTTTGTGGGGTGGCGAGCACATGTTTGTGCGACCTGCTGTAATGCTAATGAACTCTGGAATGTCCATTAAGGAATGTACAAAATCTTGTTTGAGGAATCTGCGCGTTCCTTTTTGTGTTGTCGTGCTTGCATACGTTCGCTAATGTGTGTCTTGTCCACCTATAGGTGACGCGTAGTGGTGCTAGGCAGTCTGAGCCCCAGCGCTCTGATGAGAGTGCGGCACCAGCTGAGGTGCCAACACCTCCTCCATCTGCGGAAACTGTTCGATTAGTTGCTGAGGCTCTATTTGCCATGATTCAGCCGACCGGGCAAGCGCAGCCAGCAGTGGACCTAGTTCGTGTTGTGGTACGACCCGAGCCGGTTGAGGCTGTAGATCCACGAGCAGCTGACCGACAGTTGAAGCAATTTATGAGCTTCAGTCCGCCTACGTTTACGGGAATGGGATCCCCAACGCAGGCAGAGGATTGGTTATCGCGTGTCAAGCGGATCATGACAGCGATCAGGGCGGAGGAAACTCTCAAGGTCACCTTGGCCACCTTCATGCTTGAAGGAGAGGCGCGGTTGTGGTGGGACGAGGTTGAGGTACACCATTTGGCGGGCAGGCAATTAACGCAAGTGTCGATTGAGGAGTTCTCTCGGATATTTCTGGCAAAACATGTCCCAGCAGCGCAACGCATTGCTATGGAAAATGAGTTCCAACGGTTAAAGCAAGGGGAAGATAGTGTGGATATCTACTTGCATGAGTTTACCAGGTTGGGACGGTATGCGGGTACAATCTTCGCGGATGACCAAAGGAAAACGAATCGGTTCTATGAAGGATTGCGGGATGAGTTGCGGTTCCTGCTTTCGAGTTCAGTGAACCAAGGGTTTCAGGCATTGGTTGATACTGCGTGTGCGTTGGAGAAGGACATGCGGCGAGTGCAAGGGAACAAGGGCTTGGTTGTGTCAAAACCAGAGTTTTAAGCACCTCGCCCGAACAAGTCGTTTTACCAGAAGAAAGGGGGCAAGAGGTCCAAGCCATCTGGGCAAGTGACTACGATCGTTGTGTCGGGAGCGACATCAAGGCCGGATTCTCGTACATGCTATAACTGTGGTCGGGTGGGGCATATTGCTCGTGACTGTCGGGTTGTTCAGCCCAAAGGGGACAAGAAGACGGGTGCGTCTTATGCTGAGAAGGGCAAAGTGGTGGTTGATTCCTCTGCGTCTCAGGCACAGCCCCGAATTTATCAGCTTGGCCAACAGGAAGCGATTAAGCAAAGTGACGTCGTCACAGGTACGAGTTGATTTAGCTTACTTGCTTATGTGCTATTGTTTTTGGTTATGTATAGCTTGTGCATGATGTGTGTGCTGCAGGCTTTGTCCTGATTCAGAATAATTTGGCGAGAGCCCTGTTTGATACGGGTGCTTCGCATTCTTTTCTGTCTGAGGATTTCGTATCTCGCATTGGGGTACCAAGTCATGTGACGGTGGATAGTACAAGGGTGCTGTTGCCGAATGGCTGTGTGATGCTTGCGGATAGGGCTTGCGATGTGGTTGTGCAAATAGGAAGTCGGGATTTCGGTTTGAGTGCAGTTGTGCTACCGTTATCGGAGTTTGATGTGATCTTTGGTATGGACTGGCTCTCGGAGCAGCGTGCCTTTATTGATTGCAACTCCAAGGAGATTACACTGGGCCAAAATACCGGACTTGTGACGAAGTTCGCTGGTATGCGAGGAGTGGGCGGGACTCTGTTGTCTGCACTCCAAGTCGTCAATGCTGTTCGGAAGGGCGCGGAGTTATTCTTCACGCTAATTCAGGCTGTTGAGCCAAAGGCCAGTGTCGGTGAAGTACTAGTTGTGTCAGAGTTTGCCGACGTGTTTCCTAAAGATCTTCCTGGGTTACCACCCCAGCTGGAGATTGACTTCTCTATTGAGTTGGTGCCAGGTGCGAAACCTGTGGCCCGCTCTCCATATCGCGTCGCGCTAAAAGAGATGGCTGAGTTGAAAGTCCAATTGCAAGAGTTGTTGGAGCAGGGATATATACGCCCAAGTATGTCACCTTGGAGCGCGCCTGTTCTCTTTGTGAAAAAGAAAGACGGTAGCTTACGGTTGTGTATTGACTACCGCGAGTTGAATAAGCTGACGGAGAAAAACAAATATCCGATCCCACGGATTGATGACCTCTTTGATCAGCTGGCAGGATCAACGGTCTATTCCAAATTGGATTTGAAATCAGGATATTATCAGCTGCGGATTAGGGAAGGTGACATTCCCAAGACGGCGTTTGGAACACGCTACGGTCATTATGAGTTCACGGTAATGCCGTTTGGCCTATGTAATGCGCCTTCGGTATTTATGGACCTAATGCATCGAACGTTCCGAGAGTACTTGGATTTGTTTGTTATTGTGTTTATCGATGACATCTTAGTATACTCTCAGTCGGAAGAGGATCATGCAAACCATTTGCGGTTGGTTTTGCATACCCTGCGGAGGAATAAGCTTTATGCCAAGTTCTCAAAGTGTGAGTTCTGGCTCTCTTCAGTAGCCTTTTTAGGCCATGTGGTAAGTGGAGAAGGTATCGCGGTGGATCCGTTGAAGATAAGTGCCATTCGAGATTGGCCAGTGATGTCTTCAGTGGCCGAGGTCAGGAGCTTCCTTGGACTTGCGGGCTACTATAGACGGTTTGTGGAAAATTTCTCACGGATTGCTTTACCTCTGACCACGCTGACGAGAAAAGATCAAAAGTTCATTTGGACGCCGGAGTGCGCGCGAGCTTTTGAAGACTTGAAGAGTCGTTTGACCACGGCGCCTGTGTTGACATCGCCATGTGGTACAGATGGGTATGAGATCTATAGTGATGCATCAGGGAGTGGCTTAGGCTGCGTTCTTCTGCAGTTTGGTAAAGTGATTGCTTATGGCTCGCATCAGTTGAAAGTGCATGAGCGGAATTACCCCGTCCATGATTTGGAGTTGGCGGCGGTAATCTTTGCGCTCAAGTTGTGGCGGCACTATCTATATGGCGTTAAAGTGGATATCTATACAGATCATAAAAGCCTAAAGTATTTGTTGGATCAGAAGGATCTGAATATTCGACAACGAAGATGGATGGAGTTCCTCGGGGACTACACCTTCGAGATTCACTATACTCCCGGGAAGGGAAATGTGGTCGCTGATGCTTTGAGTCGAAAGACTCCGGTACGGGCAAGCTGGTTGCAGAGGCACGATCAGCGTTTGATCCAGGAATTGGAAGCATTGGAGATATCGTGTGTTGACAAGGGTTCGTCAACCGATGCATGCTTGAACTGGACAGAGGTGCAATATGACCTTACAGACAGAGTTCGACGAGCAACGGAGCTTGATGAAAGTCTCCAGCGCTATGCAAAAGATGGGCCGGAGGACCAATTCTCTTGGGATAACAGTTTGTTACGAAGAAATGGTCGAGTGTGCGTCCCAAGTGTGGGTAAATTGAGGGAAGAGTTGATGTACGAAGCTCACTTTGCAAAGTACTCAGTTCACCCAGGGAGCACAAAGATGTACAGAGATCTGAAAAAGCTGTTCTGGTGGCCCGGACTAAAGAAAGATGTCGCACGTTATGTGGCTGAATGCAATACCTGTGCGTTAGTGAAAGCAGAATGCCAGAAGCCTGGCGGTTTCCTGAAGTCGTTACCTATTCCGGAGTGGAAGTTCGATGATATTTCGATGGATTTCGTGCACGGGTTGCCGAGATCTCAACGCGGTCATGATTCAATCTGGGTGATTGTGGACCGGTTGACAAAAGTGGCGCACTTCCTGCCAAACAGAAGAGACGATTCAGTGGAAACCTTGGCCAAGCTTTATGTGGAGCAAGTTGTTCGACTGCACGGTGTTCTTCGGAGCATCGTTAGTGACCGTGATGGGCGGTTCACATCGAATGATTGGCGGCTCGTTCATCAAATGTTGGGTACAAAGTTAGCGTTTAGTACGGCCTTTCATCCCCAAACGGATGGCCAGACTGAACGAACCAACAGGACGATGGAGGATATGCTCCGCATGTGCGCCCTAGACTTTGGTAAGAGATGGGAAGATTATATATTTCTTGTCGAATTTGCCTATAATAATAGCTACCAAGCGAGTATTGGTATGACACCATTTGAGGCGTTGTATGGTTGTAAATGCCGTACACCGTTAGCTTGTGCAGAAGCAGGCGAATCTAAGCTGAGTGGGAAAAAGGAAGTCGAAGAAGCTACCTCGCTCATACGCTCTATTCGGGAGAGGCTATTGATAGCCCAAGATCGTCAAGCAAAGTACTACAATGCCAAACATCGGAACGTGGAGTTCGCGGTGGGTGATTGGGTATATTTGAAGATCAAACCCTTCAAAGGCGTTTCCAGGATTCGGCGTTTGAAAAAGCTAAGTCCGAGGTATCTTGGTCCGTTTGAGGTGGTGGAGCGAGTTGGGGAAGCTGCTTATCGACTAGCACTTTCAGCAGACTTGGGTGGATTACATGATGTATTTCACATCTCAGTCCTTCGTAAGGCGGTGAAGGATCCAGCTCAAGTGGTGGAGAATGATCGGGTACCGGTCGAGTTTGGGCTAACGACGAGAGTTAGACCCATTCGGATCTAGGATCGAGCCGAGAAACAGTTGCGGAACAAAGTGATCGGGATGGTCAAGGTCCGATGGGACAATTGTGGCCGTGAAGAGCTAACATGGGAGCGAGAGCAGACCATGCGAGCTGAATTTCCCGAACTGTTTGTATAAGCTGTAGACCGTGTACTTTATGTTATAACCGAGTTATCAAGTTATAGCATTGTTGGTTCTTGTTTCCTTACCGTGCAAATTTCGGGACGAAATTTTGTTAAGGGGGGGAGGATTGTAACACCCCAGAAATCTCAAAATGAGTTTTCAAACTTATTTGAGGTGCAGGCTGTTTGACACGGCCTGGGACACGGGCGTGTCCCAGGGCGTGTCGGGGGTACACGGCCTGGGACACGGGCGTGTCCCATGGCGTGTTCAGGTTAGTCGACGATCGATAGTCGACGATCGTCGAGCCTGGGACACGGCCATCGACACGGGCGTGTCCCAGGGCGTGTCACGCAATTAAATTTCGAAACTAGCCTATTCGAGTCAGAGAAGTACACGACCTTGAACACGGCCGTGAACACGGGCGTGTCAGGTGGGACACGGGCGTGTCCGATGCCGTGTGCCGACCCGTGTACTGTTTGCAGCTCGATGAGGCAGGAATGACACGGGCGTGTCTCAGGAATGACATGGGTGTGTCAGGTTCGACACGGGCGTGTCGATGCCCGTGTTCTGGTAAATCTCAGTCGGTTCGAAAACCGCGTGTGCCGCTTAAGGGTACACGGCCTGTGACACGGGCGTGTCACAGGCCGTGTCAGCCAAAAATTGGGTTTTTTGGGCAAATCGTGGCCGTTCAGATTCTCTCTTTGGATCCAAGGGCTCAGGTGATTCCTGGCTGGATTAAATTCGTGAAGGAATGATGAAGAAGTCATTCTTCATTTTGCTTAAGGAAGAGAGAAAGAGAGAGGAAGAAGAAGGAGGAGGAGAGCAAGCCACCGGCGGAGTTCCCGTGGTCCGATTCGTGATCCGAAGCCGGCGTTGTGAAGGCAAGGCTGCTGCGGTTCTTTCTCACCGGCTAGTTTTCGATGGCTCCGAAGAGATCGACAAGGGTAACGATCTCCCTCCTTGGACATGTGAAGTCCTTCTTTTCTGCATTACATAGGGAAAACCCTTCCCCGCGAGTGTGCGGTGGGTTGTGGTGTCCCTTGGGGTAGATATGTGAAGTCCCCCTTATTAGAGGCCGGAATTGGAGTACGGCTCTAGGCATGCTGTGTGAAGCCCATCTGGACATGGTCTGGATCGGTGATGCTTGTTTGCATATCGGAGAAGGCTCCGTGATTATGGCTTGTGTTGCCTTGTGCCTACCTGTTGCTTGGTGCAGCAGGAAGTACTGGATGATGTCCAGGAAATGAAGAGGGTTGGATGCAACTCTTGTGGCCGTGCGTTGCCACTTTATGAGCGGTTGAGCCGTTGGGCTGCAACTCGATGAAAAGGCAGATTGCCGAACAGGAAAGGTGAAACCGACCCGCGCCTATAAATAGCCATGGATACTTCCGTATTCGAGGTGGCACGGCGACTTGAGCAACGGGGGGTGGCTGATCCGTACCTGCGTTAGGTCCGTCCGACTTGGAAGCCTGGTTATAGGTTTTGTTGGAGCGCCTAATGAGAGTCTTAGGCCCGCGCGCCGGAAAGACTAGAATGCTCAAATACCGTGTAGACGGTGGTGTTGACCCTGGTATTCCGGTACACCAAGAATGTGCCCTGAGTGCACGGACTGTCGGGCCGTGTGGCCGATAGTTGTGATGGCTTGAATGTGCCTGCGCGCACATAGTTGCTATTTGATGATGCCATGCTTTGCAGGGAAAGAATGCTCATGCCCCGAGAAAGGGGTAGGATTGTTATAATTGGGTCAGCTGAATGCTGACCGTTGCATTGTTTGCCACCGGTTGGGTGGATTGTTCCCGTGCAGGTGCTGGAGAGCCAAGTGGTAAGTGATGGGCTGAAGCCCTACTGCTGTTGCTGCTGCTGCTGCGGCTAGCCCTTGAAGGCTAAGCGAATGTTTTGCTTATTTGCTTTTACTCATGTATGGACGGCCTGCGCGCCGAGGTTTGTAAACCATACGTTATGTAAAGAGGAACTGTAAGGCCTTAAGGCCAAACCTTTGTTGTACATTCCATGGTTTTATATATAAAGGTGGTTTTATATATTGGACATTCCTGATTAGAGTTCAAAGTTGTAACTTAAAGCTTCCGCTAGAATGCTCTGAGTTAGGATTCGTATGGTTTGGTATTATCCTGTGACCTCACCGTCTATTTGTGGCATATAGTGTGGGGCCCCGGCCGGACCTTCTACTATACGTCATTTAACGGATGGGGTCGTTACATCCCACACCTCAACAATCTGTCGCATGTTGATGACTCCATGATGGAGAGCTGGTTGGGGTGTACGGTCTGCGGACCTAGTGAAAGTCTCCTTGGTGGACTCCAAGGTGCCCCCCCCTAGTGAGACTCTTGGGTGGCAGGTAGGTGTGACGCCTGTCCTGCATCACTTGGTCATGAGCAGTATATTGCAGGACCGGAGTACTCTTCCAAAATGTTGTGGGCAACAATAAGGTAAGGTTCTCGTTTGCCATCATAATGGACTGTAATAGTCAGTCAAGCTTCATATCTAGGGGATACCAAGGTCATCTAGGTCTCTGAAGACGGGAACACAATAATAGTATAGTTTTTTTAATAGAAGGAAAGTCGCGACCTCAAAATGCTCAATTAGCTTGAATAGAATCACATTGATTCATCTCCGCTGCATGAATAGTAACTGTATTTTTTTGTGTAACCCTATTCATTGTGTTGTAGTAATGTACTCTAGTATTTTAATGAGATTTTCTTGTTAGGATTATGATCATCAGTATTTCATTTACTCCATCTGAATTTTTATGCTTTGCATTGAGTATGTAATTTGATACTGTTTGCTGATGCACTAACATCAATCCTCAAAAGTTGAGTAATCAGGAAGATGAAAATCCTAACAAATGTCAAACATTGATCCTCTCCGCACAGCATGCTGATTCATGATTTGATCAGTAAGTCCTTTGTATTTTGCAGTGCCTTAATGGCAACCATAAATATCAATCAAATAAGTTTGAAGATAAAGAAAAATTTTGCTAACCAAAAAACATCGTGTGAAACTGACCCTTAATTGGTCTACAATATATGGAGTACTCGCCCAGAAGCTATGGGCATCTGGAAGGAAGGGCTATAATAGTTTGTGGAGCATAAGGCCTGAGGGAGACTGACGTAGACAGCTGCTCATGAATGTTTAATTTTATTCTATTCTTGAATTGTATTTATGCAGGACACTTTAGTTTGTACATTGATATTTTTCTACATTTTACTTTGTACAATTATTTTTGTGTATTTTATTTTTCTAGAGTTGTGGTGTAATCCTTTGATTTGATTAGCTTTTAGTCGCTGGCTATTCTTAGTGAGACTTTTTACGTTAGAGTCCAGTTTTTATTTGATTTTTGTTACTCGATTTGAATTTTTCACGCTAAAATCTCTGCATCCGTTTTAAGGTTATTCTTCACATTGGGTATGTATGTTGTTACTTGTGGTTGCGCTAACAATAATTCACACAAACCGCTCAATCTAGGAGGTCAAAATCCTAACAAATGCCAAAATAGATCCTCTCAACACTATATCTTGCGTCAACTAATTCAATTTATAGCTCCAACATTTTCACAACGTGTTAATGGGAGCAACAAAAATGAATCAAACCACCTAAAAACATGACCATATTGTTTTATTAGCCTTACAGGTTTACATGAATCCTTCAAGCAACTTTTAGGCCATCTTTATAACAGCATTCTAAACCCATTCCTCCGTTCAAAAATGTATTGTGCTAAATCGCCCCCATACCGAAGACATCATTACATTTTCTCAAAATTTCCATAATTTTCATACTCCAGTTTATAGTTATTTACTTCTATACTTATGGTTCCATCTGATGTATCAACCAACTACAACTAAGAACAATAAAATTATGAAGAATTCCTTTTTAACATGACTAATCACCATTAATTTCTCTTTCTACTAAATACATCTAGTGGATAATTTGATCGGTACCAAACAAAATTAGAAGAAAAAATAATGTGTTTTTTATACTCGCCTAGAATCATGAGTTGACGTTCAAACTTAGGTTTGGATTAACGACAGGTTTGAACAGCTATGACAGCGGAGAACACAGTATTGACTATATATTCTGTGGAGAAGTTTTATTGTAACAGAAATTTCCACCTATAGCAGATTCTGGTCAAAGACCTGCTGGTTGAGCAGGGATTTATGCGAGTGCTGCAGGAGTGTGAATTATTGCCTGCTCCGATGGAGGATTCTGATGGGACTTAGATGGATGAGCACACCACCACCGCTATCCGGATGTGCGTTGATGACAAGGTGCTATTTAACATCAGTATTGAAGAGTCTGCTGTCATGTTGTGGAAGATGCTTGAGAGGCTCTACATGAGTGTTAGAGTTAAGCGGTTTGATGATCTGGTCGCAGCTGCTTGTAGTTCGGGAGGTCAGGTTGTTTGTCTTAACGGTCTGACTGTTTAGCAGTGTTGTGGTTTGGTAGTCGGCTTCCCGCAGGGTTTTCCAGTCTTGGAGGTCTTCCCACAACTGCTGTCTGGAAACTAGCCGCAGCTGCGGTCTGAAGGTTAGCCGCAGCAACGGTCTTGAGACTTTTCGCAGCAGCAGCCTGATGGTTAGCCGCAGCAGCAGTGGTGGGAATCCGCAACTTCCGTATTGTGGCAACCCGCAATTGTGATCTGTCGGCTAGTGCAGCGGTTTAGCGGTCTTCAGTGGCGGTTTGGAAGCTTAGCTCTGTTGCCGCTTGTGACCAACAGCTTTGTACAGTGTTGCGATTTGACAGTCTCAAACCGCATAAGCCGCGCGGATTACTTTTAGTCCCACATCTCTTGTTGTATTCTCTCATCTTCCCCATTTTATATAAATAAGGGTCATACCTATGTAATAATTATCTTTCTGGAGCAATAAAATTTGTCTTTATTTAACTCTTTTTCACATGGTATCAGAGCGAACCGATCTTTTGCTCCAATTAGATTGTTGTTTGTTTGTCTAACAACTTCCGATCTGCTTCTTCCGGACTTCTTCTGGTTTTCTTCCTGCCCTGCCCTCCCTTGCTTGTCACTGTTCCTGCGACTTCTTCCTTTATGGCTTGTTTTGTTCGCACAGTCTTCCTTGCTAGCCGCTCTTCCTTGCTCTCTCTTGCTTGTGGCTGCTTGTTTGTGCGGCCTTTGCCTGTTTCTTCTCGCGTAGGTTGTTTTCTCTACTCGCATGGTCTCTCCTATTTTTACGGTCTGTTTTTCTGGCTTCTTACGCAACCGTGCGGTTAGAGTCTCTGCCGGCTTGTGCCTAACCGTGCTGTTAGTCTCTTTTCATGCCAGTTTCTTTCTCCATGAGGTCGGTTTCTCTTGTCTCCTCTACAGCTCGTGCTCTTTTGGCCTCTTCCGATAAGTGACTTATTGACTCTGGTGCCATTTGTCACATGACCGACAATTCTTGTTTGTTCTCCTGCTTGAACAACCAGAAATGGGTATCTCCTATCGTTATTGCCGATGGGAATTATGCTCCTGTGCACGGTGTAGGCACTGTGCACATCAATCCGTCTTTGCAGCTTGAGGACATTCTCTATGTTCCCACTTTTCCGTGCAATTTGCTATCTGTTCATGCTCTCTGCACACAGTTACACTGAGCGGTTACTTTTACTTCCACTACTTGCTCTTTATGGGATTCTGTCTCTAAGGCTACCATTGCTACCAGGAATACGAGTGGTGGTGAAATTTATTACTTCAAGGTTAGCTAGTCACCTAAGGGGGGGGGGGTGAATAGGTTTTTTAAACTTTCTTAGATCTTTATGCTGTTTATAAATTTGGTGATCTAGAGCTTGTCCTAATTACCTGCAATACAAGAAAGAAACAAGAAACACATTAAGCACACAAATATTTATAGTGGTTCCCCAATTGGATAAATCCACTTTCCCTCCCACCTATACAACTGAATTTGTTTGATTAGGTCACAAACTCCACTAATATGCTTGATAGTTTTACTTTCAAGACTACCTAAACACCTAGAGGGGGGGGGGGGTGAATAGGTACTTTTCCTTGATTTAACTTAAGGCAGAATATAACTACAGTTCTTTGAGTAAATCAGATATTTCTATAGCTAACACAACACAGCAATCACAATCATACACACATCACAGATTGCACACAGATTTATAGTGGTTCCCCAAGGTCTGGGTACATCCACTTTCCCCCTTCTCCTATCTAGCAGTATACTAGAGTCGGCCTAACTTCTTCCTTTAACTCAGATCCTCAGATCCTACAGCTCAGAATCTAGAAGGATTCCTACAACTCAAGCTAACAAGCCCTACCTGAGCCTTGCCACAAGGCCTACAACTTGAGGAATACCTTCTCCTACAACTCAGGCATAAACAGCCCTACCTCAGCCTTGCCACAAGGCCTACAGCTTAGTGAATACCTTCTCCTACAACTCAGGCATAAACAACCCTACCACTCAGAGAATAAATCTCTTACACTCAGCCTTTATAAAATAAGCTTACAACTCAGATCTATGAATAGATCCTACAGAATTTGATAAGGAATTTTGTAATCTCTTACCCCTGTTGAGAGAGAAGGGATAAGAACTTTCTTGATCAGCTTCTTGAAGAGGCTGATGGCAAAAATCAACTTGATCTTAGCTTTCTTCAAAGCTTCTTGAATCTGAACTTAGTTGGGTTGATTTCCTTTGAATAAAACTGACTGACAGCTTCCTTCTTAGACTTCAGAAATAGATCTGAATCTTCTTGACAGATTAGTTCAGTATCTGCTTCTTGAGAGACCTGTTAATGTCTCCTACTTGTCTTCAAATAGCTTGATCTCTCTCTATCCAAACCTCTTGAAGATACTTCTGAATTCTTGATTGAATTCAACTTAGACAGAATCTGAATAGTAAACTACTTCAGAACGTCTTCTTAGATCTTCTCACGAAGATCTTCTTCTTTGTTACTTGTACTTTCTTGATCAGAGATCAATCTCTAATTGTGTTAGTTGTGACAATACTTGTCTTCTCTATGTGTATTATTTTCTTATTCTGAATCCATCTATTTATAGACTTTATCCATGGTAACCGACTGATCCGGTTTATAACTAACTTCTGACAAGTCTGACAGCTTCAGAAAACCAGTTGTAACTCACAGCTGTCAAGTCTTCAAACAATTCTTGAGCCTTTGACTTTGTCAGCAAAGCGTCGAGACTGACTGTCATAAAGTGTCGAGACCATCTATCAATATGTATCGACATAAGTGACTTAAGTGTCGACACAGCCTTTGATGATGTCGACATAGCTGCCTTTATATCGACACAGCTTCTTGATTCTGCAACTTGAGAATGTGTCGACACTGATTATTTGTTTCGACACAAATACTTCACCATTCATCAGCAATCAACTTGGTCTAGACTCAGCTGTATGTCGACACAAGTCCTGTGTGTCGACACAGTTGATGTAGACTCAGAACATAGCGTGTGTCGACACTGCCTCCAGGTGTCGACACAGTTGTTGTCGACTCTGCCTCTGTGTGTCGACACTGCCTCCCGGTGTCGACACAGTTGATGTCGACTGACTATTTCTGTGTGTCAACACTGCCTCCCAGTGTCGACACAAATTCACTGAGGTGTCGACACAATCATTTCCAAGTGTCGACACAATCTTACTAGAGTGTCGACACAGCTTCCTCAGGTGTCGACATATGGACTTAGAATATTTTTCCTGCATTCTAGCACATTCTTAACCTGCACATATAAACTCAAAATAACATAAAATACACCTTGATGTATATCATTGAGCTAAGTGAGACTTCTCCAAATCAGGTACACATTTTCTAATGTACCCAACAATCTCCCCCTATTTGGAGAATTCATAACCTTTTAGCCAATGATATACACCACTTAGAAAATAAACAAGATGATGTACATAAGTATTATATGACAGGGTACTATATAAACAAAACACATATCATAGTTACATTACAGAATAAAGATGTAAAAGTAAATGATCACAGAACAATGTTTTGTATATCAACTCAAAAAGTTTGTTACAAAATGTTTACAATGATTTCTTTAACAAACTAACAATTACATAGTTCTTGAACAAAAACTAGTAAAGCTTAGACTAAGGCTGGGCAGGCTCCTTGATGACTATCCCTTTTCCAGATATTATCTGAGCCTGAGCAGGAGGTTCTGTATCTTCCATGGGCTTCTTGCCTTTCAAATCAACTTTCTTCCGTGCTTCAGCCTTGATCCTTCGTCTTTCAAAATAATGAAAGGGCTTGGGGAAATACTTGCTAGGTTCCTGAGTATTTGGAGGTAGCTTCCCCATCTTAGCCTTTCTCCTGTGTTGAACTATGGCCTCCTTCCTGGCTTCATACTTTTGCCATTCTTGCTCATTATACCATTTTCCCCTTTCATGTACTTGATCTTTTACAGCTTTCCAAGCAGTTAAAATGATATTCCTTGAAGTGGGGCTCCACTGCTCAAAGTCTGGCTTTAATTCTGCTTGCTCTCTAAATCTTTTCTTTGATAATAGAGCATCTTGCTGAGCTTTGATAACAGTATCTGGCATATCAACCTTTTCAATAATAACATCTGTAACTGGTAGAGGAGGGCTGTACATTGACTCAACTTGTTGATGTACCATTTCAATATCTGCAGGAGGATAAATGACTTGGGCAACCTCAGGTTGATTACCTTCAAGTAGAATTGGTTGCACCCCTGACACAGCCATATTATCATCATCACACAAGGGTGGATATCCCAGAGTGGCTCTTATGCTGTTGGTTACCCATTTGGCATGATCAGATCCAACATAGACTAACACCCTCTCCCCCTTTATGACTTCTCTGGTCATATGATCTCTTAAGTCTTCTTTCTGAAATCTTATTTGCCCATCAAGGTAATTGATTCCATCTTTAAAGAATGGCTTTAGCTTTTGAAGCTTGTCACTAATTAACTTCTCAGATGAAGTGATGGTAGTTTTAACTGATTCTAGGGCAGCCTGTAGCTTCTTATCATATTCTTTTATTTCTTTAGCTCTTACAGCTGTCATTGCAACAATAGTGTTTGTGAACTTAGTGACTATCACATTATGTGATTCAGTCAGATTGTCATTCATTCTTATTTGATTCTCAAGGACATAGCCTTGTTTAACAGCCATCTCATTCACTTGCTTCTTTATTTCTTCTTGTTGCTTGACAAGAAATACCACAACATTGCCTCTCTTGTGGAAGCAATCTGTCATCTCTCTTTTATTCTGATTAACTTCAAATCTTATAGATTTTATATCTTGTGCCAGATCAAATTGAATAGACTTTTGGCTTTCATCCATATATTTTTCAAGAAGCAATCTCTGCTCATCAAATTTTACTTGTAAGTCAACCAAGTACTTGCTGTAATCAATCTAAGGAGTAGAATGTGAAGTAGTTGTTTGGGGAGCCTTCTTATAACTTTGACTTCTTCTCTTAAAGACCATTAATTTTCTTTTGTTGGACTCCCTTACTTCTTCATGCTCAGACTCTGAAGAAATTTATATAGTAACTCTCTCTTGTGGAGTGGAAGAAATTTCTTTCTCAGCTACTTGTTGCTCTTCCTCTATATCAACCTGCTCCCCATCAACCCTTACTTGCTCCCCCTCAAATCTTAGGGTCTCCATTTTATCTGCTTCTCCTCCAAGATCAGGAAACAGCTCTTTAAGAGTAAATTCTTGATGTGTGAGAGCAGGAGATTGTACTTTCTCAGCAGCAGCAACAGCAATACCAGAAATATCAAGATCAGTTTGAGAAACAATGTCCTCTGATAAATTGATTCTTTCTTCCTCTTGTACCTGTTCAGACTCTGGATCCCCCTGCAATTGTGCATTCTCAGCATTGTCCTGGACTTGTATACTTTCCAGCTCCCCCTGCACTTGTGCAATAACTGGCTCCCCCTACACCTGTGCAGATATAATATCTTCCTGGACTTGGGTAGTCACAGTCAGATCCTAAACTTGTGCTCTAACTTGCTCTTCCTGGTATTGTGCATCTTCAGGACCATGCTCTTGCCTGTCCACATCAGACATTTCTTTAGAAAGAACTCTATCCCATCTTGAGAATAACCTCATGTCCATTCTCCTGATATGATTTATCTTTGATCCTGAAATCTGTTGCATCACCTCTGGAATTATTCCAGCCAGGTACAGACTCATGATCCTAGCCAAGTTTGTCTTCTTGATTCCTTCTTTAATCTTATCAAGCAGTACTGCAGACCAATTTGTTTGAATCTTAAATATCACCCTAGTCATCAGGCTGAACATATAGGCTGATATCCTATCATGGCCACCTGGTTTGCATAAGATCACTTTTCCTAGTATTTCAGACAGGAATTTCCCCTGAGGATTCATGCCCTTCCTGTTGATGGCAGATCCTATTTTAATGGTTGGATCCAATCCACACCATTGAAGCGCCTCCCTGGTACTTGAGGCTGGGACCTCTTCCTCATCTTGTATTCTAGGAAGATGGAGAATCTTGCTCAATCTTTTCTGAGATAGCTTGACTTTTTCTCCATGAATAGTGGATTTTATCTTCAAGCCAGTTGAGTCCATTGATGCAGAAGTATAGAACTCGAATACTTCCTTCTTCCATATCTTACTAGGTTCAGAGACAAGATATTCTAATCCGTTTTCTGCAAGAAGTGAAATGACCTGTTTGATCTCTGAGTCTGCATCGTCGAATGCATGCCTAACCAACTTATATCCTTCATTGACGTTGTCTTCAACCTTGGACACCATTGGAATGAAGAGAAAGCTTGATTGTAGAGGAGAGAGATTATCGACACAAGGTTTTTGTCTCGAAACCCTGGTGAGCGTGTCAACAGAATAAGTTCTTGACCTATTTATACCCTTCTAATCAAAGAAGATCAAAAGGCGGGCAAAAACTGTCTAAAAGTGTCGACACTGTTGGAACATGTCGACACAAACTCCTAAAGTTTCGACCACGATGCTGACTACTATGTGTCGACACCAATTGATGATATGTCGACACAGGAGATACTTAGTAGTTCATCAGAAATTCTGTGTCGACTCTTATTATAAGTGTCGACACAAAATCTGTAAGTGTCGACACCATTACTCTGGTTGTGTCGACACTACATTTCTGGATGTGTCGACTCTTTGTCCCTTAGTTGTCGACACATTTTCTCTGCATCGACACAATTTTCCTAAATTGTCGACATGACTTCTCTATGTCGACACCTTATCACTGAATGTGTCGACACCATTTTACTTAGCCAATTTTTTGGTAAACTAACATATGGTCAGCATTCCTAATTCAATTTTAAATCTATTGAATTTAGTTTCATCCAGAGGCTTAGTAAATACATCTGCAATTTGATAATCAGTTTTAACAAATTCTAATGTGATGACTTCTTTTTCTACATGTTCTCTAAGAAAATGGTATTTTATCTCTATATGCTTAGTCCTACTATGTGAAACAGGAATGTTTGCAATAGAAATGGCACTTTTAGAATCACACAATAAAGGTGTTCTACTTACCTGAATACCATAGTCCCTTAGCTGATATTGAATCCACAGCAGCTGTGCACAACAACTTCCTGCTGCCACATATTCAGACTCAGCTGTGGATATTGCCACACTAGTCTGCTTCTTACTGCTCCAAGATATCAATCTTCCTCCTAGGAATTGGCATGTACCTGTAGTACTTTTTCTATCTTCTCTACAGCCTGCAAAATCTGTATCTGAATAACCTGTTAGTAGAAAATCTCCATTCCTAGGGTACCAAAGGCCTAGATTCGGTGTGCCCTTTAGATATCTCAAAATCCTCTTGACTGCAGTATAATGTGATTCTTTAGGGCATGCTTGGTACCTAGCACAGACACATATTGCATACATAATGTCTGGTCTACTAGCAGTGAGATATAATAGAGAGCCAATTATTCCTCTATACAAATACTCATCTACAGGTTTACCTGCATCATCTTTGCATATAGGCATACTTGTTCCCATAGGAGTTCTCATGGTGGAGGATGATTTCATACCATACTTCTTAATTAACTCCTTGGTGAACTTGACTTGGATATGGACAATCCATCATCAGTCTGTCTTACTTGGAGTCCCAAAAAGAACTTAAGTTCCCCCATACTGCTCATTTCAAACTTCTCTTGCATAAGTTTGGCAAACTTCTTACAAAGGTTGTTCTCTGTAGACCCAAATATTATGTCATCTACATAGATCTGAACTAAGATTATCTTCCCTTTAGATTCCCTTAGGAATATAGATTTTTCTATTTTACCTCTTGAGAATTTGTTCTCAATAAGGAAAGTAGACAGGGTTTCATACCAAGCCCTTGGGGCTTGCTTTAACCCATACAATGCTTTCCTAAGTCTATAGACATAACCAGGTTTATGAGAATCTACAAAACCTGATGGCTGCTCTACATAGACTTCTTCTTTTAGATCACTATTCAGGAATGCTGATTTCACATCCATTTGATATACCTTAAAGCCTTGATATGCTGCATAGGCAAGGAACATTCTGATTGCTTCCAGTCTTGCTACTGGGGCAAATGTTTGATCAAAGTCTATTCCCTCTTCCTGCCTGTATCCTTTTGTAACCAATCTTTCTTTTTTCTTCACAATAACTCCATTCTCATACAACTTGTTCCTAAAAATCCACTTTGTACCAATGATGTTATGGTCTTTTGGTTTAGGAACCAACTCCCAGACCTTGCATCTTCTAAACTGATTAAGCTCCTCTTGCATAACATTAATCCAGTGTTGGTCTTGGATAGCTTCTTTAAATTTCTTTGGCTCCAGTTGAGATAAAAAACTTGAGTGCAAGACTGTTTTCAGATTTCTACTTCTGGTTTGCACTCCATGTCTTGGATTACCAATTATCTGATTTGCTGGATGATCCTTTAGATTTCTTACATCTGGAGGTAAAATTCCTTCTGGCTGAATACCTCCAGTTTCATCATTATGCTGCACCTCTTGGTTGTAATCAGCTTCTAGAGAGTCTTGTACTCCCCCTGGACAGTAGCCATCATTTTCCAATAATTAATCTGCAGTTGAGCCTTATGCAATGAAAAGCTTGTCCATCCTATTACTTATACCTATTGGACTGCATGAACTACAAGGCAACTCACTGTTGATTAATCTTATTTCATCAAATATAACATGTACAGATTCTTCTACAACCTTAATAATCAAGTTGTAGACTCTATAAGCCTTACTATTGTTGTTGTACCCAACAAATATTCCATCTTGGGATTTGGCAGCAAACTTAGTTAAATAAGACTATCCATTGTTAAGGATATAACACTTGCAACCAAAGATTCTAAAATAGGATAGATTTGGTTTTCTACCTTTCATGATCTCATAGAGAGTCTTGTTGTGGTACTTGGTGATAGAAGCCCTGTTGAGCACATGACATGCAGTGTTTACTCCCTCAGCCCAGAAATATTCTGGGAGAGAAGTGTCACTCAATAGAGTTCTACCAGCTTCAATCAATGTCCTATTCTTTCTTTCAACAATACCATTTTGCTGAGGTGTTCTAGGTGATGAGAATTCTTGAAAAATCCCAAACTCTTCACATAATCTTGTCATACTTTCAGATTAAAATTCAGTGCCATGATCACTTCTGATTTTGACCACTGTACTGTCCAGTTCATTCTGAATTTGTCTGACAAAACTGTGTAAAACACTTGGGGTTTCAGATTTCTGTCTTAGAAAGAACACCCAGGAATATCTAGAACAGTCATCTACAACCACAAAAGTGTTGACCTTCCTACCTAGACTATAAACTAGCATAGGACAAAAGATCCATATGTAAGAGGTATAGACACCTCACTGAATCCTTGTTTTCACGGCTATGAAAGAAGGATTTTGTTTGCTTGCTATTTTGACAAGTTGAACATATCCTTTCCTTTATACACTTAACTTGAGGACCATTCCTCACTAACTCTTTACTAAAGAGTTGGCCAATTGTCTTGTAGTTAAGATGAGCCAGCCTCTTGTGCCATTTGACACAATGCGATGCTTTCTCATCAGCTACAAGACAAATAGGAGAACCTTTGTTCTCACACACAAAATCAAGACAATAAACATTTCTCTTTCTATATCCTGTCAAAATGATCTTTTGATCACTTGACCTTTTGATATGACATCCATCCTTAACAAATGAAATGTCATATCCTAGATCACTCAGCTGACTTATGCTTATCAGGTTGTGTTTCAAACCTTTTACATAAGCCACTTGAGTGATGGTAATTTGGTTTGAAGAGATGTTACCAAATTCTTTGATGATTCCTCTTTCAGATCCACCAAAGATTACTTCAGGCTTATCCTTGATAGGTGTGTACTCCTTCAGTAGCCCCTTTGTTCCAGTCATGTGCCTGGAACATCCACTGTCCAAGTACCATATAGGGGCATGGCAACTTGGACTTTCCTGTAATACAGAATTACTTTCTCTTAGAACCCAAGTAAGTCTTTGGTCCTTGGTTCAAGTTAGCACCATTCATATCAAAACTACCAACAGCTCTTCTAACTGGTAGACTATTATTCTTTCGGACACTTGTGTTTTGCTAGCAGTCTAAGGGAAAATGGCCTGTCTTGCCACAACACCAACATTCATACTTGTTGTATCTAGGTCTAGATACATTTTTGACAAAAGAATTCATGTTCTGTGCTGGTGCTGCTGCAGCTACACCCACTGATTTCTTATAACAATGAGGTTTATGAACTTGGGCTGACTTATTGGCAATAACACCCTTGTTATTCAGAACATCAGTCTTATTATGACCATGAATGTTTTCAAGATCATACTTGTTAGAAGGCTCATGCACCTTTCTAAAAACTACAGAGACTTTAAAGTTTAATGGCTGAACAGAGGCTTTGCTCTTTCTCTTGAAATGGGAAGCACTGGTGTTACCTTTATAGCCTATTCCAGCCTTACCCTTTTGAGCCACAAACTCATCTATTAAGGGTAAGACTGATTTTGGCTTAGAGTAACTAGCCACCAAATCTTTCTCTACTTGAAGTCTGACTTCCAGACTTTTAATTAGATCATTTTTATATGTGATTGTACCCATCTGAATAACAGTAATAGTTTTCAGCTTGGCAACCTCATTCATTTGTTGATCCAATTCTTTCTCTAAACCAGATACAGTCATCTTAAGATCTGTAATTTCCTTAACCTGATTTTTGGCCAGGTTTTTGCTTTTCTAAAGTGTCTGCAATAAGTCCCCATATTAATCTATCAACTGATGAATATATCCTTTAGATTCTGATCCATCATCATCACTTGATGAAGATGAATCTGACTCTGAACCAGTACTGTAATCAAAAATTCTAGAATTACTTTGTACCTTACTGGGACCAGGCTGATCCTGGCACTTGTTGTCTTCTGATTCATCCATCAGTCCCATGCACTGATGGTCTTCTTGCTCATTGATGGAGTCCAGTAATTGCATAAACTCCTCTTCTTCACTAGCTGCATACAGTCCAATGTATGCTTCAGCTTCAGATTCTGACTCTGAGGAGGATTGATCTGTAAGGCTCTTCTCCTTCTTAGCAACAAAGGATTTCTCCTTCTTGCCCTTTTGTTGAGTCTTCTTCTTGTCTGGTGACTCCTTCCTCTTTTTTGGACACTCAGCCACCACATGCCCAGGCCTGTTGTAGCAATAGCAAACAATTTTTGATGTTGTAGCTTTGCTGGGCTTAGACCTGCTCCTTTCTTTTCTTGATGATTTTCTCTTTTGATAATAGTCATCAATTGGCTGTGATGTAGAGGGCCTTGACTTCCACTGCTTCTTCTTCAAGAACCTCTGAAACTGCCTTGTAAAGGCAGCAAAATCTGCATCTGAATCACTGCTATCTGAGTTCTGATTGTCTAAATTCTCTGAGATAACTTCAGCAACTTCCTTAGGAGGTGATGGAGACATCCTCCTGCTCTTTCTAGTGGCTTCAACCTTGAAGTCCACTGTCTTTTCTCTATGCTCTCCTTTTGTATTTCTTTCTTCCTCCTTCCTAGCCATTAGTTGCATTTCATATGATAGCAACTTTCGAAATAAGGTTGGAGGAGAAATGTCTGCTAGTTTGGCCACTTCTCTAATGACACAAATCTTGGTATCCCAATCCTTTGTCAAGGATCTTAGGAATTTGTCATTCAGCTCATAAGTACTGAAGACCATTCCATAGGACATCAGTTCATTCACTATCCTGTAGAATTTCTTGTAGCATTCAGATATGCTATCGGACTTCCCTTGTGTGAAACTCTCATATTCTTGATTGAGCATAAACTTTCTGTCTTGTCTAACTTCTTCAGAACCCTCCATGTAGACAATCAAGGTGTCCCACATTTCCTTGGAGGTTTTGCAGTGAATCAAATTTTCGAAAGTAGAATCATCTATGACACTCACTATAATATTCTGAGCTCTTTTATCCATAGTTGCCAATATAATCTCATCCTTAGTCATTTCAGAAAAATCCTTGGGAGTTCTCTGATTTTCATCTAGAGCAGACACATTCATTGGGATATATGGACCTTCTTTTACTGTGATATATATCCTTGGGTCAGAGGCCTCCATAAATAATCTAACCCTTTCTTTCTAGATTCCAAAAATCTCTTTCCTTCAGATGAGTAATTTCATTGACCCTAGTTCCTTGTGATTCTCTCCAGAACCCATTTTCTTGATTCTTGATTCTGCCTTAGGGATCTAACTCAGACTTTTAAGTCTTTCTTTGAGCAACCTTTCTTTGATACCACTTGATAGTTTTACTTTCAAGACTATCAAAACACCTAGGGGGGGGGGGGTGAATAGGTACTTTTCCTTGATTTAACTTAAGGAAGAATATAACTACAGTTCTTTGAGTAAACCAGATATTTCTATAGCTAACACAGCACAACAATCACAATCATACACACATCACAGATTGCACACAGATTTATAGTGGTTCCCCAAGGTCTGGGTACATCCACTTTCCCCCTTCACCTATCTAGCACTATGCTAGAGTCGGCCTAACTTCTTCCTTTAACTAAGATCCTCAGATCCTACAGCTCAGAATCCAGAAGGATTCCTACAACTCAGGCTAACAAGCCCTACCTCAGCCTTGCCACAAGGCCTACAACTAAGAGAATACCTTCTCCTATAACTCAGGCATAAACAGCCCTACCTAAGCCTTGCCAAAAGGCCTACAGCTCAGAGAATACCTTCTCCTACAACTCAGGCATAAATAGCCCTACTACTCAGAGAATAAATCTCCTACACTTAGCCTTTATAAAATAGGCTTACAACTCAGATCTATGAATAGATCCTACAGAATTTGATAAGGAATTTTGTAATCTCTTACCCCTGTTGAGAGAGAAGGGATAAGAACTTTCTTGATCAGCTTCTTAAAGAGGCTGATGGCTGAAATCAACTTGATCTTAGCTTTCTTCACAGCTTCTTGAATCTGAACTTAGTTGGGTTGATTTCCTTTGAATAAAACTGACTGACAGCTTCCTTATTAGACTTCAGAAATAGATCTGAATCTTCTTGACAGATTAGTTCAATATCTGCTTCTTGAGAGACCTGTGAATGTCTCCTGCTTGTCTTCAAATAGCTGGATCTCTCTCTATCAGAACCTCTTGAAGATACTTCTGAATTCTTGATTGAATTCAACTTAGACAGAATCTGAATAGTAAACTACTTCAGAATGTCTTCTTAGATCTTCTCACGAAGATCTTCTTCTTTGTTACTTGTATTTTCTTGAACAGAGATCAATCTCTAATTGTGTTAGTTGTGACAATACTTGTCTTCTCTATGTGTATTATTTTCTTATTCTGAATCCATCTATTTATAGACTTTATCCATGGTAACCGACTGATCCGGTTTATAACTAACTTCTGACAAGTCTGACAGCTTCAGAAAACCTGTTGTAACTCACAACTGTCAAGTCTTCAAATAATTCTTGAGCCTTTGACTCTGTTAGCAAAGCGTCGAGACTGAATGTCATAAAGTGTCGAGACCATCTGTCAATATGTGTCGACATAAGTGACTTAAGTGTCGACACAGCCTTTGGAGATGTCGACATAGCTGCCTTGATGTCGACACAGCTTCTTGATACTTCAACTTGAGAATGTGTCGATACTGATTATTTGTGTCGACACAAACACTTCACCATTCATCAGCAATCAACTTGGTCTAGACTCAGCTGTGTGTCGACACAAGTCCTGTGTGTCAACACAGTTGATGTAGACTCAGAACATAGCGTGTGTCGACACTGCCTCCAGGTGTCGACACAGTTGTTGTCGACTCTGCCTCTGTGTTTCGACACTGCCTCCCGGTGTCGACACAGTTTATGTCGACTGACTATTTCTGTGTGTCGACACTGCCTCCCGGTGTCGACACAAATTCACTGAGGTGTCGACACAGCCATTTCCAAGTGTCGACTAAATCTTACTGGAGTGTCTACACAGCTTCCTCAGGTGTCGACAAATGGACTTAGAATATTTTTCCTGCATTCTAACACATTCTTAACCTGCACATATAAACTCAAAATAACATAAAATACACCTTGATGTATATCATTGAGCTAAGTGAGGCTTCTCCAAATCAGGTACACATTTCCCAATGTACCCAACAATGCTCCTCAGAGATTACACCTTAGGCCCTCAGTCTTACACACAGATTCATTTCAGAATCCAAACTCAGAACCACAAGGGTTCCTACCTCAGAGCCATGCAGTGCTCCTACAGCTAAGTGGCCCACTAACCACCTACCTCAGCCTTTTTTCTAAGGCCTACAGCTTAGGCTTCTCAGCCCTATTGTAACGACCCCATCCGTTAAATGACGTATAGTAGAAGGTCCGGCCGGGGCCCCACACTATATGCCACAAACAGACGGTGAGGTCACAGGATAATACCAAACCAAACACGAATCCTAACTCAGAGCATTCTAGCGGAAGCTTTAAGTTACAACTTTGAACTCTAACCAGGAATGTCCAATATATAAACCACATTTATATATATCACCACGGAATGTACACAAAGGTTTGGCCTTAAGGCCTTACAGTTCCTCTTTACATACAACATGATTTACAAACCTCGGCGCGCAGGCCGGCCATACATGAGTAAAAGAGAACTAACAAAACATTCGCTTAGCCTTCAAGGGCTAGCCGCAGTAGCAGCAGCAACAACAGTAGGGCTTCAGCCCATCATTTACCACTTGGCTCTCCAGCACCTGCACGGGAACCATCCACCCAACCGGTGGCAAACAATGCAACGGTCAGCATTCAGCTGACCCAATTATAACAATCCTACCCCTTTCTCGGGGCATGAGCATTCTTTCCCTGCAAAGCATGGCATCATCAAATAGCAACTATGTGCGCGCAGGCACATTCAAGCCATCACAACTATCGGCCACACGGCCCGACAGTCCGTGCACTCAGGGCACATTCTTGGTGTACCGGAATACCAGGGTCAACACCACCGTCTACACGGTATTTGAGCATTCTAGTCTTTCCGGCGCGCGGGCCTAAGACTCTCATTAGGCGCTCCAACAAAACCTATAACCAGGCTTCCAAGTCGGACGGACCTAACGCAGGTACGAATCAGCCACCCCCCGTTGCTCAAGTCGCAGTGCCACCTCGAATACGGAAGTATCCATGGCTATTTATAGGCGCGGGTTGGTTTCACCTTTCCTGTTCGGCAATCTGCCTTTTCATCGAGTTGCAGCCCAACGGCTCAACCACTCACAAAGTGGCAACGCACGGCCACAAGAGTTGCATCCAACCCTCTTCATTTCCTGGACATCGTCCAGTACTTCCTGCCGCACCAAGCAACAGGTAGGCACAAGGCATCACAAGCCATAATCACAGAGCCTTCTCCGATATGCAAACAAGCATCACCAATCCAGACCACATCCAGATGGGCTTCACACAGCATGCCTAGAGCCGTAATCCAATTCCGGCCTCTAACAAGGGGGACTTCACATATCTACCCCAAGGGACACCACAGCCCACCGCACACTCGCGGGGAAGGGTTTTCCCTATGCAATGCAGAAAAGAAGGACTTCACATGTCCAAGGAGGGAGATCGTTACCCTTGTCGATCTCTTCGGAGCCATCGAAAACTAGCCGGTGAGAAAGAACCGCAGCAGCCTTGCCTTCACAACGCCGGCTTCGGATCACGAATCGGACCACGGGAGCTCCGCCGGTGGCTTGATCTCCTCCTCCTTCTTCTTCCTCCTCTCTCTTTCTCTCTTCCTTAAGCAAAATGAAGAATGCCTTCTTCATCACCCCTTGACGAATTTAATCCAGCCAGGATTCACCTGAGCCCCTGGATCCAAAGAGAGAATCTGAACGGCCACGATTTGCCCAAAAAACCCAATTTTTGGCTAACACGGCCTGTGACACGCCCGTGTCACAGGCCGTGTACCCTTAAGCGGCACACGTGGTATTGAACCGACTGAACAACACGGGCATCGACACGCCCGTGTCGAACCTGACACGCTCGTGTCATCCTGAGACACGCCCGTGTCGATCCTGCCTCATCGAGCTGCAACCAGTACACGGGTCGGAACACGGCATCTGACACGCCCGTGTCCAACCTGACACGCCCGTGTTCACGGCCGTGTTCAAGGCCGTGTAATTCTCTGACTCGAATAGGCCAATTTCGAAATTTAATTCGGACACGCCCTGGGACACGCCCGTGTCGATGGCCGTGTCCCAGGCTCGACGATCGTCGACTAGCAATCGTCGACTTACCTGAACACGCCCTGGGACACGCCCGTGTCCCAGGCCGTGTACCCCCGACACGCCCTGGGACACGCCCGTGTCCCAGGCCGTGTAAAATTACCTGTACCTCAAAAATCATTTTGAGTCCTTTGGGGTCTTTTTGGGGTGTTACAACCCTCCCCCCCTTAACAAAATTTCGTCCCGAAATTTGCACGGTAAGGAAACAAGAACCAGCAATGCTATAACTATGTTATAACAAAAAGTACACGGTCTACAGTTTATACAAATAACTCGGGAAACTCAGCTCGCATGGTCTGCTCTCGCTCCCATGTTAGCTCTTCACGGCCACAATTGTCCCATCGGACCTTGACCATCCCGATCACTTTGTTCCGCAACTGTTTCTCGGCTCGATCCTCGATCCGAATGGGTCTAACCCTCGTCGTTAGCCCATACTCGACCGGTACCCGATCAATCTCCACTACTTGAGCTGGATCCTTTACCGCCTTACGAAGGACTGAGATGTGAAATACATCATGTAATCCACCCAAGTCTGCTGAAAGTGCTAGTCGATAAGCAGCTTCCCCAACTCGCTCCACTACCTCAAACGGACCAAGATACCTCGGACTTAGCTTTTTCAAATGCCGAATCCTGGACACGCCTTTGAAGGGTTTGATCTTCAAATATACCCAATCACCCACCGCGAACTCCACGTTCCGATGTTTGGCATTGTAGTACTTTGCTTGACGATCTTGGGCTATCAATAGCCTCTCCCGAATAGAGCGTATGAGCGAGGTAGCTTCTTCGACTTCCTTTTTCCCACTCAGCTTAGATTCGCCTGCTTCTGCCCAAGCTAACGGTGTACGACATTTACGACCATACAACGCCTCAAATGGTGCCATACCAATACTCGCTTGGTAGCTATTATTATAGGCAAATTCGACAAGAAATATATAATCTTCCCATCTCTTACCAAAGTCTAGGGCGCACATACGGAGCATATCCTCCATCGTCCTGTTGGTTCGTTCAGTCTGGCCATCCGTTTGGGGATGAAAGGCCGTACTAAACGCTAACTTTGTACTCAACATTTGATGAACGAGCCGCCAATCATTCGATGTGAACCGCCCATCACGGTCACTAACGATGCTCCAAGGAACACCGTGCAGTCGAACAACCTGCTCCACATAAAGCTTGGCCAAGGTTTCCACTGAATCGTCTCTTCTGTTTGGAAGGAAGTGCGCCACTTTGGTCAATCGGTCCACAATCACCCAGATTGAATCATGACCGCGTTGAGATCTCGGCAATCCATGCACGAAATCCATCGAAATATCATCGAACTTCCACTCCGGAATAGGTAACAACTTCAGGAAACCGCCAGGCTTCTGGCATTCTGCTTTCACTAACGCACAGGTATTGCATTCAGCCACATAACGTGTGACATCTTTCTTTAATTCGGGCCACCAGAACAGCTTTTTCATATCTCTGTACATCTTTGTGCTCCCTGGGTGAACTGAGTACTTTGCAAAGTGAGCTTCGTACATCAACTCTTCCCTCAATTTACCCACACTTGGGACGCACACTCGACCATTTCTTCGTAACAAACCGTTATCCCAAGAGAATTGGTCATCCGACCCATCTTTTGCATAGCGCTGGAGACTTTCATCAAGCTCTGTTGCTCGCCGAACTCTGTCCGTAAGGTCATATTGCACCTCCGTCCAGTTCAAGCATGCATCGGTTGACGCACCCTTGTCAACACACGATATCTTCATTGCTTCCAATTCCTGGATTAAACGCTGATCATGCCTCTGCAACCAGCTTGCCCGTACCGGAGTCTTTCGACTCAAAGCATCAGCGACCACATTTCCCTTCCCGGGAGTATAGTGAATCTCGAAGGTGTAGTCCCCGAGGAACTCCATCCATCTTCGTTGTCGCATATTCAGATCCTTCTGATCCAACAAATACTTTAGGCTTTTATGATCCGTATAGATATCCACTTTAACGCCATATAGATAGTGCCGCCACAACTTGAGCGCAAAGATTACCGCCGCCAACTCCAAATCATGGACGGGGTAATTCCGCTCATGCACTTTCAACTGACGCGAGCCATAAGCAATCACTTTACCAAACTGCAGAAGAACGCAGCCTAAGCCGCTCCCTGATGCATCACTATAGATCTCATACCCATCTGTACCACATGGCGATGTCAACACAGGCGCCGTGGTCAAACGACTCTTCAAGTCTTCAAAAGCTCGCGCGCACTCCGGCGTCCAAATGAACTTTTGATCTTTTCTCGTCAGCGTGGTCAGAGGTAAAGCAATCCGTGAGAAATTTTCCACAAACCGTCTATAGTAGCCCGCAAGTCCAAGGAAGCTCCTGACCTCGGCCACTGAAGACATCACTGGCCAATCTCGAATGGCACTTATCTTCAACGGATCCACCGCGATACCTTCTCCACTTACCACATGGCCTAAAAAGGCTACTGAAGAGAGCCAGAACTCACACTTTGAGAACTTGGCATAAAGCTTATTCCTCCGCAGGGTATGCAAAACCAACCGCAAATGGTTTGCATGATCCTCTTCCGACTGAGATTATACTAAGATGTCATCGATAAACACAATAACAAACAAATCCAAGTACTCTCGGAACGTTCGATGCATTAGGTCCATAAATACCGAAGGCGCATTACATAGGCCAAACGGCATTACCGTGAACTCATAATGACCGTAGCGTGTTCCAAACGCCGTCTTAGGAATGTCACCTTCCCTAATCCGCAGCTGATAATATCCTGATTTCAAATCCAATTTGGAATAGACCGTTGATCCTGCCAGCTGATCAAAGAGGTCATCAATCCGTGGGATCGGATATTTGTTTTTCTCCGTCAGCTTATTCAACTCGCGGTAGTCAATACACAACCGTAAGCTACCGTCTTTCTTTTTCACAAAGAGAACAGACGCGCTCCAAGGTGACATACTTGGGCGTATATATCCCTGCTCCAACAACTCTTGCAATTGGACTTTCAACTCAGCCATCTCTTTTGGCGCGACGCGATATGGAGAGCGGGCCACAGGTTTCGCACCTGGCACCAACTCAATAGAGAAGTCAATCTCCCGCTGGGGTGGTAACCCAGGAAGATCTTTAGGAAACACGTCGGCAAACTCTGACACAACTAGTACTTCACCGACACTGGCCTTTGGCTCAACAGCCTGAATTAGCGTGAAGAATAACTCCGCGCCCTTCCGAACAGCATTGACGACTTGGAGTGCAGACAACAGAGTCCCGCCCACTCCTCGCATACCAGCGAACTTCGTCACAAGTCCGGTATTCTGGCCCAGTGAATCTCCTTGGAGTTGCAATCAATAAAGGTACGCTGCTCCGAGAGCCAGTCCATACCAAAGATCACATCAAACTCCGATAACGGTAGCACAGCTGCACTCAAACCGAAATCCCGACTTCCTATTTGCACAACCACATCGCAAGCCCTATCCGCAAGCATCACACAGCCATTCGGCAACAGCACCCTTGTACTATCCACCGTCACATGACTTGGTACCCCAATGCGAGATACGAAATCCTCAGATAGAAAAGAATGCGAAGCACCCGTATCAAACAGGGCTCTCGCCAAATTATTCCGAATCAGGACAAAGCCTGCAGCACACACATCATGCACAAGCTATACATAACCAAAAACAATAGCACATAAGCAAGTAAGCTAAATCAACTCGTACCTATGACGACGTCACTTTGCTTAATCGCTTCCTGTTGGCCAAGCTGATAAATTCGGGGCTGTGCCTGAGACGCAGTGGAATCAACCACCGCTTTGCCCTTCTCAGCATAAGACGCACCCGTCTTCTTGTCCCCTTTGGGCTGAACAACCCGACAGTCACGAGCAATATGCCCCACCCGACCACAGTTATAGCATGTACGAGAATCCGGCCTTGATGTCGCTCCCGACACAACGGTCGTAGTCACTTGCCCAGATGGCTTGGACCTCTTGCCCCCTTTCTTCTGGTAAAACGACTTGTTCGGGCGAGGTGCTTGAAACTCTGGTTTTGACACAACCAAGCCCTTGTTCCCTTGCACTCTCCGCATGTCCTTCTCCAACGCACACGCAGTATCAACCAACGCCTGAAACCCTTGGTTCACTGAACTCGAAAGCAGGAACCGCAACTCATCCCGCAATCCTTCATAGAACCGATTCGTTTTCCTTTGGTCATCCGCGAAGATTGTACCCACATACCGTCCCAACCTGGTAAACTCATGCAAGTAGATATCCACACTATCTTCCCCTTGCTTTAACCGTTGGAACTCATTTTCCATAGCAATGCGTTGCGCTGCTGGGACATGTTTTGCCAGAAATATCCGAGAGAACTCCTCAATCGATACTTGCGTTAATTGCCTGCCCGCCAAATGGTGTACCTCAACCTCGTCCCACCACAACCGCGCCTCTCCTTCAAGCATGAAGGTGGCTAAGGTGACCTTTAGAGTTTCCTCCGCCCTGATCGTTGTCATTATCCTCTTGACACCGGATAACCAATCTTTCGCCTGCGTTGGGGATCCCATGCCCGTAAACGTAGGAGGACTGAAGCTCATGAATTGCTTCAACTGTCGGTCAGCTGCTCGTGGATCTACAGCCTCAACCGGCTCGGGTCTTATATCAACACGAACTGGCACACGTGCTCGCCACCCCACAAAAGAATTCGACCACGAATTCGAAAGAGGAAGACCGACAAAAGCTGATACCAAAATGTAACGACCCCATCCGTTAAATGACGTATAGTAGAAGGTCCGGCCGGGGCCCCACACTATATGCCACAAACAGACGGTGAGGTCACAGGATAATACCAAACCAAACACGAATCCTAACTCAGAGCATTCTAGCGGAAGCTTTAAGTTACAATTTTGAACTCTAACCAGGAATGTCCAATATATAAACCACATTTATATATATCACCACGGAATGTACACAAAGGTTTGGCCTTAAGGCCTTACAGTTCCTCTTTACATACAACATGATTTACAAACCTCGGCGCGCAGGCCGGCCATACATGAGTAAAAGAGAACTAACAAAACATTCGCTTAGCCTTCAAGGGCTAGCCGCAGCAGCAGCAGCAACAGCAGTAGGGCTTCAGCCCATCATTTATCACTTGGCTCTCCAGCACCTGCACGGGAACCATCCACCCAACCGGTGGCAAACAATGCAACGGTCAGCATTCAGCTGACCCAATTATAACAATCCTACCCCTTTCTCGGGGCATGAGCATTCTTTCCCTGCAAAGCATGGCATCATCAAATAGCAATTATGTGCGCGCAGGCACATTCAAGCCATCACAACTATCGGCCACACGGCCCGACAGTCCGTGCACTCAGGGCACATTCTTGGTGTACCGGAATACCAGGGTCAACACCACCGTCTACACGGTATTTGAGCATTCTAGTCTTTCCGGCGCGCGGGCCTAAGACTCTCATTAGGCGCTCCAACAAAACCTATAACCAGGCTTCCAAGTCGGACGGAGCTAACGCAGGTACGGATCAGCCACCCCCCGTTGCTCAAGTCGCCGTGCCACCTCGAATACGGAAGTATCCATGGCTATTTATAGGCGCGGGTCGGTTTCACCTTTCCTGTTCGGCAATCTGCCTTTTCATCGAGTTGCAGCCCAACGGCTCAACCACTCACAAAGTGGCAACGCACGACCACAAGAGTTGCATCCAACCCTCTTCATTTCCTGGACATCGTCCAGTACTTCCTACCGCACCAAGCAACAGGTAGGCACAAGGCATCACAAGCCATAATCACGGAGCCTTCTCCGATATGCAAACAAGCATCACCAATCCAGACCACATCCAGATGGGCTTCACACAGCATGCCTAGAGCCGTACTCCAATTCCGGCCTCTAACAAGGGGGACTTCACATATCTACCCCAAGGGACACCACAGCCCACCGCACACTCGCGGGGAAGGGTTTTCCCTATGCAATGCAGAAAAGAAGGACTTCACATGTCCAAGGAGGGAGATCGTTACCCTTGTCGATCTCTTCGGAGCCATCGAAAACTAGCCGGTGAGAAAGAACCGCAGCAGCCTTGCCTTCACAACACCGGCTTCGGATCACGAATCGGACCACGGGAGCTCCGCCGGTGGCTTGATCTCCTCCTCCTTCTTCTTCCTCCTCTCTCTTTCTCTCTTCCTTAAGCAAAATGAAGAATGCCTTCTTCATCACCCCTTGACGAATTAATCCAGCCAGGATTCACCTGAGCCCTTGTATCCAAAGAGAGAATCTGAACGGCCACGATTTGCCCAAAAAACCCAATTTTTGGCTGACACGGCCTGTGACACGCCCGTGTCACAGGCCGTGTACCCTTAAGCGGCACACGCGGTATTGAACCGACTGAACAACACGGGCATCGACACGCCCGTGTCGAACCTGACACGCCCGTGTCATCCTGAGACACGCCCGTGTCGATCCTGCCTCATCGAGCTGCAACCAGTACACGGGTCGGAACACGGCATCTGACACGCCCGTGTCCAACCTGACACGCCCGTGTTCATGGCCGTGTTCAAGGCCGTGTAATTCTCTGACTCGAATAGGCCAATTTCGAAATTTAATTCAGACACGCCCTGGGACACGCCCGTGTCGATGGCCGTGTCCCAGGCTCGACGATCGTCGACTAGCAATCGTCGACTAACCTGAACACGCCCTGGGACACGCCCGTGTCCCAGGCCGTGTACCCCCGACACGCCCTGGGACACGCCCGTGTCCCAGGCCGTGTAAAATTACCTGTACCTCAAAAATCATTTTGAGTCCTTTGGGGTCTTTTTGGGGTGTTACACCTATAACTTCAGGCACACATCCCTACTCTCAGAGTGCTGCAACACTCCTATAACTCAGTACCTATCCAGGTACCTACCTTAGTGCCCTTCTAGGCACCTACAACTCAGTCTCCTCCAAGGCCTACAACTCAATGACACACTTATCATCTACAGCTCAGTGACTCACCAGTCACCTACCTCAGGAACTAGGCCTTACACTCAAGCAAGGAGGATAACCCTACCTCAGATCCACACTTGGATCCTACCTTAGAGAGCATCACTCTCCTACCTCAAGCACTTAAGACCTACAGCTCAGATCCACACTTGGATTCTACCTCAGTACCCCAGCAGGGTACCTATCTCAGTGACAAATTAGTCACCTACCACTCAGACACAAAGTTCCCTACACTCAGATTCAAATAAACTGAATCCTATAATAAAGTAATTAGTAAAATTGAAATACTTACTCAGAGATAAATCTCCGAGTCTAAATTGCTAGACTGAGAAGATATATGTCCAGCCCACTTGCTGTAGAAGGAATTAGTCTTCTTCTGCAACTACCAATTTCTCTAATGTACTGAAGACAGCTAACTGCTATTAAAGGCTTATATCCCTTCATACAGCTAACTCCTCTTATTGATAGATTGAATCAGCCAACTTGTTCTTCAAGGAACACTCTTGCTGAATTGGAAGAAGCTTCATGTAACGCCTCCATCCGTCACATGGAATATAACAGAGGGTCCGGCCGGGGCCCCACGCTATATTTCACAGACAAATGGCAAAATCATGTATGAATATCAAAAATTACTTTATACTTGCATCTTAACTCAGAGCATTCTAGCGGAAGATTTTAACTTGCAAGAACTCATCATATTGAATGTCCACTAAATATATAAACAACACAATTATATATATCACCAGGAATGTATACAAATACACAAACGCTCAAGTCCTTAAGGCCTTACATGTTTTTCTTAACAGATGTGGTTTCATACATCGGCATGTAGGCTGGCCACACATGAAAATATAATTCTTCGCACGACCTTCAAGGGCATACAAACAGCAAGGGATTCAGCCCGCTCAACCCAATTCAGCCCTTCAACACCTGCATATGAACATCCACCCCAAGGGTGATAAACAAAGCAACAATCAACATTCAGCTGACCAATTATAATGATCCTACCCCTTACCCGGGGCAGTGGTTCCTTCCCTGCATGCATCGCAACATATATATTTATATATCACAACAAGTGCTCTCACGCACAACATCATCATAAACGCCGACCTCAGTGCTAGATGCTCCGTTCACTCAGGGCACGCTTACGGTGTACCGAATTATCCTTGGTACCACCACCGATTAGAGGTTCTTAACTTGTTGGCTATGTGGCAATAGTCTACTACAATACGCATGTTAGAGACCCCCTCGCCCATCCCAATCAAGGGTGTTAACCTTACGACAACAATTGAGCATTATAGATCGACCCACCATTGTAGTGTAACAACCCGGGATTTGCCCTGCAACCCCCCATTGCAATGCCACCAATCGATCTCTCATAAAGCAGGTACAGGTCAGCAATTTCCCGTTTCTCAACTCGTCAATAACACACATCTTTCCCTTTCCTGTTCAGCATAAATCTCACTCAGAGCACACGACACAAGGAGCTCACACAGAGCTTCCTGGGTATTTAAAAGTACTCACAATTCACAGGAACCCTCACAAACTCCGTAAACTACTCGTTTCATACACGAAGTTCTCCGGTTTGCAATATAAACATCACCAATCCAGACCAACCATCCGGATGGGCTTCACACAACATGCCTATTCCATACTACAAATTTCTGGATCTAGATGCAGACTCAACCAGGGATATCAACTATCAACCAACTGGAATCACTTACGCTTTCCGCCTCTTGGTGGAGGATTCCATGCACATGCATAAAGGAGGACTTCACTTGTCCAAGAAGGAAATCATTACCCTTGATGATCTCTTTGGAGCCATGGAAAACCAGCCAGATGAAAAGCACCGAAACGACCTTGCCTCCACAGATCTGGACTCAGCTCGTGATTCGGGGCTCTGAAGCTCCACCAGCAGCCAGATTCCTCCTCCATCTCCTTCCTTTCTCTCCCCACTCTCTAACTCTATAGAAAGAGAAAGGCCTATGATAAATGAGAGTTTATCCCTCAACTCCCGACCTTATAACATCAGGGAGACTCCTGTACCATCAGATCCTAATTGAAGGAAATGAACGACCACGAATCGCCCTGAAACTCAATTTCCTGGGCTGAACACGACTTGTAAGACACTCGTATCACAGGCTGTGTGCTTTAAGCGGAAAAAGAAACCACCTCTTCCAGACCAGGACACGGCTCTATGACACGCCCGTATCACTGGCCGTGTGCCAGACACAGCTTTGGACACACCCGTGTCCAGCCCGTGTTCAACAGCCCTTACAGACCTGGCCAAACACAAAGAAGGACACGCCCCTTTACACGCCCGTGTCACAGGCCGTGTGCCCAACATAGCTTGTCTCTCGAGGACCGTCGAGTGCATTTTGTCGAGCTCAGCAGGATACGGCTCTGGACACGCCCATGTCACAGGCCGCATGCCATACTCGACACCGCCCAATGCCACACTTGAGACCGCCCTACACCACACTCGAGTACACAGAGCATGACACAACCTTGGATATGCCTGTGTCCCTGGCCGTGTTGCCTTAGTAGAGCAGGACACGACCATGGACACACCCGTGTCCTAGGCCGTGTTGCTCAGCCTACACAACCCACTCATAAATGAGATTTTGGGGTGTTACACTTCAGCTATCTTTGCCTTCTGGCTTTCACTGTTGGACTTTGCTTTCAAGCTTTTCGAAGAAGATGAAGTCCAACCTCCTCTTTTTCATTTTATGCTTTTGTTCTAATTTTTTGTTAACCCTTATCATTTTTTCTTCTCTTCCTTTATATCTGTTAATTTGAATCAACGACATAATTTGAATATGGGCCCAGTCAAGTATAGTAAGTGCCACCTCCCTCAAAAGAAGACTGTTGGAACACCCTATTACTAATTTGGGTAAGGATCACTATGTGAGTAGGTTTTTGTTTTGACCTTGTTGTATAGTCTAATAGGTAAAATTGAATGAGTCTTAGGGTTAGTACTTAGGTTTGAAAGCTGCACTTAAGACTTTCTTTAGATCAGAATTCAAGTGCTGAGACAAAGACAATTTTTGTCGAGCTCAGGTCGACGAAATGTCGAACTCAGTTTGACGTTCTCTGAGCTCAGTTCGATGATCGTTGAGCTCAGATCGACGTTCTATTTCCAGCTATTTTCCAAGTCGCTGAGCTCAGTTCGACGATTGTAGAGCTTAGTTCGACGCTTTCTATCTTCAGTTTAAATCCAATCTCTGAGCTCAGTTCGACGATCGTGGAGCTCAGATCGACGATTTTTCTAAGAGATCGACGATTTCAGAATTCAAATTCAGGACAGTTATGGAATTCATTCAGATTTATTTTCAGCATTTATGATAAAGGATTTTGTAGCCGTTTCAAGCAATCTGGAGAAGGTTTCAAGGAAGAATAATTAGAATGTTACTTAGGACTTTCCCCAGAGACAGTTGTTAATTATGGAAGTCATTTATGACTGAGTAACGACTATCTAAAGTCAGAATCTGAAATACTCCTTGGATAATAATTTTCATAAGAGAATAGACAAGATTTGAAAAAGATATACAGAAGAGAGAACAAAAAATTCACTGATCAAGAATTTATCTTCTGAGAATAGATTCAGTTGAAGCTTACAGAATTACTGAGTCATAATTCATCAAGAACACAAGGAACATCATTGTGAAGGAGATCATCTGCTGTTCTACTCCTTCAAGCTTCAAGTGTTCAAAAGCTTCATTATCAAGGAATCCAGACAACACACATTTCAGCATCTGCTGAAATCATCTATTGCTGGAGATCTGAAGCAACTGAAGGCCTATCACCCTAAGCAAAGCTCATCTTCCTGAACCCTTACAGATCTCAGGGGGAGCTTTGACAACATCTTCCACTTGTCTTCTCTCAGATTGTTGACAGAGAAGAACAACTGAACTCTTTTTCTTTTTCCTTTCTCTCCTATAACAGGGTTTCTCAAAACTCCCTTCAAAAGTTTTGTGGCTGGTTTCTGAGACCTTGTCAAAACTTAGTGGTGGCAAGACACCTAATCAAAAAAAAAATCTAATTTTGGTTTTTGAGCACCTTATCAAAAGCTCATTGGTGCCCAGGACACCTGATCAACTATTCCTGTAGTGGATTCCTACCTAGGGTGGTAGAAGAGTGGAAGTACCCAGGTTGTTGGGGAACCACTATAGCTCCTTGTGTCATCTGGTTTACTGTGCTTTTTTACTTTGCTGTGTGCTGTGTGATTTCCTATTTCTTGCTTACTTAGTTTTTCTTTTTGCAAGCACTTTACACATATACATAAATCAAGACTTCCACTACTTTACAAATTTTGAATTGTAAATTATTTTAAAATACTCTATTCACCCCCCTCTAGAGTTAAGATAGATCTTTCACTCACTTTCAATTGGTATCAGAGAGAGGTTGGTTACTCAACATCTGAATTTTCAACAGATTGGTTGAACAGGCTAGCACCTGAACCAAAAGATCTCTGAAAAGATCAACCCTCTATAGAGGATAGTTATTTCTTTCTTGTACTATATATTTATTTTTAAACAAAACCATGACACGAAATAAATATTATGCTAGCACCAGACCTCCAGTGTGCAACCTTTCTAAGTTTGCACTTTGGAAGGTAAGGATTAGGATTTACGAATTCTATTGATGAGGATATCTACAATTCTGTTTTGACAGTTTGTCCAAGACCCCCAGTAATTACAAGTACAAGTGCTGTTCCACCTCTCTCAGGAACAGATGGAGAAATAAAGAAATGGAAAGTTGCAGATGCAAAGGCTATGAATATCCTTGCTCAGACTATGTCTGATGAGATATTCCAAAAGGTGGCTGAATGCAGTTCAGCAAAAGAGATATGGGACAAGTTATCTGAAATTGTCTCAGGATCTGTTGATGAAAGGAAGGACAGGAGATCCCATCTCATAAGCACTATGAGAACTTCAAAAAGGGAGAAACTGAATCAGTGGCTGACATGTACAATAGGCTCAGCCTAATAGTCAGTGAATTAAAAACACTGGACAAGGAGATCTCTCTAACTGAACTAAATGACAAGATCCTAATGTGCTTCCCTAGCACTTGGGACTCAAGGATCTGGCTAATCAAGGATGCCAGAAGCCTAACTGAGATTACTACTGAAGCTTTGTTGGGCAAGCTCAAGTCTTATGAGCTGCTCATCAAGAACAAAGAGGAAGAAAAAAAGGTTGCTTATCCAGCTATAAGGAAGGAGAAGACAATAACATTCAAAGCTACAGAAGATCTGCCTGAAGACAAGGTCACAGGCAATGAAGAATTGATGAGCTTGCTGGCCAAAAGATTCTATAAGATGGCCAGGAAAGATTTCAGAAAGAGGTCATCCAGAGGGCATGAGAAGCCAAGGTATGACAAGTCAAATAATAAAGAAATAATCTGTTTTGGATGCAGGAAATTAGGCCATATTGTGCCTGACTGTCCAGAAAATCAGAATAAGGACAAGAAGGACAGGAAAGATAGGAGAAAAGACAAGGGCTCCAAGAGAAACAATTACAACAAATCCTCCTCCAGCAAAAATAAACATACAAGGAAGGGATTTGTAGCAGAAACCTGGAGTGAAACTGAAGAAGAATCAGAGGCTTCATCAAGTTCAAGTGATGATGAAGATGATGCTGAAGAAAAAGAATTCTGCATGATGGCTATCAATGCCTCCCAACAAAATTCTGATGCAGAACAAGAGTCAGAGTCTGAATCTGAAACTCAAACTGAAGAAGACCAGGTAATAGACTCCTTTGACTTTGATTCAGAGGACTTTAGATCTGAATTTAAGGCACTTTGTTTAGACCTATTAAAGTCAGCGAAAGAGATTATCTCTCTCAGAAATCAATTGTCTGAACATATCACCTTAAAATCAGGCAACCTCAAACTCTCTGAGGAGTTAGAATGCTGTAGGGAGGAGATAGCTTCACCGAAAAGTGAGCTATCCCAAGCAAAGAAGTTTGAATAATCCCTTAATGGGAGAAGCATCAGACTGATGGACATCACAAGCATAGTGAACTCAAGATTCAATAGTACACTGGGCTTGGGTGCTTCATCCAGCCAACCTATAGTATTAACAACCCCAATTAAATTTATTTATGATAAAGGAAAGGGTGTTGTAGAGGTAGCTAGGAAGAATCCTGATTTACCTACGGAAAACAAAGTTCAACAGAAAACATCGAACAGAGCTCGACGATCGTCGAACAGAGCTCGGCGATCCAAGGCTTAATCGTCGAACTCAGGTCGACGACTTCTGAACTCTGGTATAGTCGATCTTCAAACGGAGCTCGACGATCTGACCCAAGATCGTCGAACTCAGCTCGACGATCGTCGAACGGAGCACAGAGCTTTGAACATTCTTTCAGAGGTAAATCTAAAATCAATCCTAGAAGTCCATCATCCCAAAGCTTCAACCCTTATACTGAATGGATAGTGCCTCCTAGGAGATACCATCCTGAAGGATATAAGAGTCAGCCAGGGATGTCTTTTATTTCTGAGTTTAAAGGTTATAAACCTAGACCCAAGGTAAACTGGGTCAAAAACATATAAATTGTTTATGTGCAGGTGAAGACCTATCCAGCAATGAACAAACAATGGTATCTGGATAGTAGGTGCTCAAAGCACATGACAGGGAGCAAGGAGAATCTAACATCCTTCAGAACCAAAGTTGGACCCAAAGTAATATTTGGAGATTCAAACTTTGGTCAAACAAAATGATATGGTGCTGTTCAGATTGGCTCAGTCACATTCAATAAGGTGGCTTATGTGGAAGGGCTGAAGCACAACCTAATCAGCATCAGTCAACTCTGTGATGAAGGCTATCAAGTGATATTCAACAAATCTTTATGCAAGATCAAGTCAGAGCATAACACAAAAGTGTTAACAGGTAAAAAGAAAGGTAACATTTATCTTGTAGATTTCCTTTCAACCAATATAGATATCTGTTTATTTAATTCAGTTTGCAAACCAAATGATCTTTGGCATAAGAGACTAGGGCATATAAACCTTAGAACCATTGCTAGGCTATCCAAGGACAACCTTGTTAGAGGACTACCTTCTGGCCCCTACAAGAAGTAAGGACTTTGCAGGGCTTGTCAATTATGCAAGTAAACTAAAAATAGTTTTAAGTCACTTAATAAGAGTGATTCACCTAGAATCTTGTATCTGTTACACATGGATCTTTTTGGACCCATTACAGTACAAAGCTTAGGAGGGAAATCTTACACTTTAGTGATTGTAGATGACTTATCTAGATTTATATGGGTATTCTTCCTGAGGAAGAAGTCTGATAACTTTAAGTGTTTGACAGATTTTCTCAAATGCATACAGATTGAGTTCAATACTCACATTGCCCTGATCAGAAGTGATCATGGGACAGAGTTTGATTCTCTTCTTATGCAAGAGTTCTGTCAGAGTGAAGGGATCTGGCATACTTTATCAGCTCCTACAACTCCTCAACAAAATGGGGTAGCTGAAAGGAAAAATAGAACCCTAATTGAATCTGCTACTACATTGTTGACAGATGCTCACCTCCCTCTATCTTTTTGGGCAGAGGTAGTGAACACCTCCAACTATGTGTTGAATAGAAGTTTGATACATAAACTGAAGGGCAAGACTCCCTATGAATTGCTCAAAGGGAAGAAACCTAAAGTAGACTATTTCAAAATTTTTGGTTGCATTTGTTATATTCACAATAATGATAAGAAGTACTTAGCAAAATTCCAAGCTAAAGCTGATTAAGGAGTGTTTCTGGGGTACTCCATGATTAGTAAAGCTTATAGGGTTTATAATAAAACTTCTCTTAAAATTAAAGAATCTGTTCATGTATCTTTTTGATGAGACTAACATGTTTTACACGGAGAAGAATACTTCTATCATAGAACTCTTGCAGGTAAACTCTCTTTCAGAAAATTTGGACAGGTTGCATATTGCAGAGAAGGATTCAACACATTCACCTACCTAACAGAGAGAAGAAATTAGTGAAGATGAAGAGGATACTCAACATCTTGGTGCTCAACATCTTGGAGAAAACCATCTTGAAGAGCCAGTTGTTGTTCCACAAGAGGAAATAACAACACAGGTTGGTGAACAATCAACACCCCCTGTTGATTTAGTAACAACAAGAGATCATCCAATCTCCCAAGTGATTGGAGACATCTCAGCTGGTGTGCAAACCAGAAATCAGGTCAACCAGAACCTGATGCACACCTGCTTTCTATCTCAAGTTGAGCCTCAATCCATTCAAGATGCAGAACAAGATCCACACTGGATCATTGCTATGCAAGAGGAACTACATCAATTTGAGAGAAACAAAGTTTGGTAGCTAGTACCAAGGCCTAAGGATCACTCAATTATTGGAACAAAGTGGGTGTTCAGAAACAAGTTGGATGATCAAGGAGTTATTGTAAGGAACAAGACAAGGCTAGTTGCTCAAGGTTATTCTCAAGAAGAAGGAATAGATTATGACCAGACCTTTGCACCAGTTGCAAGGTTAGATGCCATAAGAATATTCCTAGCTTATGCAGCTCACAAAGGATTCAAGGTCTACCAAATGGATGTGAAGAGTGCATTTCTCAATGGAGACATCAAAGAAGAAGTCTATGTTAGACAACCCCCGGGTTTTATCTCTTCAACTTATCCTGACCATGTTTTCAAATTGCATAAATCATTATATGGTCTCAAGCAAGCTCCTAGAGCATGGTATGAGACCTTAGCATGATTTTTTCTGAAAAATGATTTTATAAGGGGTAGAGTAGACCAAACTCTTTTTATTAGAACCCATAAGTCTCATACCCTACTAGTACAAATATATGTAGATGATATCATATTTGGGTCTACTGATTCAAATTTGTGAAAAAGATTTTCCAATCTGATGCATTCTAAATTTGAAATGAGTAGCATGAGTGAGCTTTCCTTCTTTCTAGGATTGCAAGTCAAACAACATGCTGAAGGCATATTTATTTCTCAAACCAAGTATGCAAAAGAACTTGTTAAGAAATTTCGTATGTCTGAAGCATCTTGTATGAAAACACCAATGCCTACTAATGCTGTATTAGATGCTGATGAACATGAAAACATGTTGATCAGACAACATATAGAGCAATGATTGGCTCTCTATTGTACCTTAAAGCCAGTAGACCTGATATAATGTTTTCTACATGTATATGTGCTAGGTTCCAAGTAAGCCCTAGAGAGTCACACCTAACATTAGTTAAGAGGATTCTTAGGTATGTAAAAATTTGTCCAAATCTAGGCCTTTGGTATCCAAAACACTCAGGATTTGAATTAACTGGATTTTTAGATGCTGATTATGCTGGATGTAGAGTAGACAGGAAAAGCACCAGTGGAACTTGCCAGTTCCTTGGTGACAGACTTGTCTCCTGGTTCTGTAAGAAACAAACATCTGTGTCCACTTCAACTGTTGAAGCTGAATATATGGCAGCAGGAAGTTGTTGCTCACAAATCTTGTGGATTCAAAACCAGCTCCTAGACTAAGGCTACAACTTAGAAGGGTCAAAAATATTTTGTGATAACACCAGTGCTATTTCTATAGCACAAAATCAAGTCCTCCATAGTAGGACAAAACATATAGAGATTAGGCATCACTTTCTAAGTGATAATGTTGAGAAAAATAAAATTGAACTTCAGTATATCCCAACTGATTTGCAAAGGGGAGATATTTTCACCAAACCTTTGGATGAAAAGAAGCATACCTTCTTCCTAAATTAGTTAGGAATGTTAGATGGAGGAAGTCTAAAATAAATCCAAAGATTTCAAAACTCTAAAAATAAGACCAAGACTAGGCTAAAAACTTTTTTTTTAGTGTCTGCAGGATGCTTCTAGTCTCTGAACTGCGCTCGACGTTTTTCCCAAAAAGCGTCGAATGGAGATCGACGATTCCCAAAATCGTCGATCGGAGTTCAGCATCGTTAGATAGCGCTAGGCTATTTTCTTTCTGGTCAGCGATCGTCGATCGGAGATTGACACTCTCCAATATCGTTGAACGGAGATCGACGTTATTGAAGACTCTTCAGATTCCTTTAGAAGCCCAGATCGTCGAACGGAGTTCAACGATCTTTCCTTTCCGGCGTCGAACCCTAATATAAAATCATTCTTTCGGCCGTCGTTCATCTTTTGTGCTTTCATACTCTCTGCAAACTTTTTCTTTCCCTCCAAACTCTTCTGTACTTGGTCGTTTTTGTTCATTCTTGCAGGTATACAATGGCAGTATCTGTTGCCGCTCTTGCCAAAATGAAGTTCGACACAGGGTTTGATATCGACATGGACTCCTTCGATGGCAGTGACCAAGTTTTCAAAGATATTCTGGACTTATTCAGAGAACAACAGTTAGTGCAGTTAATGACAATGAGAATGAAGATTGCAGCCGATGAGATCAAAGAATGGGTCTACACGGCACACAATTTGGATCAGAATACGATTGTTGGTACGATAGCTGGGACGCAGGTACCCCTATCACCTACTCTCCTGACTTAAGTGTTTCAATTGAGTACTGGAGATGATTCTATTGAGCTTTCTGGAGAGGAGTTTTCATCAATGTTAGATAGAATGAGACATTCTGCGGCTAACCCTAGCAAGTTGTTGAAAAAGAACTTATCAATTGAGTACAGATTCCTTGCTAATGTTGTGGGGAAAGTGCTGTTGGAAAAGCACTCAGCACATGATACCATCTCAAGGTATCAGTTCTGCTTGATGGGAGCACTTGTGGATAAGAAACATTTGAACTGGGGAGAGATCTTCTTTGACTTGATTAAGAAGAAGGTGAACAAAAGTCTGGTAAACTTTGGGAGGATAATAGGGTTATTCCTGCACTCTAGGTGCCCTGAACTGCTGGTATCAAGTGGGATGCACATCAATGCATCAAAGAGGCTTACCTGTGCCCTGTTTGGGAAATGGGACAGGCAGATAGTCAAGCCAACAAGGACTACTACTGCCTAAGGCATAAGGACTGTTACAGTCTCTTCCCCTTAGGCCCCTGCCCTCATTGAAGAATTGCCTGCCACCTCCTCTTCTCAACCTTCTCAAGTTCTTCCCTCAACCATTCCCTCATCCACTATAACCATCTCTACCTCCATATCCACCTCAACAATCTCCACATCAATCTCCTCCTCCATCACCATTTCATCCACTCTGTCAACTCCCTCACCCCCTCCAGCCACTACAGTAGAATAATTCCACCCTCTACACTATTATCCACCCCTTGATCTTCCCCCCTTCAACCTTATGGAAGATTCCTTCATGGATGATTCCCCCTCCTCACCTTCTGAGCTTCCCTCCACTTCCTCATACCAACAACTCCTCCATGATATTCTCACCCAACCATCCTTCACCCCATCCATCTCCACACCCATAACCTCTATCTCCACCATCCCCATATCTCAACCAACCATCCTACCATCCCCATCCATACCTCCTACAGCCCATCCATCACCAGCCACAGTCATTTCTTCCTCCACCTCTACTCAAGTTCCACTTGAGCAAGTGGATCTCTCAGCACTGGCAGATAAGCTCTACGGGATGCTGGCTCCCAAGCTAGTATCCCTGCTGGAGACCTCCATGGCTCCACTCCTGCAGTCCATAAAGGAGTTATCTGACAGGCTCTCCTCTCTCTCTACTCCACAAGCAATCCATTCGATGGGGTTCCTTTATCTAGTTCTCACTGAATCAAGGCAGGGGGAGATGCCCTATGAAGTTATGGTAGTGCCTGCTGTTTCAGAGGAATTGCTGCCAGAAATTGCTGCTGATGCTTTAGTTCCAGCCCCAGTACCAGTACTAGCAGTTGACCTTAGGTCACTGTTATCTGATTTTGACTTTCTTCACTTCAACTGCTTACCAGCTCAGGGAGTTGAAGACTTTACTAAGGCCATTGTGCCTGCTGCTGTCTGTGATCCCATCCTAATTGCTTCTTATATCAGTTCTCTTAAGGATGAGGAAGTAATTATTTATGGTTGTGCTGCTGCTGCTGCTGTTGAAGTTGTTGAACCTGCTGTTTTTGAGATTCCTGCTGCTCCAATAGTCTCTGCTTCTGCTGCTGCTGCTCCTGTTTTGTCTGCTGAGAAATTGAAACAATAAGAGGAGTATATCAAAAGTATTGATGATTTATATAATAGACCCCAGAGCTCAGACAATGACCAACTTTATACTGACTCTGATGACTCTTCTGGAACTATTGCAAAGAAAAGGAAATCAAGAAGTAAGGCTATGATGAGAGTACCTCCTGTAAAAGCCAAAGATAACAATGATATACCCTATTACATTCTTCATGACTGCCAAATCACTGAACCTTGGATGCAGTACTCTAAGAACCAGCTTAAGGCCATGAAGAAAAGGAGTAAGCTTAACAAGTATGAAAAGGGGTCATCCCAATTCCATCCTCCTCCTCCTCATCCAGATGCTGGTACTGGTGGAGGATATGCTTCTCAAATTGAATCTGCTACAAAGCATAGCCCCTCTCAATCCTCACAAAGATATCAACCAAGAGGACATTATCAAAGTGGTTATCAGTCTAGAAGAGGCCAGCATAGAGGAAGTCAGAGGAATTACAGAACTTACTCCAGACAACATCCTTACCAAAGGGAAGGACAATGTCCTACTGATTCTACAACAGGTCCTTTCCCTTACAAGCTCAGAGATACAGTTGTCACTAGGGCTCCTCCTACTGATTCAGAGTCAATCAACAGATATGAACCCCCAGTTCCATTTGAGGATCCTGAGAACAATCCTTTATCATGGACAGCTAGAATGAAAGAACTTGCTGCATTAGATCAGATTAAGAAGGCTAAAGAGCAAGGCAGAGATACTTCCAACATCACAACCTTGTCAGAACATAGAAAGAAAGAATTAGAGAGATATGCTTCAAGGAAATTCTTTGATCCAGAAGACTATATGAAGCTGCATCCTGAGGCTGTAGTTCCAAGGCCAAGATCTCAAACCTCCTTAGGTGCAGAAGATGATAGATCCAAGAAGGAAGCCCTAATCCCAACAGAGAAATTCTTTTCAAAAAGGGCAATGAGTAACTTGTGTAAGCTGATACTCATATTTATTTTCTGACTGAATCTGTGACTCTTTCTGTGTTTCTGCAATGCTCAACATATGTTATCTGTATTGTTGTTTCTGTTTAAATCTGATGTATGTTTGTTATTTCACATTCTGTCATGTAAATAGTAATCCTAACCCAAATAGGGGGAGATTGTTGGAACACCCTATTACTAATTTGGGTAAGGATTACTATGTGAGTAGGTTTTTGTTTTGACCTTGTTGTATAGTCTAATAGGTCAAATAGAATGATTCTTAGGGTTAGTACTTAGGTTTGAAAGCTGCCCTCAAGACCTTCTTTAGATCAGAATTCAAGTGCTGAGACAAAGACAATTATCGTCGAGCTCAGGTCGACGAAACGTCGAACTCAGTTCGACGTTCTCTGAGCTCAGTTCGATGATTGTTGAGCTCATATTGACGTTCTGTTTCTAGCTGTTTTCCAAGTCGCTGAGCTCAGTTCGACGATCGTAGAGCTCAGTTCGATGCTTTCTGTCTTCAGTTTAAATCCAATCTCTGAGCTCAGTTCGACGATCGTGGAGCTCAGATCGACGATTTTTCTAAGAGATCGACGATTTCAGAATTCAAATTCAGGACAGTTATGGAATTCATTCAGATTTATTTTCAGCATTTATGACAAAGGATTCTGTAGCCATTTCAAGCAATCTGGAGCAAGTTTCAAGGAAGAATAATTGGAATGTTACTTAGGACTTTCCCTAGAGACAGTTGTCAATTATGGAAGTCATTTATGACTGAGTAACGACCATCTAAAGTCAGAATCTGATATACTCCTTGGAGAATAATTTTCATAAGAGAATAAACAAGATTTGAAAAAGATATACATAAGAGAGAACAAAAAATTCACTAATCAAGAATTCATCTTTTGAGAATAGATTCAGTAGACAAAAGCTTACAGAATTGAGTCAGAATTCTTCAAGAACACAAGGAACATCATTGTGAAGGAGATCATCTGTTATTCTACTCCTTCAAGCTTCAAGTGTTCAAAATCTTCATTATCAAGGACTCCAGACAACACACATTTCAGCATCTGCTGAAATCATCTATTGCTGGAGATCTGAAGCAACTGAAGGCCTATCACCCTAAGCAAAGCTCATCTTCCCGAACCCTTACAAATCTCAGGGGGAGCTTTGACAACATCTTCCACTTGTCTTCTCTCAGATTGTTGACAGAGAAGAACAACTCAACTCCTTTTCTTTTTCCTTTCTCTCCTATATCAGGGTTTCTCAAAACTCCCTTCAAAAGTTTTGTGGCTGGTTTCTAAGACCTTGTCAAAACTCAGTGGTGGCAAGACACCTTATCAAAAAATCTTGTTTTGGTTTTTGAACACCTTATCAAAAGCACATTGGTGCCCAAGACACCTGATCAATTATTCCTGCAGTGGATTCCTACCTAGGGTGGTAGAAGAGTGGATGTACCCAGGTTGTTGGGGAACCACTATAGCTCCTTGTGTCATCTTATTTGCTGTGCTTTTTTACTTTACTGTGTGCTGTTTGATTTCCTATTTCTTGCTTACTTAGTTTTTCTTTTTGCAAGCACCTTACACATATACTTAAATCAAGACTTCCACTGCTTTACAGTTTTTGAATTGTAAATTATTTTAAAATACTCTATTCACCCCCCCTCTAGAGTTAAGGTAGATCTTTCACTCACTTTCAAAGACAAACAGTAGCTTCCGACGCTACTTTAGCTTTCCCTCAACGGCATGTAAACGTGGGCTGAGCTTGACGATCGTCGAGCTGAGATCGACGAACTCTGTGCTGAGCTTGACGAATTTTAGAATCTCCAACTTTACATTTAGCTCGACGAACTCATAATCTTCAAACTTTAACTTGAGCTCGATGAAAGACTGGCTCAGCTCGAAGAACTTTGAATCTTCAAACCTTAACTTGAGCTCAATGAAAGGTGAGCTCAGCTCGATTAACTCTGAATCTTCAACATTTAACTTGAGCTCGACGAAATCTGAATCTTCAAACTTTAACTTGAGCTCGACGAAAGGAAGGCTCAGCTCGATGAACTCTGAATCTTCAACCTTTAACTTGAGCTCGAAGATCTGTGAGCTCAGCTCGACGAACTCAGAATTTGGTTCAACGATTACTTAATTTAGCTTCTTCTTTAGAAGCGTTGAGTGAGCCTGCCTCACTCAACGCTTATGGACTTAGAGAAATTCTTCCGGCTTAGTCTCCACGGTTTCTTCTCAACTGTCTCAGCGGTTTCTTCTTCACAGCTGAGACTGTCTTCTGTCTCAGCGATTTACCTGAGACCAACTCTTCTCTCAACATTTTGTGTTGAGCTTCTCAGCAGTCTCAATGGTTCTGCTGAGACATTCTGCTCAGCTGTCTTAGCTATCTCAACAGTTAGGCCTTAGTCAAATTATTTGACTTTCAGCTTCCTCTTCCTGTTCACCTCTCCAATTAAGGACAACCTGAATGTATGAACTCAAGCACACATCAAATACATTATGCCCCTTAGCATGATTGGTGATTCCTCTTCAAATGTTGAGGAACATTACAGGTCATGGTTCCAAACAATCTCGCCCTATTTGAAGAGGGCAGAACACCCATCCATGCTATGGTGCATCAACACAAAAAAAATCATGATAGGCCTGATGAAACATTATCATATCAACTAGCCATCCATAGGAAAAAATCCCCCAAGATGAGATGGCTTAACACTATGATTGAATAACCAATGGTACTAGTGAATTGTCAATCATTAATAAGGTAAACATTTTGATTAAGATCTACCTAATCATTAACTAATCCAAACAATAGTAACAAACCTGCGATTATAGGATATCTATGAAAGAACAACATATTTATTAATAACAATATATAGATGATAATTGCATGTACATTTATCACATCACTATAGTCAGGGCCAACTCATATTAATTTTATTGATAAAAATTTTGAAAGACTTGATTTCAAGAGCCTAGACACCTAGAGGGGGGGGGGTGAATAGGTTATAATTTTCTTTAATAAATTTTAGGCAATTATCTTATTCTAACTTAGCACAGATAATATAATTCACAACACAATAATCACAGCACAGTACAGTACACCAGATTTATAGTGGTTTCCCAAGTTTTGGGTACATCCACTTTCCTCCTTCGCCTATCCAGTTGAGAATTGGTTTCAGCCCAACTTCCTTCCACTAACTCAGATCCACAGATCTTACACCTCAAAACTAGATTGGTTCCTACAGCTCAGACTTATACAAGTCCTACCACAGATTCTTCCCAAGAACCCTACCTCAGGCAACAGCCCTACCTCAGCCTTTATCACCAGGCTTACAACTCAGACATTCACAAGTCCTACACCTCAGGCTCTCAGCCCTACCTCAGCCTTCATATACACAGGCTTACAACTCAGATCTAAGAAGATCTTATAAGGAAAAAGAAGATTTAGTTGTACAGAAAATTCACCCAGAAATAGCTCTTAGTTGATGTGAGCTTCTTGATCAGTTCTTAAATAAACTGTATACTTCAGATCCAACCTGACTTGGCTTTTTCAAAGCTTCTTGATTAAACAAAATGAGGTTGATCTTACTTGGAGTAGAAGTTTATCTTCAGACAACTTTCTTCTTAGATTCAGAAATAGATTTGAATTTTTCTTTGCAGACTGTTCAGGATCTGCCTTCTTAAGGGTTCTCCCTTTCTTGTTGTTGTGTTCTCTCTCAGGTTCTGTGTTGGTTTGTTCCCCTATAATTGCTTGCTTAGTTTCTTTGGTTGTTATGGATCAGTCCTTTATATAGAGTTTCTTAATGGTTACCGGTTGATCCGGTTTGTAATAATCTTCTGACAGTTCTGACAAAGGTGTTAGACTTGTTGTTTATGACAGCTGTCAAGTCTCTAGCCGTGACAGCTGATTCTGCAATGACTTTATATCTCAGCAGGAAACACTCAGCAAATTACTTCACATGTGTCGACACAAATAGACTAAGTGTCGACACAAGCCTTGATGATGTCGATACATCACTCAATGAGTTGACACAACCATTCTTCTGCTTCTTGAAACAGCTTCTATTTTTATGTGTCGACACAAGTCCCGTGTGTCGACACAACTGCTCCAAATCTCGACATAACTGATGCAGACAGATGGCGTTGAGTGTATGTCCAGACGTCGTTGACTATGTGTCGACACAAGTCCTGTGTGTCGACACAAGCCCTTCAGACTCAGAATAGCTGCTGCTGATAGATGGCGTTGAGTGTTGTCCAGAAATCGTTAAGTGTGTGTCGACACAAGTCCTGTGTGTCGACACAAGCCCTTCAGACTCAGTATAGCTGTTACTGATAGATGTCGTTGAGTGTGTGTCGACACAAGTCCTGTGTGTTGACACAAACCTTCTTTAGGTGTCTACACAGTTCTTGGGTGTCAACACATGCCTTTCTTCTGGTGTCGACATAACTCCTGGGTGTCGACACAGCTTCTGCTTAAGTTGTCGAAAAAATTCCTACCTCAGGTGTCGACACAATTCTAGGTGTCGACACAACTTCTTATTCTGGTGTCGACACAATGCCTTGGTGTCGACACAGGCCTTGCTTCTAGTGTCGACATAACTTCTAGGTGTCGACAAAATTCTTCACAAGTGTCGACACTTATACTTAGAGAATTTTCATGCAAACCTTATACCAGCACAATGAAATTCAAACATACCATCAAATACAAAATGATGTATATCATTGAGTAAGGGGAGGCTTCTCCAAATCTGGTACATATTTTTCAGTGTACCCAACAATCTCCCCCTATTTGGAGAAGTCATAACTCTTAGTCAAAGATATACATCACTCATAATAAAACACAGAAAAATAGATGTACATATATTTCACTGCAGGATAACAACTAAAATCAATACTGAAACTAATTTCATTCATTAATCAGAAAATTCTAGGTTTACATGTTTTTCTTTAGAACATAAAAAAGATTACATTATTCTAGACATTAGCCTATCTATCTTAAGATTGACTAGGCTCCTTAATTACAATTCCTTTCCCAGATCTAATCTTAGCCTATACATTAGGTTCAGTATCATCAGCTGGTTTCTTTCCTTTCAGATCCTTCTTCTTCAGTTCTTCAGCCTTTATCCTTTGCCTTTCAAAATAGTGAAAAGGCCTTGGGAAGTACTTGCTAGGCTCCAGAGCATGAACAGGTAACTTCCTAGCTTTTACACTCCTCCTGTACTAAAGAATGGCTTCTTGCCTTGCTTGATACTTGTTCCACTCTTACTCATAATACCATTTACCTCTATCATATGTTTTGTCCTTTACAGCTTTTCAGGCAGTCAAAATAATGTTCCTGGAAGTAGGGCTCCACTGCTCAAAATCAAGCTTTAATTCAGCCTGTTCTCTAAACCTTTTCTTAGACAGCTGTGCTTCCTTCTGAGCTTCCTTGGTAGCCTCTGACATTTCTACCTTTTCAATAATAATATTCTGTGCCTCCTGTGGAGGGCTATACATTTGCTGAACTTCTTGCTGGACTATGTCAAAATCAGCTAGAGGAAAAATTACTTGTGCAACCTTTGGCTGATCCCCTTCAATGTAGGCAGGTTGAACAGAAGACTAAAATGTATTATCATCCTCACATAGGGGTGGAAATCCAAGTGTAGCTCTGATGGTGTTAGATACCCATTTTGCATGATCAGAGCTAGCTTTGACTAACATTCTCTCCCCCTTTATGACTTCTCTAGCTATATGATCTCTCAGAACATTCTTTTGAAACCTTATTTGATCAGCTAGATATTCTGTACCTTCTTGGTAGTAGGCTTTGAATTTAGTTAGGTAATCAGAAATAGTCTTTTGAGAGGCTCCAATGGCTGTTTGGACAGCAGCTAGATCTTCTTGTATGCGCTTTGATATTTCAGTTTTCAAATCAGTAGAAATATTTCCCTATTTTTTTAGAATTTCTTCATGGGAGTCTTTGAGATTTTCATTTGACCCTAATTGATTTTCTAAAATATATCCTTACTTGGTTACAATGTCCTCAAATTCAGTCTTTATCAGCTTTTGTTGCTTAGCCAAATATACTACAGCCTTACCTCCATTGTGGAAGCAATCTGTCATCTCTTTCTTATTCAGATTGACTTCAAATCTGATGAATTTAATATCTTGAGCCAGCTGAAACTGCAGTTTTTTATTTGACTCATCCACATATTTCTCTAAGGACTGCCTTTGTTCATCCAATTTGACTTGCAGTTGGACCAGTAATGAACTGAAGTCCAAGCTTGGAACAGGTGGTGGAGTGACTGTTTGTAAGGCCTTTTTATAGCCTGTGCTCTTTTTCCTGATTTCAACCATCTTCCTCTTCTTAGCCATAGAGGCTTCCTCATCATTAGAGGATTGTGATTAGATTTCTATATCAACTATTTCCTTATTAGAAGGGGCATTCAATAGCTCCTCCCCCTCAGTTCCTAACAGTTCTTTTTCTTCTAATTGCTTCTCCCCCTCAGTACTTGCCGTAGGTAAATCAGGAAACAGTTCTTCCATAATTACCTCCTGCTGTATCTGAACAGGAGGAACAAGATTAGTTTGGGAAACAAAAGGTTCTCCCTAAACATCCAGATCTTTAAAAGAGATACTTACTTGCTCATCTTGAGCTGTATCTTTCATCTGCACATCTTATGCTTCCTTCTCAACAATGATCAGTGCTTCTTTGTTTATGTCTGATAAAATGTCCATCACTGTATCAGCAGCATACTCACTCTCTAGAGTAGCTACAGTAATGCCTCCCCCTTGGGCAGGCAGCTCAGATAGGTCAGTGTCTTGTACTGCTGGTTAAGGGTGTTCTTCCCATGGAGTGGAGGCTATCTGTTTCTCTAGATGCTGACTACTCTCTACTTGATCTTGATATTCTTTATGTTGTTGGTCTTCATATGAACTGAAGACTACCTCTTCTTCAGAATCACTGGAGGATTCTTCTTGTTGAACTATTTCTTTCTTCTTCTTATCCTTCTTGACCTCTTTCTGTGGAGTAGAAACCTCTTTGGTCAATACACTATCCCATCTGGATAGAATTCTCATGTCCATCCTCCTCATATGGTTTATCTTGGATCCTGGCAGTTGGTTCATAACATCTAGTATTGTTGAAGCTAGACATAAGCTTAGTATCCTTCCAAGATTTGGCTTCTTTATTCCTTCAAGAATCTTGTCAAACACCACTGATGACCAGTCTGTTTTGATAGTGAATATGACTCTGTTCATTAGGTTGAATATGTATGCAGATATTCTGTCATGTCCACTAGTCTTGCACAGAATCACCTTGCCAAAGATTTCAGAAAGAAACTTACCTTGGGAATTCATCCCCTTTCTGGTAATTGATGATCCAACTTTGGTATTAGGGTTCAGCCCGCACCAACTTAGTGCATCTTTTGTCATGGATGGAACTATTTCATCATCATCCATAATCTTGGAAAGGTGGAGTGATTTCCTGATCGTTTTAAGTGTGATTTTTACTCTTGAATCCTTAAATATGGCTTTGATCTTCTTTCCCTCAGTGTCCACAATTGCTTATGAGTAGAATTCCAGTACTTCCTTTTTCCAAATTCTTGTTGGTTTTGAGACCAAGAAATCAAAACCATTTTCCTAAATTAGGGTAATTACACCCTGGATGTCTTGTGAAGCTGTCGTGAATCCCCACAAACTAGCTCATAACCTTCATTCACCTTATCATCCTGGTGGGGCGCCATTGACGAGAGAGAGTGAAAGAAGAGAAGAGAGGTGAATATCTATGTCGACACAAGGTCTAGAGTTGAGAAATCTGAAGGCGTAGTCGACCAGATTTCTTATCCCCCTATTTATAGTCTACTGGTAAAGGGTAGGTCAAAATACACGCCTAACTTAGTCATAATAGTAGTCGACAGAGTTTTACATATGTCAACATAAAAGACTTAGGTCTCGACAAAACTTATTTTTAGTCGACATGTCTATGTGTCGACATACTTGTGTTAGTGTCGACATGGGCTAATCAAGTCACGACAGAGTGTGTCGACACCAATTCTTGTGTCGACACAAATACTGTTTATGTGTTGACTCAACATACTGAGAGTGTCGACACAATTTGCTTATGTCGACACAAACTTTCTTACTTACCCAAATTTCCTGAGAAATTTTATGCTTACATATTCTACTTAGGAAACCTTTTGCTGACCTATTCTAGGTTCAACATTCCTAATTCAATTTTAAAATAATTGAATTTAGTTTCATCAAGAGGTTTTGTAAAAATATCAGTAATTTGATTATTTGTGTTCACAAATTCTAGACTAATATCTTCCTCCTCTACATGTTCTCTGATGAAATGAAACATAATTTCTATATGCTTAGTTCTACTGTGTAAAACAAGGTTTTTAGCAATAGAAATAACACTAGTAGAATCACAGAATAGTGGAATTCTACTTACCTTGATGTCATAGTCTTCAAGTTGATGCTTTATCCACATCAACTGTGCACAGCAGCTGCCTGCAGCTATATTTTCTGACTCAGCAGTTGAGATAGCTACACTTGTTTGCTTCTTACTGCTCCATGACACTAGCCTTCCACCTAGGAATTGACAAGTTCCTGTGGTACTCTTCCTGTCTTCTTTGCACCATGCAAAGTCTGCATCTGAAAAGCCTGTTAGTAATAAATCTCTATTCTTAGGGTACCAAATACCTCGATTAGGTGTGCCCTTAAGATATCTCAAAATTCTCTTGACAACAGTGTAATGAGATTCATTTGGGCATGCTTGGTACCTAGCACAGACACATGTTGCATACATGATGTTGATGACTACTTTTAGTCATCATTTTTGGGGTAATTTAGTAGCCTAAATGCCTAAGTTTATTTATATTTTATGCTTGTTATTTCATGTTTTAATATCTTTTTATAATATATTAATTCCTAGTTTAATTATATGTTTTAAGTATTTTATACTTGTTTTATTTCTTTTTTAAAAAGTCTTTTATGTTATAATAATCTCTAGTTTTATTATATGTTTTATTTTATGTTTTGTTATTTTTTCTTATTTAATGTCTTGTTATGTTTAGTTTTATTTTTTTTATAACTAATATTTTGTTATGTTGTGCTTGTAATGTTTAATGGTATGTTTAGTATTTATCTATGCCATGTTATAAAAATTAACTAATGTTATGTTTTTTTTTTACTTTTGTAGGTTCAAAATCATGCAAGCGGCCCTCAAGATCAAGTGCAGCCCGAGCCTTGATTCCAGCCCTCCAACATGTGCAACCCGACCCTTATGGAGCAGCCCACTACCCGAGCTTCACCCATACAGCCCATGCAAGCATCCCGACCACTTATGGAGCAGCCCCTACATCCACTACAAGCCTACCCGAGCCCACTACAAAGCCCACATAAAAGCCTACCATGTGGCCGGCCACTCTCTTTCCCCCCTCTTTTATTTCTTTCTCCCTTTTACATACTTCCATTAATGCCCCTTGACATTTTCTTTTTTGCATTTCCATAAATTAAATACATTGAATCTCTTCCTTCTCTTTCCCCCATTAAATGAAATGCATGAACCTTCCTTCCCCTACATGGCTGGCCACACCCATGTCCCCCTTCATTTCCACTTCATTTTAGATCTTTCTCCCTCTCCTATAAAAGGAACCCCTTGCCTCATGCTTTTGAAGGAGTAGTTTTTGGTAGAGAGTGCTAGTTCAAGAGTGCTAGTAGTTCTTTTCTTTTCTTTAGTTGTTGTTGTTTTCTTTTATTGTTGTAATTTTTCTTCACAATATAGTCTTGTCTTTTTAATATTGTGTACTCTTTTACTTTATCATGCAATGCAAATGAAATCTTTTTCTTTTTCTTTCATGGTTTCCGTTTCTATCATGTGTAGCTAACTTTGTTTTGTGCCCGATCGCGATGAGCTTTACGATAAAATAACTCATCTTAAATTTTATGTTTGCATTTGTATTTTTCCTATTTTTGATCCTTCTTTGATTTATATCGTGTCGACTCCATATTCCAGTATACGGTAGTAGGCAATTGATCTCATTTCATAGAAGTCGAGAGACTCATTGATGTGAAAGATCACTCAAGGAAGGAAGGAGTTGAATGCAACCCTAGAGATAGGATGACGTAAATCCTCCGGATTGGAGTCAAATCCAATAGTACGGGTCACTTCGGTAATGCGAATTTTGGCCATTTTGATTTGTAAAGAGATTTCAGTCAAAACGTCTACAAGTTAGGGGATTTAATGCTCTAGCGAGATTAACTCCTAATATCAGATCCGTCACAGTCTTAATTTTATTGCAAATGTTAAATTAAATTATTCCATTATTTTATTTCAAAGTGAATCGTCGATCGAGCACTCTTTTTGCAATAGTTTATTTCTCTTTTAACTAAGTTTACTTTATTTTATTTTCAAAACTCATCAATCGTTCGGTAGGATAATAGAGTCGTTGTGAGTAATAGTACTTGCCTACCCCGAGTTTAAATACAACTTTGATACTACGATTCGACAGGTACACTTGCCTGTTCGGGTTTTAGCCCATCAGATGTCAGGTCTACTAGCAGTCAAGTAGAGTAGAGAGCCAATTATCTCTCTATACAATGACTCGTCAACAGGTTTCCCTGCCTCATCTTTTCCTATAGGCATACTTGTTCCCATTGGAGTTTTCATGATGGAGGCTGAGTCCATTCCATATTTATTAATCAACTCCTTGGTTAACTTAGACTGAGATATGGACAATTCATCATCAGTCTGTCTAACTTGAAGTCCCAAGAAGAACTTCAACTCACCCATACTACTCATTTCAAACTTCCCTTCCATAAGTTTGACCAACTTCTTACAAAAGTTTTTTTTCAGTAGATCCAAAGATAATGTCATCAACATATATCTGGACTAGGATGATCTTGCCTTTAGATTCCCTAAAGAATAGAATTTTGTCTATCTTTCCTCTAGAGAATTTATTCTCAATAAGAAAAGTAGACAAGGTTTCATACCAAGCCCTAGGGGCTTGTTTCAAACCATATAGAGCTTTCCTAAGCCTATATACATAGTTAGGATAGTGAGAGTCTACAAAACCTGAGGTTTGTTCAACATAGACTTCCTCTTTTAAGTCACCATTCAGAAATGATGACTTCACATCCATCTGATATACCTTGAAACCTTGATAGGCAGCATAGGCCAAGAATAACATTATAGCTTCCAGCCTTGCCACTGGGGCAAAGATTTGATCAAAGTCAATCCCTTCTTCTTGCCTGTAGCCTTTTGCTACCAGCCTTGCCTTATTCTTGATTATGGTGAAATTCCCATCAAGTTTATTTATGTAGATCCACTTTGTTCCTATTACATTGTGATCCTTTGGTTTAGGAACAAGTTCCCAGACTTTATATCTTTTGAATTGATTCAGCTCTTCTTGCATAGCATCAATCCAGTTTGTGTCTAGCATGACCTCTTCAATCTTCTTGGGTTCTATCTGTGATAAGAAACTTGAACATAAAATTGTGTTCATGCTCTTGCTCCTGGTTAGTACATCTTGACTTGCATAACCAATGACTTGATGAGCTGGATGATCCTTTAGGTGTCTTCTTGTTGGAAGAAATCTGCCAACCTCTTGGCCTTCTTCATTTTCCTCAACCTGATGCTCCTCATTATCTTCGTCATCCAGTGAGTCTTGTTCTCCCCTAGATAACATGCATATTTTCTTCATCCAGCCTAGCAGGTGCTTCTTCATTAATAGTGTAACGCCCCAAAAATTGTAAACGAGCCGGTCGCATCCTAAAGAATTTTTGGTGCCTATATAGGACTACACGGCCTGGGACACGAGCGTGTCTATGACCGTGTCCTTCTGTGTTGGCTAGGCTGTGTCCAGGAAAGGATACGGCAGGAAATACGGTTTTGAACAGTAGTGACACGGGCGTGTCAGGGGTGACACGGGCGTGTCCTTACTAGTGTCACCACCCGTGTTCTTCTCAGGTTGAAACCCTAGGGTGTGTTGTTAGGAGTGCACGTCGGGTTACACAGGCGTGTATTAATCGACACGGGCGTGTTCCTTTTTGCACGGGCGTGTCCTTACCCGTGTCCACCAAGGGACGTGGCGGTTGGCGTGGCGGTTATCTGTGACACGCCCCTAGGTCACGGGCATTTCGGGACCCGACACGGGCGTGTCAGGTTGAGACACGAGCGTGTCTTGACCCGTGTCCTGCTCTTAATCGACGATTTCGTGTGCAAGCAGGGCACACGGCCAGGCACACGGCCTTGTGTAAAGCCGTGTTCGGCCATCTGAAATGATTTTTAGAGTTAATCTGGGCCGTTCGTTTTTCTTAAATACAATCCAACGACCCTGACTTGCCTCCTGATGGCTTAAGGATGGGAATGGGGAAGTTATTCCTCATTTCATCTTTGGCTTTCTCTTTCTAAGGAGAAGAGAGAAGGGAGAGCAAGAGGAGGTAAGAGTAGAGGAATCTGGCTGCCAATGGTGTTACGATGGTTCAAATCGCGTGCCGAATTCAGATTCGCGGAGGCAAGAGCATTGCGGTCCTTTCCAACCGTGTACTTTTCTCCATGACGCCAAAACGTGCGGCAAGGGTAATGGTTCTGAACTTGGACATGTGAAGTCCTCTTCCTTTCTGCATAGGAAATCTGCTCTCGCGAGTGTGCGGTGAGTGCGTGGTGTTCCTTGGGGTAGATGTGAATAGTCCCCCCTTGTGTTGCATATAGAGTCCGGAATCGAAGTACGGGCATAGACATTGTGTGTGAAGCCTACCCGAACATGTTTGTCTAGATCGGTGATGTTGCATTGTGCATGGATTGTCGGAGAAGACTCTGTATTTTGTTGTTTTTCAGGTTTTCTACATGGTAGATTGCAATAGGGAGCCTTGGGGATTAACTCTAAGGTGCACCCGGAAAATTTTGCGGAAACGCATTTCTGCCAACTAGGTGGTCTGGGGCCAACCTTGTATAATTGGGATTGTATGTGCGAGGCCTGTCTCCAGGAGATATGTAGGGACTTTCTTTGGAAAGCGGTGAGCCCATGGGGTTCAGAATTATTAGGCCAGGGAGCCGAACAGGAAAGGCAAAACCGACCCGCGCCCTGCAGGATTGGCCATGAGTACTACGGTATTCAGAGACGGTAGGGCAACTTGAGCAACGGGAAATGGTGGAGCTCTACCTGCGTTATGTAGACTATGACATGAGAGTAGCGGAAATTGGCTCTCGTCGGTGGCTGTCATGCGCGAGTTTTTGTTTCTCCGATTATTTCTTCGGTATGTGCTCGGAAGCTTGTAAATTCCGGATGTTTTGCCTGTTCGGTTTCGGTATATGCGACCAGTATTAGTTTACCGCGAGTTAAGGAGATTGCTGTCATACGCGAGTTTCCTGATGTTTTACTGGATAACCTTCCTGGTCTTCCACTCGAGAGAGATGTGGAGTTCGTCATAGATTTGGAGCCAGGTACACGTCCTATTACTAAGGTGCTGTATCGTATGGCCCCGCGTGAGCTTGAGGAGCTGCGTATCAAATTGGATGAGTTGCTGCAAAAAGAATTTATTAGACCAAGTTCTTCACCGTGGGGTGCTCTTGTGCTGTTTGTGAAGAAAATGGATTGATCGATGAGGTTGTGCATCGACTATAGAGAATTGAATAAAGTAACCATCAAAAATATATATCCCCTGCCGAGAATAGAGGACTTATTTGATCAATTTCGCGACAACACTGTGTTTTCAAAGATTGATCTTCGTTTAGGCTACCATCAGTTGAGGATTCGTGAGACAGATATTCCACGGACTGCTTTTCGTTCACGGCATGGACATTTCGAGTTCTTGGTTATGTATTTTGGATTGACTAATGCACTCTGCCTTTATGTATATGACGAACAGAGTATTTAAATATTTCTTGGACCATTTTGTGGTCGTATTTATAGATAATGTTCTGGTATACTCCCGCAGTGCTGAAGAGTATGCTAAGCACATGCGTTTAGTTTTGTCTGCTTTGTGGGAGCATAACTTGTATGCTAAGCTGAGAAAGTGTGAGTTTTGGTTGCCTCAGGTTTCCTTCTTGGTTCATATGGTTAATAAGAATGAAATTTATGTGGCCCCTAAGAAGATAGCTACTGTTACAAATTGGAATAGACCTGATACTCCCAAGGAGATAAGGAGCTTCCTAGGGATAGTAGGCTATTATAGGGGAGGCGTGACTGGATATATGATAGAAATTGATATTGTCATCAACTATTTGAACTGGGTTGAAAATTACAGGACCGACACGAGTGTGTTGGAAAGTTCACAAGCGTATTGGTGGCATTGAGTGTCGACTTGAGGCATTGAGTGTCGAGTCGAGGCATTGACTGCTGGAGGCATTGAGTGGTTGGGCACGAGCATGTAAGGCTGGACATAGGTGTGATGGGCAAAGGGTCGAGCGGCGATTGACGAACATCGAACGACGATCGACGAACGACAATCAACGATCGACGAACGTCGAATCATAATTTTAGAAGAGGTCCTCCTCCTCCTCCTGCTGCTGGTGCTTCTAAGGTTGCTCCTCAAGACTCTGATGCATCTTCCAAGCCTTCCTTCTTCACTAAGACATATCAAAGGCAGGATAGATAATCCAGATCTCAGTCCAAAGGAAGCAGTCAACAACAAAGAAATCAGAGTTCCACAGAATAAGTCAAAGAAGTTATCTATCAGAAACCCTCCTTCTCCAACGATCAAGGGCATGTAGGGGAGGCGTGACTGGACATCTGACAGAAATTGATGTTGTCATCAACTATTTGAACTGGGTTGAAAATTACAGGACCAACACGGGCGTGTTGGTAAAGTCACAGGCGTGTTGGTGACATTAATGTCGACTGGAGGCATCGAGTGTCGAGTCGAGGCGTTGACTGCTGGAGGCATTGAGTGGTTGGGACAGAGCGTGTTAGGATGGACACAGGTGTGACGAGCAAAGGGCCGAGCGGCGATCGACGAACATCGAACAACAATTGACGATCAACGGTGTGACGGGCACATTCGTCGATCGCTGATCGTCGTTTGTCGATTGTCGTTCGATGTTCGTCGATCGCCGCTCGACCATTTGCCCATCACACCTGTGTCCAGCCTAACACGCTCGTGCCCAACCACTCAATGCCTCCAGTAGTCAATGCCTCGACTCGACACTCAATGCCTCCAATCGATACTCAACGCCACCAACACGCCCGTGACTTTTCCAACACGCCCGTGTCGGTCCTGTAATTTTCAACCCAGTACAAATAGTTGATGACAACATCAATTTCTGTCAGATGTCCAGTCACGTCTCCCCTACAAATAGTCAGCTTGTCTAGCCTGTCTTTTAAACCTGTAGAACTACCTGAAGAGCTAGACAATTCACAGTTAATCAACTTAGACTCATCAAATACTACACGGACAGATTCTTCTACAACTTTTGTAGTCAAGTTGTAGATCCTGTATGCCCTACTATTATTTCTGTACCCAAAAAATATCCCTTCTAGGTATTTGGCAGCAAACTTAGTTTGATAGTGCTTACCATTAACTAGGACATAACACTTGCTACCAAAGATTCTGAAGTAGGAAATGTTTGGTTTTCTGCCTTTCAAAATCTGATAGGGAGTCATCTTATGTTTCTTATTGATGGAGGCTCTATTGAGTACATGACATGTAGTATTTACTGCCTCAGCCCAGAAGTACTCAGGGAGAGTAGTGTCACTAACTAGTGTTCTACTTGCCTCAATTAGAGTCCTATTCTTTCTTTCAGCAACTCCATTTTGCTTGGGTGTTCTTGGTGAGGAGAACTCCTGATGAATCCCAAGTTCTTCACAGAACTTTGTCATACACTCAGACTGAAATTCAGTTCTATGGTCACTTCTGATTTTGACCACTGAATTGTTAAATTCATTCTGAATTTGTCTAACAAAGGTTTGGAAAATAGTAGGGGTTTCAGATTTCTACCTCAAGAAGAAAACCCATGTGAATCTAGAATAGTCATCCACAATAACTAATGTGTATACTTTCCTACCTACACTATGAACTGACATAGGACCAAAAAAAATCCATATGCAAGAGATATAAACATCTCATTGAATCTTTGGTATCAAGTACATGGAAAGAGGACTTAGTCTGTTTGCCCTTTTGGCAAGCTGAACACACACCCTCTTTAAAGCACTTGACTTGAGGACCATTCCTCACTAACCCCATACTGAATAGCTGTCCTATTGACTTATAGTTCAGATGAGCCAGACACTTGTGCCATTGGACACACTATGATGCTTTCTCACCTACAACTAGACAAATGGGTGAGATGTTATACTCACAATCAAGGTTAAGACAATATACATTCCCTTTCCTAGTGCCAGTCAGAATGATCTCTTGATCACTTGACCTCCTTATTTGGAACTCCCCTTTGAGGAAAGAGAAGTCATAACCTAGACCACTAAACTTATATATGCTAATCAAGTTATATTTCAGACCCTTCACATAAGCCACTTGAGTGATAGTAATAGAATTACTAGAAATGTTACCAAATCCTTTGATGATTCCTTTTTCAGATCCACCAAAGATTACTTTGGATCCATTCTCTATGGGAGCATAGTCCCTCAACATTCTTCTTGTTCCAGTCATGTGTCTGGAACATCCACTATCCAAGTACCATATAGGGGTATGACCAATTAGATTCACCTGCATCAAAGAAAGATTTACCTATCCTCAGAACCCAAATTGTTTTTGGGTCCTAGGTCCTTGTTAGTTTGAAATCTATCATGCTTACCTGCAGCTTTTCTGACAGGTGAGCAATTCTTGTTTTTAACACTTGTGTTGAACCAACAATCTATGGCAAAGTGGCCCACCATGCCACAACACCAACACTCAAATCTGTTGTACCTTCTCTTAGGTACAGACTTCACAACTTGGTTGCTAGCAGTCCTTTTATGTGTAGGTGCTGGAGCAGCAAACCCCAAGGATTCATTAAGAACCTGATGAGTTTGCTTATAGAGAGGCCTAGTGTCATATACACCCTTGCCAATGAGATCTCCATACTCACAGTGACCATGAGTAATATCATGATCATACCTGTTTGTGGGTTGCATAACTTTCCTAAAGAAGATAGAGGGCTTTGAGGCTAGTGGCTGAACTGGGGCTTTGCCTTTTTTATGAGAATTGGTGGCCCTTGTTCTTCCCTTAAAGCCTAGACCTGTCTTTCCTTTTTGAGAAATGAAATTGTCTATTAAGGGCAAGACAGACTTTGGCTTAGAGAATTTAGCCACTAACTCCTTTTCTTTCAAAAGTTTTTCCTCTAGATTCTTGATGTGATTTTCCTTGAAGGTGATTGTGCCCATCTGAATAACAGTTATGTTTTTTAGTTTGGCAACCTCATTCAATTTCAAATTCAACATATTTGCTGAATCTGATGCAGCCTACTTTAGAGAATCAATTTCCTCTGCCTGCTCTTTGACAAGAAACTTGCTCCTCTTCAGAGCTTGCAACAATCCACCATACTTATTGATGAGTTGATGTACATCCCCCTCAGAATCAGAACCATCCACTTCTCTTGAATATTATGCTACTGATTCTGATCTAGTAAAATAATCAGAAGCTAAGAGAGAATTGTATACCTTACTTGGACCATGCTGATCCTAGCACTAATCATTTTCTGACAGATCCATCAGCCCTCTACAACAATAGTCTTCAACTCTATTTATGGAGTCCAGCATTTGTAGAAATTCTAATTCCCTAGAATCTTCTTTTATAGAGAACAATCTAAGATATGCTTGTGCATCATCTTCTTCTCCTGAATCTGATGATGAAGAGTCTGTCCAACTCTTATGCTTCTGAGAAACAAGGGATTTCTCCTTCTTGCCTTTTGCTTGATGCTTCTTCTTGTCTTTAGACTCCTTCCTCTTGTCAGGACAATCAGGTATGACATGTCCAGACCTGTTGCAGCAATAACAAACAATCTTAGAATTAGTTTGTTTACGAGGTTTTGAGGCATACCTGTCCTCCTTGGGGTCTTCTTTTTCTTGTAATAATCATCCTTTGAGAAGGATGTCTATGTTCTAGTTCTCCATTTCTTCTTTTTCATAAACCTTTGAAACTGCCTTGTAAAGGCAACAAAGTACTCATCAGATGTGTGGCTATCTAATGTGTTGTTGTCAGGATTCTCTTCTTCTTCCTCAGCACTCCTTTTGGGTGGAGAAGGAGACTTTCTCCTACCCTTTCTTGTGCCTTCAGCCTTAAAGGCTATTAAATTCTCTTTGAACTCAGACCTACTGCTTTTCTCCTCCTCTTTTCTGGCAGTGAGCTACATTTTATAAGATAGCAGCTTTCCAAATAGTTTGGGTGGAGGTGTATCAACAAGCCTGACCACCTCTCTGATGACACATATCTTTGTGTCCCATTCCTTTGTTATTGATCTGAGAAACTTGTCATTCAATTCATATGTGCTGAAGACTCTTCCATAGGTCATAAGCTCATTTACTATCCTGAAGAACTTCTTATAACATTAAGCTATGCTGTCAGACTTGGCTTGTCTAAAGCTCTCATATTCTTGATTCAGCATAGATTTCCTGTCTTCTCTAACTTCTTCAGTTCCCTCCATGTAGACAATCAAGGTGTCCCATATCTCCTTAGAGGTTTTGAAATGCACCAGATTCTGAAATGTGGTATCATCTATAGCACTTACAATAATGTTTTGTGCTCTTTTGTCTAATGTTGCCAGGATGATCTCATCCTTGGACATTTCAGAATGAATCTTTAGGGTTTTAACATTTGCATCCAGAGCTGATACCATCATTGGAATGAAGGGACCTTCTTGTACTGTGATGTGGATTCTTGGATCAGATGCTTTCATGAACAACCTGACTCTTTCCTTCCATATGCCAAAACATTCTTTCCTGCAGATAGGCAGTTTTATAGATCCAAATTCCTTCTGATTCTCATTTGAACCCATTCTTGAAATCTGTTAATTGCCTTGGATATTCACTCAGACTATTAGGTCTATCTTTGAGTAACCTCTCTCTGATATCACTTGAAAGACTTGATTTCAAGAGCCTAGATACCTAGAGGGGGGGGTGACAAGGTTCTAATTTTCTTTAATAAATTTTATGCAATTATCTTATTTTAACTTAGCACAGATAATACAATTCACAGCACAATAATCACGGCACAGCATAGTACACCAGATTTATAGTGGTTCCCCAAGTTATGGGTACATCCACTTTCCCCCTTTGCCTATCCAGTAGAGAACTGGATTCAGCCCAACTTCCTTCCACTAACTCAGATCCACAGATCTTACACCTCAGAACTTGACAGGTTCCTATAGCTCAGACTTATACAAGTCCTACCTCAGATTCTTCCCAAGAACCCTACCTCAGGCAACAGCCCTACCTCAGCCTTTATCACCAGGCTTACAACTCAGACTTTCACAAGTCCTACACCTCAGGCTCTCAGCCATACATCAGCCTTTATATACACAGGCTTACAACTCAGATCTGAGAAGATCTTACAAGGAAAAAGAAGATTTAGTTGTATAGAAATTTCACCCAGAAATAGCTCTTAATTGATGTGAGCTTCTTGATCAGTTCTTGAATAAACTGTATAATTCAGATCCAACCTGACTTGGGTATTTCAAAGCTTCTTGATTGAACAAAATGAGGTTGATCTAACTTAGAGTAGAAGTTGATCTTCAGACAACTCCCTTCTTAGATTCATAAATATATCTGAATCTTTCTTTGCAGACTGTTCAGGATCTGCCTTCTTAAGGGTCCCCCTTTCTTGTTGTTGTGTTCTCTCTCAGGTTCTGTGTTAGTTTGTTCCCCTGTAATTGCTTGCTTAGTTTCTTTGGTTGTCATGGATCAGTCCTTTATATAGAGTTTCTTAATGGGTACCGGCTGATCCGGTTTGTAACAACCTTCTGACAGTTCTGACAAAGGTGTCAGACTTGTTGTTTATGACAGCTGTCAAGTCTTCAGCCGTGACAGCTGATTTTGCAATGACTTTATATCCCAGCAGGAAACACTCAGCAAATTACTTCACATGTGTCGACACAAATAGACTAAGTGTCGACACAAGCCTTGAAGATGTCGACACAACACTCAATGAGTCGACACAGTCATTCTTCTGCTTCTCGACACAACTTCTGTTTGTATGTGTCGACACAAGTCCCGTGTGTCGACACAACTGCTCCTGGTCTCGACATAACTGATGCAGATAGATGGAGTTGAGTGTATGTCCAGACGTTGTTGAGTGTGTGTCGACATAAGTCCTTTGTCGACACAAGCCCTTCAGACTCAGTATAGCTGTTGCTGATAGATGGCGTTGAGTGTTGTCCAGACATTTTTGAGTGTGTGTCGACACAAGTCCTGTGTTCGACATAAGCCCTTTAGACTCAGTATAGTTGTTGCTGATAGATGGCATTGAGTGTGTGTCGACACAAGTCCTGTGTGTCGACACAAACCTTCTTCAGGTGTCGACACAATTCTTGGGTGTCGACACATGCCTTTCTTCTTGTATCGATATAACTCCTAGGTGTCTACACAGCTTTTGCTTCAGGTGTCGACACAATTCTTGCCTCAGGTGTCGACACAATTCTGGGTGTCGACACAGCTTCTTCTTTAGGTGTCGACACAATGCCTGGGTGTCGACACAGGCCTATCTTCTAGTGTCGACACAACTTGTGGGTGTCGACACAATTCTTCACAAGTGTCGACACTTATACTTAGAGAATTTTCTTGCATACCTTATACCTGCACAATGAAACTCAAACATCCCATCAAATACAAACTGATGTATATCATTGAGTAAGGGGAGGCTTCTCCAAATCTAGTACATATTTTTCAGTGTACCCAACAGATTTGGTATTGCTACACTGTTGATATTCATTACAAGATATTGATTACATAATTAAAGCACCCTAAGTCTTGCAGTCTCATCTCAGCTCTTCTTTGATAAACTTGAATCAGCATCCTTGGTGACAGCTGTCTTCTTAAAGTTTTCAGCTTTGTTCTCCTGCCTCTTGAAGTAAAGGAAAGGTTTTGGAATATATCTGGAAGGCATTTTCTTAGGATTGCTCTTCCTTACTATATTTTCTTTGAATACTCTTTCTTTTAGAGAATTTCTTTCCAAATGCTTTATCCATTCCTCAGAAGGATATACACTATTAATATTCTTTAGAATTTGTCCATGGCTTACCAAAGCATTTATAATGATGGATTCAGAGGCATCACTTAGCTATTCATAATCTGGATCATCTCTATTCTCAGCTCTCTTCTTTGCCATGAACTCTTCAGCCATTTGAGTTCCTTCCCTCTTTCTTCTGGCAGCAAGTTTTGCATCCTGTGCAACTCTAGCTTGTGCTGGGAAGTCTAGGTCCTCTGACCTCTTTTTATCCAGGAGGGGAAGCTGTACTGCCACCCTGGTCCCTTGAAATACAATGAAGGCTTGTTCTTCAATGAGTGTTGTTGTCTTAGCATGGATGCTCTCCTCCTTTCTGCCTTCTTCACAGATGGTATTTTTCAGTAGGGTGGTGTTGGCTTCATATTTGCTTGATATGGATTGGAGTATTCTCTCATTGTCAGCAAGCAGCTCATTTTTCAGAAGTAGTGCCTCCTTCATAGAGTGGAAAGCAACATTGGTGACATACTGATTTACATGATCTGCTGCACCCTTGATCACCTCATCAGTTGTACTCACATAATTCTTGATATATCCCATGTCAGCTGTAGAGAGTTTTTGGCTTGTGTCTAAGGATTTCATGATGGTTGTTAGTTTGATGCCAGCAGTTCCAGCCCTATCAAACCAGGTGGTGGCCTATTGATTTAGGTGAGAGATTTATTCTTTGTTTTCCTTGACCTTGATTAACAATTCATCTCTTAGTTTGGAAACAGATTGGTCAATATACTCCTTGAAGGTTGTGGTCTGGGCAACAAGGAGTTCTTTTATATTATTTCGGAGTAACTCATTTGATATTTGAGTGGTGGTTGGTTGGCTTACTAGAGGAGGGACATTTTCCTTAGCAGGGGGCATGTGAAGACTCCCCCTCAACTACAACACCTATAGAAGGAAAAAAATTCCTTTGCTAAAGTTGTTTTAACACTGTTAAATATGAGTGTATTGGTAGTACCTGTAGTGGGTGCAGACTCAACCACTCTATTGACCACTTGATCCAAGGTTGTCAGATCCATCTGATCATGCTCCCCCTCAGACTGTGCATTCTTTCATGAGCTTGACCCATCAAGATAAGTATCTAAAGCCTCAGGAGGCTCATGATTATCTTTTGTTACATGGATAACTTATACTACAACTACATCATCAGTATCAGTCATGTTTGCCTCATCTTCTGCAGCAATCACTTCTTCATTAACATTCTTTGAAACTTGTCCTGACTTAGGACTTGCATGGATTTTATCAACATGCATATCACTAACTTGGAGTTGGAAGTTTGCAGAGGTTTGACTGAGTGATAAGTCAACTTGCAGACCAATACTAGCTGGAGAGGAGGTTCCAAGTTCTGGTTCAGAGCTGGCAGTTCTTTCCTCCTCAACAGGTTTCTTCCTTGTGTCCTTAGAGAGTTCTTGATTGCTGAAGGTTGGCTCATTGGTAGGACCCTAGTGAATCTGTCCAGAGTTTTTATGTCCATTCTTTTTAGGTAGTGAATCTTCACTCCTTTCTCCTGCTTGAATGTATTTGGGTAGGTATTCACTAGGTATAAGGAAAGAATTCTGCCCATGTTTGGAGTGTGTAGGTAGTCTACTATTCTCTGGTAGATGATTGATGACCAAGACGTCTGCTTACTGAAGATCATCCTGGTCATGACATCAAACATTGACCTGTAGATTGTGTCATGTGATCCAAGTTTGTAGATGAGGGATTTCCCTACTATATCTGCCAGCAATTTGCCTCTCTGATTGAAGAATTTCCTCTAAAGAGATCCGAATTTTGCCTCACTGTATTCACACCACTTGAGAGCATTGTCTCTATCCATGATGGTGGGTTCTTCTTCCTCTCTAGGGTTAACGGAGGTCAGATGAAGGGATTTGCCAAGTCTCTTTGGATTTATCATAATCTTGATGTTCCCAATCTTAGATTTTAGTGAGTTTTGAGAGGACGACACATTGACGTTGGAGAAGAATTTCACTACCTCTTCTCTAAGAATGGTTGAGGGTTTAAAAAGGGTGTACTCCAAACCCGCGGTCTCAATCATCCTCAACACTTCCTTAATCTCTAGCGAGGCATGAGTGAATCCATTCCTTACAATTTCATAGCCCTCCTGAATTTCTTTAAAGATCTTCAGCGCCATTGAGTCGGTACGACAAGACTTTGAGAAGGTTTCGGTCTAGACGGCTAGGGTTAAGGATTTTGAGAGCAATGTGGCTTTTCGTTTCTTATCCCCTTATATATGTAATGGACACGTATAATTACCTTTTTCATTTGACTAGCCAATTAAACATTTTTAGACTTTACGAATTGCTCTATGATTTTTGTTATTATACAGGGCACATAGTGCCTGATTAATTTGTAGCTTCCCTCACTGCCTGGATGTTAAATCTATTTGTCACAACATTATACAGATATTTTATCAGTTCTAAGTATGATGGAGACCTAACATGTTAGTAAGTTAATTTTATTGGTAACCTTATAATTCACTGATTTATATGTTGTTTGGGCTTGAGAGAAAAGACTACATAAGTTAATAATGTAGATAATTATGAAGAATAATTGAATCATTGTTATCTAACAGGTGTGCTTGATTAGTTTTATCCTAAACACATCTAACTTAATTCATGAATATGCAAACCTAGTCTCTTAATAAGAGAGAGAGACTTACCTTGAGGCTTACTGCCTCTGAGGATTACACACTTAGCAACCTCAATCTTTATTTATTACTTTATATGGAGCATGTTCTTTGAGCAATCATCCTGTCCCAGACATTTGCCTGGAACATCCATTGTCCAAGTACCAAGTCTTATTTAGACAGGTACTTGGACTATCCTGCAAAGCAGAATTCATTTACCCTTAGGCACCCAACAATAGTTGGGTCCTAGATTTTTGTTTGGATTAAAAAACTTTTGCACAACTCTTTGCCTGGACTGAGCACCTTTCTGTCCACTAGCCATATTCAGGTTGTGCCAACAATCAATGGCAAAGTGACCCACCTTCCCACATGTAACATCCCATTTCCGGCTAGACCCCTAGGAGTCGGTTGGTCGTGATAGAACCCTAGGAAGCCCAAAAATTGAAATACATCGACCGAGATTTCGGGTCACGGGTTGGTCACGCCCGTGACTGACCCGTCACGCCCGTGACCAAGGGCGTGACCCCTTCGGCGATCATCGATCTTAGTGCGACGATCGCCGAGCGCGGATAATGCCTCATGACCATGTCACGCCCGTGACCCATATGTCACGCCCGTGACCTAGGGCGTGAACACCCTTCGACGATCGTCGATCTCAGTTCGACGACCGTCGATCCCAGAATTGGTCACCCGGGCTTGTCACGCCCGTGACCCACATGTCACGCCCGTGACCAAGGGCGTGAACATCCTTCGACGATCGTCGATCTCAGTTCGACGATCGTCGATCCCAGAATTGGTCACCCGGGCTTGTCACGCCCGTGACCCACATGTCACGCACGTGAACAAGGGCGTGACCATCCTTCGATGATCGTCGATCTCAGTTCGACGATCGTCGATCCCAGAATTGGCCACCCGGGCCTGTCACGCCCGTGACCTATGTGTCACGCCCGTGACCAAGGCCGAAACGTCAGCCAGACTGGAAATTTCGATAACCGACGTTGTAATCAATTCTGATTATGGGAAGTTACGCCAGGAATATTTATGGGCCGTTTCCTACTCTGATTATTTAATAAATTAAGGAAATGTTGCTCCAATAGGAAATCGCCACCTGACAAACACCTCTTCATTTCCAGCATTTCAACTGCCTTGCCATAACCGAAACGTCATTAAGAGGAATATTAAGGGCCATGAACGTTTCATCCTTTCCCCTTCCCATTTTGTGATCTATAAAAGACTCCTAAGAGCAAGAGGAAAAGGTTACACGCTCCATCAAACTGTTTCAGATTTCCCCCTTGCTATTGAAGAATTTCCGGCGACGCCACCACCGCGCCAATGGCTTCCCGACGCTCTGCACGCCTCCAGCCCGCAAACAAGGTCCTCCCCTCCCTCTTCTTCTGCGGATAGATCTTAGAAATTGTTAGGAGAGATATCGGGCTCAAAAGAGCCAGATCGGGTGAGCGTTTCCATGGTTTTCCAAAATTTTCATGGTGGCGGGTTCGCCGGAAACCGCCTCTCCGGCGGCCGTGCCGCCGCCCGACGATAGCCCTCACCTCAACAGAGGTGGTGGTGGTGGTGGCCGGCTAGGGAGATGGCTGGATGGCCGGGAAATAGCTTTGGAAAAGCTACAGGAAAATAAGTTTTCAGGTCTCTGGTTTCGGGCTGTAGAAGAAGATGAACAGTGCCATTAAATTAGATTCTATTTTTAAAACAATTTCTGAATGAAAATATCTGTCACATTAAATAATTTGGGAAAAATACCTAGAGGCTCCTGTAGGAAAAATGGTCAACGCCAATACTGTACCTCTTGGAGTCTAGGGAATTTTAAAATTTGTTTCAAGCATTTTGGACCACTGGATAGACCTCAGCACTCATTTTGGTGAGGTCTACCCATAGGGTTGTCCTGACCTTAGAAAAATTTCCCACTCTAACCCAGTCATCACAATGACTTGAAATTTGGGTTGTGACCTAACCTTACCTATATCTAGGTACCATCCAAAAATTAGGATTTTTGGGAAATATTTTTCTATAGTTTTTAGGAAAATTCAATAATCCTAGCTTAATTTAATTAGATGGCTAAATAATTTCCAAACCCTCCCAAATTTTGGTGAGTGGTCCCTGGGTTCACCATAAGGTTCTGTATAATTTTTCATCTCATTTGGAGATGGTTTGGATTAGAAATGATCAAACCTAAGTTTTTCCCTAATAAGGGGTCTTAGGTTAAAGGTGCACTTTTGAGATTTGAGTGGTCAGATCACCTCAACAGAGGTTGAGATTTTTACCACTGGCTAGTAATATTCTCTAGCACGCCCTCATAGAGTTTGAGGTGGATCGGTGTAAGTTTGCCCTAAGAACCAAGGACAAACCCTAAGGATGGATCTTGGTGGTTTGTGAAGGTCATGGGGTCAAATGACCTTGGATTGACCCGAAATTTGGTGAAGAGGACCATAGGGCCATTATAATTCTCTGGATGAAATCTTAGTAGATTTGGAGACTGTTGGGATACCTAAAAACCTAACCCTAGTTTAGGGTGCAAAACTTGTAGAGATAGGAAATGACAGTAAATCATATTGAAAAGTGACGAGATTTGGGTAGAGTGAATTATAGGGATGGTACAAGCTCTGGATATTTTACTATGAATTTTAAGATCATTATTTTGGATACTTCGTTAACGATTTAGTAGCTTGTATGATTTGCTTAGAAAATTTATTATGGAATACACAGTTCCTGGAAATTGATGAAATTTAAGTAGAGAACGTTTATTATGATTTTAAATCTCTGTGAATTTTTATGGGATTTTTGGAAGTTTAATTCTAAGGCTTGCTTCATTAAGTATGTTTTACCTTGAATATTTGATTAGATCTTTAGTGGTGTTTAGCAAGCTGGTAAAATTATGATTCTTTGCACAAAGATCTTTTCTATATCATACTACTGATTAGTAATTTTTCTATAATTTTACGATGAATAATTTCAGTACTAGGATTAACGTGATTATACTGGATAAATTAATTAGAGGTTAAATACTTTCTGTAAAATTCTGAAAATTTGTATTTGAGGTTATCTTGCTGTTATTTAATGATCATGATTTTTGGGTAGCCATTACTTAGGAGGATCATGTAGTTCATGTTTAAAATGACCAATGGCCCATCCTTTAGGAAAATTAAATAATTAACAGATTAATTAGGAAAGTTATAAGTTTCTGGATTTAGACAAATTATGATATGATAGACCTCCAGTAAATATTATAGGAGGTTTGGAAGACAATTTGGAGTACCTCCCCTTGTGTACCTCATATAGCTTGAGATGGTCTGCATATAGTAAAACCACGGAAACTGAACTAGAGTAATAATGAACTTGGGAAATAGAATTTTGGTAGTTGCTGGTTGGTTAGTGCAAGCTACGATTAAGTTCATTATTGGAAGTCAGGATAAGTAGGGTGTGAGACTGGTTAAGGTTAAGTGGCGTTCGGGAATGACGGAAGAACGTCCATTCCGGGAAGAAGAGGAAGAGTCTTAATACTCTAGGGTTAGATCTAAAGTAACTAAAAGGGGATCGGGTTAAGGGAGATCAACCAATAACAATAAGTGCCTTGCGAAAGGGAACTTCGGGCCGTAATGCCACCGTCTTGGTTCCTAGGGCCCCTTGAGAGCCCTTCACGGGGTATGCCGGGGGCAGTCCTGGGCTAACATAAAGCATAGGAATAATAAATTAAAAGAGCAACTAGTATAACTAGGGTTGCACATACACACACCTCGGTAGCTAGGAAGGTAGAATAATTGGTTTGGTTGCCATTCAGACGGTAGCTCTGAAGGTAGATGCACGGACGGGACTGTCCGGGGGCCGAGGGCTCGAGGGTTGGAGTACAAAATAAAGGTGGTGGGGCTTCGGTATCTGATAGTCGTTCACACCGACATCGGTACGTTGACTCGGCGGTGTGGGACACTTAGCCAAAGAAAGTCAGGTGGGTACAGCCAGCAGTAGTACGCGGATACTCTAGGTTGTGTTCTTCTCGGGGCGTACGGAAGGGTTAGGCCTGGTAGTGTGGATACCCGCCTAGGAGTGGGGGGCCCGACCCACTGTCTCCGTTTGCCACTACGGAGGTTCCTGGGAGTGAAGCTAGCTGCCCGAACAGGGGGAACTAAAGGTCTGTGCGCATAGAGTCGTGTGCGTGAGTTGCACTTGCATGAATCATGACATAGCATATCACTACACTCATAATTGCATACAACCGACACCCCAACGTATAAATCGGTATGGGACTTTTTATACGATGGGAGCCTTGCAGAAGATCCCTTAACTTATAAGTTTGTATGGAAATTCATATAAGTTAAGGTTACTTACTTATTTACTTGCTTGTTTACTTACTGTTTTCTAGCTGCCTTTTTATACAAATTGCTACTTATTAATTGCTCTCCTTATTACTTACTGTCGTAGGATTGTTAGACCTATTTCATTCTAAATAACCACTAGATTAGCTCCCTTGTCACCTGCTTGATTATTCTCCACTTTTGTAGCTTCCCTTTCCTCCTCTCCGCCCGGTGCTTAGGAGCCGTGGTTGGAGGTGTAGGGGATGATAGGGCTTAGTCTTTATAACTAATGGTTTTCGAACCACAACATTACAGGAGCTCCGGATGGGAGACAGGGACCAGTATCAGCAGAGTACGGTGCGCTTGGAGGTGGGACAGTCTAGCACCGGTGTACCTGCGACCAGCTCTGTGAGTGATTAGTAGTTTTATAGCTTCCGCGATGAGTGATTTGTAGTGAGGACTCTAATGTACTGGGCTCGAGCCCATTTATCTATTTTCTGTTATTATCTATTGATGGACTGGATGTGATTTCACTTTTATTTACATGTTTATGTGGACTTGTTTACATTTTATGTTTAATTACTTCTCTCTCTTTGTGATCGAAAAGGGCCGGCAGAATTGGCGTTTTGTAGTGGTTGCCTTCCCATGAGTCGGTGCCACCGCAAAGCGGCAATTCTGGGCTAAGACCTCGGTGGTTGAAAAAGAAAAAAAATGGGGTCTTACAAGTGGTATCAGAGCGGACCTCGATCGAAAGAGAAGTAGTCCACAAAAACCTTGGGCCACTCCCGTGCGAGCTTAGTTTGCGGACAAACTAGCAGCGGAAGCAGTGGTGTGCCCATAAGGAAAACCACATGTGAAGGTCCATCCTAACTCTTCTTAAATTCCATTCATTCGCTCTCTAACAAATGGAATTTTTACTTGTAGCCGGCGATGAACCCTACACCGCAGTAGGGGACACCCCAGGCTCCAAATGTGGTCCCGCCTCCGCTGGCTCCAACTCCGTTCCAGCAGACGGAGATGGGGAAAACACTGACGGCCATTCTGGAGGCCTTCAGAGCTCAACAAGCCCCGGCTCCACTGCCAAACCCCGGGGCCAATTGGATGACGGTCTTCCGAGGACTTTCCCCACCATGCTACCAGGGGACGGAGTCTGCAGTACGTACGGAGGAATGGTTGGACACCATTTACGAGATGCTGGCAGGGATCCGATGCCCCACGGAGGAGGCAGTCGCTTTGGTAGTCTCTTGCTTAGAGTCACACGGAAAGAGGTGGTGGAAATCTCAGCTGGACACCACCTTTGCGGGGATGGACTGCGCTGATATTACTTGAGAGGAGTTCAGAGCAGCGCTCTTGGGACATTTTATACCTCAGTCGGCGAGGGATGACCTAGAGGATAGGTTCCTGCGGTTGAGGCAGGGGAACAGGACTGTGGTGGAGTACTATCAGGAGTTCACTCACCTGGCCCGCTATGCGGACGCTTACCAATTAGATGATGCTGGCTATGCCCGAAGGTTTTATAAGGGGCTGCAAGATGACATGAGACAGACCCTCCTTTTCATCTCGGAGGGGAGTCTGGCCAGGATTCTGGAGATGGCTAAGAAGAGAGAGGCGGATCAGCTTACAGTGAGGAGCCGGAAGAGACCGGCTGATGATACAGTGATTGGAGGACGTAGAGATCATCCTCGAGGCCAGGTTATTGGAGAGAGAAGGAACGGGGATCAGCCTCGTCAAGAGTTTAGGCAGGAGCAGAGGAGTCAGGGGGTATTGGCTCCCCAGCCTATACAGATGTTGGAAATGCCAAGGACGGCAGAGCAGCCACCGGTATGCTATCAGTGCAACCAGCCGGGGCATATCAAGAGGAACTGCCCTGTGAGGCGAGCACCCCCACCAGCACAGCAGGGCGCTCCACCTCCCCGACAGTTTGGCGGACGAGGACAGGACCGAGGACGAGGATTTCAGGATCGAGGCCGCAGGCCAGAGAGGGAGCAGATGTATGCTCTAGATCTGACACAGCCCTGGAACCCGGAGCAGGTTATCGCAGTTATGCCAGTACTTTTAAATTTTCTGCATATAAACTAGTGTTCTAGACATAACCTGGTTAGAAATTAAGTAAAGACAACTGCAACAAGAATACTAAGACACTTAATTACCCCAGGCATAGTCTTCGTTAGCGGCAAGCCAGCTCACACCCTCTTCGACACTAGTGCGTCGCAATCATTCGTGTCGGAGGATTTCGTGAAAGGGCTGGCAGGTGTGGAGCCATTCACCGGGAAGATGATGAGGGTGCGCCTACCCGATGGATCAGAGATAATGACCTCTGCTCATTGCAATATGGAAGCGAGGATCGGCGGGAAGGCGTTTGAGGCACCAGCGACGGTTCTGAAGATGCCAGATTACGATCTGATCCTGGGCATGACTTAGCTGTATTGGAACCATTCCCAGATCGATTGCGTGGCGAAGAGGATCACCGTGAGGCACGACGACTCATTCATTGTCATCGAAGGTATTATACCAGCACCTCGTACCTTACTATCGTCTGTGTAGGCCGCTAAGGCCCACCTGCAGGGGGAAGAAGTTTATCAGGTCCTTTTTGAGGCGGTCGTGGCCAAGGACTCCATTACAGATATTCCAGTAGTGCGGGACTTCGCAGACGTGTTTCCGGAGAAGCTACCAGGGCTACCCCCACACCGAGAGAAGGACTTCCAGATTCAGCTCATACCGGGGGCTAAGCCGGTATCCAGAGCTCCCTATCGGATGGCCCCAAAGGAGTTGGTGGAATTTCGGAGCCAGCTTCAGGAGTTAGTGGAGGCCGGGTTCGTTCGGCCTAGCTCTTCACCATGGGGAGCTCCGGTGTTGTTCGTTAAGAAGAAGGACGGGACCCTTCGACTGTGCATCGATTACCGGGCTCTGAACAGGTTGACAGTCCGGAATACTTATCCCTTACCACGGATAGACGAGCTATTTGACCAGCTGGAGGGAGCCCATTGGTTCTCAAAGCTAGATCTGAGGTCAGGGTACTACCAGCTTCGCATTCGGGAGGAGGACATCTCGAAGACGGCCTTCAGCAGCAGATACGGCTTGTACGAATTTACAGTGATGCCGTTCGGACTCATGAATGCACCCTCCGCATTCATGACCCTGATGAATCGGGTGTTCGAAGAGTATCTGGACATCTTCATTATCGTGTTCATCGACGACATCCTTATCTATTCAAGGACGGAGGAGGAGCACGCGAGACATCTGGCCTTGACCTTGGAGAAGCTGCGTGAGCATGAGATGTATGCCAAGTACAGCAAGTGCCAGTTCTGGCTAAAGGAGGTGGCCTTTCTGGGCCATATCATCAATGGAGCAGGTCTGGTAGTGGATCCAGCGAAGGTCCAGGCAGTACGGGATTGGCCACCACTAAAGTCGGCCTCGGATGTTCGAAGTTTCTTGGGACTTGCCGGTAACTACCGGAAGTTCGTAAAGGGGTTCTCTCAGATTGCCCTCCCTCTTACATCTCTGACGAAGAAGGAGTCCCCTTTTATCTGGACGCCTCGATGCGAATCTGCCTTCCAGGAGCTGAAGGATCGTCTCACCTCAGCCCCCATCCTTGCTCTTCCAGCAGGGAAGGAGGGATTCCAGGTGTATACAGATGCTTCCTATCAGGGGATGGGTGCCGTTCTGATGCAGAATGGGCACGTAATAGCCTATGCCTCCCGTCAGTTGAAGCAGCACGAGCAGAACTACCCCGTGCATGATTTGGAGATGGGGGCAGTCATTTTTGCTCTTAAGATCTGGTGACACTATCTCTACCGAGTACATTGTGATATCTTCTCCGAACACAAGAATCTGAAGTACGTCGACACCCAGAAAGAGTTAAACATCAAACAGAGACGCTGGGTGGAGTTTCTGTCGGACTACCAGTATACCATGCACTACCATCCGGGGAAGGCGAACGTGGTCGCGGATGCTCTGAGCCGGAGAGCGAGTACGATAGGAGTAGGCCCGCAGCTGATGGCCTTGGAGTTGGTTAGATCATTCGAGGAGATGCAGATTTCGCTAGTGTCTGAGGATGACCCGGAGCTATACATGGAGTACCTGGGGTCGATGGCTACTACTAATGACATTCGAGACCACATCAGAGATGGGCAGATGCTGGATGAGAGAGCTGAGCCGATATTCCGAGCCTTGGAGGAAGGCACGACAAGAGATTACTCTTTGAGGGATGGGCTCCTGTGTTTCCGGGGTAGAGTCTACATACCAGCAGGAGGACGGATCCGGGAGGACATTTTGACGGAAGCTCACTGCAGCCGATATTCTGTACACCCGGGGATCACCAAGATGGTAAAGGATTTGAAGAGGACGATGTACTGGCCGGGTATGAAGAAAGATATTACGTATTTTGTGACGCATTGCGAGGCCTGCCAGTTCGTGAAGGCGGAGTGTAGGAACCCGGCAGGCTTGCTGCAGCCGCTTCCGGTGCCGGAGTGGAAGTTTGAGGATATAGCCATGGACTTCATACATAGGCTACCTCGATCCCGTGCGGGGAATGACTCGATTTGGGTGATAGTGGATAGACTAACAAAGGTGGCCAGATTCATTCCAGTGGCAAAGGACACACCGGTCAGAGTATTAGTACCAAGGTTCGTTGAGCAGTTTGTGCGTTATCATGGGGTGCCCAAGACTATCGTTTCAGATCAGGATGGGCGGTTTACATCCAGGGAATGGAGGTCAGTCCAGGCCCATCTGGGTTCTCGATTGACATTCAGCACAACTTTTCACCCTCAGACCGACAGACAGACAGAGCGCACCAACTGTACACTGGAGGATCTGTTGCGACTGTGTATTTTGGACCGTGGCGAGCCTTGGGAGAGATTGCTGCCACTGGTCGAGTTTTCGTACAACAATGCTCATCAGTCCAGCATAGGCATGGCTCCATACGAGTCATTGTACGGAAGGAGGTGCAGGACCCCACTATCATGGGTCAGGATGAGGACCCACAGGCACTAGGCTCGGAGTTTGTGGGAGATACAAATGCTCAGATTAGATTGATCCGGGATAGGATGTTGGAAGCCCAGAGCAGACAGGCGAAATACTACGATGTGAGGAATCGTCAAGTGGAGTTTCAGGGGGGGACCGAGTTTTCTTGAAGATACGGCCGATGCACGGAGTTTCGCGGGTGCGTGGGCGGAAGAAGCTCAGTCCGAGATATATCGGGCCTTATAGGATCCTGGAGCGGATCGGCCCCTTAGCCTATAGACTGGAGCTACCGCCGGAGTTAGCGGGATTGCATGACGTCTTCCACGTCTCCTCACTTCGGAGGGCTCTGCTATGCCCTGAGCAGCTGATCTCCTTGGCAGATGGCCCGGTGGCCTCAGATCGGTCAGTCAACATGGAGCCTATCAGGATTGACGATACAGCAGTGCGGGTCTTGCGACGGAAGAAGGTTCCGCTAGTCAAGGTTCTGTGGAACAATCATGGGCAGGAGGAGCATACATGGGAGCCACAGGACTTGATGCAGCAAAAATACCTGGAACTTTTTCGTCAGGTATACCTCACCACCCCTCTGGACAATCAATTTGCCTTCTTGTTTTAAACCAATAGAACTGAAATTTCAAGAATAGGGGCTAATCTTTTGTTTATTGGGGTGCATATACCTAGTTAATTGGGCGAATTAATCTTAGATTTGAAACCGCACTAAGCAAACATAACGTAGAGATGTAATTTCTTTAATTCTCATGGGATGTTACAAGCTTCTTTTCCCGATTAGAGTCCCGTAGGCTTAACCTTGATTTCGGGGACGAAATCTTTGTTTTGTTTATTGGGATTTGTAACATCCCATTTCCGGCTAGACCCCTAGGAGTCGATTGGTCGTGATAGAACCCTAGGAAGCCCAAAAATTGAAATATATCGACCGAGATTTCGGGTCACGGGTTGGTCACGCCCGTGACCGACCCGTCACGCCCGTGACCAAGGGCGTGACCCCTTCGTCGATCGTCGATCTCAGCGCGACGATCGCCGAGCGCGGATAATGCCTCATGACCATGTCACGCCCGTGACCCATATATCACGCCCGTGACCTAGGGCGTGACCACCCTTCGACGATCGTCGATCTCAGTTCGACGACCGTCGATCCCAGAATTGGTCACCCGGGCTTGTCACGCCCGTGACCCACATGTCACGCCCGTGACCAAGGGCGTGACCATCCTTCGACGATCGTCGATCTCAGTTCGACGATCGTCGATCCCAGAATTGGTCACCCGGGCTTGTCATGCCCGTGACCCACATGTCACGCCCGTGACCAAGGGCGTGACCATCCTTCGACGATCGTCGATCTCAGTTCGACGATCGTCGATCCCAGAATTGGCCACCCGGGCCTGTCACGCCCGTGACCTATGTGTCACGCCCGTGACCAAGGCCGAAACGTCAGCCAGACTGGAAATTTCGATAACCGATGTTGTAATCAATTCTGATTATGGGAAGTTACGCCAGGAGTATTTATGGGCCGTTTCCTACTCTGATTATTTAATAAATTAATAAAATGTTGGTCCAATAGGAAATCGCCACCTGGCAAACACCTCTTCATTTCCAGCATTTCAACTGCCTTGCCATAACCGAAACGTCATTAAGAGGAATATTAAGGGCCATGAACATTTCATCCTTTCCCCTTCCCATTTGCTGATCTATAAAAGACTCCTAAGAGCAAGAGGAAAAGGTTACACGCTCCATCAAACTGTTTCAGATTTCCCCCTTGCTGTTGAAGAATTTCCGGCGACGCCACCACCGCGCCAATGGCTTCCCGACGCTCTGCACGCCTCCAGCCCGCGAACAAGGTCCTCCCCTCCCTCTTATTCTGAGGATAGATCTTAGAAATTGTTAGGAGAGATATCGGGCTCAAAAGAGCCAGATCGGGTGAGCGTTTCCATGGTTTTCCAAAATTTTCATGGTGGCGGGTTCGCCGGAAACCGCCTCTCCGGCGGCCGTGCCGCCGCCCGACGATAGCCCTCACCTCAACAGAGGTGGTGGTGGTGGTGGCCGGCTAGGGAGATGGCTGGATGGCCGGGAAATAGCTTTGGAAAAGCTACAGGAAAATAAGTTTTCAAGGCTCTGGTTTCGGGCTGTAGAAGAAGATGAACAGTGCCATTAAATTAGATTCTATTTTTAAAACAATTTCTGAATGAAAATATCTGTCACATTAAATAATTTGGGAAAAATACCTAGAGGCTCCTGCAGGAAAAATGGTCAACTCCAATACTGTACCTCTTGGAGTCTAGGGAATTTTAAAATTTATTTCAAGCATTTTGGACCACTGGATAGACCTCAGCACTCATTTTGGTGAGGTCTACCCATAGGGTTGTCCTGACCTTAGAAACATTCCCCACTCCAACCTAGTCATGAAAATGACTTGAAATTTGGGTTGTGACCTAACCTTACCTATATCTAGGTACCATCCAAAAATTAGGATTTTTGGGAAATATTTTTCTATAGTTTTTAGGAAAATTCAATAATCCTAGCTTAATTTAATTAGATGGCTAAGTAATTTCCAAACCCTCCCAAATTTTGGTGAGTGGTCCCTGGGTTCACCATAAGGTTCTGTATAATTTTTCATCTCATTTGGAGATGGTTTGGATTAGAAATGATCAAACCTAAGTTTTGCCCTAATAAGGGGTCTTAGGTTAAAGGTGCACTTTTGAGATTTGAGTGATCAGATCACCTCAACAGAGGTTGAGATTTTTACCACTGGCTAGTAATATTCTCTAGCACCCCCTCATAGAGTTTGAGGTGGATCGGGGTAAGTTTGCCCTAAGAACCAAGGCCAAACCCTAAGGATGGATCTTGGTGGTTTGTGACGGTCATGGGGTCAAATGACCTTGGATTGACCCGAAATTTGGTGAAGAGGACCATAGGGCCATTATAGTTCTCTGGATGAAATCTTAGTAGATTTGGAGACTATTGGGATACCTAAAAACCTAACCCTAGTTTAGGGTGCAAAACTTGTAGAGATAGGAAATGACAGTAAATCATATTGAAAAGTGACGAGATTTGGGTAGAGTGAATTATAGGGATGGTACAAGCTCTGGATATTTTACTATGAATTTTAAGATCATTATTTTGGATACTTCGTTAACGATTTAGTAGCTTGTATGATTTGCTTAGAAAATTTATTATGGAATACACACTTCCTGGAAATTGATGAAATTTAAGCAGAGAACGTTTATTATGATTTTAAATCTCTGTGAATTTTTATGGGATTTTTGGAAGTTTAATTCTAAGGCTTGCTTCATTAAGTATGTTTTACCTTGAATATTTGATTAGATCTTTAGTGGTGTTTAGCAAGCTGGTAAAATTATGATTCTTTGCACAAAGATCTTTTCTATATCATACTACTGATTAGTAATTTTTCTATAATTTTACGATGAATAATTTCAGTACTTCCTTCTTTACGTAGGATTAACGTGATTATACTGGATAAATTAATTAGAGGTTAAATACTTTCTGTAAAATTCTAAAAATTTGTATTTGAGGTTATCTTGCTGTTTTTTAATGATCATGATTTTTGGGTAGCCATTACTTAGGAGGATCATGTAGTTCATGTTTAAAATGACCCATGGCCCATCCTTTGGGAAAATTAAATAATTAACAGATTAATTAGGAAAGTTATAAGTTTCTGGATTTAGACAAACTATGATATGATAGACCTCCAGTAAATATTATAGGAGGTTTGGAAGACAATTTGGAGTACCTCCCCTTGTGTACCTCATATAGCTTGGGATGGTCTGCATATAGTAAAACCACGGAAACTGAACTAGAGTAATAATGAACTTGGGAAATAGAATTTTGGTAGTTGCTGGTTGGTTAGTGCAAGCTACGATTAAGTTCATTATTGGAAGTCAGGATAAGTAGGGTGTGAGACTGGTTAAGGTTAAGTGGCGTTCGGGAATGACGGAAGAACGTCCATTCCGGGAAGAAGAGGAAGAGTCTTAATACTCTAGGGTTAGATCTAAAGTAACTAAAAGGGGATCGGGTTAAGGGAGATCAACCAATAACAATAAGTGCCTTGCGAAAGGGAACTTGGGGCCGTAATGCCGCCGTCTTGGTTCCTAGGGCCCCTTGAGAGCCCTTCACAGGGTATGCCGGGGGCAGTCCTGGGCTAACATAAACCATAGGAATAATAAATTAAAAGAGCAACTAGTATAACTAGGGTTGCACATACACACACCTCGGTAGCTAGGAAGGTAGAATAATTGGTTTGGTTGCCATTCAGACGGTAGCTCTGAAGGTAGATGCACAGACGGGACTGTCCGGGGGGCCGAGGGCTCGAGGATTGGAGTACAGAATAAAGGTGGTGGGGCTTCGGTATCTGATAGTCGTTCACACCGACATCGGTACGTTGACTCGGCGGTGTGGGACACTTAGCCAAAGAAAGTCTGGTGGGTACATCCAGCAGTAGTACGCAGATACTTTAGGTTGTGTTCTTCTAGGGGCGTACGGAAGGGCCAGGCCTGGTAGTGTGGATACCCGCCTAGGAGTGGGGGGGCCGACCCACTGTCTCCGTTTGCCACTACGGAGGTTCCTGGGAGTGAAGCTAGCTGCCCGAACAGGGGGAACTAAAGGTCTGTGCGCATAGAGTCATGTGCGTGAGTTGCACTTGCATGAATCATGGCATAACATATCACTACACTCATAATTGCATACAACCGACACCCCAACGTATAAATCGGTATGGGACTTTTTATACGATGGGAGCCTTACAGAAGATCCCTTAACTTATAAGTTTGTATGAGCATTCATATAAGCTAAGGTTACTTACTTATTTACTTGCTTGTTTACTTGTTGTTCTCTAGCTGCCTTTTTATACAAATTGCTACTTATTAATTGCTCTCCTTATTACTTACTGCCGTAGGATTGTTAGACCTATTTCATTCTAAATAACCACTAGATTAGCTCCCTTGTCACCTGCTTGATTATTCTCCACTTTTGTAGCTTCCCTTTCCTCCTCTCAGCCCGGTGCTTAGGAGCCGTGGTGGGAGGGGTAGGGGATGATAGGGCTTAGTCTTTATGACTAATGATTTTTGAACCACAACATTACAGGAGCTCCGGATGGGAGACAGGGACCAACACCAGCGGAGTACGGTGCGCTTGGAGGTGGGACAGTCTAGCACCGGTGCACCTGCGACCAGCTCCGTGAGTGATTAGTAGTTTTATAGCTTCCGCGATGAGTGATTTGTAGTGAGGACTCTGATGTACTGGGCTCGAGCCCATTTATCTATTTCCTGTTATTATCTATTGATGGACTGGATGTGATTTCACTTTTATTTACATGTTTATGTGGACTTGTTTACATTTTATGTTTAATTACTTCTCTCTCTTTGTGATCGAAAAGGGCCAGTAGAATTGGCGTTTTGTAGTGGTTGCCTTCCCGTGAGTCGGTGCCACCGCAAAGCGGCAATTCTGGGCTAAGACCCCGGTGTTTGAAAAAGAAAAAAATGGGGTCTTACACCACAACACCAATATTTATGAATGTTGTATCTTCTCTTCAGGAAAGCACAAAATTGTTGTCCATGAAAGATGTGAGCAGCTCCAGATTTTTCTGGAAAAGCATTACATGATGCTACTTATTTCTTCCTGAATGAAGGTGCTGAGGAACTAAATACAACTTGTCTTGGATGGGCCAATTGTATTTTTGGAGCCTGCCATTTAGTGGTCTCTCTCATCTATTTATATACATGATATTTGGATCCAAATCTAAAGAGCTTATCCTGAGCTTTATGGCTAGAATGTATAGAAACACTCCTAAGATCATGTGTCTTTACCCCACTAGTAGAGCACACATTTGATTGGTCCTCAAGGGGAGGTGCAAACTTGACAGTTTTAGAAGGTAAATTCACCTTTTGAAACACTATCCTCTTATCAGGGAATTCAGATTTGAAATGATGATTAATGTGATTAATACCCAGCTTCTCAGGGACTTGGCAAGCTGCAGCTTTTAGCAACTGACCCTGTGACTGAGAAGGGTTAATCATAATCCTCAAATTCTCTGTGAACTTTTGTTCCAAATATCTAATATGCTTTTTCTTCTCTTCTAGAAGCATGGTCTAACACTCAAGACTTTTCTTGAGTTCAGACACGTCATGACTTTTCTTATAAAACCCAATAGATTTATTGTTATAAAGAGTTTTATAAGGCTTCAGGACTTCAATCTCCTTGGCTTGCCCTTGACAAGAAATCTGCTCTTCTTTAGAGCATCTAGGAGCAGTTCATACTTGTCAATCAATTGATTGACATCAGTCTCAGATTCTGAGCAATCTTTATCATAGAATGAAGATGCACCAGTATCTGGACTGCTTTCATAGTCAGAGGAAGATGAAGGAATGGAGAGAGATTGTACCTTGATTGATTCTAAATCTGCCTGACTTCTTTCCACTTCAATTATTTCCATCAGCCCCTGACATCCACAGTCTTCTTCATCCTCCTCATTATCACTGTCAGAATGTGACAGAGGGGCTCTTATCCCTATCCTGGCAGCAGGATATTCCTCGTCTTCTTCTAGATCTACAACAACAGATACCAACCCTATATAGACTTCTTCCTCTTCCTCTTCAGATTCTGAGGAGGAAGAATCTGTCCAGCTTTTCTCCTTCTTAGCCATAAAGGACTTCTCCTTCTTCCTTTCCTTGTGGTGATGGTGATGCTTCTTCTTCTTCTTCTCATCCTCTTTCTTGTTCCTGATTGGGCAGTCAGCAATGACATTTCCAACCTTGCTACAAAAATAACAGATGACTTTAGATGAAATCTATTTATTGGATTTGGTTCCATACCTGTCATCCTTAGATGACTTCCTGTGATAAAAGGATGAAGATGGCCTTCTCCTCCAGTCCTTCTTCTTCATGAACTTCTGAAATTGCCTAGAGAAGGCAGCTAGATCTTTATCAGACATGTGGTTGTCTGATGAGCTTGAATAAGATTATTCTGAGCTTGATTCATCTTCCCTCCTTGGTGGTGAGGGAGTCTTTCTTCTGCTCCTTCTTGAGGCTTCTGCCTTGAATGCCACAGACTTATCCTTGGACTTGGATTGGCTGTTCTTCTCCTCTTTTAGTCTAGCAACCAACTGCTTTTCATAGGATGGCAGCTTTCCAAACAAAGTTGGTGGAGGAGTGTCTGCCAACTTAGCAATTTCCCTAATGGCACAAATTTTGGGGTCCTAGTCTCTAGTGAGAGATCTAAGGAACTTTTCATTCATCTCATAGTTTCTGAAGACCCTACCAGCGGTTCTTAGTTTATTAACTGTCCTAAAGAACCTTTCAAAACAGTCAGCTACTTTTTCAAATTTGTTTGCCTAAAAGCCTCTTACTCTTGATTGAGCATGAACTTCCTATCATCTCTAACTTCCTGAGAGCCTTCCATGTAGACCACAAGGGTGTCCCACATTTTCTTAGAAGTCTTGCAGTGTACAAGATTTTGGAAGGTTGAGTCATCAATGACACTGGCTATGATATTTTGTGCCCTCTTATCCATGGTAGACAACACTACCTCATCTCTATCCATCTTTGTATATGCCTTGGGCACTCTTAGAGTTGGATCTATAGTGGAAGCCTTTGTGGGGGATAAAAGGACCTTCCACAACTGTTACATAGATCCCAGGGTCAGATGCTTCCATGAACAGTCTGACCCTTTGCTTCCAGAGGCCAAATCCTTCCTTCCTGCAAATTGGTAGTTTCATGGCCCCTATCTCCTTATAGTTCATTCCTGACCCCATACATATATCTTATAGTTAACCTTGGAGGTATACTCAGATTGTTAAATACTTTTTGAGCAACCTCTCTCTGATACCACTTGAAAGTTATTACTTTAAGGTTAGCTAGTCACCTAGAGGTAGGGGGGTGAATATGTCTTTTAAACTTTCTTAGATCTTTATGCTGTTTATAAATTTGGTGATATAAAGCTTGTCCTAATTGCCTATAATACAAGAAAGAAACAAGCAACACAGCAAGCACACAAATATTTATTGTGGTTCCCCAATAGGGTACATCCACTTTCCCTCCCACTTATCAATCTGATTTATTGGACTAGGCACAAACTCAACCAATATGCTCCTCAGAGCTTACACCTCAGTCCCTCAGCCTTACAGACAGATCCTTTTCAGAATCCAATCTCAGAACTACACGGGTTCCTACCTCAGAGACCTGTAGTGCTCCTACAGCTCAGTGGTCCATTGACAACCTACCTCAGCCTTATTTTTAAGGACTATAGCTTAGGCTTCTCATCCCTACAACTTCAGACAAACAACCCTACTCTAAGTGTTCTGCAGTACTCTTACAACTCAGTACCTATCCAAGTACCTACCTCTGTGCCCTTCCAGGCACCTACAGCTCATCCTCCTCCAAGGCCTACAACTTAGTGACACACTTGTCACATATTGCTCAGTGACTCACCAGTCATCTACCTCAGGCACTAGGACCTACACTCAGACTGGGAGGATAGCCCTACCTCAGATCCATACTTGGATCCTACATTAGAGAGCATCACTCTCCTACCTAAGGCACTTAAGAACAACAGCTCAGATCCACACTTGGATCCTACCTCAGTACCCCAACAGGGCACCTACCTCAGTGACAAATTAGTCACCAACCACTCAGGCACAAAGTGCCATACACTCAGATTCAGATAAACTGAATCCTACAGGAAAGTAATCAGTAAAATTGAAATACTGACTTAGAGATAAATCTCTGAGTCTTAATTGCTGGACTGAGCTGATATCAGTCCAACCCACTTGCTATAGAAGGAATTAGTCTTCTTCTACAACTACAAATTTCTCTGCTTTACTGAAGACAACTAACTATTGTTGAAGGCTTACAGTCCTTCACACAACTAACTCTTCTTGCTTATAGATTTAATCAGCCAACTTGTTTTTCAAGGAACACTCTTGCTAAACTGGAAGAAGCTTTAACTATCTTTGCCTTCTAGCTTTCACTGCTGGACTTTGCTTTCAAGCTTGTTGAAGAAGATGAAGTCCAACCGCCTCTTTTTCGTTTTCTGCTTTTGTTCTCATTTTTCGTTAATCCTAATCTTCTTTTCTTCTCTTCCTTTTATATCTGTTGATTTGAATCAACGACACAATTTTAATGTGGGCCCAGTCAAGTATGGTGAGCGCCACCTCCCTCAGAAGAAGACAAATAGTAGCTTCCGAAGCTACTGTAGCTTTCCCGTAATAGCATGAAGTACTTGGACTGAGCTCGAAGATCGTCGAGCTGAGATCGATGAAATCTGTGCTGAGCTTGACAAATTTCAGAATCTCCAACTTTACATTTAGCTCGACGAAATGTGAGCTCTGCTCGACGAACTCTAAATCTTCAAACTTCAACTTGAGCTCGACGAAAGGTGGGCTTAGCTTGACAAACTTTGAATCTTCAAACCTTAAATTGAGCTCAACGAAAGGTGAGCTCAGCTCGATGACCTCTGAATCTTCAACTTTTAACTTGAGCTCGATGATCTGTGAGCTGAGCTCGCCAAACTCTGAATCTTCAAACTTTAACTTGAGATCGATGAAACACGGGCTCAGCTCGATGAACTTTGAATCTTCAACCTTTAACTTGAGATCGATGAAACACGGGCTCAGCTCGATGAACTTTGAATCTTCAACCTTTAACTTGAGCTCAACGATCTGTGAGCTAAGCTTGAAAAACTCAGAATTTGGTTTGACGATTATTGAATTGAGATTCTTCTTTAGAAGCGTTGAGTGAGCCTGCCTCACTCAACACTTATGGACTTAGAGAAATTCTGTTGGCTTAGTCTCAGTGGTTTCTTCCCAACTATCCTAGTGGTTTATTCTTCACAGCTAAGACTGTCTTCTATCTCAGTGGTTTAGCTGAGACCAGCCCTTCTCTCAATTTTTTGTGTTGAGCTTCTCAGCTATCTCAACGGTTCTGCTGAGACATTCTTCTCAGCTGTCTCAGCTGTCTCAGCGGTTATGCCTTAGTCAAATTATCTGACTTCAAGCTTCCTCTTCCTGTTCACCTGTCCAATCAAGGACAACCTGCATGCATTCTCAAGCACACATTAAATACATTTTGCCCCTTAGTATGATTGGTGATGCCTCTTCAAATCCTGAGGAACATTGTAGGGAATAGTTCCAAACAGGTGGCCTATTCTTTCTTGACAATGTCGTTTCTCTTTCTGCTTCTTCTTCCCTTCAGCAATGACATCATCATCTTGGCCACCCTCCTTCTCGCCTCATCCACCAACTTCTTCCAAATATTCCTCAAGAGGATTACCCTTTGAATTGTGAAGCATGTCAGCTTGGTAAACATCATCGCTCTTTTTTTCCAGCACGAATGAGACGTAGTTCTTCGCATATTTTTGAACTAGTTCACTCTGACATCTGGGATCCTGCTCCTCCTACCACAGGTAGCTTATACTTTGTCACTTTCATTGATGATTTCTCCAAGTGTACTTGGTTGTATCTCTTGAAAGATCATCATGAACTTTACACTATGTTTACCTCCTTTTATAATGAGATCTTGACACAATTTAATGTGCATATTAAAGTTCTTCGAATGGCAAGGAATATGTCCATATTCATACTGATAATGCAAAAGAATATGTCAATCGTCAATTTTCTGATTTTTGTACGAACCGTGGTTTGATTCACCAAACTTCTTGCACCTATACCTCTCAATAGAATGACATTGATAAACACAAGAATCATCATCTCTTGGATGTTGCTCGCAGCCTTCTGTTACAAATGAATGTTTCTCGGTCTTATTGGGGTCATGTTTTCCTTCTCTCCTGCTATCTCATTAATCAAATTCCCTCATCTATTCTTCAGGGAAAGACTCCTTTTGCCTTTTTGTATCCCGAGGCTGAGCAATTTCCTTTAGCTCTACGGGTTTTTGGATGTATGTCATTTGTTCACATACCTTCTCCTGGTGATGATAAACTTTCTCCTCATTCTATTAAATGCATGTTCCTTGGTTATTGTTCGACTCAGAAGGGATATCGCTGTCTTGATCCTCTTCTCGGCAAACAGTACGTCTCTACTGATGTCACCTTCTTTGAGGATACACCGTATTTTTATCCTGCTTCTTCTCTCTTGCCCTCTGACACTTCCACTTCCATTCTTATTGTCTCGACACCTATGCGAGATCCAGTTCTTTCAACAATTGTTCCTGTTATAGCATCTCCTTCTCTAGAGACTGAATCTTTTTCCCTTGGAGCCTTTTGTGCCTATTCCAGGGCCTGTTCTCACTTTTGACAATGCATCTTCTCCTACGAACCAGAGTGATCTTGATCTTCCCATTGCCTTGCGGAAGGGTGTCCGCCAATGCACTGAGCATCCTATTGAAGATGTTGTCTCATATTCTCGGCTTTCTCCGATTGCCAAGTGTTTTGTTCTTGCTATATCTTCTACTATCATCCCAGCTACATATCAAGAGGCTCTTACTATTCCACAGTAGAAGGCCGCTATGGATGAAGAAATACAAACCTTAACTGAGAGAGGTTCTTGGACACTAGTTCCCACACCACTGTGTAAAAATGTGGTTGGTTTTCGATGGCTTTTTGTTGTCAAGTATCTTCTAGATGGTTCTGTTGACCGCTATAAGGCGAGGCTTATTGCCAAAGGGTTTACTCAGACGTATGATGTTGACTTCTTTGATACATTCTCTCCGGTTGCTCGCATCAGAACTATACGTGTTCTTTTTTCTATCATGGTTAATAAGGACTGGTAAATGTCTCAGTTAGATGTTAAGAATGTCTTCCTCTATGGTGATTTGCAAGAGGTGGTTTACATGGAGAAACCTCCTAGGTATATTGCTTAGGGGGAGTCTCAGGTATGCAAGCTTCAGAAGGCGATTTATAATTTAAAGCAGAGTCCACGAGCTTGGTTTGACAAGTTTAGTGGGGTTGTTTCTCTTATTGGGTTCAATCAGAGTTCTACTGATCATTCTCTATTTATACGCAGGTCTACTAAAGGCCTTGTGGTTCTTACTTTTTATGTTGATGATATTCTTCTTACTGGTGATGATAAAGAAGGCATTGATCTGACAAAATGACTTCTTCGACAACATTTTGTTACTAATGATATGTGAACTCCGAAGTATTTTCTGGGAATTGAGATTTCACGAAAGCGAAACTCTGTGGTTCTTTTGTAGCGGAAGTATGCGCTAGATCTCTTAAAGGAAACTAGTCTTCTTGGTAGAAGACCTGCTCATTGCCTGATGGATGTTGGGGCTGATAAGGGGTGGACTCATCTATTTGACTGTCACAAGACCAGATATATGTTATGCAGTTGGGAAGGTCAGTCAGTTTATGAAAACTCCTAGAGAGTGTCATCTGCGTTCTGCTATGAAAATTCTGGAGTATGTAAAAGGGACTCCAGGAAAGGACTTTTTGTTTCAGGAGCTATAACGCCCCCGATTTTTTCGATGTTTCGTTAATTCTTTTATTTGGCATATTTATGACGTCAGGGCGTTATATTAATGCATGGTTGGCGTGTGACATTGTTAGAGCGTGGATTTTAGCTCTTGAGTTTTCTGTATAAGGCTAGGTTTAGCCTGTTGCAAGATTTCCTAGCGAGCCGGGTCTATTTTGGTGGCTCGGTGGAGCCTTTTTAGGAATGCTTGTGTTTTGGATTTGGAAGGTGTTTACCCAAGATTGGTTAGTCAAATTTTGATTTCGAGTTTGTCATTGGATTTGTAGCGTCGGTATTTAGCTACAGTGCGATTTTCGTAAAATTTCGGGTATGTTTGGTTTTAGTGTCGTTTTGACGTTTTATTTAATTAATTATGTTATCCTATATTAAAATAATAGAATAAAGTAGTATAAATAGAAAAACATCGCGTCAAAACCATATTCATTATCTCCCTCATGAAAACCGTCGGCATGTGCAAAAGAACGAGAGCGACGGACATTTATAAGCCTTCGACCACTGATTTCTGGAGCTTTGATGCTCAGTTTCATCTTTAGAGAGTGGATCCGGGTAGATCTCGCCAAGATCTACGTTTCTACGGTAAGCTTTTCCAATTTCTTGGATTTTTAGAGGTCCAGGTATGGGGTTTTTACCCTATTTTCCTCTCAAAAGTTTCTGGTTTTGTTGCTTAAGTGTTCTTGCGGCCAGATCTGTGAGGTGGGGCGTTGCTTGGTCAGATTTCGGGTGATTTGAGGCAAGTGGTGATTTTCCCCTTGCTTGTTCTTATTTTCTCTTTTGTTTTCTTGCTATCCTCCCGATACAGCATGATCGGATTAGGGTATGATTTCCCCATGTCAAATTGATTTTTCTGTAAATCTTAGGGCAAGTGGTGATTTACACCCTTACCAAGCTTCTATGTTACTGTTTCTGACCTAGAAGGCCGATTAGTGCTAGTTTAACAGCCAGCTAGTGGCTGTGGGGAGGGAGCATTGTTACAGGAGAAATCCCTTCCTTTGTGAGCATGGCAGCATGTTGTTCTTGGTCTAGGTTTAGACATTGACAAAAAGAACTATTATTTAAACTAATAATTAAATTATTCAGAAGTTAGTGGTGGTTGTAAGTCTAATATCCTCTATTTAGGTAGGATAGCTTTTGTGTCAAGTCTCTGTCTTAGGCGTTGAGTATAACCTTAGCTGATAGTCAGCTTCGAGCCTAAGTATAAAAGCGTTGAGTGTGTTGAATGCACTAAATGCCTGGTCGGGTGGTCTGAGAAGCTATGTTAAAAGTGTTGAGTGAGTGGTACTCACTCAATGCGGCGTTGAGTGAGCTTAGCAAACTCAACGTCATTCTGTATAATTCTAGAAGCTAAGTTGAGAAGCATTTACAGCGTTGAGTGAGCTAAACTCACTCAATGCCGTCGCTTAGTTAGAAAAGCATTGACAACATTGAGTGAGCTGAACTCACTCAATGCCATCATATGTTTTTGGCAGTTAAGTGGTAAAGCATTGAGTGTGCTGAGTAATGGCGTCGAGAGAATTGACTTCACTCGACGCAACATCGAGTGTACTCGACGCTTTTCCAAGCTATGTTATGGCATCAAGAGCGTTGACTGCACTCGATGCGGTGTCGAGTGTACTCGACGCTTTTCCCAGCTAAGTTATGGCATTGAGAGCATTGATTGCACTAGACGTGGCATCGAGTGTACTCGACACTTTCTCTGCACTCGATGTGGCGTTGAGTGCATTGACTGCACTCGATGCGGCGTCGAGTGTACTCGATGCTTTTCCCTTTGACTTGTGTTGTTTCACCGTAATGACATGTATCTCTAAAAGCTTCATTTTGCCAAGTTATAATCATCCGGTTTCTGCTTAATTCGTCGAGTTCGGGTTTTATAGGTATTTGGTATATGGGGTTTTGTTTGTTTGGCTTAGTTTGTGAATCATTACACCCGAGCATGTTTGGGTCTTGTTTTTGGGATGTTGAGTTGTGTTGGACCAGATGGCTACCACCGTAGTCCCGTTTTTGAGACGTTTGGGTCTGTTAGTTTGGTTTTTGACCGGTTGGTCCCGACTCAGATCCAGTTGCGTTACGCTGTTAATGATTCATGTGTTAATTGAGCCTTTGCCTCGTTTTGAGGATTAAACTTATGCTATTTATGCCTAATCTCACAGATGTTCTCGGGGTATGAATTTGTTCTCACTTGGTGCAAATTTCATTACTTTTTAACCTTATAAGTTAACTCTTTCGTTCTTAAATTCCAGTAAGTTTGATGTGTTTTGGCAGCTATTAGGGTTTGGATTAGTAATCTTACTACTCCCTTGTTTACTGACAATTTTTGTTGTCACTTGTATTTTCTTATAGAGGTGTTCTTCTTTTGAATGCCTCAGGTTCAGGACAGTAGTCGGTTGAGCGGCTAGGTTGGGTGTTTGCTAGTGGACTGCAGTGTTGCAGAAGTTTTCATCTCCATGGAGAGGTAGTTTTTGGTTGTTTTGTTGGTACAGATATACATACTCTCAGTGGGTTCGTGTCAATTTGTTGGCGCCCACTGGTGGTTTTCTTTTGAATGCTGAATACTTTGCTAAGCTGCTAGTTTTACCTTTTGTGGTTGTTTTTACTTGCTCTCTAGGAGTGTTTTGTGCTAGGTTGCATGTTAGGTATTTTCACTTATAAAAGCATTACTACCAGTACTTCATACATCTCATATTTCTAAAACTAAAATACTATTTTCTAGCTAACATAAAGACTATTTCCATACTTATAATAAATCTAGAGTCTTACATGCCATGAGTTGTCCTTTGTGAATGTTTATACTCATGTAGGGTGTTGATTAACATAATCAAAGTATTTTTTGCAGCGTATAACTATACTTTTACTCGTGGACTAGTTAATCCACTGTGCCGAGGGATACGACCATCAAATTTAAATTGGTTTTTACCTAATAACTTATGGATTTCATATAAAATTGTAGAGTTTGGAGTTTTGCCTGAGCACTTGCAGTTATCCCCTGCATGACGTGACATCACGACGTGTATTTTCTCTTACTCTAATATAATTTAAATGTTGAGAAAATGCGGGTTGTGACAGTTGGTATCAGAGGGATGAGTTGTTTGACAATTGGTCGGGCAACCATCTCTAGTTAGTGTTAGTTGTTTAGTGTCATTCCATACACACACCGATGTGTCATTAGTACGTCTTGGCTGAAGCATGAACACTACACTCATAAGCATGATAAGAAGTATACGAGGAATATTATGTAGTATGGGATGCATAATATGTGTTTGTAGATGGATCCACCATAGGCGGCAACTTGTGACGGTTATGTCGTATGGGATGCATAACCACCATCACATGGGTGCCCATTAGCACCTTTTCTCTTTTCGTTGCATGCGATGTTATGTAGTATGGGATGCATAACATTTCATGTGTACGCCGCTCATAACATGAATTAAGGCCTTTTTAGAATGCATAGCACAACATACATAGCATAACATTGCATAGCACACGTGCCAAGCTAAAGATTTACATGATGACAAATGTACACACATTGTTTTGAGTCAAAGGTATACAAATTCATGCATTCATGGTATATGTACAAGAGTTAATAGGATGATTGTATATCATCTTAGGTTTAAGCATTTCATCATTTATAAAATTCCCAGAGCAAGTTAGCAGCAAGAGAAAGTATGTGTTTGGTCTGTACTAGGTTGTTTGGTTCTAGCAGTTAAGCTAGGTTTTGACTAGTTGCTTGTTGTAATTATTAGAATGTCGTGACGTCCTACGACGAGGTCAACTCCCCAGTCAGAGGGAGAGTCATCTGGTGCTTAGAATGAGGCTGTGATGGAAGGATTGTGATAGAGCAATGGAGCTTTATCTTGGCAAATGTTGGCGGTACAGTCACAGATCCAATCCTTATTGACTATTGTGGCAGGGCAGCCACTTTGAGTTTAGGACCCGACCGTGGGTCAAGGTGTTCTAGTTCCTCCTGCTCCTATGGTGCCCCCAACTGTACTTCCGCCAGAGATGAACTTCATCTCGCATTTCTAGCAATTAGGACCTCCTTCTTATGATGGTAGGGCAAATTTCATAGTGTTGGACGATTGGCTTATAACAATCGAGGAGATGTTTTTATACTCGGGAGTTTCTGACAGCCAGAGAGTGATGATTGCTGCATATCAGCTCAAAGGTTTGGAAAAGAGTTGGTGGCTAAGGGAGAAGTAATATTTTAAGGATGGGTGTTCTTGGGAAGCCTTCAAGGTGTTACTACTGAAGAAGTTTCTCCCATCAGTCGAGCGAGACCGTCTGATGAATGATTTCCTGGATTTGAAGCAAAGAAAACTCACGGTTAGTGAGTACGAGATTGAGTTTAGCAAGCTAAGCCGGTTTGCTCCTAATTTGGTAATCTCTGAAGCCAGTATAGTTAAACAATTTCTGGGTGGTCTACGGAGTGACATCCAGCAACTAGCCAGTGCTTATGGGTCAGAGAGTTATGCTGGAGCAATCGAAGCAGCTCTTAATGTTGAGGCGATCGACAATGCCAAGAAACGAGGTCAACAAACGAGAAAGGATAAGATAAGACTGGTGAGAGTAAGAGTTCCCAGGAATCCGGTGCTGCTTCGAGGAAGAGGAGCAAAGAAATATGCAGTTTCTATTATCGGCTAGGCCACCCGTTTGAGAAATGTTTCAAGATAATAGGAGCTCTGAATCAGGAGCAGGTTTATGCGATCCAAGGTTCTCTTAAGGGAGATTTGGTTTGTACTTTGGGCAAACGAAAGGGGTATGATGCTGCCCAATGTTGGGATAAGGTTAGAGTCTGCTTCTAGTGCGGACAGAAAGGTCACAATAAGTCAAAGTGCCCACAGTCTTAGCCTGCACTGCAGCCAGTTCCGCTTCGGGCCTTTCCACTGCAGCAACCTGTAGACAAAGGGAAGGGAAAGCTGAACGTGTTGTCTCTAGAGGAAGCCCAGATATTTTCTCAAGTGATTTCAGGTTAGTATCTAACCTAGATTTATTTCTTTTTATCTCATAGCTATAGTTTTGATGTTGTTCGATTAGTTATGTAAGCTTTTATAGGGAAATTTATGGTAAAGAACCATTGGGCGCGTGTTCTTTTTGATTCGAGTGCTACCCACTCGTTTGTGGCTAGGGCCTTCGTAGAGCATCATCGTTTGACTCTTGATCGGGTTGGTGATGCGTTTTGTGTCAAGTTTCCTTCTGGTGATTCTGTGGTATCGGACCAAGGCATTCAGAGTTATCCGATTCTGAGGCAATTTTCTAGCATTTGCTGATTTGAAGGTGCTAGACTTGGAAGATTTTGATGTGATCTTGGGCATGGACTGGTTGTCCAAATATGATATTATTATCCAGTGCAAGGTTAAGCGCTTGGACTTCAAGATGGACAATGGTCAACCCATAAGTATTTACGGATATCCGCGCCAAGTTTCTCTGATTATTTTTACGGTATGTGCTCGGAAGCTTTTAGATTCTGGATGTTTTGCTTATTTGGCTTCAGTTTTGGAAACCGTTGTTATCTTACCAAGTGTAGAGGAGATTTCGGTGGTGCGTGAGTTTCCGGATGTTTTTCCAGCTAATCTTCCTGGTCTTCTTCCTGAAAGGGACATGGAGTTTGTCATACATCTGGAACCGGGTACCCATCCTATTGCTAAGGCACCGTATCGGATGGCCCCGCATGAGTTGGAGGAGTTGCGTACTCAGTTGGATGAGTTGCTCCTGAATGGTTTTATTCAGCTGAGTTCTTTGCCTTGGGGTGCTCCCGTTTTATTTGTAAAGAAAAAGGATGGATCAATGAGGCTTTGTATCGATTATAGGGAGCTGAATAAAGTCACCATTAAGAACAAGTATCCTTTATTGAGAATGGATTAGTTGTTTGATAAACTGCATGGTAGCACAGTTTTTTCAAAGATTAACCTTCATTCGGTCTACCACCAGTTAAGGATTGGTGAGACGGATATCCCACGGACTGCTTTCTGTTCCAGGCATGGACATTTTGAGTTTTTTGTAATGTCCTTTGGTTTGACCAATGCTCCCCTGCCTTTATGGATATGATGAACCGCGTGTTCAAGGATTTTCTGGACCGTTTTGTGGTCGTGTTTATAGACGAAATTTTGGTGTATTCCTGCAGTGCTGATGAGTATGCCCAACACTTACGTTTAGTTTTGTCTACCTTGAGGGACCATAAGCTATTTGCTAAGTTGAGCAAATGTGAGTTTTGGTTGCCTCAGGTTTCATTCTTGGGTCATGTGGTAAATAAAGAAGGAATTTCAGTTGACCCTAAGAAGATAGCTGCTGTTATGGATTGGAATAGGCCAACCACACCCAAGGAGATAACGAGCTTCCTAGGGTTAGTTGGCTATTATAGAAGGTTTGTAGAGAGTTTCTCTACGTTGTCTGTGCCACTGACTAAACTAACGCAGAAGAATACAGCTTTTGTCTGGAGCGATAAGTGTGAGGAAGCTTTCCTGGAATTAAAGAAGAGATTGTGCACTGCACCCGTATTGTCTCTACCTACTAAAGGGTTGGAATATGCCATGTATGTGGATGCATCACACATTGAGCTTGGTTGTGTGCTGATGCAAGAGGAAAAAGTAATAACGTATGGGTCGAGACAGTTAAAGGTCCTTGAAAGAAATTACCCTACGCATGATTTGGAATCTGCGACAGTTATTTATGCGCTAAAGCTGTGGATGCACTTGCTGTACGGCGCATTATGCAAGATTTACACAGATCACAAGAGTTTGAAATACATTTTCACTCAAAGGGAGTTGAATCTGCGCCAGTGAAGATGGTTAGAGTACGTTGCTGATTATGATGTTGAGATACAGTACCATCCGGGCAAAGCCAATGTTGTAGCCGATGCCTTTAGTAGGAAGACAGTTAAGATTTTTAACCTCACTATGGATTCTTTGGTAGAAGAATTTCTCTTGATGGGCATTTCTGTTTAGAGTTGTAACTCCTCTGGTAGTTTGGAGGTAGCTGAGCCTTCATGGATTGCACTCACAAGACTACATCAGATGGAAGATCCGGATTTATTGCACCATTACAAGAGGACTGAGAAAGGGGAGTTGCCAGACTTTTCGATCGATGACGTGGGAACCTTGAAGTACTGCGACAGATTTTGTATCTCCGATGTTGAAGGTATTCGAGTTAAGTTGTGTAGTGAGGCTCATGATTCCAGTGTTTCCTACCACCCAGGTTCAACTAAGATGTACCAAGACTTGAAGCAGATTGCCTGGTGGTTAGGAATGAAAGGTGATATACCGATGTTTGTTTAAGAATGATTTACGTGCAAGCGAGTAAAGGACGATCATGGAAGGCCTGGTGGCAAGCAAGCGCCGTTGGAAATTCCGAGTTGGATGTGGGAGAGTATCTCAATGGATTCTATTACTGGTTTACCGAGATCTCCCCGAAGACATGATTCAGTCTGGGTTATTGTTGATAGACTAATGAAGTGTGCTCACTTAGTGCCTTTTAAGATTGATTACCCCATGAAGAAGATAGCTGATCTATATTTAGATGAAGTCATCATATTACATGGAGTGCCAGTTAGTATTGTATCTGATCAAGACTCCAGGTTTACGTCTCTATTTTGGTAGAGTTTACAAGAAGGTTTGGGTACCGATTTGAGGTATTCCACAGCCTATGATCCGCAGACAAACGGTCAGACGGAAAGAGTGAATAAGATCGTGGAGGATATGATAAGATGTTACATTTTGGACCACGGAGGAGCGTGGAATAAGCGACTTAGATTGATGGAGTTTGCATACAATAATAGTTATCAAGAAAGTTTGCAGATTGCCCCGTTTGAGGCCTTGTATGGGAGGCGATGCAAAACTCCCTTGTTTTTGGCCAAGATCGGGGAGAGACCGTTGCTGGGTCCTCAAGCGTTGGAAGAAATGGAAATTTCTGTGAAGCTTATTCGGGAAAATATTCGGATAGCGCAAGAGCGATATGAAAAGAACGCCAATCGGCGTAGGTCTGATTTAGAGTATGTTGTAAGGGACATGGTATTCCTCAAAGTTTCCCCAATGTCAGGAATTAAAAGGTTTGGTAAGAATCATAAGTTGGACTCGAGGTATATGGGACCTTTTAAGGTTGTTGAGCGTATTGGTGTATCAGCTTATAGGCTGGATTTTCCTGCAAACTTTCCTTGTGTGCACGACGTATTTCACGTGAGCCAGTTGCAGAAATGTGTGCTCAGTGACCTACAGATTCTTGATGTTGTTCCCCAGTTGGAGCCTAATCTTACCTATGTTGAGATGCCTGTCGGCATTATGGATACTCAAAATCGAGTGTTGCGGAGGAAAACCATACCCATGGTTAAAGTTTTGTGGCAAAACCAAGACGTGGAAAGCGCCACTTGGGAGTTGGCGTCAGCTATGAGGGAGGCTCATCCTCATCTATCTCCTAGATTCTTATGGTATGTATTTCCCCTTCTATAATCCTTGATTATATTCTTCTTTTTGTTGAATCTTTTGGTGCATAAAGTTTCGGGACGAAACTTCTTTTTAGGGGGAGTGGCTGTAACGCCCCTGATTTTTTCGATGTTTAGTTAATTCTTTTATTTGGCATTTTTATGACGTCAGGGCATCACATTAACACATGGTTGGCATGTGCTGTTGTTAGAGCGTGGGTTTTAGCTCTTGAGTTTTCTGTGTGAGGCTGAGTTTAGCTTGTTGCAAAATTTCCTAGCGAGCCGGGTCTATTTTGGTGGTTCGGTGGAGACTTTTTGGGAATGCTTGTGTCTTGACTTCGGAAGGTGTTTACCCAAGATTGGTTAGTTGAATTTCGATTTCGAGTTTGACATTGGATTCGTAGTGTCGGTATTTAGCTACAGTGCAATTTTCGTAAAATTCAAGGTATGTTTGGTTTTCGGGTTGTTTTGACATTTTATTTAATTAATTATGTTATCATATATTAAAATAATAGGATAAAGTAGTATAAATAGAAACCCATTGCGTCAAAACCCTATTCATTGTCTCCCTCGTGAAAACTGTCGGTCTGTTGTGAAAGAACGAGAGCGGCGGACATTTCTAAGCCTTCGGCCACCGATTTATGGAGCTTTGGTGCTCGGTTTCATCTTTGGAGAGTGGATCCGGGTAGATCTCTCATAGATATACATTTCTACGATAAGCTTTTCAAGTTTCTTGGATTTTAGAGGTCTAGGTATGTGGTTTTTACCCTATTTTCCTCTCAAAAGTTTTAGGTTTTGTTGCTTAAGTGTTCTTGCGACCAGATCTGTGAGGTGGGGCGTTGCTTGGTCGGATTTCGAGTGATTTGAGGCAAGTGGTGATTTTCCCCTTGCTTGTTCTTATTTTCTCTTTTTTTTCTTGTTATCCTCCCAGTACAGTAGGATCGGATTAGGGTAGGATTTCCCACATGTCAAAATGTTTTTTCTGTAAATCTTGGGGCAAGTGGTGGTTTACACCCTTGGCAAGCTTTCATATTACTGTTTCTGTACTAAAAGGCCGATTAGTGCTTTGTTTAGCAGGCAGCTAGTGGCTGTGGGGAGGGAGCATTGCTAGAAGAGAAATCCCTTCCAGTGTGAGCATGGCAGCAGGTTGTTCTTGGTCTAGGTTTAGACATTGATAAAAAGAATTATTATTTAAACTAATAATTAAATTATTAAGAAGTTAGTGGTGGTGGTAAGTCTAATATCCTCTATTTAGGTAGGATAGCTTTTCTACCAAGTCCTTATCTTAGGCGTTGAGTATAAAATTGGCTGATAGTCAGTTTCTCGCCTAAGTATAAAAGCGTTGAGTGTGTTGAATACACTCATGATGTAGGGATGTCCGGGATCGGAGACCTCTACGGAAATAATTCACTCCTCGCCCAATATCGTCTTAGAACTATCGCACCTACACAGCACCTATCGCCCACAATATTTCCTCGTCACAAACGCAGCGCATAAAAATAACAAGGAGGATTGGTCGACTAAAAAATAGCGATCGAAATTTGAGTCGGATCGTTACCCAAATTAACATAAAGATTGCCAACCTTTTTGGGAGCAAAACCAAGGCTATAGGCCAAGATCCGCTCCGGCAAATAGGATCCACCCGATCCGGAAATAAAAAGCCTAGCAACGGCGATTTCGAAATGAAAAGTACAGCGATTGATTTAACAAAGCGGATAAAACGATTTGCGATCCACCACAACTAATTTAGAAGAAATCACACAAGGAGGGATGAGATATTTTACCCAACTGGAGAACGTTCACACAAGATAACTGTGGGAGAATCACTCTCTCCACGGATCCACCGGCGTCACACCGAAGGGCTTGCAACCTTCTTCCACAGAGTCGCACCGAAGGAAGCTGCGTCGGAGTCGCACCGAACGGATGGAGGGAGCAAGGGAGGCCGGCGGTTTCACACCACAAGCAAAGGGGGGAAAGGGGCGGCGGCTAGGAGGTTTCCTCCTCTTGGCCGAAATTCCTCAAGGGGATTTTAGGGTTCAATTCTTCTCTAATTATCTCATAACAAGGCCTCCTTAAATAGGAGTTACAAACAAGCCTTAACCATTCATGATGGAGATGTAATCTCATCCATCCAAATGGTTAAATGCACACCAAATAAAATATTGTCCAAATGCAAAAATAAAAAGTGCAATATTGAATATAAAATTATCACTTCAAACTTGGATAATTTTATATTCCTAAAATAGAAATAATAAAGCATGAAAAGGGAAATGTTTTAATGCGGTGCGGCGAATGTTGCGTGCCGCGGGCGGAGGTTGTAACATAGCCTTCCGCTAGCATCATCGTGACGCCTCACGTCCTTTAGTTGAATCGCCTCAGCAACCGGGTCAACCTCATCATCGTCAGCATCGTCTCCAAGTAGAGGTGGAGGGGGTGCGCCATCAATCCTCCCCCGCTCAAAATCACGCATCTCTGTTGCGTGGTCCAAGAGGTAGCGGCGAAGAAGATCAGCATCCAAACTTTGCAGCTCCAACTCGAGCACCCAAGAGTCATCCGAAGGGGGGCGGTCACGCCAACGGATGAGGAAGCGGCGGGTGTCGCCATCAGCAGTGGTAACATGCTCAGCAGCAAGTATCATCTCTGGAGTGGACAATGTCCGTGGGAACCTGGGGAACATATTAGCAGTAGGCAAGAAAGAAGGCAACGTACCATCCGATGATATACCTGTGGGGACCGTAAGAGAGAGATCATCCGTTCTACCACTCCCCAACCCATGAGAATTTAAAGTGGGAGAAGAAGACGACAAAGAAATCAACTCTTGTGGTGGCAACACAAATATCGTTAAATCCGAAACGTTAAAAATGGGGGAGATACCCCAATCAGCAGGCAAGTCCAAAACGAAAGCGTTGTCACCTAACTTCTTAATAATCCGAAAAGGGCCGGCGCGCTTTGGTGCTAACTTTTTAACGGTGCCAGTTGGCAAGCGTTCGGGAACTAAACGGACTAAAACCAGATCGCCAATTTTAAAGTTTGATACTCTCCTATGTAAATTAGCGTGCGCCTGATAAGAGTCGTATTGTGACGTCAAAGTGGCCCGTATATGTGCATGTAGATCATGGATTTGTTGGGCAAAGGATTGTGCAAATTGACTTGCTTTGTACGTTGGAGGCAACGACACCAAGTCAAGCGGCACAGAAGCTTTATAACCGTGGACAATCTCATTCGGAGACATACCCGTAGACCTATTTTTGGAATTATTGTAGGCTAATTGGGCGTGGGGTAAGAGAAGATCCCAAGTGCCTAAATGATCGCTCACGAGGCATCTTAACAAATTCCCTAAACTCTGATTAACTACTTCCGTCTGCCCATCCGTTTGGGGATGATAGGCGGAGGAAAATAATAACTTTGTTCCCATTAATATCCATAACGTTTTCCAAAAATAACTAGTGAATTTTACGTCTCTATCCGAAACTATGGTCTTTGGCACTCCGCGGTGACTAACGACTTCTTTAAAATATAGTTTAGCGACATGAGACGCATCGTTTGTTCTACTGCACGGGATGAAATAAGCCATCTTGGAAAATCTATCCACAACTACAAAAGCGGAATCATGACGGCGTCGGGTAGGGGGAAGGCCTAAGACAAAGTCCATACTAACATCCACCCAAGGCATGGTGGGAATAGGCAAGGGTGTATATAATCCTACATTGGTTTTACCACCCTTAGAAACCTGACACGTTCGGCAGCTACTCACGACTCTTCCTACCATAGTCTTAAGTTTGGGCCAATAAAACTTTTCCTCGACTAACGTAATCGTCTTATCCCTACCGAAGTGACCACTCAACCCTCCACTATGCAATTCCCAAATGATGTGTAGACGTAACGATGACTGCGGAATACATAGCTTTCCGTTCCTAAACAGGTAACCGTCCTTAATGACGTATGCAGATATCGTCGTGGGGGAACTATCCTGGGCTGATAAATTGACGTCTTGGAAGTCAGGACACGTAGCATACTCATCCTTAACCCGCTCAAATCCTATAACATGTACTTCCATAGAAGTGAGTAAAAGCGTAAGACGACTAAGGGCGTCAGCGACTCGGTTATCAGCTCCTTTAAGATGTTTGAGGTTAAATGTATAACCTTGTAGGAATGCTACCCACTTAGCGTGTCTTGGGCTGATTTTATGCTGTCCGTTAATGAAACGCAAGGCCTCATGATCGGAGAGGATCACGAACTCTGAAGGATCAAGCGCATACCCAACTGCACCAAAAGCCCGGACTGTTGGAGAGGGTGCTACTTAATTTTTTATATAAGTAGCAGAGCGCCACGGGTCAAGTGAAGGAACGCCGGACCCAACAAACTCCTTGGAGAGGAGATAGTGCCTCCAATGGTGTAGACATCGGACTACAGCATAGAACTCCCTATCGTAATTGGAATAATTCAACTTGGGGCCCGACAACTTCTCGCTGAAATAACTAACGGGATGGCCCTCCTGGCTCAGGACACCTCCAATCCCTACTCCAGACGCATCACATGTGAGCTCAAAGACTTTAGAAAAGTCAGGTAGACGTAAGACAGGTGCCTCAGTCATAAGCTCCTTTATTCGTTCAAAAGCATAGGTGGCGGACTTCGTCCATGTAAACTCTCCCTTCTTCATACAGTCGGTGATAGGTGCCATAATACTACTGAAGTCTCGAATTAAACGACGATAAAATGTGGCTAACCCATGGAAACTACGTACCTCATGTAGGGTGGTTGGCACGGGCCAGTCCTTAATGACCTGAACCTTGCCCGGATCAACTCGAATACCCTGTGAACCGACTATATAACCTAAGAACTCTACCTCCGAGGCATTGAAAGTGCATTTCTTAAGATTGAGAAATAAGGTCTCTTTCCGCAGGGTGGAAAGGATCACTCTCATGTGGGAGATGTGCTCGGTAGTAGAGGTGCTATAAATCAGTATATCGTCAAAGTAGACGACAACGAACTTCCCCATGAATGGCTGAAAGACATGTGTCATCATCCGGGAGAAGGTACTAGGGGCATTGGATAACCCAAAGGGCATCACAAGCCATTCGTACAGTCCATCCTTCGACTTAAATGCTGTCTTGCACTCATCGCCCTCTCGTATCCTAATCTGGTGATAGCCACTCCGAAGATCTAATTTGGAGAATACGGTGGCCCCAGACAAGACATCCAACAAATCATCTAGGCGGGGAATGGGAAACCTATACTTGATTGTGATCTTGTTGATAGCCCGGCTATCAACGCACATCCTCCACGTACCATCCTTCTTGGGGGCAAGAAGGGCTGGCACCGCGCATGGGCTCATACTAGTCCTAATGAAACCTTTCTCTAGCAAGCCCTCTATCTGGGACTGCAACTCCAGGTGAGCTGCGGGGTGGAGTCGATAATGGGGCTGATTTGGCAAGGAAGACCCCGGGATGAGGTCTATCGCATGCTGAATATTTCTAAGCGGGGGCAACGTGGACGGTAGCTCATCCGGGTACACGTCCCTATATTCTTCCAATAGTACCCGTAACTCACTAGGTAACTCATCCAAAATGCTAGAATCGGGCTTCGCACTTAGGAGGACTAGCGCATACATAATTCCATCAAGGAACGGATCTCTCTCAAACTCTTTCTTACCAACTAGATTCAATGCTTTCCGTTCTACCGGGATAGTGGTGTCCTTAGCCAAGACTACGGGCTCCTTTGGGATGGTCGGTCTCAAGGTGACGGTTTTGCCATTGAATTTGAATTCATATGTGTTGGCTCTACCAAAATGAGTAACATCACGGTCATATAGCCAAGGGCGGCCTAACAACACATGACAAGCGTCCATCGGAAGGACATCACACCACACCTCATCAACGTAGGATTTGAATGAGAGTGGGACCAGGCATCGCTTGGTAACGAGTACGTAGATCTTGTTGATCCAAGCGACCTTATATGGGGTCGGGTGTGGTTCCGTGGTCAAGGACATACGTGCTATGGAGTTCTCAGATACAACGTTCACACAGCTACCACTATCAACAATCAGCTTGCAGAGTTTCTCGCCACTCTTAAAAATCAGGGAAAATATGCTCGTCCTTTTCCATTCATCTAATGGTCGAGGGGTGGCCAAGATACAACGCATCACCATAAGGGGGTGATCGTCCTCTAAGTCACTTGGGACCCCTTCCGGGTCGCTTTCCTCAGCAGCCTCATAAACATAATCCGCAAGATCGGTCGTCGACTCTAATAGGGCTATGGCTTTAGTCTTCGTTGGGCATTCGAAGGCATAATGACCTTGAATGCCGCAAGAATAGCATGTGGCGTTAGTCTTGCTAACCTTTCCGATTGGAATGCGTTCACTCGCGGGGTTCTTGGTGTTCCTAGCCGTGATCACGACAGACTTGGACTCGGCCGACCGGTACTTACCCTTATCTTGATAGGTGGAGGAAGATGCTCCGGTAGAGGATTTTCCTTTCGCATGAGAATAACGGGAGTGAGCCTTAGAGGCTAAGTGTTTTTCAATGTCGAGGGCGGCATTGAATGTGGTGTTCAAATCAGTGTGGCCATAACGCAAGAGCTTCCGCTGAATATCGGGTTGAAGCCCCTTACGAAACCTAGAAAGGGTGACTTCGGGGATCTCCCTCAGGTTACAACGCACCAACCGGTCCTTTAATTCTCCCATGTACTCTGATACAGAATTGGAGCCTTGCCGCAGGGAGGCGAGCTCGTCAAACATTTGTGTCCGATGGTACGCGGGGACATACTGATCGGTCAGCAAATTCTTCATGACGGTCCATCCAATAATCGGGTCTCCGTCCCCAGTCCCTAGTCTACGCTCTTCATTCAGCCAATAAGTTTTGGCGCGACCGGTTAGCTTCATCCTGGCAACTTGGACCTTTTGGGGGTCCGTAAGATGGTGCCAATCATAATAGCATTCCATGTCCACTATCCATGTGAGGAAATTCTGTGGATCTCCCATACCATCGAAAGTGGGGGCATCAATTTTGATGGCCCTTGTAATATCAAACTCTCGCCCGTGGCGATTGCCTCGAGGGGGCACTCGTGGGGAATCGCCATCCGAATCCGAATCGGAAATATGTTGGCGCCGGTGGGGCAACTCAACATTAGCGGGAGGTGGGGGTGGCCTAACTTGATTTTGTAAAATCTGTGCTAAGGTGGCCCTAAGTTCCGTCATATCGTTACGAAGACCTGCTATCGCTTCAGCGTTACGAATTTCGTGCTCGTTCTCAGCCATCCTAGACGTAGACGGTGCCGAATACTCCGTGCCTAGCCTAGTGCGCATGCAAGACCCAGAAAATTATGAAAGATAATTTTTCCTAGGGCTATAGCTAGAATAAAAATATTTTTTTTTTGAAATTTTGCGACAAAATGAAGATTTCAGCCCGCTATTTGCAGACCAACTAGACAGAATTACGATATTCTAATTTGCAGGCAGACTTAACGCGGCCGAATCAAAAAATTTTCTGTTTTAAAGTTGCTGGAAATAAGTGCAGGAAGCTACAGTTTTTTTTTCAGATTTTTTTGACAAGTTTAAAATTTCGACGGATTTACTAAACGCAGACCAATCCGAAATTTCAGATCTTAGAAAATTCAGATCAACCAACGACGAACGCAGAGGGGATGTTTGCAATGTGGGAGTTGAAACGACCGCCTCTGATACCAAATTGATGTAGGGATGTCCGGGATCGGAGACCTCTACGGAAATAATTCACTCCTCCCCCAATATCGTCTTAGAACTATCGCACCTACACAGCACCTATCGCCCACAATATTTCCTCGTCACAAACGCAGCGCATAAAAATAACAAGGAGGATTGGTCGACTCGAAAATAGCGATCGAAATTTGAGTCGGATCGTTCCCCAAATTAACATAAAGATTGCCAACCTTTTTGGGAGCAAAACCAAGGCTATAGGCCAAGATCCGCTCCGGCAAATAGGATCCACCCGATCCGGAAATAAAAAGCCTAGCAACGGCGATTTCGAAATGAAAAGTGCAGCGATTGATTTAACAAAGCGGATAAAACGATTTGCGATCCACCACAACTAATTTAGAAGAAATCACACAAGGAGGGATGAGATATTTTACCCAACCGGAGAACGTTCACACAAGATAACTGTGGGAGAATCACTCTCTCCACGGATCCACCGGCGTCACACCGAAGGGCTTGCAACCTTCTTCCACGGAGTCGCACCGAAGGAAGCCGCTCCGGAGTCGCACCGAACGGATGGAGGGAGCAAGGGAGGCCGGCGGTTTCACACCACAAGCAAAGGGGGGGAAAGGGGCGGCGGCTAGGAGGTTTCCTCCTCTTGGCCGAAATTCCTCAAGGGGATTTTAGGGTTCAATTCTTCTCTAATTATCTCATAACAAGGCCTCCTTAAATAGGAGTTACAAACAAGCCTTAACCATTCATGATGGAGATGTAATCTCATCCATCCAAATGGTTAAATGCACACCAAATAAAATATTGTCCAAATGCAAAAATAAAAAGTGCAATATTGAATATAAAATTATCACTTCAAACTTGGATAATTTTATATTCCTAAAATAGAAATAATAAAGCATGAAAAGGGAAATGTTTTAATGCGGTGCGGCGAATGTTGCGCGCCGCGGGCGGAGGTTATAACGTAGCCTTCCGCTAGCATCATCGTGACGCCTCACGTCCTTTAGTTGAATCGCCTCAGCAACCGGGTCAACCTCATCATCGTCAGCATCGTCTCCAAGTAGAGGTGGAGGGGGTGCGCCATCAACTCAATGCCTAGTCAGGTCATCTGAGAAGCTAATTTAAAAGCGTTGAGTGAGCTTAGCACACTCAACACCATTCTGTATAATTCTAGAAGCGAAGTCGAGAAGCGTTGACAGCGTTGAGTGAGCTGAACTCACTCAACATCGTCGCTTAGTTAGAAAAGCATTGAGATCGTTGAGTGAGCTGAACTCACTCAACGCCGTCATATGTTTTTGGCAGTTAAGTGGTAAAGCATTGAGTGTGCTGAGTAATGGCGTCGATAGCGTTGGCTGCACTCGACGCGGCGTCGAGTGTACTCAACGCTTTTCCCAGATAGGTAATAGAGTCGAGAGAATTGTCTGCACTCGACGTGGCGTCGAGTGTACTCGACGCTTTTCCCAGCTAAGTTATGGCATCGAGAGCGTTGACTGTACTAGACGCGGAGTCAAGTGTACTCGATGCTTTCCCCGCACTCGATGTGGTGTCGAGTGCATTGACTGCACTCGATGCGGCGTCGAGTGTACTCGACACTTTTCCCTTGGACTTGTGTTGTTTCACCGTAATTATGTGTATCTCTAAAGGATTAGTTTTGCCAAGTTAGAATCATCGGGTTTCTGCTTAATTCGTCGAGTTCGGGTTTTATGGGTATTTGGTATATGAGGTTTGGTTTGTTTGGCTTAGTTCGTGAATCATTACACCAGGGCATGTTTGGGTCTTGTTTTTGGGATGTTGAGTTGTGTTGGACCAGATGGCCGCCACCGCAGTCCCGTTTTTGAGACGTTTGGGTCTGTTAGTTCGGGTTTTGACTAGTTGGTCCCGACTCAGATCCGGTTGCATTACAGTATTAATGATTCATGTGTTTATTGAGCCTTTGCCTCATTTTGAGGATTAAACTTATGCTATTTCTGCCTAATCTCGCAGATGTTCTCAGGGTATGACTCCGTTTGCACTTGGTGCATATTTTATTACTTTTTAACCTTATAAGTTAACTCTTTCATTCTTAAATTCAAGTTAGTTTGATGTGTTTTGGAAGCTATTCAGGTTTGAATTAGTAATCTTACTACTCCCTTGTTTACTGACAATTTTTGTTGCCACTTGTATTTTTTTGCTGAAGTGTTCTTCTATTGAATGCCTCAAGTTGAGGACAATAGCCGGTTGAGCGGCTAGGTTGGGTGTTTGCTAGTGGAATGCTGTGTTGATGAAGTTTTCATCTCCCTGGAGAGGTAGTTTTTGGTTGTTTTGTTGGTACAGACATACATACTCTCAGTGGGTTCGTCTCAGTTTGTTGGCGCACACTGGTGGTTTTCTTTTGAATGCTGAATACTGTGCTAAGCTGCTAGTTTTATCTTTTGTGGTTGTTTTTTACTTGCTCTCTGGGAATGTTTTGTGCTTGGTTGTATGTTAGGTATTTTCACTTATAAAAGCATTACTACTAGTACTTCATACATCTCATATTTCTAAAACTAAATACTATTTTCTAGCTAATGTAAAGACTATTTCTGTACTTATAAAAAATCTAGAGTCTTGCATGCCATGAGTTGTCATTTGGGAATGTTTATACTCATGTAGGGTGTTGATCAACATAATCAAAGTAATTTCTGCAGCGTATAACTATACTTTTACTCGTGGACTAGTTGATCCACTGTGTCGAGGGATACGAACATCCAATTTAAAATTGTTTTTACCTAATAACTTATGGATTTCACATAAAATTGTAGAATTTGGAGTCTTGCCTGAGCGCCTGCAGTTATCCCCTACACAACGTGGCATCACGACGTGTATTTTCTCATACTATGATATAATTTAAATATTGAGAAAATGCGGGTTGTGACAGGAGTATAATCAGTTGAAGATTAAAGCATATTTTGATGCCAGCTATGTTGATGACAAAGGAGATAGAAAGTCTATATCAGGTTTTTGCACCTTTGTTGGAGGAAATCTTGTTAGCTGGAAAAGAAAGAAGCAGACAGTGGTTTCAAGAACAAGTGCTGAAGCTGAGTATAGGAGCATGGCTTCAACAACTTGCGAATTGAAGTGGTTAAGAGCGTTTATGCTTGAATTGGGAAAAGTCTATGATCAACCTCTCCCTATGTTCTGTGATAACAAAGCCGCTATTTACATATCAAATAATCTTTTCTTCCATGAGAGGACAAAGCACCTTGAAGTCGATTGTCATTTCATTAGAGAAGAGGTGTTGAAGAACCAAATCTGCACTCCGTTTGCCACTTCTGATAAAGAACTGACAGACATCTTAATGAAACCAGTTTCCGCTTCTATTTCAGATGTTTGTGGCAAGCTGGGCATGGTTGATATATATGCTCCAGCTTGAGGGGGAGTGTTAGAGTTCAGCAGTTTGATGATCTGGTCACAACAACTTATAGTTCGGGTGGTCAGGCGGTTTGTCTTGGTGGTCTGACTATTACGTAGTGTTGCGGTTTGGTAGTCAGTTTCCCGCAGGGTTTTCCAGTCTTGGAGGTCTTCCCACAGCTGCGGTCTGGAAACTAGACACAGTTGTGGTCTGATGGTTAGCCGCAGCAGCGGTTTGGAGACTTGCCGCAGCAGCGTCCTGATGGTTAGCCGCAACAGTAGTGGTGGGAATCCGCAACTGCGGTCTAGTGGAAACCCGCAGTTGCGATCTGTTAGCTAGTGCGGCGGTTTAACAGTCTTCAGTGGTGGTTTTGGCAGCTTAGCTCTGTTGCCGCTTATGACCAGCAACTTTGTACAGTGTTGCGATTTGATAGTGTTAAAGAGCATAAGCCATGCAGATTACTTTTAGTCACACATCTCTTATTGTTTTCTCTCATCTCCCCTATTTTCTATAAATAAGAGGGGCATACCTATGTAATAATTATCTTTTTGGGGCAATACAATTTGCGTTTATTTAGCTCTTTTTCACAATGAGAAAGTCGTAGACCATGAGCCTGATACTGAAGCAACAATAGGATGACCTGAAAATACAGGAGGGTGGTAACCTACAGAAACAATTCAACATGTTCAATAGCCTTCTCAGTCAATTGCATGTGGTTGGTGTGAAGGTGGATGTTGTGTCCATTGATCCCAATGTCCCAGATTTGTAAGATGTCAAACAAGTCAATGGTACACACCTAGTTGTATTTGATGTATGTTCAAGCTCATGCATGCAGGTGGTTTCTTATCACATGGATTGGACATGTGGACTCAAAGAAGGATGCTGGAAAGACAGGAATCTGTCTAAGTCCACAGGTGTCAAGTGAAGAAAGCTCACTCAATGCTAGATGTCAAGAAGATTCGTTGACAAAGAAAAAATTTTGGTTAAGTCCAGAGGCGTTGAATGAGGACAACTCACTCAACGCTAGATGAGCAGAAGCGTCGAGTAAAGACCAGTCAGTCAAAGCAAGATATTGAGTGAAGCCAGTTCACTCAACGCCATATAACAAAAAGCGCTGAGGAAAGACTGTGCAATCAAAGCTTAAGAAAAAGGAAGACAAAAAAGTGGTCAAGTCCACAGGCGTTGAGTGATGTCAACTTACTCAACGCCATACAACTAGAAGTATTGAATTAAGCTACTTCAGTCAAAGCCACAAAGAATCTGTCAAAGAAATATGGCTAAGTCTAGAAGCGTTGAATGAAGCTAGTTCACTCAACGCCATGTTAATTCTATCAGAGACAAAGAAGAAGGAGACAGAAAAAAATAACTAAGTCCAGAAGCGTTGAGTGAGGTCAGCTAACTCAACGCCCAAAGAGGAAAGCATGGACAGAGCTATGGTCAGTCAAAGCTTAATGAAGATATACAGAAAAATCAATCTAAGTCCAGATGCATTGAGTGAGGACAACTTACTCAATGCACTCAATGCATCAGCAAGCTGGCAGATTCCAGAGAAGCACCTAAGGACAAAAGCGTTGAGTAATGAAGGCTCACTCAATGCTCTCAACACCTAGTAGATAAAGAAAGTTACATCTAAGTACAGGGGCATTGGGTGATGAAGATTCACTCAACGCACTCAACGCCTGACAGTGTAGAAGAAATTGGCCAAGTACAGAGGCGTTAAGTGAAGCCAGTTCACTCAACACACTCAATGCCTAAGCAAGGCAGAAGAATTGGCAAAGTTAAGAGGTGTTCAGTGAAGCCAGTTCACTCAACGCACTCAACGCCTAAGCAAGACAGAAGAATTGGCTATGTCCAGAGGCATTGAGTGAAGCTTGTTCACTTAACGTACTTAACACTTGGGATGAAACTGAGATTTTGGCTAAGTCCACAGATGCTGACGTCAGCAAATGTCAACATAAGTCAACGAAATTCAAATTCATTGTGGGAAAGCTACAGTACACCACTAATGGAGCCGGTGGCCTGCTGTAAGTTTTATTCTGTAAAAGAAAGGCTATATATCTGCAATTAAAGCTTTGCCTATGGGTCAAAAGAGCCGTTGGACGACAGATGATAAAAGGAATGAGATCGACGAAGAAGAAAGCATATTTTTCAAGGGTTTGTCTTTTAGAAAAGCGGAAATACTTCATCCTATTCCTCCCCATTATTGCAGAGCACGAAGCAGAAGTTAAAAATCAACTGAACCCAAAAGGTCATCAAGTTAGTTCCTGCGATCATCTCCGGCAACAACAAGATCATAGACATTTCTTTGAGAGGAAAGCAGTCGAGGCCAACCCCTACTGCAGTTACTTCATAGCCCAAGCAGAGCTTATCCTAAAGAGTATTTTTTGGTGCTATAAAGAAGAAATCTGGTCTGATTTTTCTCAGAATAGGAGGGAGACACATAGATTATCTCTCTGTTGTCTAAATTAACATCAACAAACTTATCTCTATTTGTAGGATATTTTTAGATCTGAGTTGTAATCCTATTTATAAAGGCTGAGTGGTAGGATTTAAGTGTGAATCTTATTTGTAGGATCCATGTTGGATCTGAGTGTAGGACTTTGGCCTGAGTTATAGGGCACTTGCGCTTGAGTTGTAGGATCCTTTGGATCTGAGGTAGGGCTATCCTCCTAGCCTGAGTGGTAGGGCCTTTTGGATTGAGGTACGTGATCTTTTGATCACTGAGTTGTAGGGATTTGTGCCCGAGTTGTAGGTCATAGAGGAGACTGAGTGGTGAAGTGTCTTGTCTAACACACTATTAGAAAGGCGGGAGGGACAGTGGACGTACCCATACTCTGGGGAACCACTATCAATTATTTGTGTGCTGTGTGTGATCTTCTTGAAAGCAATACTAACTAATCAAAACAAACATTAACTTAGATAAAGTCTAAAAGAAAGTAAAAAACACCTAAAAACCTATTCACCCCCCTCTACGTGTTTAGCGACCCTTGAAATCAAAGACTTTCAAGTGGTATCAGAGGGAGGTTGCTCAATAAAGACTTAACAGTCTGAGTAGATCTCCAAGGGTAGCAGTCAGAGTATATTTATGGGTTCAGGAGAGAACCATAAGGAGCTTTATTTCATGAAGCTTCCTATCTATATAAAGGAATGTTTTGGAATCTGGAAGGAGAGTGAAGACTCTTCATGGAAGTATCTGACCCAAGGATCTTTATGACAGTCAAAGAAGGACCTTTCATCCCTATGAAAGTCTCATATCTAGATGCCAATCTCCAGACACCTAAGACATATTCAGAGATGACCAAGGATGAGGTCATTCTGTCCACCTTGGACAAGAGAGCCCCAACATCATAGTCAGTGCTATTGATGATTCCACCTTTCAGAACTTGGTTAACTACAAGACCTCCAAGGAGATGTGAGACACTTTGGTGGTTTACATGGAGGGAACAAAAGAGGTCAGAGATGACAGGAAGTCCATGCTCAACCAAGAGTACGAGGCTTTCAGGCAATCTAAGGAAGACGACATAACTAGCTGCTATAAAAGATTCTTCAGAATAGTAAATGAGCAAAGTACCTATGGTAGGGTCTTTAGCAATTATGAACTTAGTGACAAGTTCCTAAGGTCTCTAACTAGAGACTGGGACACCAAAATTTGTGCCATAAGGAAGGTGGAAAAACTGGCTAATACTCCACCACCAACTCTGTTTGAGAAGCTGCTGTCTTATGAAATGCAGCTGACTGCCAGGAAAGAGGAGGAGACAAGTAGCAGATCCATGATTAGGGAGAAGGCTATGACCTTCAAGGCATAGAGCCCAAAGAGGATCAAGGATAGGATTTTCTCTCCTCCAAGAAGTCCAGTTGAGTCAGGCAGCTCAGAACAAAGCACATCAGGCTGCAATATGTCTGATGAGGAATTTGTTGCCTTCTCTAGGAAATTTCTAAAGCTGATGAAGAGGAAGGGGTGGAGGAGTAGACCTTCATCCTCCTCTCATAATAAGAAGGACCACTACAGAACTGAGAAGAAACCCTCCAAGGAGGACAGGTATGACTCTAAAACTAGTAAACATATTTCTTCTAAAGTTGTGTGTTACTGTTGCAGCAAGCCAGTGCATATTATAGTCGACTGCCCAATCAAGAGAAAGGAAGCTGGTGATAAGAAGGTTCACCAACACAAGGGAAAGAAGAAGAAGTCCTTCATTGCAAAGAAGGAGAAGAGATAGACAGACTCATCTTCATCAGAGTCTAAAGATGAAGAAGAGGAAGCCTACATAGGGCTGGTTGCTGTAGAGGCAGAAGAAGCTGAAGACTATCCCGCTGCCAGGATAGGGATCAGGGCCCCTATGTCATAGTCAGACAGTGACTCAGAGGAGGATGAAAGAGATGAAGATAACATTGGCTTCTATGGGTTGATGACAAGGTATGATGAGGAATCCTGCAAGGATCAGCCTGGCCTAGTTAAGGTACACTCTCTGTCCAGTTCATCGTCTGAGTCAGAATATGAGACTGGTCCCAATTCTGAAGCATCTTCATCCAGGGATGAAAGTGACTTTGAATCTGAGGAAGATATAAATCAACTGATTGATAAGTATGGTGAACTTCTGAATGCTTTGAAGAAAAACAAGAAGCTGGCCAAAAAGTAGGTTGAGGAGATTATCTTCCTTCAGCATACTGCATCCCTACAATCTGAGTCAGCAACCTTGCTGGAATAGAAAATAAGGTAGGTTTGCCAACTGAAGAACATTACAGTCATTTAGATTGGCACCATTAAATACAAGGACAGTCTCATTAGAGATCTGTAAGATAAACTCCAGAGGGAGAAGAGGATTGTGGCTAGCTACTCTAATCCCAATTTTGTGTTGCCCATCATTGACTCCTTCTCCTCTCAGAGAAACAAGAGGGGCTTAGGATTCAAGGGAAACCTAAGGGCCGCCCATTTCAAAGGAAAGGGAAAAGCTCTAGTTCAACCACCCATTAACTTTGAAAGGGTAATACTCCCTTCTAACAGGTATGACTAACACTCCATGTATGGTCACTAGAAGAATGAGAATTCTTTATGGAAGAATACAAGTGTACCTTCCAATGGAAGGAGAAGAGGAATGGGGATGAGTGCCTTTAAGGCAGCCCATAAAGAAATTCAAATGGCCCATCATGGACTATTTGTCTTTGGTGCTTCAGCCCCCACTCTCAAGAATATGGCTGCAGCCAAAATTCCGAGCCATCCAGCAAAGACTCTGACCAAGGGTCAGTCTATCAGCAAGCCTGATTTGGATATTTCTAATGCTATAAAGAGAATGTCTTTTGCAAAGAAGACTGCTGCTGATGGCATTCAGAGCAGGCCAAATAAGTCTATTGGAAGACTTACCTTCAGCCAGATCCTGGCTGAAAGGAACCTGAGAAAGGTTGTTGTTGTTCCTTCTAGACAAAGTGTTGGTGTCAGCACAGCTAGCAGACAAGCTCAAAAAAGAAGGTACAACATTCATGAGTGCTGGTGCTGTGGGAAGTGGGCCAATATACCATAGATTGCAAGTATAATCCTAGTATGGCTAGAGTAATAGTTAGTTAACCAGTCAGAAAAGCTACTGGTAGACAAGCCTTTTTTCAAACTAATCAGAACCTAGGAACTAATACCTATTGGGGTCCTAGGGTAAACTTAATCATGTCTTGTTGGTTAGTCCAAGTGCCCATACCCCTATATGGTACTTGGACAGTGGATGTTCCAGGCACATGACTGGAATAAGGAGAAACTTGAGGGAGTACACTCCAGTGAAGGATGGACACAAAGTAATCTTTGGTGGATCAGACAGAAGAGTTACCAGAGGTTATGGTAAGATCACAAATGAAATAGTCACTATCACAAAAGTAGCTTATGTGGAAGTATTGCAACACAAATTGATAAACATAAGACAACTATGTGATCTTGGTTATGACATAGTATTCCACAAGGATGAGTGTCATATTAAGAGGTTGAGTGACCAATAGGTCATCTTGACAAGCACTAGGAGTGGGAATGTTTATTTTTTAAATTTTCTGTGATTAGATATAGACTCTCCTATATTCCTAGTTGTAAATTAGAAAGTCTCATACTGTATCCAATGGCACAAGAGACTAGATCATTTGAACTATAAGATAATTGACAAGCTCTTTAGTGAAGAGCTAGTTAGGAATGATCCTAAAATGAAATGCACTAAGGAAAGCATTTGCTCTACATGCCAAAAGGTCAAGTAGACCAAAGCTTCTTTCAAGAACATTGAGATCATAGACTCTGTGAGGTGTTTATACCTCTTGCATATGGATTTGTTTGGTCTTATGCCAGTTCATAGTCTAGGTAGGAAAGTCTACACCCTTGTGGTTGTTGATGACTTTTCCATATTTGCTTGGATTTTCTTTTTGAAGAAAAAGTCTAAAACCCCTGATGTCTTCAAGACATTTGTCAAGCAAATTCAAGAATGAATTGGACAGTACTGTGGTCAAAATTAGAAGTGACCATGGGACTAAATTTCAGTCTGATAGCATGACAAGGTTCTGTGAAGAGCAAGAGAATTTTCTTCTCCAAGAAACCCCAGCAAAATAGGATTTTTGAAAGGAAGAATAGAACTCTCATAGAGGCTGGAAGGACCTTGTTGAATGACACATCTCTCCTAAAATATTTCTGGGCTGAGGAAGTGAATACTGCATGCCATGTCCTTAACAGAGCCTCTATCACCAAGAGCCCCAAGAAGACTCCCTATGAGATCTTGAAGGGCAGAAAACCAAACCTTAGTTATCTCAGGATCTTTGGTAGCAACTGTTATGTACTGAATAATGGGAAGTCCCATGTGACTAAGTTTGTTGCCAAGTTCTATGAAGGGATTTTTGTTGGGTACAACAATCATAGTAAGGCCTATAGGATCTACAACTTGATAAGTCAAGTTGTAGAAGAGTCTGTTAATGTAGTATTTGATGAGTCAACTATGATTAACAGTAAGCTGCCAAACTCCTCTTTTTGTCCTGTAGGTACAGAGCTAATGATGGACAAGATGACTATCAAGGAAGCTACTCTAATAGTTCAAGATGAAGCTGTCAGAGTGTGCATTCCAAATGAAGCATAAGACACACAGGATGTGGGTGATGATCAGCAAAATGAAGACAATAAAGATCAGGAAGCTTGAGCAAGATGGCCTCCAGCAGTCAGGCATCTAAGGGATCATCCAAGATACCAGATTATTGGGGATGCTAACTAAGGAGTGGTGACAAGGAGTAAAAGTCTGAATACAGCTTTATATTCTAGTTTCCTGTCACAGGTTGAGCCCAAGAGATTTGAAGAGGCCAACATAGATTAGTTCTGGATTATAGCGATGCAAGAGGAACTGAACCAGTTTAAGAGGTGTAAGGTATAGAAGCTTGTTCCCATACTACAAGGACATAATGTCATTAGAACCAAGTGGATCTATATGAACAAACTTGATGAAAAAGACATTATAGTTAAGAATAAGGCTAGACTGGTGGCTAAAGGATACATGCAAGAAGAAGGTATTGATTTTGATCAAACCTTTGCCCTAGTATCCAGATTGGAAGCCATCAGACTATTTCTTGCATATGCTGAATACCAAGGATTCAAAGTCTACAAGATGGATGTGAAGTCAATCTTTCTGAATGGTGACTTAAAGGAAGAGGTTTATGTTGAACAGACTCCGGGTTTTGTTGACTCTAACTCACCTGAATCTGTTTATAGACTTAGAAAAGCTCTATATGGGTTGAAGCAAGCCCCTAGAGCATGGTATGAGATATTGTCTAGCTTCCTTATTGAGAACAAATTCCCAAGGGGGAAGATATACAAGATCTTATTCATAAGGGAATCTGATGGCGAGGATGCCCCGCCATTTGCTCGTACCAACATGGGTCTCTCTTTTGATCGCCGCCGCTACATGTTTGTGGACATTGATGGTCGTTGCCGCAACCATCGCCGCCGCCGCCGTAGCCGCCATTACGTCACTTCATTATGATTATAATGTTATTTCATTTTTGAAATAATATTATAATCCTAATACTTTCATTATCCTTTTTAAGTCACTAGATTTATAACTTATAGGTTATAATTTATAAACCTTTTTATTATTATGCTGTTCTATTTTTTATTAGGCATTAGTAGTGGCTAGGATTAGTTTATTTTGGATGAAGGGTGGATGGAGTGGTGTATGAAGTATATATATATGTATGAGGAGTGGAAATGAAAAAAAAAAGAGAAGATTAAAAAAAAGAACCCTAACCTGCTCACGGTTTGCTCCTAGCCCCCCCCCCCCTCTTGACCAGGCCGAATCCTCCCTGACACATCCAGGAAATTACCGGACAGCTGTTGCTGCCCCCTCTTAGTGATGTTCTCTTGCTGCTCCGGCGACCTCCTACCTCCTCCGGTGTGACTCCGAAGAAGGTGGTTTGGTTCTTCCTCATCCGGTGTGACTCTGGTGAACCCGTGGAAGTGCGACTCTTCCATAGTTATCTTTCTCCCCCCTCCTCATCCTCCTTGATTTCAGATTTTGGGTAACGATTTCCTTTCCCCTAACTTGTGTAATTCTTCTTATTATATTTGAGAGGTTGGTGGAAACTTTGGTAGCATGTTTTATCTTAAAATTTTTTGAATTCATATTATGTTTCATCCGATTTTTCCGTGAAGATTTTGCAAGGGTAGGTCTCTTTGTACATTTGCAAACCGGGTTTTTTTTAGCCTTTGGTTTCGAATGGATTCAAACGGATTTGGTATATCCTCATTGGTTTTGTTTTGAGGGTTGTATTTGGACTATTTTCCGAATTGAATCCTTAGTCCAGATCGCTCTCCATGTGGATGGAAAATATTGTGATTGTGATGCTAGATGTATGGCTAGGTGATGGATAAGGTACTTGTGAGTGCTCGTGTAGGCTTGGGCGGGAAATTCCCACTTGTGAGATCGCAACGTTATAAACAAAACTCTTACAAAAATTTGAGTTGTTGCGCGCACACAACGTGTTCGCTCAAATTCCCCATAGGAATCCTTTTTGTCTTTTCGAGCTTTAATTCCATTTTTGGGGGTGGCCTGCATCAATTTGGTATCAGAGGGAGGTTTGCCAATTTATCAACTTGGCAACGATCCGCTCGTTCCGAGCCACCCCCCCATTTGCACTTAGGCACGTTCGTTGGTCTTTTATTTTTATTTTTATTTTAGTTATATATAAAAAAATGTTTTACGTGTTTACTTAGTTTGAGTTTTTCATTGGTCCGTTATGGCGCACATTGGGAGTTCTGCACACTCACCTTCATTCGTTGAGCGTAATGTTATGTTAGTGTTGGGTATTGTATCCACAATCACCGGGATTTGAGGAAGCCTCCTATCAAGCTAAGATGAATTTACTATGTATTTGATGAATTTCTTTAAGTTGTGCTTGCAGTTATTCCACGCTAAGTACACACCAATGTCAGGGTGAAGTGGGTCAATATACACGGGTCTGTGCAACGTAATCCCTCATTGAGCAGATCAGTGTGTTGGCCTACGTGTACTCTCTCTATTGGGGTGTACTTAAGTTCAAGTACAGGGCTATGATAAAGCAAGAGCAGACAAGAAGCAAGGATGGGCCAAAGACCAGCTCATGGGTGGAAAGACGAGAATTCGTCTAAGTATAATTCGTCGAGAATCACTATGTGATTCTCGCTGATTCGTCGAGAATCACTAGTGATTCTCGACGAGTCGATGAGAATCACTAGTTGATTCTTGCCGGGTTGGGCCGGCTGTCTCGACGCAGTCAGAAAAATCATCTAAGGCAGAATCGTCGAGAATCACCAAGTGATTCTTGCCGATTCGTCGAGAATGACCTTGCATTCTCAACGAGTCGGCGAGAATCCAAGGTGATTCCCACCGATTCTCCCCGGCCTCTATAACCTGTGCAGCCTGAATTCTCTAAGTAGAATTCGGCGAGAATCGTAAGTGATTCTCGCCGATTCGTCGAGAATCACTCACGATTCTCGCCGAATTTGACTTGGGCATTTTTCCAACTCTGTCTGGACCGGTCCACGTTATCTGCGGGATTTTGAACCGGACTTTGGTCTTACTGCTGGTGGGGCCCACAACGGTCATCTCTTGACCTAATGTATAAATACTCTGTATTTGTGAACAGTAAAAACACGGATTATAGATCAAAGAAAAAGAAGCCGCCGTCAAGTCCTAGATCGGAAGCGAGCTCGGCCGACCTGCTCCGCCTCTCGCTAATTGCTCTCCACCGTTGATCGAGGTGTTCGTTACCTCTCCCGACGACAGAAGCCTAGTCGGGCACAGCGTCTTACGCGTCTATCCAGAGATCTTTTGTCTCTTGATTTGTGATCGGGAAACCTTCCCCATCCGAATCGATCGAGACGATTGATCCTAGTGTGACCGTTGGAAGACCTTGCCGACTTTGCTAAGAAGATTGGATCTATATAGCATCACCGCCTCTCTTGTTGAAGCCGTCGATCTAGAGAAGATTCTCTCCAAGTGAGATCTAGAGTTGTTGAGAGGTCTAAGTTGTTGGCCTAAATCACCTAGAGGGGGGTGAATAGGTGAAATGCGTGTCAAATGCGGAATTAAAAATTAACACAGCACACATCAAGCAATCACAGACGACAAGAGATTTATAGTGGTTCCCCAACCTTGGGTACGTCCACTTTCCTCACCGATCTAGCAAATCACTAGACTCGGCTACTCCACTATCTCGGATTGAAAACAATCCCACACCTCGGAACCACGTTCCTACAAAACTCGATCCAACTGGATCTACAAAACTCGGAAGAAAGATCTTCCTACAAATCTCGGAGAAAACTCCTACAATGAAATTTTGGTTTAAAAAAAAAATCAAAACAACAATCTCAGATCTGGATCTTTGACAGTCTTCTTCTTTAGGAACTTCGGCTTGATCAGAAAAGGTTGAAGATGACTTGAGAGAGATCCACGAATCTGAAAACTAGAACCACCTCGATCGAGAAGATAGATCTGAAATCTTTGAGGCTTGGCGAGATCGAGTGATTCACTTTTGTCTGGATCGCTGGAGTAATAGTCGTTGAAGACGGAGATCGGCAATCCAGAGTTTCTTCCGTGAACAACGATGGCGGCGGCGGCGTGAGGATTAGGGTTCACGGAATTTTCTCTTTCTTAAAAAGAATATCTCTGTAATCTTGTTTTTTAGTCAATTCTGAAATGACCTATTTATAGGTGGACTCCAACGGTCATAATCTTAATTAAGGATGACACGTGGACCAATCAGAATTGACGGATTTAAAATACTTATGGCGAATTCGAAATTCTGGAATAGAGAACTGCTATACTCGAGTAAGAGAAGATATACTCGAGTATGGGAATTTAGATACTCGAGTGACAAAGAGGATTATACTCGAGTATGAGAGGAGAAATTTTACTGTGTGAAAGATGAACTACTCGAGTATCAGAAGAGATATACTCGAGTATCAGAAAGATATACTCGAGTATCAGAAATATATACTCGAGTGAAAGAAAGATATACTCGAGTGAAAGGGGAAGTTACTCGAGTATCAGAATATGTATCCGGGAAACATTCACTTACTCGAGTATCAAAGTCAATTACTCGAGTATCAAAGTCAATTACTCGAGTATGGAAATACTTACTCGAGTATTAAAATCAACTACTCGAGTATCGAATAATTTACTCGAGTATGAAAAATCAATTACTCGAGTATAGAAATACTTACTCGAGTATTAGAAGAAACTACTCGAGTATAACTACTTGAACTTACAGAGAAAAGAAGAAAAGGATCTACTCGAGTATGATACATGATTTACTCGAGTGATTAAGTTACTTACTCGAGTATGAAAAGAACTACTCGAGTATGACTACTTAACTACTCGAGTATAGATTTATCTACACGAGTATTCAGAGCCTACTCGAGTAAGTCTAACTGATTTACTCGAGTATGTCTAACTAACTACTCGAGTATGTCTAACTAGCTACTCGAGTATTAAGTCTGATACTCGAGTATAAGAAAGGGGTTACTCGAGTATTTTGGACTTAGAAATATTTTCTGAGGAAATTAGCTCCAATGCTTCTGTCCATCAATCCAAGTGCATGAATGAGAAGTGTATCCCAATAGAGAGGCTATACATGGGCCAACACTTTGGATCACACAATGAGGAATTACATTGCATGGTCCTGTGTTTGGTGACCCATTATAGACTGACATTGGTCTACACTTGGCAATTAGAACCTGCACACATACAACTCAACCACCACATCAAATACATCTTAATTCATCTTAGTTCATGGTCTGACTTCCTACAAATCTGAGGTATTGTGGAGACAAACCCCAACAATCTCCCCCTATTTGTAGATGTCAACACTCTCTATACTAAGGTGAATTACTTAAGAGTAAAAGAACAACATGCATATAACAGGAGAATAAACTAAACTAAAGCAGGGTGAACAAAACATTGCCATAATCAGAATTAAATATATATATATATAGAAATGTTTTAAGCACAGAAACAAAAGTCCAATTCCACATTCTCAGTTCAACTCAAGATGGGGCATCCTTGTGTATCCTTTCTCTTTTCAGCTCTTGCCTCTCTAGGTAGCTGAAAGGTTTTGGAAAGTAAGTCCTGGGCCTAGGAGGAGCAGCTGGGTTGTTGTGCCCCCAATTCCTGTCATGTAGCCTGATCTTTATCTGAGATGCTTCATAGGCTTTCCACTCTGAATAACTGTAGTAATTATCTCTGTTCTCTCCAAGATCAGTCACTAACCTCAAAGTATCAAGAATTAGGGACTTAGAGGTAGGACTCCACACTTCAGCATGAACAACAGGTGGTCTACCTTCAGAAGCTGGCTCTTTCCTGGGTGCAGAACGTCTGGCAGAAGCGCCGTCACCATATCTTCTTTTCTTCTTAGAAGGACCTTGAGAACTGGAAGGAAAATCATCTTGCCATGCTTCAGTATAGGATAGGGGAGGCTCAGTCACATCACCCTCAGGTCTGGGTGAGAAGACTGGCACACCTCCTTGAAAGGTTGCTTGAGCTGAGACATCTGCTGGAGGCTGTTCTGCAAGAGGATCTAGATGCTGAGGTATAATGGTAGGGTCCAGTTGAAACTCAGGAAAGTTTTGATTATGTAGCCAGACAGCAGTGTCATAGGTATAGAATTTGACAGACTGGAGCTGGGAAAGAATGGATTCTTTCAATCCTTTTACTAGATCACTTACAGCATCTTGAGATTGGGTAGATAGTTGTTTGATTTGAGCTTCAGCCTGTTCAGAGAGCTTTTTCAACCTGCTCTTTTACGATCTTCTCCCCCTTGCTGATATCTATGGATAGCTGGGCAATTGCTTCATCTCTGAAGGTGCCCACTTCATTACATACTTTCACAACATTAGTTTCAGCTCTCTCATCTAGCTTGAGCTGATTGTGAGCTACTGTCTCGGCCTGGTTTCTTAGCTCACCTATGCTTGTTATGGTGTGATCTATGGCTTTGCCTCCAATATTGAACAGCTGCTAGAGTGTGTCAGTGTTTGCTTGAATTTCAGCAAAGCCTCTGCTCTTCTCCTTTTCAAGAGCAGAGACCTTGGAGGTGACTGACTGCAGAGAGGCATCAAAGTAATCTCTCTGTTCTTTGAGCATAAGCTCAATCTTGCTTACAAGATCTGAAGAGGAAGAAGAAGAGGGGGCTGAGGTTGATGCAGGGACTGAGGGAGCAGGAGTATTCCAAGGGGGGATCTCTTCCACAATCACTGAGCTCACAGCTCTTTTGGTTGGAATTATCTCTATGGAATCACAAGGGTCAGTGAAAGAGGGGAGAGAGAAGTCAAGTGTCCTCAGAGGAGGGTCAACAGGTTCTGGGGAATCCTCCTCGTCATCAGACAGGATGATATCATCATGAAGATCTGCTGCTGCTAAGGGAGAGTGAGCAGGGGATGGAGAAGGTTCTGCTGCAGGGGTCTGTTCTTCTGTTAGCTCAGGTTCTTTATCATGACTTACAGTATCTGCTGGAGGAGGGGAACTGGTATCTCTCAGTTCTTCAATCATGCTGGCTATGTCTGCAGCTGAAGATAGAGGCTCCTCCTGAACCTGGGTTTCTGGCTGACTTAGAGCTTCTGAGGATATCTGGAGATTTGGAAAGGATGATGGAGAAGGATCTCTGACAGTTTGGACTGGTATCTCTGAAGTCTGTACCTGAAGGGTGGATGAGGCAGGCTCCCCCTCAATTACTGCACCCAGAGTGTCAGCAATTTGATGTTGAGGAGGAGATGGAGTCCTGATCACAGCCTGATGTCTGGGAGCATCTGCTGTTTGGGAGGCCTTAGAGGATTGAGCAGTGTTCTGAAGCTTGATCTCGTATCTTTGTATAGAGGAGAGGGTGACTTTCTTCATGTGATGTAGAGGAGTCCCTTTTGAGAAGTCAAACACTGTAGGGTTGATCTCATGGAGGAGGAGGGAGATAATCCTAGCAAAACTGGGATTTTTGACGCTTTCTCGGATCTTGTCCAGTATCATCATTCCGAACTGGAATTTCTTCCTGCAGACAATAGCTTGTATAACGTCGAAAAGATTTTGGGAGATGTCTCTGATGGAGTATGTCTTACACCATAGGATTTTGGCGATGATGTCAACGAGAAACTTCCCTTCTGAATTGAACAAGGATCGATTCAGGGTTTCACCTCCACCTTCAGGATCTCGACCGCAGAACAGAGAGGTGCGGTCGGCATCTGCCTTGTCTAGGTCATCTTCTTCGTCGACCACTGGCATCCGGAGCAGAGTGGCGACTGAAGTTTTATCCAACCGAATTTCAACTCCCTTTACCTTGGATTTCAGAACTGTGCCGTTGTGTCTAATCTTCAGATTTCTGTAGAATTCTTCAACCTCAGGAAGCAGGAGACGGCAGGGTTCTTGAAGAACGAAGGACAACCCGGCCGTGTCCAGGAGAATCAGTATGTTCTGGAAGTCATCAGAAATTTCTTCAATACCGTCTGTCACTAGTTCAGAGCCGATTCCAATCTTGGAGGAGGGAGGAGCCATCAGCGATTCTGCAATGCGAAGGAAACAAGAATGAGGACGACGAAGCTCTGCAACTGCGCTGGGAGACGAAGAGACAGGAATCTTGCGGCGTCGGAAGAGGAAGAACAGGGTTCGGGAATACGAGAAGTCGGCGGCTACTCGAGGGAATGAGGAGTGGAAAGGACTTTTTCGTTTTGAATATATATATAAATAATCCTAATTAGGTTTAAAAAGGATTAAGTATAAGGACATACCTGAACGAGGCGGCAATTGCTTGGTGCGGATAGAGAGTATGAAAATCCAGAAAAAAAATTCCGTGTACTCGAGTAGAGGATGACAGCATACACGAGTATGAGGTTTAGTATACTCGAGTAGGTTACAACATACACGACTAATCAAGAATTCATACTCGAGTATGTAATTAGCATACACGAGTATTAAGTCCTTGACGAATTTTCATACTCGAGTATAAGAAGTTCATACACGAGTATCCTTTGGATTACTCGAGTATATGAAACTTTTTACTCGAGTATTAGCCGTTTACTCGTGTAAGTGTAACGATGCTCGAGTTTCTAATACTTGAAAGAATTTCCCTGGTAGATGTCTATTTCCACTGAAAGACTGTACCTCTGAGCAGCCAACATTATTGATATCTTCTTAATTTGAGAGTCCATCACTGGTCTTCTTTGTTGAGCAGTCCAAGCTCAGTTTTGAAGAACAAGAACTTGGACTCGTCCAGCGGCTTCGTGAATATATCTGCCACTTGCCTGTCTGTGGAGACATATTGTAGATCTATGTCTCCATTCTCCACATGCTCCCGGATGAAATGATAGCGAAGCTCTATGTGCTTGGTCCTGCTATGGGAGACTGGGTTGTTGGCTATTGCTATGGCGCTGGAAGAGTCACAGAACAGGGGAATGTTCTGGAAGTGCATGTTGTAGTCTTCAAACTGATTCTTGATCCATAAGAGCTGTGCACAACAGCTGCCTGCAGAGATGTACTCTGATTCAGCCGTTGAGATGGCTACACAGTTCTGCTTCTTACTGCTCCAGGAAATAAGTCTCCTTCCGAAAAATTGGCAAGTCCCGGAAGTGCTTTTCCTGTCGTCTTTGCTACCTGCAAAATCTGCATCTGAAAAACCAATTAGTTCACTATCATTACTTCTTGGGTACCATAAGCCAAGATTTGGTGTACCTTTGAGGTATCTCAAGATTCGCTTTGCAGCGATGTAGTGAGATTCCTTAGAGTTCACCTGAAATCTAGCACATACACATGTTGAGAACATTATATCTGGTCTACTCGCAGTAAGGTAGAGCAGGGACCCAATTATGCTTCTGTACTTGGTTTCATCAAAAGGTTTCCCTTTCTCATCCTTGTCCAGAGACATAGCTGAGGCCATTGGAGTCCTCATAGAGGTTGCATTCTCCATTCCGAATTTCTTAAGTAGCTCTTTGGTGAACTTGGTCTGTGAGATGAAAATCCCATCTTCAGATTGTTTCACCTGAAGCCCTAAGAAATACTTTAGCTCTCCCATACTGCTCATTTCAAACTTCCCTTGCATAAGTTTAGAAAACTTCTTGCCGAGGTTGTTATCCGTAGAGCCGAAAATAATATCGTCGACATAGATCTGCACTAGCAAAATCTTGCCTTTTATTTCCCTAAGAAATAATTTTTTGTCTATCTTTCCTCTTGTGAACTTGTTCTCAAGAAGGAAGCTAGACAGAGTCTCATACCAAGCTCGAGGAGCTTGTTTAAGACCATATAGTGCTTTTTGTAATAAATATACATAATTAGGATAGGTTGAATCAATAAAACCTGGCGGTTGCTCTACGTACACTTCTTCCTTTATGTCACCATTCAGGAAGGCGGACTTTACGTCCATCTGATAGATGGTAAAGCCCTTAAGTGCAGCGTAGGCAAGAAATAACCTGATCGCCTCCAGTCTTGCTACTGGAGCATAAGTCTGGTCGAAGTCGATTCCTTCTTCTTGACGATATCCCTTGGCGACAAGTCTGGCCTTATTCTTTACGATTATCCCATCTTCATCCATCTTGTTCCGGTAGACCCATTTTTTCCCAATGACATTCTTACCTTTGGGTCTAGGAACAAGTGTCCAAACCTTGCATCGTTTGAACTGATTCAATTCTTCTTCCATGGCTAGAATCCAGGATGCGTCGGAGTTGGCTTCCTCAAATTTCTTTGGTTCAACCTGTGAGAGAAAACTTAAGTGTAAATTCTCGTTAGTTGTACCTCGACGAGTTCTGACGCCATCCCGAGGATCTCCTATTATTTGGTCAGCAGGATGATCCTTCAAGTGTCTGAACTCTAAAGTCCTTGCATCTGGGATCTCTTCAGCCACTGGAGTTGCATCTTCAGCTGGGATGTCTTCTTCATCTTGATCATCCACCTCTCCAATGGTGGTTGTAGAGGGGACCTTGATGAATGTCTCATCTTTATCTTCACTAGGTTCATCCAAGCTAAGTTCTTTCAACTTTGTACCTGCATCTACAATAGGCACACTAGACGAGTTGCTTTGCAATAGACTCGTCTCATCAAATACAAGATGTATCGACTCTTCCACCACCAGAGTTTTTCTATTGAATACTCTATAAGCCTTACTATGCCTACTATATCCTACAAAAATACCTTCAAAGCTTTTCTCGCTAAACTTGGTAGAGTGATACTTCCCGTTGTTGAGCACGAAGCATTTACAGCCAAAGATTCTAAAGTATGAAATGGTTGGTTGCCTGCCTTTTAGAAGTTCGTAAGGAGTCTTATCATGGTTCTTGTTGATGAGTGCTCGATTTTGCACGTGACAAGCGGTGTTGACGGCTTCAGCCCAAAAATACTCCGGAAGTGAGGCATCACTCAACATGGTCCGACAAGCCTCTATGAGTGTTCTGTTCCTTCTCTCAGCTACTCCATTTTGCTGTGGAGTGCGAGGAGAGGAAAACTCATGAAAGATACCTTGACTTTCACAAAATTCTGTCATGGCTCCAGATTTGAATTCCGTTCCATTGTCACTTCTGATTTTGACTACGGAACAGTTGTATTCATTCTGGATCTGCCTCACAAAATTAGTGAAAATACCGAAGGTATCTGACTTGTGTTTCAGAAAGAACACCCACGCAAAGCGCGAGTAATCATCCACAATAACCAACGTATATTCCTTACCTCCCAAACTTCTAACCTGTAGTGGACCAAACAAGTCCATATGGAGAAGCTGCAAACTTCTATTGGAATCCTTGCCTATTATGCTTTTAAACGAACTTCTTGTTTGCTTGCCTTTGATACAAGCGTGACAAGGACTGTCCGTAACGCACTTGACATTAGGTGCATCACGCACTAAGTTTTGAGAGAATAATTTATTAATAGTTTTGAAGTTAATATGTGCTAGTCTTTTGTGCCATTGATCAGCAAGAGATGCACTACTTTTTGCCAAAAGACACACTGGTGTCGAGGAGTCTATACAAATAAAATTTAAGCGAAAAATATTTCTGCTTCGAGTGCCTGATAAAATAGTTTCCATATTGTTAACCGATTTTATCAAACACTTGTCAGCATGAAATTCAACTACGTATCCTTTGTCGCATAGTTGGCTTATGCTGATGAGATTGTGTTCCAATCCTTCAACATATGCCACATTCGAAAAGGATACGCTACCATTAGAAATCATACCATAGCCTTTCGTTGTCCCACGATCTGAACCTCCAAAGATGACCTTTGGTCCGTTGCAGACTGGGATGTAATTCTGTAGTAGGCTCCTTGTCCCGGTCATATGCCGAGAGCATCCACTGTCCAAATACCAGATTGGCATTTTAGTGGCCTTTGGACATACCTGCAATTACAATCATTTAGCCTTAGGAACCCAAACAAGTTTGGGTCCTTGGTCTCGAGTTAGAATACTCTCCCTACGAGTATTAGCCTCATGAGTGGTCACTCTCACGTTGCTAACTTTAGGGGTTGCAGCATTTTCAGGATTGAACCAACAATCACTGGCAAAATGACCAATTCTGCCACAGCACCAACAGTTGAACCTGTTGTATCTTTGCCTTGTGTAGTCCTGCTTGACTTTCTGGAATGAAGGTCCAGCAGGAGCTTTACTCTTGGAGGAAGAGGCTTCATGATGATGGCAGTTACATGAGGTCTTCTCCTTCATAGGCTTTTCTACAATGGGTTTTACTTTTGGTGTCTTTTTGAAATTATGACCATGAGCATAAGGTCCATAGCTTTGAAGTTGAATCTCCTCATAAGGTGCCTTGAAGACACTCTCGCCAAAGTTACGAGGACGAGTCCAACCATGGTATCTTGACTTAGGCTTCTCAGGGATTGGCCTAGAAAAGTGTCCGTAGGTGGACTCATAATCGAGTTCGTTCGTGGGAAAGATAACTTTCTTGAACACAACAGGTTCCAAGGGAGCTTTCCCTTTTTCTTCAGCTAGAGCCTTCCGGGCAGCCTTATTCTTTCTCTTGGCCTTGTTTCTCCTAGAGGATTTACTAGAAGAGACAATGTGGCCTAAACCAACACCCTTGGCCTTAGCAGAGAATTCAGCAACGATTGGAAGAACTGTCTTAGGCTTGGAGAAACTCTCAACAAGCTTCTTTTCAGCCTCGAGTTGTCGTTCCAATTCTTTGATGATTTCCTCTTTAAGGTCGATATGCTTGAGAGCTTTATTGTATCCCTCCATAGCTGCATTGAGGTTCTCTTGAAGAGAGTTAGTCTTATCGACTTCTTCTCTCAAGCTGCTCTCACTAGCTCGTAGAGTATTTATCTCTTTGGCTTGAGTTTTCATTAATCTACGACATTTTTCGTAGGCGGTGAGTAACTCCTTATACTGACCCATGAGCTCAGATTCATCTTCAGAGGAATATCCCTCTTGCTCAATGTCATCATCAGAATCAGAGAGAGGAGTGCGAGATTTTACCTCCCCAGTAAACTGGGGGACTTGTTCATCATCTGAGTGAGCCATGAGCCCAAAGTAAGCTTCCTCTTCTTCACTCGACTCGGATGAGTCAGAGTCGCTGAGAGTTTTGCTCTTCTTGGCTACTAAGCTTTTCTCTTTCTTGTTCTTATGGTGTGAGGATTTCTTTTCCTCTCTTCTTCCACCCTCTTTCTTTTTGTGAGGGCAATCGGCGATGACGTGACCTGGCTTATTGCAACAATAACAAATGATGTCAGTTGAGATCTGTTTGTTCTATTTAGAATTATACCTGTCATGGCTACTTGAGCCTTTCTTCCGATGATCACCGTCATGTCGTGATCTTCTATATGAGGCATCCTTGCCTCTCCATTGCTTCTTCTTGTTCAAGAACTTCTTGAACTGCCTTGAGAGTAGGGAGAACTCTCCATCAGATAGTTCTGAGCCAGATGAGCTAGGCTCAGATGATTCTTCTTCATCAGCCTCAAGAACTGGGGCAGGAGAGCTAGCCTTTATCTTCCTTGAGCCATCTGCCTTTAGAGCGACAGATTTCTCCTTGGATGCAGACCTGCTTGTCTCCTCTTCAGCTTTTCTTGAGTTGATTTGCAGCTCGTAAGACATAAGCTTTCCGAACAGATTCTGCGGGTCCGTCTCAGCTAACCTTCCAAACTCCCGAATGGCACATACCTTATTGTCCCATTCCTTGGTTAGGGATCTTAAGAATTTGTCATTGAGTTCCCCGTTGGTGAAGACTCGGCCATAAACTCTTAGGCCGTTCACTATCTTGAAAAAGTTCTCGAACGTGTCAGCTATGGCTTCCTTGTGACCTTGCCGGAAGGCTTCATACTTTTGATTCAGAAGGGATCTCCGATCATCCCTCACTTCCTCTGTACCTTCCATTAGAGTCACTAGGGATTGCCACATCTCCTTGGCAGATTGGCAATGAATCAGATTTTGTAGCATTGAGTCATCGACTGCACTTGCTATGATATTCTTTGCTTTCTTGTCCAGAGAGACAAGTGCAATCTCATCCTTGTCTAGATCCATCAATTTCTTTGGTACCTTTTTGGTTGGATCAATTATTGATGCGGTCATAGGAATATGAGGACCTTCTTCAACAATCATGAAGATCCGAGGGTCTACAGCTTCCATGAAGAATTTGACCCTTTCCTTCCACATAGGAAAGTTGTTCTTGGTGCAGATAGGGAGCTTGGCAAAATCCTTAGTCTTACTCATGCTTGATACTTAACTTAGAAGGATACGATCAAGGTGTTAACCTTTTAATGATCAACCTCCCTCTGATACCAATTGAGAGGTCTAAGTTGTTGGCCTAAATCACCTAGAGGGGGGTGAATAGGTGAAATGCGTGTCAAATGCGGAATTAAAAATTAACACAGCACACATCAAGCAATCACAGACGACAAGAGATTTATAGTGGTTCCCCAACCTTGGGTACGTCCACTTTCCTCACCGATCTAGCAAATCACTAGACTCGGATACTCCACTATCTCGGATTGAAAACAATCCTACACCTCGGAACCACGTTCCTACAAAACTCGATCCAACTGGATCTACAAAACTCGGAAGAAAGATCTTCCTACAAATCTCGGAGAAAACTCCTACAATGAAATTTTGGTTTAAAAAAAAAAATCAAAACAACAATCTCAGATCTGGATCTTTGACAGTCTTCTTCTTTAGGAACTTCGGCTTGATCAGAAAAGGTTGAAGATGACTTGAGAGAGATCCACGAATCTGAAAACTAGAACCACCTCGATCGAGAAGATAGATCTGAAATCTTTGAGGCTTGGCGAGATCGAGTGATTCACTTTTGTCTGGATCGCTGGAGTAATAGTCGTTGAAGACGGAGATCGACGATCCAGAGTTTCTTCCGTAAACAACGATGGCGGCGGCGGCGTGAGGATTAGGGTTCACGGAATTTTCTCTTTCTTAAAAAGAATATCTCTGTAATCTTGTTTTTTAGTCAATTCTGAAATGACCTATTTATAGGTGGACTCCAACGGTCATAATCTTAATTAAGGATGACACGTGGACCAATCAGAATTGACGGATTTAAAATACTTATGGCGAATTCGAAATTCTGGAATAGAGAACTGCTATACTCGAGTAAGAGAAGATATACTCGAGTATGGGAATTTAGATACTCGAGTGACAAAGAGGATTATACTCGAGTATGAGAGGAGAAATTTTACTGAGTGAAAGATGAACTACTCGAGTATCAGAAGAGATATACTCGAGTATCAGAAAGATATACTCGAGTATCAGAAATATATACTCGAGTGAAAGAAAGATATACTCGAGTGAAAGGGGAAGTTACTCGAGTATCAGAATATGTATCCGGGAAACATTCACTTACTCGAGTATCAAAGTCAATTACTCGAGTATGGAAATACTTACTCGAGTATTAAAATCAACTACTCGAGTATCAAATAATTTACTCGAGTATGAAAAATCAATTACTCGAGTATAGAAATACTTACTCGAGTATTAGAAGAAACTACTCGAGTATAACTACTTGAACTTGCAGAGAAAAGAAGAAAAGGATCTACTCGAGTATGATACATGATTTACTCGAGTGATTAAGTTACTTACTCGAGTATGAAAAGAACTACTCGAGTATGACTACTTAACTACTCGAGTATAGATTTATCTACACGAGTATTCAGAGCCTACTCGAGTAAGTCTAACTGATTTACTCGAGTATGTCTAACTAACTACTCGAGTATGTCTAACTAGCTACTCGAGTATTAAGTCTGATACTCGAGTATAAGAAAGGGGTTACTCGAGTATTTTGGACTTAGAAATATTTTCTGAGGAAATTAGCTCCAATGCTTCTGTCCATCAATCCAAGTGCATGAATGAGAAGTGTATCCCAATAGAGAGGCTATACATGGGCCAACACTTTGGATCACACAATGAGGAATTACATTGCATGGTCCTGTGTTTGGTGACCCATTATAGACTGACATTGGTCTACACTTGGCAATTAGAACCTGCACACATACAACTCAACCACCACATCAAATACATCTTAATTCATCTTAGTTCAAGGTCTGACTTCCTACAAATCTGAGGTATTGTGGAGACAAACCCCAACAGTTGTGGACTCTTCGTTGACTTCAAGAACACATCGTCGAACGAAGAGGGACACCTTAGTCTCCATACGTTGTTTGTATTTCGTACAAGCTATTTTCATTTTTTTGTAAAGGACCGTTTGGTCTCTAGTTGTAGGGTTGGGTGCAACCCGTGTTGTGGGAGTGTTGACTCCTACGTGTGGAAGGGTTCCTTCCGTTAGTGCGAGGATTGGATTTCAATCCTGTTGGTGAAGTGACCGAGCCATCCCTGGTTGGGAGATAGGTCGAAGGGGGAAAGTGGACGTACCCAAATCGGGGAACCACTATAAATTGCTTGTGTACTTTCTGTGCTGTGTTGTTTTATTTTCTTGTGCAGGTAAAACTTTAATTCCGCAAATACGCTGCAAAGACACCTATTCCCCCCTAGGTGTAAGTAGTTGACACTAAGTGGACTTTCAAGTGGTATCAGAAGGAGGTTACTCAGCAATAAGGTTAACACCTTGAGTAAGATCCTGCCTCCTGTATCAACTAGAAGACGAGAATCAAGCATGGAGCTGGAATTTGATGTCCCTCCTCTGAGACTCCCTGCGTGCACAACAGAGTATTACCCTATCTGGAAGATGAGAGTTATGTTTCATCTGGAGTCCATTGACCCTCGGGTGTCAATCATCTTGGAAGAGGGTCCCTTCATTCCCATGAAGGCTTCTGATTCTGGAGAGGATATCCAAATCCCCAAGAGTCCCGCAGAGATGTCTGAGACCGAGCTCTCACTGTACAACTTGGACAAGTTAATACGTCAGATCATCACTGACGTCTGGTTTGGTGTATCTCGTTCAAGAGTGGACAAGTGTAGGACGGCCAAGTCCATGTGGCAAACCATCTCTGACCTCATGGAGGGATCAGAGAAAGCTGGGACCGGTTGTCAGCAAAAGGATGAAGCCTATGTAGGGGTCCTTATTTCTGAAGATGAAGGGCATGATCAATATGTCAATATTAGGGCTCCTGTGTCCTTGTCAGAGACTGAAGAAGAAGCTGAGGAAAGCAGTTCTGATGAAGCTAACTCAACTGTCTCTGCCGATCTGGATGGTAACCATGAACAACAACGCCTGAAGCAGGTAACTTCTTCCTCATGCCCCTCTCCTCTTGAAGTTCCTGAAGACAGGAATAGTTTTGAGAGTAATCCTTCCAATGATGTAAGGGATACACATAGCCTCAATCAAAAGATTGATAATCTTGATTCCCTTGAGAGTGCCCTTCAGACGAGGAACTTACTTGTTGAGGAACAAGCTAAGGAGATTGCTCAGCTGAAGATCTTGATGAATCTCCAATTAGAATCCATCAAAGTAAAGGACTCACAGATCTCGGATCTAGAAAGTCGTCTAGAGACCGAGAAGAGGATAGTTTCTAATTTTTCCAAGATTGATGTTATCAAGAGAAAAGCAGAAAATGGGTGGATCTCCCAAATTATTAAGTCATGGAGAAATGGGAAAACTGTGTTCAGACCCCCCACCCCGAGTAGGAAGGACACTCATCATGCTTTCAGGTATGACCATAGGAATAACCAAGGTCACGGCAAGAATGATCAGTCCTCTTGTGGAAGCACCCAGAATGCCAGGGCTATCATGGCTACCCAGAAGAGGATACCTCAGGCTTCCACCAAGCCTTTTGTATTCTCGGCCACTGCCCCTACTAATCATGAGTATGCTAGCATCAGCACACAATGCGCCTCTCACCTCCCTAGGACTCAGGAAAGGGGGGGTTAGAAATCATGTTGTTTGCACACATGGGGACCTTGGAAGGGGGCTGACTGAAAGGAAGGCATCTCCTCCCAGGCCTCATGACGCCTACCATATGCACTCTTTCCACCCATCCATGAGTCAAGGTGGAAGAGACAAGTCTGTTAGCAGATTCGGCCCCATCCCGTATAGACCTAGGACTTTGACTACCTCAGTCACCAGGTCAGGTCACAAACGGCGGTACAACATTCATGAATGTTGGTGTTGTGGCAAAGTGGGTCATTTTGCCATTGATTGTTGGCACAACCCTTCTGTGTCAAAGGTAAGGGGACTTCCACATCCTCGAGGCAATGTTAGTCCTCTCTCCAGGATCCCTGAGGGGAGGCATCCCAATTATTATGCTGACAGGAACCTAGGACCCAATACTTATTGGGTTCCTAAGGCAAGATAACTCTTTTGCAGGGTAGTCTAGGTTCCCGTAAACCTAATGGGAACCAGACAGGAGATGTTCCAAAAATGACGTGGAACAAGTATCTGGAAAAGGAGCAGTGCCATCAACACGGGCACGTGCAAGTTGACCACCTGGTGTTCCTTGAGCAGAAGTTCTAAATGATACATCCTTTAATCTCAGGTAATTGCAATCAGCTTCAATATATGAGCTATAGTGCATCGATTTTTACATATATGTATATAAGTATGTCTGCATATCCACATTAAGTCATGAATTCCCTCTCTCGAAAGTAAATGGTCATGTATAGACTTACACTTATATGCTTGTTCACCTAAAGAAAGATTAAGATTGCAAAAATAACCTTTAGATACATTGTTAAAGATTTATCTGTAAATACACTAGTAGATTCGAGAATAAACCTCAACAGGCCTAAGTCAGCCCACTAAAAATTAATGAGGATACGCCATTGGAAGTCACTAAAACTTACAACTGATATAAAGAAGATTATGCATATCTCGATCGAGAAATAACCCATTGAAATTGATTGCCACGGTTATTGTCTTGGTTATATTTAGAAGATTTCTAAATCCGGTATGTACTCCCGCCGACTCGTCGATTTAGAAAGCTGCCGACTCTTCATCTCCCGCCTTTCGCAGAGAATCCCGCCGACCCTTCCTCAGAAACCCGTCGATATTCCTTCCCTCCTCCCGGCGACTTCCCGCATCTTGGCTCCCTATCTCGTCGACCTCGTTCCGGATTCCGTAGACTCCTCTCCTCGCGTCCAGGGCGCTCGTCCTAGTTTCCATTCTCCGCAGTTTCGATCAAACAAGGGAACGAGCTCCTCCAGGCTTTCCGTCGTCTCCGTCAACTCTCGCTCCCTCCGCATTTGGGTAACCATTTCCTCTCCCCTACAGTGACTCACTATTTGTATAGCTTCCTTTTTGAGCTCTGATTAGGCGTAAACTTGGGATTCCCTTCCTAGGTTTGCTATGGCTCCAAGGACCACCGCCGGGCTGGTCACTGGCAGTGAGTTGGTTCGAACCGGGTTCTCACATGCCTCAGATGAGTTCAGAAACATCATCATCATGCTGGAGGAGGCTGGACTCACGTTTGTACTGGAGCACCCCTGCAAAATTCTGGATAAGGAAGTGATGGAGTTCTTCGCAACCGCCAAACTTCGGAATGAAGACTCTATCATCAAGAGTAAGGTTGCAGGTGCAAGAATAAAGATGTCTGCCAGGAAACTGACTAAATGCTTGCAGCTCTCCAGTTCTGAGCACGAGGATTATCTGGAGGAACATGATAGAGCCAGGACCCTATTATTCTGTGGGCTAGCTAGGGGAACCAGATCGATAAAGAGAAAAGAAATGAATGAGGAGGGGAAACTCTTGTCCGACATCATTGGGAAAGTACTGATATGCAAACCCGGCTCACACGACCACATCTCAGCCGACATGTTCAAGATTCTTGTGGTGATAGTCTGCCGAAAGAGATTCAACTGGGGGGCCATGCTTTTTGAGAAGATTAAGGACACTCTCAGATCTCCAAGTTTTGGACGAATCATCAGCCTATTTCTCAATCAGTTGAACGGAGATAGGTTCGACATGAGCAAAGGAGTTCCTTTGCATTATTTGAAGAAAATGGACTCCAGCGTCTTTAACAGATGGGAGCGACTCATAGGGCAAGCTGCAGTGGTAGTTGAACAAGAAGAATCTCCTACCGAGGACAACAGAACTTCAGCAGATTTCGTGGCAATACCCAGTGAAGTTCCTGACGCCCTGATTGCTGGAACTGAGGGGGAGCCTGTAACCGGTTCTGCAAACATCTTATCTGATATTTATCTGATAGCTAAATAAGCTGTGGAGATGGTGGCAGATGAAGTAGCAAATGATGAGGAGGTTGAGAACAATGAGGAAGCTCTTATCGACGATGATCTGGGAGATGAGGTGAATGATGAGGAGGAGGAGGAAGAAATAGAAGAAGATGTGCACAACTCTGCCGATAAGCATGATCACTTAGAGACTGAGATAGAAGAAGAAGTACTAGAGAATGAGAAAGCAGCAGATTCTCAGGAGGATGCTGAGGTTCCATCTGAGGAACAAGCTCCTAGGCGGTTAGATGCAAGGATGGAGGGGGAGCAATCCTTTGTTCCCCCTGAGGACTACATGGTACTCTCCAGCTCTCCCAGTGCTTCTGTGGGGGAGCCTGACCAGGGTCTGCCTGCAGCTCCTCCACTACAAGCAAGCATAGCAAATCTCACTGTCAAATTTGTCCAAGGTATGCTTGATGAGCTCAAGGATACGTTTGAGAAATCGCACAACAAAGTGCTAAAGAGACTGCGGGAGTTTGAGGATCTCATGCTTAAGAATGTGGTTCAGATCAACCACAAATTGGATTTGATGGAAAAGAAATTTGATGAAAAATACACAGAGGCAGGCACAGCAGTATCTCTTCTCATGCAGGGACTGAAGAAGAATACTGACGATCTGGCTGTAGTCAATAAAAATGCACATATTGTGGCAGACAGCATACAAAAATTCGATGCCAAGATGGTAACGGTAAACGCAAATTAGAAATCTCTGTTGGACGAATTCAGTAAAACTGTGAAGCACATTGATGCCTCTTTGCATTCCTATACAAACTCTATAGCCGTCGAAGCCAAAAAGGGGGAGGAAGCGTATAATGCTAAGATGGCGGGGCTTCAAGAGATAGTACTTCTAAACTTCGATCAGACCAATAGGTATGCCTTTCAAATGCCTTTCAAAACTGCACCTTTACGTAACTTAATAAATAATAATTGACAAATACAAACTCGATAATTCGAATAGGTACGTGTTTGAAACGGCTCACTGGCTGGTAAATGAAGCATCGGGAATACATGTCCCTGTTGCCCCACCTGAGGATGAGGGCCGTGCTGGTACTACTGAGGGTGATATAAGGACTGAAGAAGTACAACTGAGCGAAGTTGAGTTGAAGAAAGCTGCGGAGAGGGCTGAAAGAAGAAGTTGGTTTGACCAAGATGCCTTAGCAAAAGCCAAAGGCAAAAGGCAAATCAAAGAAGGAACTTCGAAGGAAACACCAGCTGAAAAGAAGATTAGATTGAAGGAGGATGATGTGAGGAATGAAAAGTGGAGTCCCGTATCAAAGAATATCATCTTGGACACCTTTGCATTACTACAAGAAGGGCAAGTCAAAAGGAGTGACGTATATAGCCAATACGAGTGGGAGCAGCACAAGTTGTATGAAGCCAAAAGAAACTTGTTCTTCAGAAGCAACACTGGGGCAAACAAAGCTGCAAACATAGCTCCTCCTCCGAGATACTATCCTAAGCCCAAGGAGTATTTTGAGCGACAAAGCAAAAGATTCTTAGCTCAGCAACTCAAAGAAGACTTAGCTAAGGACAAAGATCTGTAGGATGTTAGCTCTTGTGATTATCTCATTTAAACTTTTTTATTAAGTAAACCATGAACATTTGTGTGTGGACATTAATATTTATATATACATGTGTGTGGTTTATTATTTGAATCTCACATTGATCTAATTACGCTTATTGCTCACTCTGTTGATTAATGCATATTTTATCTGGAATGTTGAAATTCATCTTATCTTAGTAGGATTTTGGCTTCGTCAAATAGGGGGAGATTGTTGGGTATTGTATCCACAATCACCGGGATTTGAGGAAGCCTCCTATCAAGCTAAGATGAATTTACTATGTATTTGATGAATTTCTTTAAGTTGTGCTTGCAGTTATTCCACGCTAAGTACACACCAATGTCAGGGTGCAGTGGGTCAATATACACGGGTCTGTGCAACGTAATCCCTCGTTGAGCAGATCAGTGTGTTGGCCTACGTGTACTCTCTCTATTGGGGTGTATTTAAGTTCAAGTACAGGGCTATGATAAAGTAAGAGCAGACAAGAAGCAAGGATGGGCCAAAGACCAGCTCATGGGTGGAAAGACGAGAATTCGTCTAAGTATAATTCGTCGAGAATCAATAAGTGATTCTCGCCGATTCTTCGAGAATCACTAGTGATTCTCGACGAGTCGACGAGAATCACTAGTTGACTCTTGCCGGGTTGGGCCGGCTTTCTCGACGCAGTCAGAAAAATCATCTAAGGCAGAATCGTCGAGAATCACCAAGTGATTCTCGCCGATTTGTCGAGAATGACCTTGCATTCTCAACGAGTCGGCGAGAATCCAAGGTGATTCCCACCGATTCTCCCCGGCCTCTATAACCCGTGCAGCCTGAATTCTCTAAGTAGAATTCGGCGAGAATCGTAAGTGATTCTTGCCGATTCGTCGAGAATCACTCACGATTCTCGCCGAATTTGACTTGGGAATTTTTCCAACTCTGTCTGGACGGGTCCACGTTATCTGCGGGATTTTGAATCGGACTTTGGTCTTACTGCTGGTGGGGCCCACAACGGTCATCTCTTGACCTAATGTATAAATACTCTGTATTTGTGAACAGTAAAAACACGGATTATAGATCAAAGAAAAAGAAGCCGCCGTCAAGACCTAGATCGGAAGCGAGCTCGGCCGACCTGCTCCGCCTCTCGCTAATTGCTCGCCACCGTTGATCGACGTGTTCGTTACCTCTCCCGGCGACAGAAGCCTAGTCGGGCACAGCGTCTCACGCGTCTATCCAGAGATCTTTTGTCTCTTGATTTGTGATTGGGAAACCTTCCCCATCCGAATCGATCGAGACGATCAATCCTAGTGTGACCGTTGGAAGACCTTGCCGACTTTGCTAAGAAGATTGGATCTACATAGCATCACCGCCTCTCTTGTTGAAGCCGTCGATCTAGAGAAGATTCTCTCCAAGTGAGATCTAGAGTTGTGGACTCTTCGTTGACTTCAAGAACACGTCGTCGAACGAAGAGGGACACCTTAGTCTCCATACGTTGTTTGTATTTCGTACAAGCTATTTTCATTTCTTTGTAAATGACCGTTTGGTCTCTAGTTGTAGGGTTGGGTGCAACCCGTGTTGTGGGAGTGTTGACTCCTACGTGTGGAAGGGTTCCTTCCGTTAGTGCGAGGATTGGATTTCAATCCTGTTGGTGAAGTGACCGAGTCGTCCCTGGTTGGGAGATAGGTCGAAGGGGGAAAGTGGACGTACCCAAATCGGGGAACCACTATAAATTGCTTGTGTACTTTCTGTGCTGTGTTGTTTTATTTTCTTGTGCAGGTAAAACTTTAATTCCGCAAATACGCTGCAAAGACACCTATTCCCCCCTTAGGTGTAAGTAGTTGACACTAAGTGGACTTTCAGTTAGCATAATATTTTAACCACCATCACGCACCTCTAGGCCTGTTAGAGTTCCTGCTCTGACCTATGATGGGTTAGGTGATCCGCGAGTGTTTTTATGTTGGGTGAAGGATATGGAACGTTATTTTGAGCGATATCATATTGTGGACCCCCACAGGATTCCCATTGCGAAACTACAATTATTTGGTCGAGCCCAGACCTTCTGGTTCAATGATGCGAGAAGTTTTGGGACGTCCCTCGACGACTCATGTGTAGGTTGGCAGATTATGAAGATTTATTTAACGGATGAGTATTACCCTACATACTTCCGTTCTCAGTTTTCTGATTATTTGAGTGATTCGCCGCCTAAGATTTTGCCTACATCAAACCAGTACGTCCGCTCGTACTCCCATACTAGGACAGCTCATGATTTTATTTCTCCCTGCCAGGGCACTAGACCCGTTTCTGATCATAGGAGTGACTATAAGCCTCACGCTAGATCCTTGCTCCGCCAAGATCTTACTATTTCGAGCACATATACACCTACCTTTAGGGAGAAGGAGAAGGTTGAGTCCTCTGTCCCGCCACCTGTCATTGTCACCTCTAGGGATGCTATAAATCCGCGGGTTAAGAATAGGCAGACAGTTAAGATTTGCAAGGAGAACACTACATATTACGCTTGTGGAGTGATTGGCCACTATGTCATGGAGTGCCCCACAAAGCCTAGGGCTTTGGCTCTTTTAGCTTCGATGTCTAAGCTTGCCACTGAGGGCGATGCCGATTTTTCTGATGAATTTAGTGACGATGAGGAGATTGGATATCCTAGTGACCTGCATGATGATGTCTCCTCTGAGGTATCACCCCCTGGGATCAACCCACTTCCCCTCGACCATACTTCCAGTCCGTCTCCTATGATAGTTGAGGAACCGTCCGATGGCCATGGGTTAGCAGATGTACCTATTATCATGGAAGATTTACCTTGCGAGGGAACGTTATTTTTGGATGAATTTAAAGTTGAGGACCCGGAAGATATTTCCTTATTGTTATCACCATTGTCTGAAGCTCAATATGAATTTGAAATTTTGTCGGGTTCGATTTTACTGATCCTCCCTCATGACCCTAAACGCGTCGATTCTATTTCTGAGACCTCTACTGATTCTGAATTGGAGGATGTATCTGCTGGGTTGGAAGATTTACCTTGCGAGGGAGTTGTATTTTTGGATGATTTTAGTAGTGCAAACCCGGATGATTTCTGTTTGTTGTTAACACCAATGCGTGACGTTCACCATGAGTTAGATTTTCTCTCAGGTTCGATTTCACTGACCCTCCCTCTTGTTCCTTTTGCTCGATTAGCGGATTTGTTAGGACACAAATTGGTTTTTCCTGATTCGATCCACTTAGTTAAACCGTCGTTATTAGCACCTTCGTTTGACATGACTTGTGGGCTATGTATTATTGAGTATCTGCCGACGGGCATGTTTTCGTTTGCGACTGCGTATGATTTCACGACAACTGTGCCTTTTGATTTGGTGTCCTCACAACATTGTTACCCATCAGATCAAATTGCACATATTTTTCGTCCATCCTGGTACGATCTGCATGTACACTTGTCTTTGTCTTATGCCAGTGTCTATGGGTTGCGTCACTTTCACATCTGTTCACCTCTGAGAGCTTCTGAATGTAGAGCTATTGATTTGAATTTAGTCTGGTTTGCTCTCGAGTGGATACCTTTGGGTTCCGTAACAAAATTATTACGTTGGAGCGCCGATCCTTTCTTGATTTAAATGAATTTTGGGTTTAATGAATTTTTTTGGATTTTTATGATGCAATCGTTTTTTCACTGTGTTTCAATTTTTCGGATTTAATTTTGCATATCTGGTTTCCACCTGAGTGGTTTTCTCCGACATTTCTCTCTTCCACTTTAGATTCTCTTGGGTTGAGAGGTGAGATTCTTTCCGTGTCGCTCTTCCATTGGGGTTTCCTGGTTCTCGCATTGGATGGTAAGATCTGCACTGCTTTTCTTTATGCTGACACATCTATGAGGTTTTCTGTTGTTCTTGCTCACGACTGGTTCTGTTCTATTGTGGATGCCCGCACTGCTTGTCCTGCCCCGTAGATGTCCGCTTTTGCTATGCTACCTCTGGATGCTGCTGTCTCTTGCTATTCTCTCCCTATCCACTCATCAGGGATGAGTGATTTTGAGTGGGGGAGGATTGATGGCGAGGATGCCCCGCCATTTGCTCGTACCGACATGGGTCTCTCTTTTGATCGCCGCCGCTACATGTTCGTGGACATTGATGGTCGTTGCCGCAACCATCGCCGCCGTTGTCACCACCGCCCCGCAGCCGCAATTACGTCACTTCATTATGACTATAATGTTATTTCATTTTTTCAATAATATTATAATCCTAATACTTTCATTATCCTTTTTAAGTCACTAGATTTATAACTTATAGGTTATAATTTATAAACCTTTTTATTATTATGTTGTTCTATTTTTTATTAGGCATTAATAGTGGCTAAGATTAGTTTATTTTGGATGAAGGGTGGATGGAGTGGTGTATGAAGTATATATATATGTATGAGGAGTGGAAATGAAAAAGAAGAAGAGAAGATTAAAAAATAAAGTACCCTAACCTGCTCACGGTTTGCTCCCAGCCCCCCTCTCTCGGCCGGGCCGAATCCTCCCCAACACCTCCAGGAAATCGCCGACCAGCTGCTGCCGCCCCCTCTTGATGGTGTTCTCTTGCTGCTCCGGCGACCTCCTAACTCCTACAGTGTGACTCCGAAGAAGGCGGTTCGGTTCTTCCTCATCCGGCGTGACTCCGGTGAACCCGTGGAAGTGCGACTCTTTTGTAGTTATCTTTCTCCTCCTCGTCCTCCTCCTTGATTTCAGATTTTGGGTAACAATTTCCTTTCCCCTAACTTGTGTAATTCTTCTTATTATATTTTTGAGGTTGGTAGAAATTTTAGTAGCATGTTTTATCCTAAAAATTGATTCTATCTCACATTTATAAAATCTGAATTCATATTGTGTTTCATCCAATTTTTCCTCGAAGATTTTGCAAGGGTAGGTCTCTTTTGACATTTGTAAACCGGGGTTTGTTTAGCCTTTGGTTTCGAATGGATTCAAACGGATTTGGTATATCCTCGTTGGTTTTGTTTTGAGGGTTGTATTTGGACTATTTTCCGTATTGAATCTTTAGTCCGGATCGCTCACCATGTGGATGGAAAATATTGTGATTGTGATGCTAGATGTATGGCTAAGTGATGGATAAGGTACTTGTGAGTGCTCATGTAGGCTTGAGCGGGAAATTCCCACTTGTGAGATCACAACATTATAAACAAAACTCTGCCGAAAATTTGAGTTGTTGCGCGCACACAACGCGTTCGCTCAAATTCCCCATAGGAATCCTTTTTATCTTTTCGAGCCTTAATTCCATTTTCGGGGGTGGCCTGCATCAGAATCTGAGGGCAAGATCATCCTAGTACAAATTTATGTTGATGACATAATATTTGGATCTACTGATGATAACCTTTGTAGAAAGTTTGCCAAACTTATGCAAGGTAAGTTTGAGATGAGCTGTATGGGTGAGCTCAAGTTATTCTTGGGCCTCCAAGTAAGACAGACCGATGATGGCTTGTCCATATCCCAGTCTAAGTTCACTTGGGAGTTGATTAAAAAGTTTGGAATGGAGAATGCTCCACCATGAAAACTCCCACGGGGTCAAGTATGCCTATAAACAAAGATGAGGCAGTGAAATCTGTTGATGAAACTTTGTATTGAGGGATAATTGGCTCCCTTATATACCTTAATACAAGTAGGCCAGACATCATGTTTACTACATGTGTTTGTGCTAGGTATCAGGCCTGCCCTAAGGAATCTCACTACTCTACTGCTAAGAGGATTTTGAGGTATCTTAATGGCACACCAGATCTTGGCCTATGTGTTGGGTACATTGGGAATTGTGTACCTGATTTGGAGAAGCACTTTCAACTCAATGATATACACAAATTTGTATTTGATGTATGTTGAGTTTACTTGTGCAGTGTCTATATTGAAAGGAAGAAAATTAAACTAAGTACAAAAGTGTCAAGACACTAGAAAAGTGCTGACACCTTTGCAAAAGCAGTGCTGAGATAAAGAATCAAGTTGTGTTGACACTCAGGACTAGTATCGACACCCTTATTCAAGTAGTGCTGAGACAAGAAGCAAGCTGTGTCGACACCCAGGACTTGGGTCGACACTGTCAGTCAAGAAACCAAGCTATGTCGACACTCAGGACTAGTGTCGACACATTTTACCAAGTTATGTCGAGACTGAAAGCAAGCTGTGTCGACACTGAGGAATATTGTCGAAACATTTTAAACAAGTTATGTCGAGACTGGAAGCAAGCTGCGCTGACACTCGGGACTAGTGTCGACACATTTTACACAAGTTATGTTGAGACTAGAAGCAAGCTGTGTCAACACTCAGGGCTAGTGTCGACACATTTTACACAAGTTATGTCGAGACTGGAAACCAGATGTGTTGACACTAAGGACTAGTGTCGACACATTTAATACAAGTTGTGTTGAGATAAGAAGCTAGCAGTGTCGACACACTTGATTGTTGTCGACATCCCTATAAGAGAAGTGTCGATACCTAGGACTGGTGTCGACAGAATCTAAGTACAGAAGTGACAACTCCTTCATGCAGAAGCTCTCAGACAGAAATTCTTCTAAGTTCAAAATTCAAAGCCTGAAGTTCTGAAAACTGTCAGAACTGTCAGATGTTAGTGGATTAACTGGGGCATCCGGTCACTCTTGCCAAAGCCTATATAGGGAGACTAACACAACAGAAATAGATTGATTATGATCATTATTCTCATCTAAGTCTGTCAGAACATTTCAATAAAATTCTGAAGGTGGAGAGGAGGTAGATAGTAGATCAACTTCAATTTTCTTCAACCAAGTTCAACCCTACCTTCTCCTTCAAGAAGCTTTGAAAAAGCTAAGAAGGGTTGAACTTATATCTTCATAGCCAAGATTATGGGAGAAGTTTTTACATTAAGATCTGATCAATAAGAAGTCACCGGTCTCTTTCTTTCTGGGTGATACTTAAAAACTCAAATTCTTTCTGTTATATCAATTTTGTAAGAACTATCAGTAAATCTGAGTTGTAGGAGATTGATTTCTCTGAGTTGTAAGCCTAAATTATAAAGGCCTGGATAGGGCTATGTGCCTGAGGTAGGAGAAGGGGATATTTCTATGATCTATAAGAACTGCAAGGTTCTGAGGTTGTAGGGCAAGGGTTTGCCTGAGGAGTAGGAGTGGAGGATCACACTGAGGTAGGGTTCTTGAAGAGGAACCTGAGTTATAAGATCTTGAGGATCTGAGGTAGGACATTATTTTGTATGAGTTCTAGGAGACAGCTGGTCTCTAAGGTGTAAGATCTTAGGATCTGAGGAAAAGAAAGAAGAAGTTTGGCCGAATTGGGGAACCACTATAAAACTATAGTATTTTTTGTTGTGTTGTTCTGTGATTGTTAAAATTAGATTTGTGTTGTGATTATTAAGCTTAGATTTGTGTTGTATTTAGTAGATTAACAGATTTCTTGAATATTATGGCTGTGTTAATAAACACACTAAGAAATTTCTGTAACTTAAAGTAGCCAAGATATTAATTGGACCTATTCACCCCCCTCTAGATCACTCTCTATCCTAAACAAACATTTTACAATTGGTATCAGAGGGAGGTTCATTGTAAAGGCATATCAGCCTAGTGAGAATCCTAAGGATTAACAAAGATCAAATCATGGCTCAATGGGAAACCATTCCATCAAACTCCCAGTCTGCTCTAAAGAAAACTTTGGGATTTTGAAGGAAAGGGTTAGACTCTTCATGGAGGCTGCAGATCCAAGAATATACATTACTGTATTGGAAGGACCTTTCATACCTATAAAAGTGTCAATTCTTGATGCCAACATAAGTACACCTAAGACCTACATGGAGATGTATAAGGATGAGATTATTCTGGCCTCTATGGATAAGAGGGCTCAGAACATAATTGTTAGTGCTATTGATGACTCCACATTCCAAAACTTGATTCATTGCAAAACATCCAAAGAAATGTGGTAATCATTGATTGTATATATGGAAGGCACTGATGAGGTTAGAGATGACAGAAAATCTCTATTAAACTAGCAGTGTGAAGCCTTAAGACAAGACAAGAAAGACATAGTGGCAGAGAGCTGTGAGAAATTTTAAAGAATAGTGAACAACCTAAGAACATATGGTAGGAGCTTCACCAATTATAAACTTAATGACAAGCTTTTGAGGTCCCTGAATAAGGAATGGGACATCAAGATTTGTTCTGTTAGAGAAATGGGAAACTTAGCCAATATAGACCCCGAGGTTCTATTTGGCAAGCTGCTGTCTCATGACTACAACTGAATCTCAGGAAGTCTGAAGAAGACTCAGCAAGAGCACTCAACAAAGAAAAGTATTTGGCCTTAAGGCTGAGACATCCAGGAAAGTCAGGAAGAAATCTTCTCCCTCAGAAAGACAGGATGCAGTCTCAGAATGCACATAATCTTCCTCATCAAGAGGGGACATGACTGAAGAAGAACTGTCACTCTTCTCAATACAATTCAAGAAGATGTTGAGGAGAAGAAGGAAGGGCAGCTGGAAGGGTCTAGCTGGAGACTCTTCTCATAAGAAGACAGATCACTCAGAGAAACCCAGGAAAAAGAAATCTGGGAGACAGGTATGGTTCTTCTCAGAATAAACACATTAAGACTAATCTTGTTTACAATTGTTGTAACAGGCAAGGGCATGTCATTGCTGACTCCCTGGTAAAAAGGAAGTAGAAAAAGTCTGAAAATTGGAATACTAGACAACATAAGAAGTTTGACAAAGGCCTCTTGGCCAAGAAGCAGTCCACTCTTTCAGATAGTAAGACAGATTCATCTGAATCAGAAGAGAAGGAGACTGTTTTGGGTTTAATGGCCATATAGGAGGCCAACAACAAAAGAAGAACCACACTGTCATCTAGTGATAGTGAAGACTATACAGATCAAGGGCTGATGACCATAGCAGAAGAAGAAGATCTAGATTGTTCAAAATCAGCCAAGGTGGATCCAAGTACCATAAAAATGCTAATATGGTACTTGGACAGTGGCTATTCTTGGCACATGACTGGAATAAGAAGTCTGCTAAGGGACTATGCTTCAGTAAAGGATGAACCAAAAGTAATTTTTGGAGGTTCAGAAAAAGGACTCACTAAAGGGATATGGTAACATTTATAATGGTCTAGTGACAATCACAAAAGTGGCTTTTATGGAAGGATTAAACCACAATCTGATAAGTATAAGTCAGCTTTGTGATATAGGTTTTGAAATCATATTCCACAATGATAAGTGACTGATAAGGAATGCAAGTGATCAAGAGATCATCTTGTCAGGAACTAGGAGTGGCAATATTTATTGCCTAAATTTCTTAAGTATATATGAGGATTCTCCTATATGCCTAGTAGCAAGAAAGAAAGACTCTTTGTGCGTGCAATGGAACAAGAGGCTAGCTCACTTAAATTATAGAGCTATGAGCAAGTAGTATTCTATGGAATTAGTTAGAAATGGTTCCCAGCTAAAATGCTCCAAAGAAGGCATGTGTTCTGTATGTCAAAGATCCAATAGACAAAAGTCTCATTTAAGAGCATTCAGTCAAAAGACACTGAGAGGTGTCTGTACTTACTTCATATAGACCTATTTGGTCCTATGAAAATTATTAGTTTAGGTAGGAAGTCTTACACTTATGTGATTGTTGATGATCACACTAGATTTGCTTGGGTATTCTTCCTAAGGAGAAAGTCTGAAACTCTGGACATTCTTACTGATTTTGTTAAACAAATTCAAAATGAAAAGAGCCGTTCTGTGGTCAAGTTTAGAAGTGACCATGGCACAGAATTTCAATCTGAAAAAATGACAAATTTCTATAAAGAACTAAGGATCTTTTAGGAATTCTCCTCTCCTAGAACTCCCTAGCAAAATGGGGTTGCTGAGAGGAAAAATAGAACTCTCATTGAGGCTACTAGAACTATGCTAAGTGACACATCTCTCCCAGAATATTTCTGTGCTGAGGCTGTAAACACTGCTTATTATGTTAAGAATAGGTCCTTAATAAACAAAAATCACAACAAGACTCCCTATGAACTAATGAAAGGCAGAAAACCAAGTCTGTCCTATTTCAAGATCTTTGGAAGAAAGTGTTATGTCTTAGACAATGGGAAGACTTATCTAACAAAGTTTTCAGAGAAGTCCTATGAAAGTATCTTTGCAGGCTATAGTAATCATAGCAAAGCATATAAGATCTACAACTTGAAACATCAAGTGGTAGAAGAATCAATTAATTTTGTTTTTGATGAAACTTCAGTCTTACATAATATACTATCTAACATTCTAGTCTAAAAGATGTTGAATCTAAGATGGAAAAATTAAATATAAGAGATTCATCTGATATAGAATTAGAGGATAGAAACAATGTTGTAGTTCCCATAGAAGACAGTCACTGGCCAGGGGGAGGAAGAGATTCTTCCATCTCTACCTGAACATCTAGGTGATGGTAGGAATCAGCCTGTAGCTATTAGATACCTTAGAGATCATCCTATCGATCAAATAATAGGTGATGCCCGGCTAGGAGTTACTACTAGGAGTAGACATCATAATGAGGTTTTGTTCTCAAGCTTTCTCTCTCAGATGGAACCTAAGAAGTATGAAGAAGCCAATTCAAACCCCAACTAGATTATGGAAATGTAAGAAGAGCTTAATCAATTTGAGAGATGTAAAGTCTGGAGTCTAGTTCCTAGAACTAGAAATCACAATGTCATATGAACTAAGTGGATATATAGGAATAAATTAGATGAGAATGGAGTAATAGTTAAAAATAAGGCAAGACTTGTGGCTAAGGGGTATAGACAAGAGGAAGGAATAGACTTTGACCAAACCTTTACACCTGTAGCTAGGCTAGAAGCCATTAGATTGTTTTTAGCACATGTAGCATACAAAGGATATAAAGTCTACCAGATGGATGTTAAATCTGCATTCCAAAATGGTACATTGAAGGAAGAGGTCTATGTAGAATAACCACAAGGTTTTGTAAATCCTAAACTTAACTCTCATGTCTTCAGATTACATAAAGCATTGTATGGGTTAAAACAGGCACCTAGAGCCTGGTATGAGACCATGCCTACCTTTCTCATAGAGAGCAAGTTCTCTAGGGTTAATATTGATAAGACATTATTCCTCAGGGACATCAAAGGTTCAAGCATCCTAATCTAGCTTTATGTAGATGACATCATTTTTGGTTCTACTCATGAGCTGCTATATAGAAAATTTGCCAAGCTTATGCATGACAAGTTTGAAATGAGTAGCATGAGTTAGCTAAAGTTCTTCTTGGGATTCCAAGTTAGACAATCTGAAGATGGTATATCCATCTCTTAGTCTAAGTTCACAAAGGAGTTGATTAAGAAATATGGTATGGAAAATTTTTATACCATGAGAACCCTAATGGGTTTCTCAGTATCACTACACAAGGATGAATCTGGGAAACCAGTGGATGAATTCTTGTATAGAGGCATCATTGGATCACTCTTTTACTTGACAGCTAGTAGACCAAATATCATGTTTTCAACATGTGTCTATGCTAGGTACCAAGCATGCTCTAAAGAGTCTCATTATATAACTACTAAAAGAATACTGAGATATCTAAAGGGCACACCCAATCTTGGGCTTTGGTATCCTAGGAATGGTGATTTTGATCTAACTAGATACACAGATGCAGATTTTGCAGGATGTAAAGAAGTCAGAAAGAGTACATCAGGAACTTATCAATTTTTGGGGAGAAGACTCATCAGTTTGAGCAGTAAGAAGCAAACAAGTATAGATATTTTAACAGGTGAGTCTGAGTATATATCAGTTGGGAGCTGTTGTGCAAAGTTACTATGGATTCAGCATCAACTCCTGGACTATAATATACAACTAAGTAAATCTGTTATGTATTTTGATTTTACTAGTGCAATCTCAATTGCTAATAATCCTGTTTCTCACAGTAGAACCAAACAAATAGAAATCAGATATCACTTTCTTAGAGAATATGTTGAAAAAGGAAATATCTATTTACATTATACTCCAACTGAAAATCAAATTATTGACATATTTACAAAACCCTTAGAAGAAAACAAGTTCAATTTCTTGAAGTTTGAACTAGGAATGTTAAATATAGAATTACCATTTTCATTGGTACCTAAAAAATCCATGTTCAACTTGTATAAGTTAAGTAACAAAGTCTACCAACCTAAATAAACAAGTAAGACATCATAAATGTCAAGAATCTACATTTCAGAAAACAAAATTTTTACTAAGTTAAAAATTGTGTCTAGACACTAGAGAATGTGTCGAGACAGATGAGAAAGTGTTGAGACACCAGAAAGTGTGTTGACACTATAGACAGTAATGTGTCGAGACACAAAAATGTGTGCCGACACTACATAAATGCAAAGTGTCGAGATACTAAAATAAGTGTCGAGACATAAGGGTGTCGAGACCCTAAGGTATGTGTCGAGAGACATAATCCTTGTTTTGACTTGATTCGACACATCTCGACAGACAACTTTCCTTGTGTCGACACTTGGTTTTTACCAAAAAATTTAGAAAAGTCTAAATGCAGCGCTCCCTTTCGACTTCAGGGAAGATTTAACTATAAAAGGGGTGTAAGAGTAGAAGTCGACTACGCTTTCTTTATCTCTTGAACTTTTGCTCCCTGAGTGTTGAGACCTAGAATTCCTTTACTCGACATATCTCTTTCTCAATTTCTCTCAACTCTAAATTGCTCCCAAGAACGACGACAACATCTTTGAAGGGTATGAGCTTGTGCGAAATGGTTCGACTCAGCACAAGTAGAAATTATGACTATTATTGACCTAATTACTGAAGCTGGAATAGAATATCTACTTTCAAACCAACAAACATCTGGAAATAAGAAGTTATAGAGTTCTTATCTAATGCTAAACTAGATTCAAACTCAGAAAAGATCAAGCCTAAGGTAAATTGAGCAAAAGTGAAAATCATAACCAGAAAATTTTTCCAAGGTTTTTCAAATACCAAGAATCGATCAGGAAGATGAAATAGACACCACCAGGACTGCTGAAGCATTAGTGTGGTGTGATTGGCTCCAACCACTAAGATTGGAAGTACCTTAAACAGGAAGGGTATGAATTCCTAAGACAAATTCCTGTCTAAAATAATTGGGAAGGTGTTATTGTGTAAGACTGGAGCACATGACAAAATTTCCGCTTCAATGTTTGAACTGATGATAAAATTTATATTCAAAGTAAAGACAAACTGAAGCAAGATTGCTTTTGACAGAATAACAAAGAGTATTAAGAAGCCCAACATGGGAAGAATTATAAGTCTCTACCTAGTGCAAGTCATTCCTGACAGTCTTAATCTTAAGCTTGGATAAAAGATAAACCACATGAGGAGAATGTACATGAGGATACAAGCAAGGTGTGATAGAGTCCTATCCAAAGAAACACCCGCAGTTGAGAAGAAGAATGAGAAAAAGAAGAAGGCTGTAGTTGTGGAAGAAGATTCTTCCAGTAAGTCAGAAAAATAAGACAGTTCTACCTCTGAAAAATGGGATGATACAATGGCTGAGAAATCTCCAAGGCCCTCACCTGGAACAGGTGATCAGGTGAAGGGGAGACAATCCTAGAAAAGGATCCAATTGAGGGGGAGAACCTCAATGATCTTCCAGAAATAGAAATGGACATAGTAGATACAATAATAATGGAAGTTGTATAAGAGATGGAACAAACAAAGGTTCCTGAAATAGAAATTCCTGAAAGAGATATTAAAGATACATTCTCCAAGGCCATTGAAGAGACAATTATTCTTAATACTGATTTAGATGTCCAGGGGGAGATAACGACTACTCTAGAGGAACCTGTTCCTGATATTGAAGTTCTGCAAGAAGAAACACACTTGGAAAACATCAATGAAGAAGGTGCAACGGTTGAGGGGGAGTCTGCAGATCAACCCCCATCTACTGAAACAGCTAAAGAGCCAGCATCTATTAAGGTAGTTAGTTCTTCTAAATCAGAAGAGGAAGAAGCTCCTCAACTAAAGAAGAGAAAAATAATTAAACTAAAAAAGAGGAGCAAAAGCTACAAGAAAACTATTCAGTCTGGCACAACTCCTGCTCATGCTGTGGATTTAGGTTCAATTATAGCTCAACTACAAATTATGTTAGATCAACAAAGAACTCAACTTGAGAAGTATGTGATGAAAGCAACAAGGAGTTGCAATTTCAATTTACTCAGGAAATTAAATCTATTAGATTTGAAGTAAATCTACTTAAAAAGGATATGATAGATTTCTTTGAAAGGGGAGCAAATGCTGTAGTATATATTGCAAAACAACAAGTAGAATCACAGAAAGTGGAAAATGACATAGCTATAAAACAAGGCTATGTGATGGAAAATCAAACAAGAATGAACAAGAATATGAAAATTATGCATGATACTACTTTTGAAGAAATAAAGCCACAAACTACTGCTTTGGAGACTAAGATAACTTCTGCCACAAGGGATATCAAAACTCATTCAGCCTCATTAATTAAGGATGTCAAGGCTTCTGACAAGGATTTTGATGACCATTTACTGAAAGTTAAGAATTATTGAACCTCAGGAATCCATTATCTAGATGGTCAAGTATGATTTCACAAAAATAATTTGAGGGATCATATGGAAAGAGAAGTCATAAAGGGGGAGAGGGTAATGATAAAGGATTGCTCTGAGCATGCCACTTGGCTCTCAAATAGCATCAGAGACACTTTAGGCCTTCCTCCCCTATTGTATGATGGAGACCAAACTACTGAGTCTGGCTGCCAACCAGCTCATTTTGAGGCCATTCAACCAGATGTCCCATTCATGTATAGAACAGCTCATTTTGAGGACATCCAAACTGTTGTCCAATCCGTGTATAGTCCTTCAGGTCAAATTAAGAATATAGTATGTGAGGAGGTTAAAATGTCTGATTCTGCTACGTTAAAAGAAAAATAAGCTCAAATGTCAAAGAAAAGGTTCAGGGAATAGACTAAAGCTAGGCCAGACTTTGAACAATGGAGCCTAACTTCCAGATCAATTATACTCACAACATGGCAATCAATCAATACAAATATAGCTGATAGGGGAAAATGGTATACAGAGCAAGAGTGGGCTAAGCACTTAAAGCATCAGGAGGTCACCTACAAATTTAGAAATGATCTAAAGGCAGGGAAGATCCCAACTAATTCTGTTGAGCCCAACAAATACTTTCCCAAGCCATATCACTATTTTGAAAGGCAGAGGCTTAAGGAGGAAAAGATCTCTAAAGCCAAGAATGACAAAGGCAAAAAGATAGCTGATGACAATATGCCTGAAGTTAAATCCAAGATACAATCTGGAAAAGTGATTGTCATTAGAGAGCCAGATCTTTCCTAGAATATTCATGAACATTTGTAATTTTGTTTTTTCATTAAGAACTATATAATAAACTGAAATTTGTAAACCGATAACAAATTGGAATGAAAAGTCTGTTTGAACTTGGTTATATTTATGTGTTCATTTCTTTGTTCTTTACATTTTGTTCAACACTTTTAATATATATCTTTATCATCATATTTTGGTATTATGGTGTATATTATTGAAGTGGGGTTATGACTTCTCCAAATAGGGGAGATTGTTGGGTACATTGGGAACTGTGTACCTTATTTGGAGAAGCCCTTTCAACTCAATGATATACACAAATTTGTATTTGATGTATGTTGAGTTTACTTATGCAGTGTCCATGTTGAAAGGAAAAAAATTAAACTAAGTACAAAAGTGTCGAGATACTAGACAAGTGTCGACAACTTTACAAAAGCATTGCTGAGAAAAGGAATCATGTTGTGTCGACACTCAGGACTAGTGCCGACACCCTTATTCAAGTAGTGCTGAGACAGGAAGCAAGCTGTATCGACACCCAGGACTTGGGTCGACACCGTCAGTCAAGAAACCAAGCTGTGTCTACACTCAGGAATAGTGTCGACACATTTTACTCAAGTTATGTCGAGACTGGAAGCAAGCTGTGTCGACACTCAGGACTAGTGTCTACACATTTTACACAAGTTATGTCGATACTGTAAGCAAGCTGTGTCGACACTCACGACTAGTGTCGACACATTTTACACAAGTTATGTCGAGACTGGAAGCAAGCTGTTTCAACACTTAGGACTAGTGTCAACACATTTTACACAAGTTATGTCGCGACTAGAAACCAGCTGTATCGACACACATGACTAGTATCGACACATTTGATACAAGTTGTGTTGAGACAAGAAGCTAGAAGTGTCGACACACTCGATTGTTGTCGACATCCCTATAAGAGAGGTATCGACACTGTTGGGTATTGTATCCACAAAGTACCTGATTTGAAGAAGCCCCTGAACAAACTAAGCTGAATTGACAATGTATTTGACGATCTTCTATCAACTTGTGCTTGCAGCTATTCCATGCTAAGTACACACCAATGTCAGGGTGCAGTGGGTGAATATACATGGGTCTGCACAACGTAATCCCTCGTTGAGTAGATCAGTGTGTTGACTCACGTGTGCTCTCTCTATTGGAGTGTACTAATTTTCAAGTACAGGGTTAAGGTAGATCAAGAGAAGAAGAAGGAGCAAAGATGGGTCAAAGACCAAGTCTTCAAAGGAAGGAAAAAAAAAATCTTCTAAGTCAAAATCGACGGGAATCACTAAGTCATTCCCGTCGAATTCAACGGGAGTCACTTGTGATTCCCGCCGACTTCGACGAGAATCGTTAGTGATTCCCGCCGATTCGACGATAATTAGTCTGCATTCCCGCCGACTTCTTCCGGCTGACAGTTTTCCAACGGGAATTCTGCCAAGGCAGAATCGATGGGAATCGTGAGTGATTCCCGCCGACTTCGACGGGAATGACCAACGATTCCCGCCGATTTTGCCTTAGGCAATTTTCCTCGTTCGCTGGACCGAACCAAGATGCCGTGCGCTGTTTCGGCCGGGGCTAGGGTTTCTCCTTGTGGGTCCCACAAAGGTTTTAGGGTTGGCCTCTGGTATATATATACCCGTATTTTGAACCTCTACAGATAGTCATTCACGCGAAATCAAAAGTAGCCGACGTCGTGCCCTAGCCGATCGTGGAAACCGTCGATCGCTTGTCGCCGCTTGCAGTTCATCGTCGTCACAAACTCCGATCTTCTTTGATCTTCCGACGACAGTACCGAGGCAAGCCGAGCGTCTCACGCATCTCTCTTGAGATCTTTTGTCTCTCGATTCGTTGAACGAGACAAGTTCTCCATTCTGAATCGGTGGAGGCGATTGATCCGACTGAGATCGTTGGTAGACCTTGCTTGCTTCCTCAAGAAGTTTGGATCTACAAAGTATCGCCGCCGCAATCACTTGTCTCCTCCGATCTTGAGAATACCCATTTCAAGAGAGAAATCCGGTTGTGGATTCTTCGTTATTTTCAAGCAAGCTTCAACGAACGAAGAAGGACATCGGAATCTCCAAAAGCTTTGTTTGTATTTTCTTTTACATTCAATTTTGGTTTGTTGTAAAGGAATTTTAATTCCTAGTTGTAAGGGTTGGGTGCAACCCATGGTGGTGGAGTTGTGACTCCTTTGTTGGAAGGGTTCCTTCCATAGTGTAAGGATTGGATTTCAATCCATTTGGAGAAGTTACCGAGTCGTCCCTTGGTGGGAGATAGGTCGAAGGGGGAAAAGTGGACGTACCCAAATAGGGGAACCACTATAATTCTTTGTGTGTTTTCTGTGCTCTGTTTGTTAATTTGTGCAGGTAAAATATATTCCGCAAAAGACTGCACGACACCTATTCCCCCCCCCATAGGTGGATTTAGTCGACACTAGAGACTTTCAAGTGGTATCAGAGGGAGGTTGCTCATCAGTAAGGTTAACACCTTGAGTAAGATCCTGTGTCTAGTGTCAAGAAGGAAGAAGATCTCGGGAATGGACGGACTCAAGTATTTAGGAAAGATCCCAATATGCACCAAGCTGAACTTTCTCATCTGGAAGGAAAGGATCAGGTTCTACATGGAAGCAGTCGACCCCCGACTCTTCATGATAGTGGAGGAGGGACCTTATATCCCCACTAAGGCCTCCACCATTGATCCAACCAAGATGGTGACCAAGAAGCTCTCCGAAATGGATAAGGATGAGATGGTGCTTGTCGGACTAGACAAGAAAGCTCAAAACATCTTAGTCAGCACCATCGATGACTCCATGATGTAGAATTTCAGCAACTGTAGGACTGCCAAGATCATATGGCACTGCCTGATCATTCTGATGGAAGGCATAGATGAAGTAAGGGATGATCGAAGATCCCTTCTGAACCAGAAGTATGAGGCCTTCAAGCAAGGTCCCAAGGAAGAAATCGGAGTGACATTCGAGAACTTCCTGAAGATCGTCAATGCCCTGAAGGGTTATGGCAGAGTATTCACCGATGGTGAACTAAATGACAAATTCCTTAGATCCCTTACTAAGGAATGGGACACCAAGATCTGCGCCATCAGAGAGTTTGGCAAGCTGGCAGAAACTGATCCCCAGATTTTGTTTGGGAAGCTTATGTCCTATGAGCTTCAGCTGAAAACTAGAAAAGCTGAAGAAGAAGCCGATAAGGCCGCTTCCAAAGAAAAGACTGTAGCCCTGAAAGCACTTCACTCAAGGAAAGGCAAGGGTGCAGCCTCGTCCCGCTCTTGGAAAAAGGATGAGGAAGAAGACTCTGAGCCATGCTCTTCCGGCTTAGAGCTATCTGAAGAAGAATTCTCCTTCATCACTCGAGAGTTCAAGAAGTTCCTCAAGATGAGGAATCAAAGAAAGAGAGACGGCTCCTCCTCCAGACATCAGAAGAATAATTACTCTTCTGACAGGTATGAGTCTAAACAGAACAAACATCGCTCTGCTGAAATTATCTGCTTTGGATGCAATAAGCCAGGCCATGTCGTTGCTGACTGCCACCAAAGCAAGAGAGATAAGGGGAAAGGAGAGGAGCACAAGTCCTCTAGATATAAGATGAAGGAGAGGAGCTACATTGCTAAGAAGCCAAAGACACTGAGTGAATCTGATTCGTCAGACTCCAGTGATGATAAGGAAGCCTACTTCGGGCTAATGGGTCTCTCCGACTCAGATAGAGACTGTCCCCCATTTACTGGGAAGGTAAAAGATCGCACCCCCCTCTCTGACTCTGACTCTGAATCTCCTGAAGATGATCATGGGGACAGTCCATCTGCCCGTAAAGCTGAACTCCTCGAAAAGTATTAGCTTCTGCTCAAAACTTTCGAAGAGTGCCGAAAGAGTTTGAGCGCTCAGAAAAAGGAAGTCAAATTCCATAAGGCTGAGGGTGTGTCCCTAGGAGAAGAGATCACTAGATTAATTTCTCCTGACAGGAACACCTTGACCTGACTTCTGAGCACTCAGGTTCTCTAAGGTTTCTTGACCAAAAACAGGAAGAAATCAACAAGTTGGAAGAACAGCTTGCGGTAGAGAGGAAGATTGTCAAAAGCTTCTCTATGCCCAAGACCGTTCTTCCTCTGGTTGATGATCTCTGCTAAGGCTAAGGGGGCTGGCTTAGGGCATGTGGGAGGGCTTGGCAAATCATCCAGGAGAAACAGAAATCATAGGAAAAATAAGGCTGCTAAGAAGGCCTCTGCTGTAGAAAAGGGAAAGGCCCCACTCGGTCTTGTTTCATTCAGAAAGCCTGGCTTTCCTTGTAATGAGCAGGACTTTGAGTCAACCTATGGCCACTTCTTCTGGCCCTCAGTTGAAAAGCCCAAGAGTCGGTATGATGGTTGTCCCTTCCTCCGCAACTACGATGAGAGTGTCTTCAAGGCACCTTATGAGGAAATCCAAGTGGAGAATTATGGCCATTTCTCTAGCGGCCATAATAGGAAGCAGGCACCAAAGGCCAAGCCTGTTATACTAAAGGAACAGGAAGTGAAGAAGTCGTGTGATTGCTGTCACCATGATGCCTCCACCTCCAGATCTAAGGCCCTGGCTGGACCCACCGTTCCAAGGGTAAAGCAGGAGCCTAGGAAACGGTACAACAGGTTTGACTGTTGGTGCTGTGGCAAAGTTGTTCACTTTGTCGTGGATTGCTTATTTAATCCAAGATACAATGAGACTCCTTTTGTTAGCAATGCGAGGCCGACCACTCGTAGGGTTAACCAACCGAGGGGGAGTGTGCTAACAAGGAATCTAGGACCATAGTTTGATTGGGTTCCTAAGGAAAACTAATTATGTTTTGCAGGTATGTCCAAAGGCCACCAAAACGCCAATCTGGTACTTGGACAGTGGATGTTCCCGGCATATGACCGAGACAAGAATCCTGTTGCGTGATTACTCCCCAGTCGAAATTGGACCCAAAGTCATCTTTGGAGGATCTGATCGAGGAGTCACCAGGGGTTATGGTATGATTTCCAACGGTGTATTCTCTATCACAGACATGGCCTATGTTGAAGGGTTAAACCATAACCTGATCAGTGTAAGCCAGTTGTGTGATAAAGGATACGATGTTAAGTTCTGCAAGGAAAAGTGCTTGATAATATCGTGTGCCTCTTCAGAGAAGGTATTAACGGGCATTAGGAGCAGAAATATCTTTTGCTTAGATTTTCTTAGCTTAGACTCTTCTACCCCTGTGTGCCTAGTAGCTAAAGGCAGTGCATCTCTTTGTGAACAATGGCACAAGAGATTATCACATATTAATTTCAAGACTATTAATATGTTGTTTTCCAAGAATTTAGTAAGGGATGCCCCTACTATTAAGTGCATAAAAGATAGCCCTTGTCCTGCATGCCAGAAGGGCAAACAGACTCGGGCTACCTTTAAGGGCATTGCAGACAAAGACTCTTCCAGATGTCTTCATCTTCTGCATGGATTTGTTCGGTCCAGTGCAAGTTCATAGCTTAGGAGGCAAATCATATAAGCTAGTGATTGTTGATGATCACTCTCTGTTTACGTGGGTGTTCTTCTTGAAACAAAAGTCAGATACGTTTGACATCTTCACTAATTTTATCAAGCAGATTCAGAACGAACTTAACTGCTCCGTGGTCATAATCAGAAGTGACCATGGAACAGAATTCGAGTCTGGTGCTATGACAGAATTCTTTGAAGAACATGGTATCTTTCATGAGTTTTCCTCCCCGCGTACTCCTCAACAAAACGGAGTTGCGGAGAGGAGAAATAGAACGCTCATTGAAGCATGTACGATAATGTTGAATGACGCTTCTCTTCCAGAGTACTTCTTAGCAGAGGCTGTCAATGCGGCTTGTCATGTGCAGAACCGAGCATTGATCAACAAGAATCATTGTAAGACGCCTTATGAGCTATTGAAAGGCAGGAAACCGACCATGTCCTATTAAAGGATTTTTGGCTGCAGATACTATGTACTCAATAATGGGAAGTAGCCACGTACTAAATTCAGAGAAAAATGCTTCGAAGGCATCTTGATGGGCTATAGTAGCCATAGTCGGGCATATAGGGTTTTCAATAAGAAAACCCTAGTGGTAGAGGAGTCCATTAATGTTGTATTTGATGAAGGAAGCTTGCTTCATAGCAATTCTTTCAGTGGAATTCTTGAAGATGCAGGTGCAAGGCTTGAACAGCTAAGTCTCGATGAGACTACTAAAGATGAAACTCCCAAGTACGTCAAGGTCTCCACCTCAATGCCAACTAGAGAAGATGATGATCAGGATTGAGAAAATCTCCCAGAAGAGGGAGGAGCCCGAGAAGCTTTTAGAGCTCCAGATACCAGACTCTTAGAGCTCCGACACGTGAGGGATCATCCCAGAGATCAGATCATAGGAGATCCTCGTGACGGTGTTATAACTTGCAGAGGTATAATTAACGAGATTCTGCACCTTAGTTTTCTGTCACAGGTTGAGCCAAAGAAGTTCGACGAAGCGAATAAAGATGTGTCATGGATATTGGCCATGCAAGAAGAATTGCATCAATTCGAACGATGCAACGTCTGGACGCTTGTTCCCAGACCAAAGAAATAGAATATGATCGGCACTAAGTGGATCTTCAGAAACAAACTGGATGAACATGGTGTCATCATCAAGAACAAGGCCAGACTGGTGGCTCAAGGTTACAGACAGTAGGAGGGGATTGACTTCGACCAAACCTTTGCACCAGTTGCAAGGCTCGAGGCAATCAGATTGTTCTTGGCGTATGACTCTCACAAAGGATTCACTGTCTATCAAATGGACGTGGAATATGCGTTCTTAAATGGAAATTTGAAAGAGGAAGTATATGTCACGCAACCCCCAGGTTTTGTTAATCCTACATTCCCTAATCATGTTTACTTTCTTAATAAAGCATTATATGGCTTAAAACAAGCTCCTCGAGCTTGGTATGAAACTCTGTCTAGTTTTCTTCTTGAGAACAAGTTCTCGAGAGGAAAAATAGATAAGACATTGTTTCTTAGGGAAGTCAAAGGCAAGATTTTGCTGGTGCAAATCTATGTCGATGACATAATATTCGGCTCAACGCACAACAACCTGTGCAAGAAGTTTTCTAAACTTATGCAAGGGAAGTTTGAAATGAGCAGCATGGGTGAGCTAAAGTACTTCTTGGGACTTATAGTGAAACAGTCTGAGGATGGAATTTTCATTTCTCAGACGAAGTTCACAAATGAACTCCTCAAGAAATTCGGAATGGAGAATGCAACCTCTATGAGGACTCTAATGGGATCCACTGTGTCTCTGGACAAGGATGAGAAAGGGAAACCTTTTGATGAAACAAAATACAGAAGCATAATTGGATCCCTACTCTACCTTACTGCTAGTAGACCGGATATTATGTTTTCCACATGCGTTTGTGCCAGATATCAGGTGAACACTAAGGAATCTCATTATGTCGTTGCAAAGCGAATTCTTAGATTCCTTAAAGGTACACCAAATCTTGGCTTGTGGTACCCAAGAAACAATGATGTCGAGCTGATAGGCTTTTCAGATGCTGATTTTGCAGGAAGTAGGGATGATAGGAAAAGCACTTCCAGGACGTGCCAATTCCTCGGAAGAAGGCTTATTTCACGGAACAGTAAAAAGCAGAACTGTGTCGCAACCTCTACGGCTGAATCAGAGTACATCTCAGCAGGCAGCTGTTGCGCACAACTTCTATGGATCAGAAATCAACTCGAAAATTATGACTTGCAGTTCAGAGAAGTTCCTATGTATTGCGACTCCTCGAGCGCAAATCAACAATCCTGTGTCGCACAGCAGAACAAAGCATATTGAAGTGCGCTACCACTTCATTGGTGAGCATGTGGAAAACAAAGATATCTCTCTCTGCTATGTCCCCACGGATAAGCAGATTGCAGATATCTTAACAAAGCCCCTAGACAAGGCCAAGTTCAGTCTCTTCAAAACTGAACTCGGCATGCTGAACTATGAAAATTGAAGACTGAAGGGCTCTATGCTCTTAGATCAAGGGGGAGCATCAACGATGTAAGACCCCATTTTTTTTTTTTTGAAAACCCGGGGTCTTATGCCCAGAACCGCCGCTTTGCGGTGACACCTTCGCACCCGGGAAGGTCGCCACTACAACGCGCCGATTCTGCCGGCCTTTTCGATCACAATAAGTAGCAAGCAAGAGAGAAGCAAGTCCACCAAAAGAGAATATCACATAAAATAAAACTCCACGAAGGGAGTGTCCACAGAAAATCATCAGAGTATAAATAGTCTAGAAATAAAAGGGCTCATGCCTGGTACATCAAGTCCTCACTACAAAATCACTCAATGCGGAAGCAAAACTAAATCTCTACTAAAGGGCCGGGACTCACAGTCCCCGTAGTCTGGACTCCCGTGCTAGACTGTCCCATCTCCAAGCGTACCGGCCTCCTGGGCTGCTCCTCCATGCTGGGCTCCGCGATCCCCTAAAATGATATGGTTCGAAAACCGTTAGTCTAAAAGACTAAGTCCTATCATCCCCCACCCCTTCCCCCATGCTCTAAGGCACCGGGCGGAGAGGAAGAAAGGGGAGGACATGAAAGTGGAGAGTAGTCAAAAGCAGATGACGGTGGACCTAACTAGCAAGTTATGACATGGGAGCAATATAAATGTTGAAATAGGTATAACAGTAAGGAAGTAAGTAAGAAATTAAACCTTCACTTATGTGAGTACACATAAGCCAAGGGATCTTTTGCAAGGCTCCCATCGTATAAAGTGTCCCATACCACTTATACGTTGGGGTGTCGGTTATCAAACAGCAGCATATATATATATTGAAATTAACCTTTGATTTATAAACTTGCCCACACAAGCTTATAGACCAAGGGGTCGTTTTGCAAGTCCTAAAGTATAAGCGTCCCATTCCACTTATACTTTGGGTGCCAAGGTTGTTATGAATGATTATGGCATGCAGCTATATGGTGGGTATGATGATCAAGCAGTGCAACTCACACACCCAACTTTGTGTACACAAACCTTTAGTTCCCCCTTTCTGGAGATAACTCCCAGGATACTCCCGTAGTGGCAGACGGAAGCGGTGGGTTGGGCCTCGCCCACCTCAAAACCAGTAAAAGCACTACTGGTCTGACCTATCGTACGCCCTCAATGCCTGGTGCACGAGGCGGACTCCTGCGTACTCTTGCCGACTGGTCCGCCTGACTTAACCTTGGCTAAGTGCTAGTCACCTTGCCGAGTCAACGATATCGGTGTCGGTGCAATCGAACTCCCCGATATCGAGAACCCACCACCTTAACCTTTCCTATTTTTATGCACATGCAGCAGTTTAATATATAACAATTTAAAGTGTCAAACTCCCGGGCTAAACCGTCTGTATTAACCACGTCCGAGACCAAATTCCCCGGACTAAACCGTCCGGCTCATCTCCAGACTTCATCCCTTAGAACACCCGGGACGGTGCCCCCTTGAACACCTCGGGACGACTTAACCACCACCAACCCTCACTAATGAGTGTGTGCAATGTGAATCCCTATTAGGCTAATTACTCTTTCGTTTGTTTTAAGATTTACGTTAGCCCAGGACTGCCCCCGGCATACCCCGTGAAGGGCTCTCAAGGGGCACTAGGAACCAAGACGGTGCATTACGGCCCGAAGTTCCCTTTCGCAAGGCACTTATTATTGTTGGTTGATTACCCTTTTCCCAATCCCTTTTTAATGTTATAATGAATCTAACCCTAGTGTACTTGACTCTTCCACTCCTAGGGCAAGACGATCTTTCGTCTACCCCGAGCACCTCCTATGCTAGCCAAACACCTCTTACTCATCATAATCTCCAATGATGAATTCCATGCTCATTTTCCCAAGCCTATAAGGTACAAAACTCCACCCTTATATCCATGTCCCATACTAACACTGTTCATGCCTTTTTCACACCAGAGATACCCTTCTACCCTATACGTTGCCCATGATAGAACGTCCATTAAATTCTCTTCCAAAACCCTTGTAATAATTACTGGGAATCTACCATGTCATAATATGCCTAAATCCAGAAAATTATAATTTTTCCTAATTAAATTGATAATTAATTAATTTTCCAAATAATTGACCATGGGTGATAATGAACATGAACTACATGATCTACTCAAGTATTGGTCATCCAAAAATTATAGTTACTGTATAACAGTGAATTGTTACTAAATATTAACTCCCATGATTTTACAAATAGTATTTATCCTCTAATTAAATTATTCATCAAAATTTCACAATTCATATTTAATGAAGGAAGTACAACAATTAATCATCATAAAAATTATGTAAAAATTACAGAGCCTTGGTAATCATCAGAAAAGTCCTCTGCCCAAAAATAATAATTTTATTTGCATTCAATATACCAAATTAAATTTATCTAAATTTTTATGGGCAATAACATTTAATGAAGAAACCCCTAAATTTATAATTCAAATAATTCTATAAAAATTCACAGAGATGTAATATGATATTAAAACTCCTCTGACTAAATTTCACAAACTTTAAATGACTGGTTACTTCATAAATAATTCCTAAGTAAAAATCTCTATTTGCTAAGTTGTGAAGGAAGTACTCTAATTATTATCCCATAAATCATGATAAAATTTCCAGAGGTTTAATATATCCTAAAAACATGGTGTACACAATTTCATAAAAATCTAAATCATATTACCACATAAATTATTTCTCCAAAGATTCTACGATTATGCACTTTTGTTAAGATACCCATATGAAAGCTTATTTAAATTTCATGAAACAACAACTACTGTTCAATATATCAAAATTAACACCCTCTATCATAACTTTACATAAACTTAAGATCATTTGACTCATCATCCATTCCATAAGGTATAAAGTCCTAATTTTGTATAATTAGAATTAAGTGGTGTGACTAAGTACCCATACCATGCAACTCCATCCTAGGGCATAATCTCACCCCTAGAACATCATGGACCAACTCTAGATCCATACAAGGACATAAAACCCTATGTCCTTCACAAACCCCATAGATCAACCCTTAAGGTTTGAACTTGGATCCTAGGGCAAACCCACCTCAAACCATCTCAAATTCCATGAGGGGGGGTTTTCTCTGTCCATGGGGCTCTGGCCAAAATCCCAACCCATTTGGGTGAGAATTGGACCCACCATGCCCCAACAACCCCTTGCCCTAATTTTCCCCTTTAAGGACCAATCTTTGGTCACATCAAAACCCAATCATTTCAAGTCCAATTGGGCTGAAATTTTTATCAGAGCTAAAAGATAACCCTAAAAACATGCCTCCAAAATTTTGGAGACTTTTGAGGTGATTTGACCCTTTAAATAATTCCTAAATGAATTATTAAATTTTTACAAAAACTATAGAAATATTATATCCAAAAATTCCCATTTTTGGATATGTTGTTTTGACAGATGTAAATAGCCCCCACACCAAATTTCAGCTCATTTGGATGGCTGGATTGATGGGGGCACTCAAAACATTGTCTGATCAGCCCTAGGTATAGACCCCACCAAAATGAGTGCTGAGGTCAGACCTAATGTCCAAATTGGTCCAAACAAATTTTAAAATAAACTAGACTCAAAGTGCTACAGTTTTCATATTAACCATTTTTCCTGCAGAGGTCTCTAAGTAATTTTTAATATTTATTTTAAAACCACCCAATAACTGTTACAGAAATACATATAAATCTGGAACTTAAATGACAGATCTTGCCCGAATCTCAAAGCCCATCCGACGGCCCGCCGTCATCTTCTTCCTCCAGCCGACGGCGGAGATTCGCCCGTCCTGGGTGATATTGCGGGAGGTTTTCCCGGCCACCCGGCCACCTCCCCGGCCGACCACCACCACCACCACCTTCGGGGAGGTGGGGGCTACCCCTAGCCGGCGGCACCGCCGCCGGAACAGTGGAATCCGGCCAACCCGAGAGGTAGAATTTCGGCCGATTTTCTCATTTTTTTCGAATTGGATCGGGCTCAATCGAGCCCGATTCTTGTTCTAATGGATTCCTAGGATCTATACATGAGTAAAGAGGAGGAGGAGGACCTGAGTTGCGGCTTGTAGACGGGCTGAATTCCTCCTTGCCATTTTCGGCCACCAAGCTTGAGCTCCTCTCCAACTTCTACACCAACCTCTCTGGAATTGGAAAAGGAACGGGGGAAAAACTTGCCCTTGCTCTGGTGAAGCTTCTTAATGAAGGAATTTGGGAGAGGATAAGTGTAACTCCCCAATTTTGAATTTCCCCATTAATGGCCATTAAGCCTATTTTCAGTTTTTCCTCCAATTGGTGGGGCTGAGCCACCTCCTTAGCTGGCCGCCTTAGGGAAACTCTTCCCCTCCACCAGAGGAGTAAAAGCCCCATGATGGTGGGGGTTATGGAGCCTCCATGGCCATGATGGCCATTAAGCCCCTCTTTCTCTCTCCTCCAAATTGGGGAAAATTTGAATTCCTCTCTCCTAGTCATCATGGATGATATTGCTGGTGGGTCCAGCCCAAATACACCCCTTTTTTAAACTCATCAAACAAGGTTAGCCCAAGTGGATTGAGCTTGGACTTGAGTTAGCCTATTTGGGCTAGTTTGACCAAATTAGGGCTTGGGTTGACTTTGGTCAATTTGGCCACTTCACTTGCCCCCAATGGGTTCTTAGTGACCCTATGAACCACCTAAAAGGTTAAGGGTGGTGTGGTGAAGTCCTGGGAACAAGATGGGGTCCTTAAGTCAACCCTAAGTTAGGTGATTATCAAGTGTTATTTGCAACCCATGATGATCTCACCTTCTTTCCTTAGTACACTTGGCTTTCTTGGGCTCCTAAGGGTTTTGTCATGACCTAATCATGACAAAACACTCCTAGGGGTCTAGCTGTCTGAGGGATGTTACAAATCCCAATACATAAAAATAAAAATTTCGTCCCCGAAATTCAAGTTAAGCCTACGGGTTTCAATAAAACGAAAAATAATGTAACATCCCGAGAGGTTTAAAGGAGTACCTGATACGAAAAGTTCCGGATACCTTTGCTGCATCAAGTCCTGCGGTTCCCTAGTGTGCTCCTCTTGTCCATGATTTCTCCACAAGACCTTGACCAGCGGAACCTTCTTGCGTCGTAAGACTCGCATCCCAGTATCGTCTATCCGGATCGGCTCCAGGTGCACCGATCGATCGGAAGCTATAGGCCCATCCGTAGTCGTAATCTGCTGCTCCGGCCGAAGTAGAGCTCTCCTGAGGGAGGACACGTGGAAGACGTCGTGCAAACCCGCTAGCTCCGGTGGCAGCTCCAATCTATATGCCAAGGGACCGATCCGCTCCAGGATCCTGTAAGGCCCCATGTATCTCGGACTGAGCTTTTTCCGGCCACGCACCCGCGAGACTCCATGCATCGGTCGTATCTTCAAGAATACCCGGTCTCCTACCTGAAACTCTACTTGACGATGCCGAGCGTCATAATACTTTGCTTGCCTGCTCTGCGCCTCTAACATCCGGTCCCGGATCAGTCTCACCTGAGCCTCGGTGTCTTCCACAAACTCTGAGTCCAGAATCTTCGGATCCACGTCCTGCAGCCAAGATAACGGTGTCCTACACCTTCTCCCATACAGAGCCTCGTAAGGAGCCATCCGTATGCTGGACTGATAACTGTTGTTATACGAGAACTCCACCAATGGCAGCATCTTCTCCCAGGGCTCTCCGCGGTCTACAATACATAGTCTCAGAAGGTCTTCCAGCGTCCGATTGGTACGCTCCGTCTGCCCGTCAGTCTGGGGGTGGAAGGCCGTACTGAAAGTCAGTCGGGAGCCAAGGTACGCCTGCACCGATTTCCACTCTCTAGACGTAAACCGCCCATCTCGATCTGATACGATCGTCCTTGGCACGCCGTGATAACGAATATACTGCTCCACGAACTTCCGAACCAACACTCCAACATAGTCGTCCTTCCTGATCGGGATGAACCTAGCCACCTTCGTTAGACGGTCCACGATCACCCAGATCGAATCGTTTCCCGTCCGTGATCGAGGTAGGCCGTGGATGAAGTCCATCGCGATGTCCTCAAATTTCCACTCCGGCACCGGGAGTGGCTGTAATAAACCAGCGGGATGTCTACACTCTGCCTTCACTAACTGGCATGTCTCGCAGTGGGTCACGAAGTACGTAATGTCTTTCTTCATCCCTGGCCAAAACATCATCTTCTTCAAATCTGCCGTCATCTTCGTGATCCCCGGGTGTATAGAATATCTACTACAATGCGCCTCCGTCATGATGTCCTCCCGAACCCGGCCTCCTGCAGGTATATAAACCCTGCCTCTGAAATGTAGCAATCCGTCTCTCAGGGAATAATCTCCTGTCGAACCCTCCTCCAAGGCTCGGAATATTGGCACTGCCCATGCATCTGTCCTTTGTTCGTCCCGGATGCGGTCCCGAATATCATCAATAGCCACCATCGATGCCAGATACTCCCTATATAGCTCTGGGTCATCCTCGGACACTAGGGATATCTGCATATCTCTGAAGGTCCGAACTAGCTCCATGGACATAACCTGGGGCCTGGCTTCGGAAGTGGCCGCTCTCCGACTCAACGCGTCGGCCACCACGTTTGCCCTCCCTGGGTGGTAGTGCATCTCATACTGATAATCTGCTAAGAACTCCACCCAGCGCCTCTGCCTGATATTCAGCTCCTTCTGCGTGTCCACATATTTCAAGTTCTTGTGATCGGAGAAGATATCGCAGTGGACTCCATAAAGATAATGGCGCCAGACCTTCAGAGCAAAAACGACCGCTCCCATCTCGAGGTCATGCACCGGGTAGTTCCTCTCATGGGTCTTCAGCTGGCGGGAGGCATATGCTATGACATGTCCGTTCTGCATCAGCACCGCTCCCATCCCTTGGTATGATGCGTCGGTATACACCTGGAATCCTTCCTTTCCAGATGGAAGGGCCAGTATCGGGGCTGAGATGAGTCGGTCCTTTAGCTCCTGGAAAGCCGCCTGGCACTGAGCGGTCCAAACGAAAGGCGCCTCCTTCCTTGTTAAAGATGTGAGGGGGAGGGCAATTTGAGAGAACCCTTTCACGAACTTCCGGTAATAACCGGCAAGTCCCAAGAAACTTCGTACATCGGTGGCTGTCTTCAACGGCGGCCAATCTCGAACTGCCTGAATCTTTGCGGGATCCACTGCCAACCCGGCTCCGCTGATAATATGGCCTAGGAAAGCCACCTCCTTCAACCAAAACTGACACTTGCTGAGTTTCGCATAAAGGTGATGCTCCCGCAACCTCTGTAGAGTCAGTGCCAGATGCCGGGTGTGCTCCTCCTCCGTCCTAGAGTAGATCAGGATGTCGTCTATGAACACTATAACGAACACATCCAGGTAGGCCTCAAAAAACCCGGTTCATGAGGCTCATGAACGCCGACGGCGCATTTGTGAGCCCGAAGGGCATCACGGTGAACTCATACAAGCCATATCTGCTACTGAAGGCCGTCTTCGGAATATCCTCCTCCTGGATCCGCAGCTGGTAGTATCCTGACCTCAAGTCCAGCTTCGAAAAATAGTGGGCTCCCTCTAGCTGGTCGAACAACTCGTCTATCCGGGGGAGCGGATAGGTATTCCGGACGGTCAGTCTGTTTAGTGCTCGATAATCGATGCACAGGCGAAGTGTCCCATCCTTCTTCTTCACGAATAGGACCGGAGCTCCCCATGGCGAAGAACTCGGTCTAACAAATCCCGCCTCCACCAACTCTTGCAACTGAGTCTGAAACTCCGCCAACTCCTTCGGGGCCATCCGATAGGGAGCCCTGGATATCGGCTTAGCCCCTGGCACCAACTGAATCTGGAAATCCTTCTCCCTGTGCGGAGGCAATCCTGGCAGCTTCTTTGGAAACACATCGGCGTAATCACAAACCACCGGTATATTGGCAATCCGGTCCTTCTCCTCGGTCATCTCGAACAGTACCTGATATACCATGTCTCCCTGTAGATGGGCCTTGACGGCCTGAATAGAGGATAAGAAAATATAGGACGCAGGTCTAATACCTTCCATCACGATGAGAGAATCCCCATATCTAAGGGTAACCTTCTTGGCCAAGCAGTCAATCTGGGCATGGTTCCAATGAAGCCATGACATACCCAGAATCAGATCATAATCTGGCAGTGGCAAGACCGTCGCTGACGCTTCGAAAGGTTTCCCGCCTATCCATGCCTCCATATTGCAACGGGATGAGGTGAACAGCTCCGACCCGTCAGGTAGCCGTATCTTCATCATCGACCCCGTGAATTTCTCCACGCCATCCAACCCTTGGATAAAGGTCTCCGACACAAACGAGTGCGAGGCACCCGTGTCGAAGAGAGTGTGTGCGGGTTTGCCGCAAATGAAGACAATGCCTGAGATTGTGACTTAACTTAGAGTTTTATTCTTGGTTTTTACTACCTAATGCTAAAAACAGTTAATTCCTAGGAAAGGATGGAAAATGGTTTAAGACAAAGCAAACAAACATAGTCATACCTGTGATCACTTGCTCAGGTTGTCGGGGCTGGGCCAGGTCCAGTGCATATACCTGCTCCCTTTCTTGCCTACGGTCTCCGCCCTGGTATCCTTGTCCTTGACCGCGTCCTCGACCTCCATAGTGCTGAGCAGGTGGGGCAATCTGTGGCGCTAGTGGGGGCCCCCTTCTCATAGGGCAGTTCCTCTTGATATGCCCCACCTGACGGCAGTGAAAACACTCTGGTGGAGGGTAAGCCCTCCCTCCTGGTCTCTGCAAATCCTGCATCTGTGGTCTTGGTATCTCCCGCATCTGGAGGGGCTGGGGAGCTAGAGTCACCTGCTCCCTCGACTCCTGTCTCGCCTCCTGACGAGGCTGATCCTCCATCCTGCCCACATCTGTAACACGACCTCGTCGCTGCTCATTTCTTGCTCCACGATTCTGATCCTCCAATGGCCGCTTCCGGCCTCGGGTAGCGTGCCAGTCTGCCTCGATCCTCTTGGCCATCTCTAGCATCCGAGGAATAGGCCCATCGGACACGAACAATAGGGCCTCACTCAAATCCTCCTTCAAGCCCTTGTAAAACCTCTTGGTGTACCCGGCTTCGTCCAGCTGATAAGAATCTGCATATCGGGCTAGATGATCGAACTCCCGATGGTACTCCACCACCGACCTGGTGCCCTGCTTTAGCTGTAAGAACCGGTCTTCAAGCTCATCCCTGGCCGATTGCGGAACAAAATGTTCCAACAACGCGACCCTGAATTCTCCCCAAGTGACCTCCGCAACCTCCCTGTCAGCATAAGTCTTGTCCAGGAGTGTCTTCCACCACCTCTTGGCATGGGACTCTAGGCAAGAGACCACCAACGCCACCCTCTCCTCCACCGGGCATCGTATCCCAGTCAGCATCTCATGCATGATGTCCAACCACTCCTCTGTCCGAACTGCCGTCTCTGTCCCCAAGTAGGACGGGGGAGAAAGTCCTCGGAATATACTCAGCCAGTTGGCTCCCGGAATCAACTGCGGAGCCGGAGCCTGTTGAGCCCTGAAGGCTTCTAGGATGGCTGTCAAAGTCTGCCCCATGTCCGTCTGAAGGAAAGGAGCGGGAGCTGGTGGAGGTGGTGCAGCATCCGGAGTCTGCAAAACCTCACCCTGTGGAGTAGGCTGCGCTGAGGGCTGCGAAAAGAAAATTTTTATTATGAGAAAACGGTTCGAAAGAACTAAATGTGGACAATTATATGTGATTCCCCTTATGGGCACACCACTGCTTCCGCTGCTTAGTTTGTCCGCAAACTAAACTCGCACGGGGGTGACCCAGGGATTTGTGGACTGCTACTAATCCGATCGATGTTTCCTCTGATACCACTTTGTAAGACCCCATTTTTTTTTTTTTTTTGAAAACCCGGGGTCTTATGCCCAGAACCGCCGCTTTGCGGTGACACCTTCGCACCCGGGAAGGTCGCCACTACAACGCGCCGATTCTGCCGGCCTTTTCGATCACAATAAGTAGCAAGCAAGAGAGAAGCAAGTCCACCAAAAGAGAATATCACATAAAATAAAACTCCACGAAGGGAGTGTCCACAGAAAATCATCAGAGTATAAATAGTCTAGAAATAAAAGGGCTCATGCCCGGTACATCAAGTCCTCACTACAAAATCACTCAATGCGGAAGCAAAACTAAATCTCTACTAAAGGGCCGGGACTCACAGTCCCCATAGTCTGGACTCCCGTGCTAGACTGTCCCATCTCCAAGCGTACCGGCCTCCTGGGCTGCTCCTCCATGCTGGGCTCCGCGATCCCCTAAAATGATATGGTTCGAAAACCGTTAGTCTAAAAGACTAAGTCCTATCATCCCCCACCCCTTCCCCCATGCTCTAAGGCACCGGGCGGAGAGGAAGAAAGGGGAGGACATGAAAGTGGAGAGTAGTCAAAAGCAGATGACGGTGGACCTAACTAGCAAGTTATGACATGGGAGCAATATAAATGTTGAAATAGGTATAACAGTAAGGAAGTAAGTAAGAAATTAAACCTTCACTTATGTGAGTACACATAAGCCAAGGGATCTTTTGCAAGGCTCCCATCGTATAAAGTGTCCCATACCACTTATACGTTGGGGTGTCGGTTATCAAACAGCAGCATATATATATATTGAAATTAACCTTTGATTTATAAACTTGCCCACACAAGCTTATAGACCAAGGGGTCGTTTTGCAAGTCCTAAAGTATAAGCGTCCCATTCCACTTATACTTTGGGTGCCAAGGTTGTTATGAATGATTATGGCATGCAGCTATATGGTGGGTATGATGATCAAGCAGTGCAACTCACACACCCAACTTTGTGTACACAAACCTTTAGTTCCCCCTTTCTGGAGATAACTCCCAGGATACTCCCGTAGTGGCAGACGGAAGCGGTGGGTTGGGCCTCGCCCACCTCAAAACCAGTAAAAGCACTACTGGTCTGACCTATCGTACGCCCTCAACGCCTGGTGCACGAGGCGGACTCCTGCGTACTCTTGCCGACTGGTCCGCCGGACTTAACCTTGGCTAAGTGCTAGTCACCTTGCCGAGTCAACGATATCGGTGTCGGTGCAATCGAACTCCCCGATATCGAGAACCCACCACCTTAACCTTTCCTATTTTTATGCACATGCAGCAGTTTAATATATAACAATTTAAAGTGTCAAACTCCCGGGCTAAACCGTCTGTATTAACCACGTCCGAGACCAAATTCCCCGGACTAAACCGTCCGGCTCATCTCCAGACTTCATCCCTTAGAACACCCGGGACGGTGCACCCTTGAACACCTCGGGACGACTTAACCACCACCAACCCTCACTAATGAGTGTGTGCAATGTGAATCCCTATTAGGCTAATTACTCTTTCGTTTGTTTTAAGATTTACGTTAGCCCAGGACTGCCCCCGGCATACCCCGTGAAGGGCTCCCAAGGGGCACTAGGAACCAAGACGGTGCATTACGGCCCGAAGTTCCCTTTCGCAAGGCACTTATTATTGTTGGTTGATTACCCTTTTCCCAATCCCTTTTTAATGTTATAATGAATCTAACCCTAGTGTACTTGACTCTTCCACTCCTAGGGCAAGACGATCTTTCGTCTACCCCGAGCACCTCCTATGCTAGCCAAACACATCTTACTCATCATAATCTCTAATGATGAATTCCATGCTCATTTTCCCAAGCCTATAAGGTACAAAACTCCACCCTTATATCCATGTCCCATACTAACACTGTTCATGCCTTTTTCACACCAGAGATACCCTTCTACCCTATACGTTGCCCATGATAGAACGTCCATTAAATTCTCTTCCAAAACCCTTGTAATAATTACTGGGAATCTACCATGTCATAATATGCCTAAATCCAGAAAATTATAATTTTTCCTAATTAAATTGATAATTAATTAATTTTCCAAATAATTGACCATGGGTGATAATGAACATGAACTACATGATCTACTCAAGTATTGGTCATCCAAAAATTATAGTTACTGTATAACAGTGAATTGTTACTAAATATTAACTCCCATGATTTTACAAATAGTATTTATCCTCTAATTAAATTATTCATCAAAATTTCACAATTCATATTTAATGAAGGAAGTACAACAATTAATCATCATAAAAATTATGTAAAAATTACAGAGCCTTGGTAATCATCAGAAAAGTCCTCTGCCCAAAAATAATAATTTTATTTGCATTCAATATACCAAATTAAATTTATCTAAATTTTTATGGGCAATAACATTTAATGAAGAAACCCCTAAATTTATAATTCAAATAATTCCATAAAAATTCACAGAGATGTAATATGATATTAAAACTCCTCTGACTAAATTTCACAAACTTTAAATGACTGGTTACTTCATAAATAATTCCTAAGTAAAAATCTCTATTTGCTAAGTTGTGAAGGAAGTACTCTAATTATTATCCCATAAATCATGATAAAATTTCCAGAGGTTTAATATATCCTAAAAACATGGTGTACACAATTTCATAAAAATCTAAATCATATTACCACATAAATTATTTCTCCAAAGATTCTACGATTATGCACTTTTGTTAAGATACCCATATGAAAGCTTATTTAAATTTCATGAAACAACAACTACTGTTCAATATATCAAAATTAACACCCTCTATCATAACTTTACATAAACTTAAGATCATTTGACTCATCATCCATTCCATAAGGTATAAAGTCCTAATTTTGTATAATTAGAATTAAGTGATGTGACTAAGTACCCATACCATGCAACTCCATCCTAGGGCATAATCTCACCCCTAGAACATCATGGACCAACTCTAGATCCATACAAGGACATAAAACCCTATGTCCTTCACAAACCCCATAGATCAACCCTTAAGGTTTGAACTTGGATCCTAGGGCAAACCCACCTCAAACCATCTCAAATTCCATGAGGGGGGGTTTTCTCTGTCCATGGGGCTCTGGCCAAAATCCCAACCCATTTGGGTGAGAATTGGACCCACCATGCCCCAACAACCCCTTGCCCTAATTTTCCCCTTTAAGGACCAATCTTTGGTCACATCAAAACCCAATCATTTCAAGTCCAATTGGGCTGAAATTTTTATCAGAGCTAAAAGATAACCCTAAAAAAATTCCTCCAAAATTTTGGAGACTTTTGAGGTGATTTGACCCTTTAAATAATTCCTAAATGAATTATTAAATTTTTACAAAAACTATAGAAATATTATATCCAAAAATTCCCATTTTTGGATATGTTGTTTTGACAGATGTAAATAGCCCCCACACCAAATTTCAGCTCATTTGGATGGCTGGATTGATGGGGGCACTCAAAACATTGTCTGATCAGCCCTAGGTATAGACCCCACCAAAATGAGTGCTGAGGTCAGACCTAATGTCCAAATTGGTCCAAACAAATTTTAAAATAAACTAGACTCAAAGTGCTACAGTTTTCATATTAACCATTTTTCCTGCAGAGGTCTCTAAGTAATTTTTAATATTTATTTTAAAACCACCCAATAACTGTTACAGAAATACATATAAATCTGGAACTTAAATGACAGATCTTGCCCGAATCTCAAAGCCCATCCGATGGCCCGCCGTCATCTTCTTCCTCCAGCCGACGGCGGAGATTCGCCCGTCCTGGGTGATATTGCGGGAGGTTTTCCCGGCCACCCGGCCACCTCCCCGGCCGACCACCACCACCACCACCTTCGGGGAGGTGGGGGCTACCCCTAGCCGGCGGCACCGCCGCCGGAACAGTGGAATCCGGCCAACCCGAGAGGTAGAATTTCGGCCGATTTTCTCATTTTTTTCGAATTGGATCGGGCTCAATCGAGCCCGATTCTTGTTCTAATGGATTCCTAGGATCTATACATGAGTAAAGAGGAGGAGGAGGACCTGAGTTGCGGCTTGTAGACGGGCTGAATTCCTCCTTGCCATTTTCGGCCACCAAGCTTGAGCTCCTCTCCAACTTCTACACCAACCTCTCTGGAATTGGAAAAGGAACGGGGGAAAAACTTGCCCTTGCTCTGGTGAAGCTTCTTAATGAAGGAATTTGGGAGAGGATAAGTGTAACTCCCCAATTTTGAATTTCCCCATTAATGGCCATTAAGCCTATTTTCAGTTTTTCCTCCAATTGGTGGGGCTGAGCCACCTCCTTAGCTGGCCGCCTTAGGGAAACTCTTCCCCTCCACCAGAGGAGTAAAAGCCCCATGATGGTGGGGGTTATGGAGCCTCCATGGCCATGATGGCCATTAAGCCCCTCTTTCTCTCTCCTCCAAATTGGGGAAAATTTGAATTCCTCTCTCCTAGTCATCATGGATGATATTGCTGGTGGGTCCAGCCCAAATACACCCCTTTTTTAAACTCATCAAACAAGGTTAGCCCAAGTGGATTGAGCTTGGACTTGAGTTAGCCTATTTGGGCTAGTTTGACCAAATTAGGGCTTGGGTTGACTTTGGTTAATTTGGCCACTTCACTTGCCCCCAATGGGTTCTTAGTGACCCTATGAACCACCTAAAAGGTTAAGGGTGGTGTGGTGAAGTCCTGGGAACAAGATGGGGTCCTTAAGTCAACCCTAAGTTAGGTGATTATCAAGTGTTATTTGCAACCCATGATGATCTCACCTTCTTTCCTTAGTACACTTGGCTTTCTTGGGCTCCTAAGGGTTTTGTCATGACCTAATCATGACAAAACACTCCTAGGGGTCTAGCTGTCTGAGGGATGTTACAAACGAGGAACTCAAGATCGGGCACGGATTCAAGAACTGAGGGGGAGCTTTGTGCTCCAAGTAAAGTCCCAGATTTGCAGAAGCCGAAAAGGGGGAGATTACCCTCTCAGCTAAGGCTATGGTGGCTGCCAATGCTAAGTATGCTCTCAGGAGAATGGTAATGGATTTCACTCTTAACTGCATTTTCATTTTATGATTTTCATTCCCATCTATTCTATTCACCTTAGCTTGTAGGGTTTAGGCTTCTTCAAATAGGGGGAGATTGTTGGGTATTGTATTCACAATGGACCTGATTTGAAGAAGCCCCTGAACAAGCTAAGCTGAATTGACAATGTATTTGACAATCTTCTATCAAGTTGTGCTTGCAGCTATTCCATGCTAAGTACACACCAAAGTCAGGGTACAGTGGGTCAATATACACGGGTATGCGCAATGTAATCCCTCGTTGAGTAGATCAGTGTGTTGACTCACGTGTGCTCTCTCTATTGGAGTATACTTATTTTCAAGTACAGGGTTAAGATAGATCAAGAGCAGAAGAAGAAGCAAAGATGGGTCAAAGACCAAGTCTTCAAAGGAAGGAAGAAAAAAATCTTCTAAGTCAAAATCGATGGGAATCACTAAGTCATTCCTGCCGACTTCGACGGGAGTCACTTGTGATTCCCGCTGACTTTGACGAAAATCGTTAGTGATTCCCGCGAATTTGACGAGAATCAGTCTGCTTTCCCGCCGACTTCTTCTGGCTGACAGTTTTCCAAAAGGATTTCTACCAAGGCAGAATCGACGGGAATCGTGAGTGATTCCTGCCGACTTCGATGGGAATCACCAACGATTCCCGCTGATTTTGCCTTAAGCAATTTTCCTCGTTTGTTGGACCGAACCAAGAGGCCGTGCACTGTTTTGGCCGGGGCTAGGGTTTCTCCTCATAGGTCCCACAACGGTCTTTAAGGTTGGCCTCTGGTATATATATACCCGTATTTTGAACCTCTACAGACATTCATTCACGCGAAATCAAAAGTAGCTGACGCCGTGCCCTAGCCGATCGCGGAAACCGCCGATCGCTTGTCGCCGCTCGCAGTTCATTGTCGCCGCTAATCTCCGATCTTCTTTGATCTTTCGACGACAGTACCGAGGCAAGACGAGCGTCTCACGCATCTCTCTTGAGATCTTTTGTCTATCGATTCGTTGAACGAGACAAGTTCTCCATTCCGAATCGGTGGAGACGATTGATCTGACTGAGATCGTTGGTAGACCTTGCTTGCTTCGTCAAGAAGTTTGGATCTACAAAGTATCGCCGCCGCAATCACTTGCCGCCGCCGATCTTGAGAAGACCCATTCCAAGAGAGAAATCCGGTTGTGGATTCTTCGTTATTTTCAAGCAAGCTTCAACGAACGAAGAAGGACATCGGAATCTCCAAAAGCTTTGTTTGTATTTTATTTTACATTCAATTTTGGTTTGTTGTAAAGGAATCTTAATTCCTAGTTATAAGGGTTGGGTGCAACCCGTGGTGGTGTTGTGATTTCTTCGTTGGAAGGGTTCCTTCCATAGTGTGAGGATTGGATTTCAATCTGTTTGGAGAAGTGACCGAGTCGTCCCATGGTGGGAGATAGGTCGAAGGGGGGAAATTGGACTTACCCAAATCAGGGAACCACTATAATTCTTTGTTTGTTTTTTGTGCTATGTTGGTTAATTTGTGCAGGTAAAATTAATTCCGCAAAAGACTGTATGACACCTATTCCCCCCCCCCCATAGGTGGATTTAGTCGACACTAGAGACTTTCAGACACCTAGGACTAGTGTTGAGAGAATCTAAGTACAGAAGTGTCAACTCCTTCATGTAGAAGCTCTCAGACAAAAATTCTTCTAAGTTCATAATTCAAAGCCTGAAGTTCTGACAACTGTCAGAACTGTCAGATGTTAGTGGATTAACCAGGGCAGCCAGTCACTCTTGCCAAAGACTATATAAGGAGACCAACACAACAGAAACAGAGTGATTATGATAATTATTCTCATCTAAGTCTATCAGAACATTTCAATAGAATTCTGAAAGTGGAGAGGAGGCAGATCGTGAATCAACTTCAATTTTCTTCAGCCATGTTCAACCCTACCTTCTCCTCCAAGAAGCTTTGAAAAAGCTAAGAAGTGTTGGACTTATTTCTTCACAGCCAAGATTATGGGAGAAGTTTTCACATCAAGATCTAATCAAGAAGAAGTCACTGGTCTCTTTCTTTCTGGGTGATACTTCAAAACTCAAATTCTTTCTATTATATCAATTTTGTAAGATCTATCAGTAAATCTGAGTTGTAGGAGATTGATTTCTCTGAGTTGTAAGCCTAAATTATAAAGGCTGGGGTAGGGCTATGTGCCTAAGGTAGGAGAAGGGGATATTTCTATGAGCTGTAAGAACTGGAAGGTTCTGAGGTTGTAGGGCAAGGGTTTGTCGTAGGAGTAGGAGTGGAGGATCACTCTGAGGTAGGGTTCTTGAAGAGGAACCTGAGTTATAAGATCTTGAGGATCTGAGGTAGGACATTATTTTGTATGATTTCTAGGAGACAGCTTGGCTCTAAGGTGTAAGATCTGAGGATCTGAGGAAAAGAAAGAAGAAGTTTGGCCGAATCTGGCTCATTGCTAGATAGGCGAAGGGGGAAAGTGTATGTACCCATAAATTGGGGAACTACTATAAAACTATAGTGTGCTATGCTGTGCTGTACTGTGATTGTTAAAATTAGATTTGTGCTGTGATTGTTAAGCTTAGATTTGTGATGTATTTAGTAGATCAATAGAGTTCTTGAATATTGTGGCTGTGTTAATAAACACACTAAGAAATTTTTGTGCCTTAAAGTAGCCAAGATTTTAATTGGACCTATTAACCCCCCCCCCCCCACCCTCTAGGTCACTCTCTATCATAAACAAACATTTTATACTATGGTACCCTAGAAATAGAGATTTTGATCTAACTGGCTATTCAGATGTAGATTTTGCAGGCTGCAAAGAGGACAGAAAAAGCACTTCATGTACCTGTCAGTTCTTGGGAGGAAGAATAGTGTCTTGGAGCAGCAAGAAGCAAACAAGTGTTGCAATTTCAATTGTAGAGTCAGAATATATAGCTACTGGTAGCTGCTGTGCATAGTTACTGTGGATCTAACATCAGCTCCAGGACTATAACCTCCAGATAAGTAGAAGTCCTTTATTTTGTGATTCTACTAGTGCAATCTCTATAGCTAGGAATCCTGTCACACACAGTAAGACTAAGCACATAAAGATTAGGTATCACTTTATAAGAGAGCACGTGGAATGTGAAGATATCAGTCTTAAGTTTGTCTCTACAGACAAGCAAGTGACTGACATCTTCACCAAGCCACTAGATGAAGCAAAGTTCAACACCTTCAAGTTTGAGTTGGGTATGTTGAACTTGTTATAGCTTCAGTTTCTCCTCACTTTGTTTTTGGTTGCAGGAATTACTACTTCTTGTAGGGTGTGAAGACCACAAGTGATATCAAGACTGAAATGGACTAGAGTTTCTATCAGATAAAATGATATAAGATGCTCCTATTGAGGGGGAGTAAGTACTAATGATCCTATTGAGGGGGAGCAAGTCCACCATACAGGAACAGATTCAGACTCATATAGAGAAGAAGCTAGCAGCTGCACCAGTTGATTATCTGAAATCAGAAAGGGGGAGAAGATAATCAGAGATGGGCAGCACCTCCCTGACTATTCTACAGAAGTCAAAAAGGGGGAGAAGGGAATGATCAAGGAAATGACCAAGGCCCGACAACAAAATAGGGGGAGTAGTTGATGATCACCATACAGGCAAGGAAAATGTATACAAGGAAAATGTGGTAACCTATAACTCTCTTTTTGACATATATTGTTGCTGCATATGTTGGTGTATATCATTGACAAAGAATTTTGAATAAGGGTTTTGACTTTTTCAAATAGGGGGAGATTGTTGGGTCCACTGATCCCAATGTGCCAGATTTGTAAGAAGTCAAACAAGTCAATGTAGCACCCTGGTTATACTTGATGTATGTTCAAGCTCATGCATTCAGGTGGTTACTTGTCACATGGATTGGATAGGTTGACTCAAAGAAGGATGCTGGAAAGACAGGAATCTGTCTAAGTCCACAAGTGTCAAGTGAAGCAAGCTCACTCAATGCCAGATGTCAAGAAGAGTTGTTAACAAAGGCAAAATTCTGGTTAATTCCAGAGGCATTGAGTGAGGACAGCTCACTTAACGCCAGATAAGCAGAAGCATCGAGTAAAGACCAGTCAGTCAAAGCCTTTGCTTTGACAGTGAAGAAAAGTGGCCAAGTCCACAGGCATTGAGTGAAGCCAGTTCACTCAATGCCATACAACAAAAAGCATTGAGGAAAGACTGTGCAGTCAAAGCTTAAGAAGAAGGAAGATAGAAAAGTGACCAAGTCCACAGGTGTTGAGTGATGCCAACTCACTTAACGCCAAACATCTAGAAGTGTTGAATCAAGCTACTTCAGTCAAAGCCACAGAAAATCTGTTAAAGAAATATGTCTAAGTCCAGAAGCATTGAGTGAAGCCAGTTCACTCAACGCCATTCTAATTCTGTCAAAGCCAAAGAAGAAGGAGAAAGAAAAAATTAACTAATTCCAGAAGCATTGAGTGAGGTCAGCTCACTCAATGCCCAAAGAAGAAAGCGTCGAAAAAGCTATGGTCAGTCAAAGCTTAATGAAGATAGACAAAAAAATATGTCTAAGTCAAGATGCGTTGAGTGAGGACAGCTCACTCAATTCACTCAATGCATCAACAAGCTGACAGATTCCAAAGAAGCAGCTAAGGAAAAAAATCATTGAGTGATGAAGGCTCACTCAACTCTCTCAATGCCTAGATGATAAAGAAAGTTGTAGCTAAGTCCTGGGGCATTGAGGGATGAAGATTCACTCAATGCACTCAATGCCTGACAGTGCAGAAGAAATTGGCCAAGTCCAAATGCGTTGAGTGAAGTTAGTTCACTCAATGCCTAAGCAAGGAAGAAGAATTGACTAAGTCCAGATGCGTTGAGTGAAGCCGGTTCACTCAACGCACTCAACACCTAAGCAAGGCAGAAGAGTTGGCTAAGTCCAGAGGCATTGAGTGAAGCTTGTTCACTTAACACACTCAATGCCTGGGATAAAACTGAGATTTTGGCTAAGTCCACAGATGTTATTGTCAGCAGAAGTCAATATAAGTCAACAGAATTCAAATTCATTGCGGGAAAGCTGCATTACACCACTAATGGCGTCGACGACCTATTGTAAGATTTATTCTGTAATAGGAAGGCTATATATCTGCAATTGAAGCTGGGTCCACGGGTCAAAAGAGCCGTTGGACCACGGATGATAAAAGGAATGAGATCGGTGGAGAAGAAAGCATCTTTTTTAAGGGTTTGTCTTTTCGAAAAACGGAAATACTTCGTCTTATTCCTCACCATTATTGCAGAGCTCAATGCAGAAGTTAAAAATATACTGAACCCAAAAGGTCATCAAGTTAGCTGCTATGATCAACACTGACAACAGAAAGGTAAGAGACATTTCTCTGAGAGAAAAGCAACCAAGGCACACCCCTGCTGCAGGTACTTTACAGCCCAAGTAGAACTTATTCTGAAGTTTATTTTTCTGGTGCTGTGAAGAATAAATTACGTCTGATCTTTCTTAGAACAGAAGGAGGGACACATAGAGATCATCTCTATGTTATCTAAATCAACATCAACAAACTTTTCTCTATTTGTAGGATCTTTCTAGATCTTAGTTATAAGCCTATTTATAAAGGCCGAGTCGTAAGATTCAAGTGTGAATCTGAGTTGTAGGATCCAGGTTGGATCTGAGTGTAGGGCTTTGGCCTGAGTTGTAGGGCACTTGTGCCAGAGTTGTATGATCCTTTGGATTTGAGGTTGGGGAATCCTCCTAGCCTGAGTGGTGAGGCCTTTTGGCATGAGGTAGGTGATCTTTTGATCACTGAGTTGTAGGGCTTTGTTCCTAAGTTGTAAGTCTCGGAGGAGACTGAGTGGTCTTGCGGGATCGTATTGTAAGCTCTTAGGAGCCGATTTTTTGGTGAAGTGCCTTATCTAACACACTATTAGAAAGGCAAGGGGGGACAGTGGAGGCACCCATACTCTAGGGAACCATTATAAACCATCTGTGTGTTGTGTGTGATCTTCTTGAAAGCAATACTAACTAATGCAACAGACATTAACTCAGGTAAAGTCTAAAAGAAAGTAAAAAGACCTAAAAACCTATTCCCCCCCCCCTCTAGGTGTTTAGCTACCCTTGAAATCAAAGAATTTCAGTGGAGGAAGAAGACAATGTATTATTTCTTCTTGACATGCTCTTAACATCATACAAGCATATGCAGACCGCTATGCTGTTTGGAAAGGATACAGTAGAAGTATAAAAGATCATATTAGTCTAACTGTCTAGTCAGATGTTGTTACACCCCACTCCTGGGGGTGAGAAAATGTTGACAATAAATGGACGAGGGAGGCATCTCGGGATGGGATCTAGGATTGCATGGGCAAGATCCTTTTCGAGGAAGGAAGTGGCATGCTACCACTACAAACAGAGTGAACATATTATGAGGCATTATTTGCAGCATGTGTAAGGTTCTGAGGGCTTCCAGGGCGCGAGAAACGCAACGGTAGTCATGGTAGATGATAGTAATGTATCCCTTGAAAGTCTGTGTTCAAGGGTAGCTAAACACCTAAAGGGGTGGGGGTGAATAGATTTGTTTTGGCTCTTTTGAACCTTTTAAAGTTATGAGTTTTGTGTGTGTTAGAGTTAGTTGTTAGCTTTCAATAATAAAAACAACACACAAGATTTTATAGTGGTTCCCTTATCTAGGGTATATCTTGTAATACCCCAAAATGTCAGGCTAAGAGTTGACCTGAGCTGGACGGAAATCATCGAGTGGAGCTGGACGCAAATCGTCGAGCGGAGCTTGACAAAAACATCGAGCAAAGCTGAGCGGTGTTATGTCCCGTTCCACGAATCGATGAATTAAGATGTCACCGAAGTGGCGACTCGTGTCACGTGGTTGGTGTGCGGCCACTGAGCGGTGGTTTAATTTGTCAGCTCAAACCCGAGCCGTTGATGTGAAGAGATCATATGGTTGGGGTACAACCCGAGGCCATATCTACAAAGGGATGGATTGAGGAAGTTATTATTTCCTTTTCTCTCTCTCTCTCTTCCTTGCTTCCCAATTCAGGAGCAGAACTTTCGACTTGTGTAAGGGTTTGGGTAGAGCTTGAAGTTGCTGGAGAAGTTCTGGTAGCTGGAATCAAGGGTCGAAGCTAGATCCACGAAGAGGAGAGTGACGTGTTCCTTTCCATCCACGTAGAAAAGCTTCACAATGGCCCTGAAGAGAACTACAAGGGTAACGAGTTTCTCCCGGACAAGTGAACTCCTCAATATGCATATTATCATGGATCCCCTCACCAAAAGGTGAAAAAGGGTAGATTCCAATGGGAAGATCGGTTTCATCCCCATATATTCCTGCATTTAGATCCGGAAATGTAGAGTACAGAATAGACATATTGTGAGAAGCCCATCTGGACAAGTTGGTTTGGATTGGTGATGTTTTATTTGCATGCCGAAGAAGAATTTATGGATATGCGTGTGATGTTCGTGTGAAATCTGGTGTCTAGGGGTGTGCAGGATACTGCATCAAAGTACTGGAAGCATTTCCAGGAAAATACCCAGAAAAGATCACAGTCTGGAGAACTTTTGATATCGTCGGGCGATAGTGAGTATCGCCAAGCGATAGCTCCTAGTTGGCTAGAATTTGTGTGGCCTGTCTTTCAAGATCTGGGGGTCACTGTATGCGAAGTTGTGAGCTTAAATTTCCCAGCAATCGTGGGTTCCAGCTTTAAATGGAAAAAGAATGAATTGTGTCATGAAGGACAATTACTGTGCCATCAAGTTAAGTACCTCTGAACGACAGAGTCGTTAAGTTAAGTACCTCTAAATGGGCAGTTAGTCGTTAAGTTAATTACATCTGAACAACATAGTCGTCAATTTAAGTACCTCTGAACGACAAAGTTAGCAGTGGTGATACGCGAGAAGCCGTGGACACTGAAAATGTGCCCTGAGTGCACGGGGCGTGTGGTCAATGAGCCTACATCTGTAATGAATGGTGCTTAAATTGCACTTTGAAAATGCTAAAATATATATGATGCCTTGTTTGCAAGGATGGAGAAATATCGCCCTGAGTAAGGGGTGGGATCGTGATAAATGGGTCAGCAAAATGCTGACCGTTGCTTTGTTTGTCACGTTTTAGTGGGCCCTTTTATGCAGGTGCTGGAGAGCCAAGTGGAAAGTAGCGGGCTGAAGCCCATGTGCTGTAATTGGCTGGCCCTTGAAGGCCCGAAGGTGAACATTTTACTGTTTTCATGTGTGGTTGGCCTGCGTACCGAAGTATGAAACCACTTATTGTAAAAAGGAAACAATTATAATAAGTCTACAACCAAAACATGTGTTATATATATATATATATATATCATTCCTGTTGTGGAGTAGACATTCTTTTTCGGTATGGGTTCATAAACAAAAATGCTTCCGCTAGAATACTCTAAGTTAGGGTGCGTTCATAAGCGAACTTTGATTTATAAACAACTTGTAATCTCCTTACCTGTCCGTAGTATATGGCATCGGGCCCCAACGAACCTTCTATCATATATTATATGACAGATGGGGGCATTACAATATTGGTATCAGGTTCCGTTCTCGGTCTTTCATCTTTGAATTCGTGGTTGAATTATTTTAAGGGGTGGTGAGCACATGTATGTGCGCTACCGTGATAACATAATTGAACCCATGAATGCCCACTTAGGAATGAAAATACACATATTTGTGGAACTGGTATCTTTCTGTGATTGCTGCGGAGCTGGTATGTTCCTGTGATTGCTTTTGGCAATATTCGTAGTTGCCTAATTGTGTGTTTCACATTGTAGGCAACTCGAAGTGGTGCGGGGTAGCAAGAACCCAAGCGCTTGGTGGAGAGCAGTGCACCTAATGAGGTGCCGACACCTCCTCCTTCGGCGGAAACTATACGGTTGGTTGCGTAAGCCGTGTTCGCAATGATGAATGCACAACCTGGAGGCCATGGACAACCTCTTATTCCTGCAATGGCACAGGAACCGGTTGGCATTGTGGAGCTTGTAGTGGTGAGACAAGTGGTCGTTGAGCAAGTGGCTGCAAGGCGAGCAATAGAGAAGCAACTGAAACACATGATGAGTTTCAATCTCCTTATATTTATGGGTACTGGAACCCTTACACAAGTCGAAGATTGGCTCTCAAGAATAAAGAGTGTCTTGACGACAACTGAAACGGAAGAGTGGAAAAAAGTCATTGTGACTACCTTTGTTGCATGGTGAGGCAAGACTTTGGTGTGATGAGTTGGAGCTGCACCAATTCGTTGGTCGGTCATTGAGCGAGATCTCAATGGAGGAGTTATCAAGGTGTTTTCTAGTAAGATATGTTCTATCGGCACAGCGGATTGCGATGGAGAACCAATTTCAAAGGCTAACTCAAGGCGAGAGGTCGGTGGATGACTACTTGTACAAGTTTACGCAACTGGGAAGATATGCAGGCTTTACGTTTGTAGATGAGGAACGAAAAACAAATCGGTTCTGTGAAGGTCTGAGAGATGACTTGCGATTGCTTCTCTCAGGATCGATGACGCAGGGTTTTCTTACCTTGGTTAATACGGCCTGCTCCCTTGAGCTGGATATAAAGCCCATGCAACGTAAGAATGACTTTGTAGGGAAGAAGCCAGAGTTCAAGGTACCTAGTTCTTCAAAGTTTGGGTATCGATGGTGGAAAAAGAAGGATAAAACTTCTGCGTCGGCTCCTTCTTCTCTTCCGTCTGGAGCAATATCTGGGAGAGGTCCGCTCACATGTTATACATGTGGCAAGGTGGGGCATATGGCTATAGATTGTTAGAGTGGCCTTCCAAAAGGGGAGAAAAAGACGGGTGCGTCTTATGCTGAGAAGGGAAAGGAAGTGGTGGAGTCAACTGCATCTCAAGCGCAACCCCGAGTCTATAATCTTGGCCAACAGGAGGTCATAAAACAAAGCGACGTCATAACAGGTATGATTTAAGATACAGTTTTTTTACTGTTTTCCATAATTAGTACCTTGTGCGTTGCTTGTGCATGATTGGTTTGCTTCAGGCTTTGTCCTGATTTCGGAATGTCCGGCGAGAGCACTATTCGATACAGGAGCTTCTCATTCTTTATTATTGGAAGACTTCGTGGGGCGTATTGGAGTGCCTTCGTTTACGACGACAGATCGAGTGAATGTACTGCTACCTAATGGGTGCTTGATGTGTGCGGATCGAGTCTGTTATGTTGAGGTGTGAATAGGAAGTCAAGACATTGGATTGGAAGCATCAGTACTACCGATATCAGAGTTTGATGTAATATTTGGTATGGACTGGCTCTCGGAGCAGCATGCCTATATAGATTGCAACTCTAAGGAAGTAACACTGGGAAATAACACCGAACGATAGACTAAATTGGCTGGTATGCGAGGATCGAGTAAGACATTGATGTCTGTTATCCAAGTGGTCAAGGCAATTCGGAAGGGCGCGAAGTTGTTCTTCACATTATTGGTGGTTGTAGAGCCGAAGCCCAGTATGAGCGATGTTCCTATTGTATCGGAGTATGCTGAAGTTTTTCCTAAGGATCTTCTTGGGTTACGGCCCCAGCGGGAGATTGACTTCACGATTCAGTTGTTGCTAGGTGCGAAACCTATGGCCCGCTCGCCATATCGTGTTGCACCAAAGGAGATGGCAGAACTAAAGGTTCAATTGCAAGAGTTGTTGGGGCAAGGCTTTATACACCCAAGTATGTCACCTTGGACCGCTCCGGTCATATTTGTTAAAAAGAAGGATGGAAACTTGCGATTGTGCATTGACTATCGCGAGCTGAATAAGCTAAAGGAAAAGAACAAGTATGAGATTCCACGGATTGATGACTTGTTCGATCAGTTAGTAGGCTCAACTGTCTACTCAAAGTTGGATTTAAAGTCTAGCTATTACCAATTGAGGATTCGGGAATGTGATATTCCCAAGACTGTGTTTTGTACACGCTATGGTCATTACGAGTTCACGGTAATGCCGTTTGGGCTAACAAATGCGTCATCGGTATTTATGGACCTAATGCATCGAACGTTTCGAGAGTACTTGGATTTATTTATCATCGTCTTTATTGATAACATTTTGGTGTACTCTTAGTCTGAAGAAGATCATGCAAACCATTTGTAGATGGTGTTGCACACCCTGAGAAAGAACAAGCTCTATGTCAAGTTCTCGAATTGCGAGTTTTGGTTGTCATCAGTGGCCTTTCTTGGCCATATGGTTAGTGGAGAGGGCATTACAGTGGATCCTGCGAAGATAGTTGTGATATGGGAGTGGTCGGTGTTGTCTTCTATCACCGATGTCAGGAGTTTCCTTGGACTAGCAGGGTACTATATGGGCTTCATAGATAAATTCTCGTGGATAGCCTTGCCTCTCACCACACTGACGAGAAAAGATCAGAAGTTCGTTTGGATGCTGGAGTGTGTACGAGCTTTTGAGGAGATGAAAGGTCATCTGACTACAGCGCCAATCTTGACGATGCCATGTGGTTCAAACAACTATGAAATTTATAGAGATGCATAAGGGAGCGAATTAGGCTGCATTCTTCTTCAGTTTGGTAAGGTGATAGCTTATGGCTCACACCAGTTGAAAGTGCATAAGAGAAATTATCCCGTCCACGATTTGGAGTTGGCGGCGGTGATTTTTGCACTCAAATTGTGGCATCACTATTAATATGGCATGAAAGTGGATATATTTACGGACCATAAGAGCCTGAAGTACCTATTGGATCAGAAGGATCTCAATATGCGACAACGAAGGTGGATGGAGTTCCTCGGGGACTATACCTTTGATATTTATTACACTCCCGGGAAAGGAAATGTTGTCACAGATGCCTTGAGTCGTAGGACTTCGACAAGGGCAAATTGGTTACAAATGCATGATGAGCATCTGATCCAGGAGTTGGAGGCCTTAGATATCTCTTGTGTGGACAAGAATTCTACTGCAAGTGCATGCCTGAACTGGACGGAGGTACATATGAACTTTCGTACAGGATTCGCCGAGCAATGGAACTTGATGAAAGTCTACAACGCTATGTAATGGATGGGTCAAATGCCCAATTCTCCTGGGATGGTGGCCTTTTACGGAAAGGTGATAGTTTGTGCGTCCTGCATGTGGGTAACTTATGTGAAAAATTGTTGTATGAGGGATACTTCACGAAGTATTCAATCCACTCAGGGAGCACAAAAATGTATAAGGACATGAAGAAGATTTTCTGGTGGCCAAGTCTGAAGAAAGACATAGATTATTATGTGGCAAAATGTCAGACTTGTGCCTTGGTAAAAGCTGAATGCCAGAAGCCTAGAGGTTTCCTGAAGTCACTACCTATTCCTGAATGGAAGTTTGATGATATTTTGATGGATTTCATGCATAGTTTGTAGAGATCTCAATGCGGGAACGATTCTGTTTGGGTGATCGTGGACCAGTTGACTAAAGTGGCTCACTTCATTTCGAACAAGAGGGACGATTCAGTGGAAATTTCGGCTAAACTTTATGTCGAGCAAATAGTACGATTGCACGGTGTGCCCCGTAGCATCGTTAGTGATCGAGACGGGCGCTTCACTTCGAATGATTGGAGGCTAATCCATCAGTTGTTGGGGACAAAATTAAAGTTCAGTACGACCTTTCATCCGCAAATGGATTGTCAGACTGAAAGGACCAATAGAAATTATGGAGGATATGCTCCGGATGTGCGCCTTGGATTTCAGAAAATGGTGGGAAGACCATCTCTATATGGTAGAGTTTGCCTACAACAATAGCTATCAAGCTAGCATAAATATGACGCCTTTTGAAGCTTTCTATGATAGAAAGTGTCGTACACCGTTAGCTTGGGTGGAAACAGGCGAGTCTAAGTTGTATAAGTGTAAGGAAGTCGAAGAGACTTATTCGACAATACACTCTATCCGGGAAAGGCTATTGATAGCCCAAGATAGGCAGGCAAAGTACTACAATGCCAAGCATCAGAACGTGGAATTTGCGGTGGGCGATTGGGTATATTTAAAAATCAAGCCATTCAAATGCGTGTCTAGGATTTGGCGCTTGAAAAATTTAAGCCCGAGGTATCTTGGTCCGTTTGAAGTGGTGGAGCAAGTTGGAGAAGCTGCCAATCGGATAGCTCTTTCGGCAGAATTGAGTGGATTGCATGATGTGTTCCACATATTAGTGCTTCGAAAAGCTGTGAAAGATCCAACGCAAGTTATTGCGAATGATCGTGTATTGTTCGAGTATGGGCTAATGACGAAGGTTAGGCCCATTCGGATCGAGGATACGATGGTTAAGCAGCTGCAGAACAAGACAATTGGGATGTTCAAGGTCCTGTGGGACAACTGTGGCCGTGAGGAGCTAACATGGGAGCGAGAGCAAATCATGCGTGCTGAATTTCCCGAGTTATTTGTATAAACTGTTATAACATTTTTGTTATAAACTGTTATAGACTAATATAACATTTTTGTTGTACAAAAAATATATATTGTAACATATTTGTTACTGGTTTTTGCACATTATATTAAATTTCGGGATGAAATTTCAGTAAGGAGGGGAGGATTGTAACACCCCAAAATGTCAGGCTAAGAGTTGACCTTAGATGGACAAAAATCGTCGAGCGGAGCTCAATGACATCATCGAGCGGAGCACGATGACATCATCGAGAAGAGCTGGATGACATCATCGAGCGGAGCTGGACGACATTGTCGAGTGGAGCTCGACGAAACGTCGAGCGGAGCTCGATGAATCGTTGAGTAGCATAGCTCGACGAAAACATCGAGCAAAGTTGAGCGGTGTTATGGACCATTCGATGAATCAATGAATTAAGATGTCGCCGAAGTGGCGACTTGTGTCAGGTGGCTGGTGTGCGGCCACTAAGCGGTGGTTGACTTTGTAAGCTCAAACCCGAGTCGTTGATGTGAAGAGATCGTATGGTTGGGGTACAACCCGAGGCCATATCTACAGAGGGATGGATTGAGGAATTTATTATTTCCTTTTTTTCTCTCTCTCTTCCTTGCTTCTCGGTTCTGGAGCTGAACTTTCGGCTGGTGTTAGGGTTTGGGTGGAGCTTGAAGTTGTTGGAGAATATCTAGTAGCTGGAATCATGGGTCGAAGCTAGATCTGCGAAGAGGAGAGTGACGTGTTCCTTTCCATCCGCGTAGAAAAGCTTCGCCATGGCCCTAAAGAGAACTACAAGGGTAACGAGTTTCTCCCGGACAAGTGAAGTCCTCAATATGCATATTTGCATGGATCCCCTCACCAAAAGGTAAAAAATGGTAGATTCCAACGGGAAGATTGGTTTGATCCCCATATATTCCTGCATTTAGTTCCGGAAATGTAGAGTACGGAATATGCATGCTGTGAGAATCCCATCTGGACAAGTTGGTCTGGATTGGTGGTATTTTATTTGTATGTCGGAGAATACTCTGTGGATATGCGTGTGATGTACGTGTGAAATCTGGGGTCTAGGGGTGTGCAAGATGCTGCATAAAAGTACTGGAAGCATTTCCAGTAAAAGACCCAGAAATGATCATAGTCTTGAGAACTGTTGATATCATCGGGCGATAGTGAGTCTCGCCAAGCGATAGCTCCTAGTGAGCTGGAATTTCTGTGGCCTATCTTTCAAGACCTGGGGGTCACTGTATGCAAAGCTGTGATCTTAAATTTCCCAGTAATGGTGGTTTCCAGCCTGAAATGGAAAAAAGAATGAATTGTGTCGTGAAGGCCAATTACTGTGCCATCAAGTTAAGTACCTCTGAACGACAGAGTCATTAAGTACCTTTGAATGGGCAGTTAGTCATTAAGTTAATTACCTCTGAACGACATAGTCGTCAAGTTAAGTACCTCTGAACGACAAAGTTAATGGTGGTGATACGCGGGAAGCCATGGACACCGAAAATGTGCCTTGAGTGTACGGGTCGTGTGGTCGTTGAGACTACATCTATGATGAATGGTGCTTAAATTGCACTTTGAAAATGCTACAATATATATGATGCCTTGTTTGCAGGGATGGAGAAATGCAGCCTCGAGTAAGGGGTGGGATCGTGATAAACGGGTCAACAAAATGCTGACCGTTGCTTTGTTTTCCACGTTTTGGTGGGCCCTTTTATGCAGGTGTTGGAGAGCCAAGTGGAAAGTAGCGGGTTGAATCCCATGTGCTGCAATTAGCTGGTCCTTGAAGGCCTGAAGGAGAACATTTTACTGTTTTCATGGGTGGCCGGTCTGTGTGTCGAAGTATGAAACCACTTGTTGTAAAAAGGAAACAATTGTAATAAGGCTACGACCAAAATATGTGTTATATGTATATATATCATTCCTGTTGTGTAGTGGACATTCTTGTTCAGTATCGGTTCATAAACTAAAATACTCTGAGTTAGGGTGTGTTCATAAGCAAACTTAGATTTGTAAACTTGTAATCTTCTTACCTGTCCGTAGTATATGACGTCGGGCCCCGGCCGGACCTTCTGTCATATGATATACGATGGATTGGGGCGTTACATATCTACTTTCCCCATACACTTAACTAGCAGTGAGATAGATTCGATTAACTTCTGTATCCTAATCTCTTTGGTCTTACACCTTAGATCCCTCAAGATCTAACAACTCAGAGTGAATCTCACTCCTACAACTCAAACTGAATACAGTCCTACCTCAGGCACATCAGCCCAAAACTCAGAGTTAAGCAACTCCTACCTCTGGATCAACATCCATACACTCAGAGTTAAGTAACTCCTACCTTATGCTCAACATCCCTACCACAGATCCACTCTTGAATTTAACCCACTCAGGGACAACAGCTCTAACCACTCAGCCTTTATAACATAGGCTAACATCTTAGATCACACAGTGATCCTACTATTTGAATAAAGTTTTGTGGTGATATACTCTAGAGAAATAAACCTCTGAGTCAGCTTCCTGGACAATATATGAACATCCTTAATTCTTCACAGCAACAAGAAAGTAAATCTTCAAAGTTATTTTGCTTGTGCTGAGAAGAACTATTGCAAAGCACCGCTCCTTCAAGCTTGAGTATATCTAAAGTTTAATGCGGCAACCTTGAAGAAGAACAACAATAATAGTGAGTGCTCTGCTAGCTGAACCTTACAGAAAATTAGGGCTTGAGTTCTTGCTGAAGACTTTTGAGAGTTCTGGCTTCAACCAGCAAAAATAATAATCTCCTCATTTTTTATTTTTTTACTGTATCGACCTTTATATCCCTAACTGCAACAGCTCTTTGATCCGTATGGGTAAGTGGTATGGGAAGTTATAAATTAGCATTTTCATTAACTGCACTATGGAAATTATGCGGCGCCATTTGTCCTTTAGCGCTCAAAACCCGCTTCATCTGAATTAGGGATGGCATCAGGATGACTCAGCGCTTGTGGACTTAGCAACATCACCACACATTCTGCATAGGAATTGAGTGAAGTCTTGTGAATAAACGCATCTGAACTTTTAATGTTAACTGATAAAGCGTTGAGTGGTATGTCTTCACTCAAGACAAAAACACTTAGCTGAATACTATCTATCTTCTGATGCATTGAGTGCGCCTTCATCACTCAATGTTGTTGTCTTTAATAACTTAACTAATAAGATGTTGAGTGAACCTTCATCACTAAATGCATTTGTAATTAACAGAATCCTTTTGGTTGATGGAGTTGAGTGAAGCTTCTTCACTCAACGCTTATGGACTTGGCAGTTATCCTAACAGCAGGCATTGAGTGAACCTTCTACACTCAATGCTTTTGGACTTGTACAGAATTTCTGATTGAAGGCGTTGAGTGAACATTCTACACTCAACACTTCTAGACTTAGCCGCTTCATTTTATAGAGCATTGAGTGAGCCTTCTTCACTCAACGCTTTTGTACTTGGACAGATTTTCTTTGAGTAGACAATCAGTGAATAGACTTCACTTAATACTTTTGGACTTAGCTAGATTTGAGTCCAGTGCCACTAAGGCTTTGAATGACTAAGCTTTTGTCAACGCTTTTAGGCCGCTGACATTGAGTGATGTGTACTCACTCAATGCTTCTGAACTTAAGGCAAATTTTTACCTCTCTATACTATCCTATCTTGAGTCCAACTAAACATCTGACCCTCTCAACCTATCTAATTAATGAATAGTGGACAATCTGCATACATTGAATTAGAACACATATCTAATACAAACATGTATATACTATTGAATTGTGGGACTTCTTCAAATTTGGGACATTATGATCAATGGACCCAACAATCTCCTCCTATTTGAAGAAGTCAGAACCATAGTCAATGATATAAACTATCTCATAGAAAGGATAAACTCATAGAATTGAAGAGCATTAAATAACACACAACCAAAATTTGATTAACACAAAATTTGATAACTATAAACAAAAATGCGCGCCAATAATAATGTTTCATACCGCTAAGGCCCTAAGGAATCGATTATAAATGTCATTATTAGACATCAGTTTCTTTAATGACTATGCCCATGCTAGGCCTTTTAGCAACCTTCTCATCTGTTTCTATCTTCTTTTGTCTTTTCCTTTCAAAGTAGTTGTATGACTTTGGAGTATCTGACTGCACAGTACCAACCTTCTCATCCTTTCAAAACTTTCTCCTGATCTCTTCATTTCTTTCAAGTTTAGCCCATTCTATGGAGTTTACAGTTTACTTCTATCAGTTTTGTTTTCATTAATTTGATCCCAGGAAGCTAAAATAATAGTCCTAGATTGAGGACTCCACATTTCAAAATCAGGCACGGACTCCTTCTCTTCTCTTTGTCTCTTCTTGATCTGTCTAGTCTCAATATCTTCCTTAGCAGCAACCTTTCCTTTGTTCTTAGATAGTTATTGAGTGGTGGGGTTGAAAGTTGGAACATTTCCATCAATAGTTTCAGAAATAGTTTCAGCTCAATCATCAACTATTTGACCTTTAGGAGTAGGAACATCATCAAATATAAAAGAATCTAGGCCTAGTGATCCTCTAATAACATTTGAAGTCCAAATTGTATTTTCTGTACTAGACTTAATCATTGATTTCTCCTCCTTTATGACTTTTTCAAATATGACTGTAGTTAGGAGTCCTTTGTAGAGGAAGTATTTTCAGCCAAATAATTGACCTTTGGTAATTTGATTCTAAACCTCCAGCATGTGGTCATCTAAGTACCGAGTACATGTATCTATTCTTCCTTCTAGAATGACTTTGTTTGCTTCCATGATTTACTTTTGTAGTGTATGCACCATTTCCATGTTTCCTGAGGTGATGTTTTGATTTTCTATGATGTCATTTTACTTTTGCATAATCTCAGCAAGCTTTTCTTCAGTATATGTAACAGCTAGAGTAGCTCTTTTAAAGAATGCAACTGTATTAGCTTTGAACAGATTCACCTCAAATATTATAGATTGATCTCAGTAGATAAATCTTGTCTTAGTTTTTTGATAGAATCATCCACATAGTATTCTATTTGCCTCCCCTAGTCATCTAATAGTTCTTTTAATTGAGCCAGAAAGGAGGAAGACATTACATCAGCGTGTTGCGATGTCCCTTTGAAGTCGACATCTTCATCATCCCTCCTTATATCCCCCTATCCTCTGAGTCAGTCACTTTAAACTCGGAGGAGTAATCAAGAATATCAGCAACAGGCTCATCAGCCTTAGATAATTCAATCAAATTTTTAGTGATTGAGCAGGGAGCTCTGTATGAATCTCGCCCTAAGTCTGTGCACCATCCAGATCAACTGTAGGTAAATAAGCATCAGCCCTAAGAGCTTCTTCCTGGACTAGTTCTGGAACTTGCTCCCCCTCAATTTGAGCATTGGAGGGAAGCAGTTGAGATTCATCAGGAATCTGACCTATTCTTTCTTGTAGGTTATCCAGGAAAGATTTTGGTCTTCTAGACTAACTGAGCATTGACCTTGCTCCCCCTTAGTAGGAGCATATACTCTAAGAGTCTACCCCTCAATATCTATACAAATGTTGTCCGCAATAACATCAACTAATTTCTCAGCAGTTTCTATTGGAGTGTATTCAGATTAATAAATATTGCTTGGTAGAATTCTGGCAGTAGGTTCTGATGACATAGACACATGAGCACTTACAACTCTTCTGATCTCAGCAGTTGATTCAGATAGTTGTGGGTCATGATGCTCTTCACCTCTGCTCTCAGAAGAGCTGCATGCAGAGCTCTCTTTAGTTATTGTAACCACCTTTTTTTTCTTTTTTTTCAGCTAGTAGTTAGTGTGGGAGCAACACTCTGTCCCACCTATCAAACATCCTTGAGTTAATTTTCCTCATATGATGTATCTTAGGTCCTAGCCTCACATTGAGGATCCCTATAGCCGAGCTCAATAAGAATAAGGAGAGTATTCTACCCAAGTTGGGTTCTGGAATACATTCCACTATCCACTCAAAGAGAAGCTTCCCCAGTCAGTTTTCTTTGACAGAATTACTCTGGTCATCATCTCAAACATCTTTCTTGAAGTCTTGTCATACGAGCTAATCTTGTACATTAAAGCATTGCATATGACATCTTCGAAGAATTTCCCTTTCAGGTTCATTTTTTTTCTCATGACAGAACCTCTGGTGTGCTTTGACAGGCCACACCATTTAAGTATTAACTTAACATCCTCAACAAAAATTTCATCATCTTCATTTGAGGGCCCAAACTTAGTCAGTTTTAGAGCCTTGCTCAACCTCCTTGAGGAAATATTGATTTTTTTTCACTAATATATGTCTTAATCTTCTTATAAGACGAGTCCACTTTGGCATTAGCGTATAGTTCCAACGCTTCTCTTTTCCAAATGAAACATGGCTCAGACAGAACAAATTTTAGGTCGGTGGCGATATTCAGCAAATGAAGAGCTACTTCTTTAGGAGCATACTTGAATCCATTCCTAACGATTTCAGAGCCCTTGAATAGGAAACCTGCACCTTTGGGTTTTATTGATTCCTTGAGTTGTCGGAGAATTCATGAAATTTGCTTGAGAATACTTTAGTAGGGATGCAGTGAGTCGAATGGGGCAATGAACTATGTGTTTTATCCTAGACACACTTTTATTTATAGTTACCCATATTTGAGAATGTGGAGAGGCGCGTACCTGTCATGATTTACACGTTTCGATCAACGATAGAGATTAATCTTGAGAATTAGCTGTAATCTGATCCGCTAGATTAAATGTGTTGATTGCACTCGACGCACTCGACGCCATCCATTGTTTCAATGCTTTCGACGCCCGAACAATTAGTCCATTTCTTTATTGATTACATGCAAAAGGTTAATCCTCCAAATGCACAAATGCATGTAAACATAATGATGCCACTCCAAGTTTAACATATCCAACTAACTTGGCCTCATCTAGAGGCATAGGATATCAACCAGTTATTTGTCTGTGGGGATAAACTCAAGACTGATGTCTTCCTTCTCAACATGCTCTCTACTGAATTGATATCTAATCTCAATGTGCTTGGTCCTGTTATGAGAGATAGGGTTCTTAGTAATTGAGATAACATTATATGAATCATAATACATAGGAGTTTTACTTAGCTGAAGATTATAATCTTGGAGTTAATGTTGAATCCATAGTAGCTATGCACAGTAACTCCCAACTGAGATGTATTCTAATTCTGCAGTGGAGATGGCTACACTGGTATGTTTCTTGTGCTTCATGATACCAGTCTTCTCCCTAGAAACTGACAGGAGCTAGATGTGCCTTTCTTGTCATCTCTACAACCCACAAAATCTGCATTTGAATACCTTATTAGTTCAAAATCATTATTCCTAGGATACCACAGACCAAGATCAGGTGTGACCTTGAAATACCTCAGAATTCTTCTAGTGGCTTAATAGTGAGACTCTTTAGGGCATGCCTAGTACCTAGCACACATATATTTATCATACATAATGTCTGGCCTATGAGTAGTTAAGTAGAGGAGGCATCCAATTATTCCTCTATACAAGGTTTCATCAATAGGCTTCCTAGTCTAATCCTTGTCTATTGACATGCTTGATCCCATAAGAGTTTTCATGATGGAGTCACTCTCCATTATGAACTTTTTGATTAACTCCTTGGTGAACTTAGGCTGTGAGATGAATAATCCATCCTCTGACTGTCTAACCTAGAGGCCCAAGAAATACTTGAGTTCACCCAAACTAATCATCTCAAACTGATCTTGCATAAGTTTGGCAAACTTTCTGCAAAGTTCATCATTAGTAGAGCTAAAAATTATGTTATGTACCTAAATTTGGACTAGGATTATCTTGGCCATGAATTTCCTCAGAAATAATGTCTTGTTTATCTTCCCCCTTGAGAATTTGTTCTCAATGTGAAAGCTAGACAAAGTTTCATACCATGCCTTAGGGGCCTATTTTAACCCATATAAAGCTTTTCTTAGCTGAAATACATAATCAGGAAAGTTAGGATTAACAAAACCTGACGGTTTCTCAACATAGACCTCATCTTTTAGGTCATCATTCAGTAAAGTTGACTTAATATCCATTTGGTAGACCTTAAATCCTTTGTGAAAGTCCATCTAGTGTCAACTACCTTCACCTATGGGGGGGATAGGTGATTTGCAGTCTTTTTGCGGAATTTAAAATAAACCTGCACAAGAAAACAAAACAAGCACAACACAGAAACACATAGGCCGTTATAGTGCTTCCCCGATTTGGGTACGTCCACTCTCCCCCTTCGACCTATCTCCCAACAAGGGACGACTCGGTCACTTCACCAACAGGATTGAAATCCAATCCTCTCACTATGGAAGAAACCCTTCCACCCGAAGGAGTCACTACTCCTCCACCACGGGTTGCACCCAACCCTTACAACGAGGAAACAAAGTTCCTTTACAACAAAGTTAAAATAGAATGTACAAGAAATACAAACTACGTTTGGAGAACCCGATGTCCCTCTTCGTTCAATGAAGCTTTCTTGATGAAGACGAAGAGTCCATGATCAGAGAACTCTCTTAGAGAGGATCTTACCGAGATCGGCGGCGGCAAAGGATTGCATCGGCGATGCTTTGTAGATCCAAACTTCTTGACGAAGCTAGCGAGGTCTACCAATGATCTTACTTGGATCGATCGTCTCAATCGATTCGGAGGGGAAAGATATTCCCGTTCAACAAACCAAGAGACAAAGGATCTCAAGAAAGAAACGTGAGATGCTAAGCTAAGCTTCGTTTCTTTCGCCGGGAGGTCAAGAGGAATCCGAGACCAGCGGCAGTGACACCTTAGCGAGCAGCGACAGCGAGCAAGCGGCGACGGTGACGGGAGGAAGTCCGCGATAAACTAGGTCACGCGCGGCGGCCGTCCTTTCTCGTTTTCTTCGCCCTTTTTGATAAGTTCAAAATAGGAGAGTATATATACTTTAGAATACCCCCTTATGACTGTTGTGGGCTCCACAAGACAAAACCCTAAGCTCGGTTCAAACAACGCCTGAAATCTTGGTTCGGTTCAGCAAGCAGGTAGAAATTGCCTAAGGCAAATTCGGCGGGAATCATTGGTGATTCTCGACGAATCGGCGAGAATCACTTATGATTCCCGTCGAATTCTACTTAGAAGAATTCCTGCTAAAAAGATTGCCATCCGGATTGAATCGGCGAGAATCACAACTATTTGCGACGAATCGGCGAGAATGCAGAGTCATTCTCGACGGTTCGTCGAGAATCACTAAGTGATTCTCGACGATTCTGACTTAGCAGAATTCTTGAATGCTTTTGAGTCAGCCGGATACAGTCGGCGAGAATCGGCGAGTGATTCTCGACGATTCGACGAGAATCACTAGTGATTCCCGTCGAATCGGCGAGAATCACTTGGTGATTCTCGTCGAATAGAACTTAGACGATTTTTCGTTTTTCTTCCCGTGAGTTGGTCTTTGACCCATCCTTGCTCCTTGTCTGCTCTTGATCTATCTCAGCCCTGTACTTGAACATAAGTACACTCCAATAGAGAGAGTACACATGAGCCAACACACTGATCGGCTCAACGAGGGATTACGTTGGGCAGACCCGTGTATATTGACCCACTGCACCCTGACATTGGTGTGTACTTAGCGAGGAATAACTGCAAGCACAACTTGAAGATATATCATCAAATACATTATGAATTCATCTTAGCTTGACAGGAGGCTTCTTCAAATCCAGGTAATTGTGGATAAAATACCCAACAATCTCCCCCTATTTGAAGAAGCCAAAATCCTACTAGCTAAGATGAATTTCACCAACCAGAGTAATATACAAAACAAATTGAGAGAGACAAGACACAGAGAATTAAAAGCATACAGAACAATACTTGAGTCAATCATGAAATTATATATATATATCCAAAGGAATTGTTCATACAAAAACATGAAGAGATAGGCAAACATGAAGAAAAAGACAAGTCAAAGACCTAGGCCTATTTCTCCTTAGCTAGATCATCCTTCATTTGTTGAGCCAAGTACTTCTTGCTTTGTCTCTCAAAATATTCCTTGGGCTTCGGATAGTATCTGGGGGGAGGATCTTTATGTTCCACATTGTTAGTCCTGAAAAATATATTTCGATTAGCTTCATATTCTTTGTGCAGCTCCCACTCATATTGATTATATACATCATTTCGATTAATTTCCCCCCACTGGTGTAGCATAAAGGTGTCCAATATAATGCTCCTCGAGATAGGACTCCATCGTTCATTTCGCACTTCACTCTCCTTCAATCTCACTTTCTTCTCAATTGGAGTCTCTTTGGACGTCCCTTCTTGGAGTTTTCTTTTTTCCTTTCGCTATGGCTTCCTGGTCAAACATGGCCCTGAGAGTAGCTTTGTCAGCAGCCCTGGCAGCCTTCTTAGCATCAGCTTCACTAAGAGGAACCTCCTCAACATTTTCACCCTCATCAGCAGCAATGGTAACCTCATCAGGAAAAGGAACCGGAATTGGGATTTGTATACCTGATGCTTGCTGCACTTGCCAGTGGCAGCTATCAAAGACATACTTATTTGACTGTTTGAAGTTGTCGATCATAATCTGTTGTAGCCCTGCCATCTTAGCTTTATATTCTTCCTCCCCCCTTTTGGCTTCTTGGGAAATTGAGTTTGCATAAGAATGCAGTGACTCATCTATGTGCTTCACAGTCTTTGAAAACTCAGTCAGTATGGATTGTTGGTTTGTGTTGAGAATCACCATGTTGGCATCGAATTTCTTGATATTTTCAGCCAAAACATGTGCATTCTGATTAACCACTGTCAGGTCGGACGTATTCTTCTGAATTCCTTGTATGAGAAGAGTGACAGCAGTGTCGGCCGCTGTATACTTGGCCTCGAACTTCTGTTTCATCAGATCTAGCTTGTGATTAATTTCCACCACATTCTTCAGCATTAGCTCCTCAGATTTCTTAATTCTTTTTAATACCTTGTTGTGTGATTTCTCAAAAGAATCTTTGAGTTCATCCACTATCCCTTAAATGATGTTCACGGTGTGATTTGCTAGATTTAGTTGTAGTGGATAATTCTGAGGCATGCCTTGGTCTTCTTCTTCAGCAGAATCACTAGGGGAGCTTGATACGTACACAGTCTCCAATGGGTGGATAGGGGCACCCTCTATAGTTTTCTCAGGAATGCTTATCATTTTTTGCTTAGAGGACTCCCCCTCCATTGTTGCACCATATTTCTCATGAACTACCATTGGAGCCCGTTCCTTAGATGGAACTTCAACTTCATCTTGTGGCTCCACCATCTCCACCATCTCCCTTAAGGTTGTTCCATTTTCAACCACATCATCCCCTTCTTCTGTAGCCTCATTTTCCATATCCTCATTGTCAATTGCAGCATCGTCCATGTCCTCCTTGTCTTCCTCCTCATCACCCTGATCTGTGGCAAGGGTTTCAACTGCATCTTTTGCAATTAGAGAGATGTTAGAAACTATATCAGCATGATCCGGGACTAAAAGATCTTTCCTGTGTATTTCAGTAGGAATGGATAGAGACTCCCCCTCAGTTCCTGCATGCCGCAGATCAGGAACTTCACTGGGTTCAGCCAAGGGATCTCGGTTTTCTGGAGCTCTGTTATCTTCCTCCTCATTGGCCTTAGCCAAAGGTTAACCATGTGCTTCTGCTACAGCTGCTTGACCAATCCTTCTTTCCCATCTGTCAAATACACTTGAGTCCATTTTCTTCAAGTAATGGAGAGGAACTCCCTTACACATGTCAAACCTGTCTCCATCCAGCTGATTGAGATACAGGGTGATGATCCTTCCAAAATTTGGGGTTTGTAGAGTATCTTTAATTTTCTCAAACAGCATTGCCACCCAGTTGTATCTTTTTCGACATACTATGGCCACCAAGATCTTGAACATATCACCAGAGATGTGATCGTGGGAGCCTGGTTTGCAGATCAGTACTTTCCCAATGATATCCGACAGGAGCTTCCCTTCCTCATTCATTTCCCATCGCTTGATCGATTTAGTTCCTCGAGCAAGTCCACAGAATAGGAGAGTCCTGGCTCGATCCTCTTCTTCCAGATAGTCCTCTTGATCAGAACTGGTGAGCTGCAAATATCGTGTCAGTTTTCTGCAGTCACCTTGATCCGTACACTGGCAATCTTACTCTTAATCACTGTATCTTCACGCCGTATCTTTGCCATTGCAAAGAATTCCAGCACTTCCTTATCCAGGATCTTGCAAGGATGCTCCAGGATAAAGGAAAGCCCGGCTTCTTCAAGCATGAGGATGATATTTCTGAACTCATCGGAGGCATGAGAGAAGCCCGTCCTAACTAGTTCACTTCCGGTGAGGAGTCCTGCTGTGGTTCTAGGAGCCATTTCAAACCTAAACAGGAAATGTCCAAGTGTCTAAACCCTATCAGAATATCTAGTATAGGTGCTACACTAGACAAGAACCTTCAAGGATGAGGGAACGTTACCCTAGCGCCGAGCGATGAGATGGCTTTTGGCGGGACAATGGCGACTGGAAAGATCGTCGTCAGGAGAGGGAACCCTGACGGGGAGATGACAGAAGCATGGAGCCAACAGGTGCACGGCACGGTCCTTGCGTCCTGAGGGTGTTGTCGACGAGAGCCCGGAGGAGAGACAGAGAGCACCAGGCGAAGCAGCTTCTGTACGACCAAGGGATTCAGCTAGAGTTCTTGGGGATTCGGCGGGATGCTCGTGGGATGTGGAATGTGAAGAGTCAACAGGGGTTTTATGCTATTTATATATACCGACGGGTTGCCGCAATTTCATACCCACTGAACGGGGCAGTTTATATTGTTTCGAATCTTAGCCCTCTTTTTCATTTGTTGATCACAAAACCTAGGTCGAGTTGAATGGTATGTTAACCCTAGAAATAATTACTGAGTAATTCTAGGTAATTCAAAAGCGTAGAATTTTCGTTATAGCCCCTGACACACACTCCTTGAAATTCAAGTGGACTGATTTACACCCATTGAAATACATTATCAATTATATATATGTAAATGCACGTAATTCTTCAAATTTTAACTATTTCGTCCTTTTACTAGGTATGTGAACATATATGTGCAAATATATATATCAACATTTACTTTTTAGAAGAAGAATTGACATATTTGTGTGGATATAAATATATATGTAAGCATATTTATAATACGACTCAAGTATTGAAACTGGACGCATGTACCTGGGATCATTAAACTGATCATTCAGATCCTCTATTTGAGGCACACCAGGTGTCCAATTGGAGTAAGCCATTGTAGTTAGTATTGCTCTTATCCCATATACGTGTTCCATGTCATTCTTGGAACATCTCATGTCTAGTTCCTATCATATTTACGGGAACCTAGACTATCTTGCGAAAAAGAATTACCTTACCTTAGGAACCCAATATGTATTGGGTCCTAGGTTCTTGTCAGCATAAAATATTGAATGCCTTCCTACAGGAATCCTGTCAGGAAGGCTAACTCTGCTCAGAGGAAGTGGACATTCCCTTGCCCTTGGCACAGAGGGATTGTGCCAACAATCTACGGCAAAGTGACCCACCTTGCCACAACACCAACAATCATGAATGTTGTATCGTCATTTCTGACCTGATCTACTGACTGAGGTAGTCATGATCTTAGGTCTAAACGGGACCAGGCAGGTTCTGCTCACAAATTTTCCCTTTCCACCGAGACACGAGGGAGGGTTGATAGAGAGCATGTGATGAGTGTCATGAGGCCTGGGAGGTGGTGCCTTCCTTTCAGTCAACACACATCCGGGGGCCCCATGGGTACTTACTACATGTTTCCCAACCCCCCTTTCCTATGTCTTGGGGTGGAAAGAGATGCAGTGAGAGCTGGTTCCTGCAGATTCACACGAGTTGGGGCTGAGCCCGAGAATACAAAGGGTTCAAGATGAGCCTTGGGTATTCTCTCATGGGTAGCCATGACAGCTCTTGCACTGTGGGTATTTCCACCTGAGGGCCGATCCCTCTTGCAGTGACCAAGGTTGTTCCTGTGGTCATACCTGAAAGCATGAGGTGTGCCCTTCCTACTCGGGGTGGGGGGTCTGAACACAGTTTCCCCATTTCTCCATGAATTAATGATTTGGGAGATCCACCCATTTTCTGCTTTTCTTTTGATAGCATCTATCTTGGAAAAGTTAGAAACTATCCTCTTCTCGGTCTCTAGACGACTCTCTAGATCCGAGATCTTTGAGTCCTTTACCTTGATGGATTCAAATTGGAGATTCATCAAGGTCCTCAACTGAGCAATCTCCTTAGCTTGTTCCTCAACAAGTAAGTTGCTCATCTGAAGGGCACTCTCAAGGGAATCAAGATTTTCAATCCTTTGATTGAAGCTATCCATTTCCCTTGCATCACTAGATGGACAACCCTCTGAACTGTTCCTATCTTCAGGAAATCCAAGGGGAGAGGAGCATCTTGAAGAAGTTACCTGATCCTGACTTTGATGTTCAGGGTCAGCGTTAAGATCGGCAGAGACTGTTGTGTCAGCTTCATCAAAACTGCTTTCCTCAACCTCTTCTTCAGTCTCAGACAAGAACACAGGAGCTCTGATACTGAGAGATTAGTCTTTACCTTCATCTTTAGAAATGAGGACCCCCCACATAGGCTTCATCCTCCTGCTGGAAACTAGTCCCTACTGTCTCTGATCCCTCCATGAGATCTGAGATAGTTTGCCACATAGACTTGGCAGTCCTGCACTTGTCCAATCTTGAACGAGATAATCCAGACCAGACGTCAGAGATGATGTGATGAATCAGCTTGTCCAAGTTGAAGAGAGAGAGCTCAGTCTCAGACATCTCTTCGGGACTCTTGGGGATTTGGAAATCTTTTCCTGAGCCAGACGCCTTCATGGGAATGAAGGGACCCTCATCCAAAATGAGTGACGCTCGACGGTCGATGGCCTCCAGATGAAACAAAACTCTCATCTTCCAGACTGGATAATACTCTTTTGTGCATGCAGAGAGTCTCAGAGGAGAGACAGAAATACAGCTCCATGCTTGAGTCTGATTTTCTTGTTGACACTAGAGGCAGGATTTTACTCAAGGTGTTAACCTTTTTGATGAGTAACCTCCCTCTGATACCACTTGAAAGTCAATCTAGTGTCAACTACCTTCACCTATGGGGGGGATAGGTGATTTGTCGTCTTTTTGCGGAATTAAAAATAAACCTTCACAAGAAAACAAAACAAGAACAACACAGAAACACACATGCAGTTATAGTGGTTCCCCTATTTGGGTACGTCCACTCTCCCCCTTCGACCTATCTCCCAACAAGGGATGACTCGGTCACTTCACCAACAAGATTGAAATCTAATCCTCTCACTATGGAAGAAACCCTTCCACCCGAAGGAGTCAATACTCCTCCACCACGGGTTGCACCAAACCCTTACAATGAGGAAACAAAGTTCCTTTACAACAAAGTTAAAATAGAATGTACAAGAAATACAAACTACGTTTGGAGAACCCGATGTCCCTCTTCGTTCAATGAAGCTTTCTTGATGAAGACGAAGAGTCCACGATCGGAGCACTCTCTTAGAGAGGATCTTCCCGAGATCGGCTGCGGCAAAGGATTGCGACGGCGATGCTTTATAGATCCAAACTTCTTGACGAAGCTAGCGAGGTCTACCAACGATCTTACTTAGATCGATCGTCTCAATCGATTCAGAAGGGAAAGATATTCCCGTTCAACAAACCAAGAGACAAAGGATCTCAAGAAATAAATGTGAGAAGCTAAGCTTAGCTTCGTTTCTGTCGCCGGGAGGTCAAGAGGAATCCGAGACCAGCGGTGGCGACACCTTAGCGAGCAGCGACGACGAGCAAGCGGCGACAGTGACGGGAGGAAGTCCGCGATCTGTTAGGTCACGCGCGGCGGCCGTCCTTTCTCTTTTTCTTCGCCCTTTTTGATAAGTTAAAAATAGGAGAGTATATATACTATAGAATACCCCCTTATGACTGTCGTGGGCCCCACAAGACAAAACCCTAAGCTCGGTTCAAACAGCGCCTGAAATCTTGGTTCGGTTTAGCAAGCAGGTAGAAATTGCCTAAGGCAAATTCGGCGGGAATCATTGGTGATTCTCGACGAATCGGAGATAATCACTTATGATTCCCGTCGAATTCTACTTAGAAGAATTCCTACTGAAAAGCTTGCCATCCGGAGTGAATCGGCGAGAATCACAACTATTCTCGACGAATCGGCGAGAATGCAGAGTCATTCTCGACGGTTCATCGAGAATCACTAAGTGATTCTCGACGATTCTGACTTAGCAAAATTTTTGAATGCTTTTGAGTCAGCCGGATACAGTTGGCGAGAATCGACGAGTGATTCTCGACAATTCGACGAGAATCACTAGTGATTCCTGTCGAATCAGCGAGAATCACTTGGTCATTCTTGTTGGGTTTCTCTATGAGGATGACACAACGCTTGTGCACGCAGCGGAAGGAATAAAACATCAAGAACAACCCAAAAGAGATGGGATCGGGCCATGAAAATTGAATCAAGAAGTTAACAAACAACTAGGCAAAAATTACCTTAGCGGCGTTGAGTCACAACTCAACGGAGATGCTCCAAGCTTTGAGTCCTTGTCGGTGGCGAGTTCTACGTGGAATAATGTCCACGTCTCTGCAGAAATCCACACGAGCGGGAGAACACCGAGCTTCGTCGCACGAAGGGTCGGGGAGTTGATAACCCGCACCTTGCACTTCCACGGACTGCTAGGTCCGTTCCAGGAGGAGCAACACCGGCGGCAGTCGCCGGAGAGGAGGAGGTCGGCGGAGCGAGCGATCGGCGGAGGCGGAACTCTTCCGTCGGCGGAACACTTCCGTCGGCGAAATCGGCGGAACTCTTCCGTCGGGTCGGGTAAATTTCTTCTTCTTTTCCGCTCAAAACCTAAGTGTCTATTTATACCCAAAGCATAAGTAAACCTAGGTAAAATTGTTATCCGCAGACCACAGCAAAATAGGGTTTCAGAATGATTCGCCGAGAATCAACTTTAGGTTCGGTGAGAATCAGTCGGCGAGAATCAGACCCAGATTCTGTGAGAATCAGCAGGCAGAATCGGCGAGAATCAGCAGGCAGAATCGGCGAGAATCAGTAGTTTGACTCCCGACGACTTTGCCTTAGTCGACGAGTCATACTCGACGACTCAGCCTTAGTCTACGAGTCATACTCGATGACTCTCGACGACTTTGCCTTATTCGACGATTCATACTCGACGACTTTGACTTAGTCGACGAGTCATACTCGACGACTCAGCCTTAGTCGATGAATCATACTCGACGACTCTTGACGAACCTCTTTTGGCAACGTTTGCCCGACCCCATTCTGAATGGTGATTGGTAACCCTTACAAACACAGTCAATGTTCCAACTTCTCCACTGGCTCTTATGTGTGACCCTGCAGGCTCATATCGCGTTGGCAGTGAGATTATATGTTTGACCACTTCTAGATCACCATGGTAACTCCAACAGTCTCCCACTTGATCTTAAAAGTATCAAACCAAAAACCTCATGAACAATGAGCGGCATCTAGCAATGCATCATTGCTACCCAAGTAATAAGAGTTCATAACTCATAAGCCTTTATGAACAATGTCCCAGCGTTGTCTTTGTACCTTTGTCCCTTACATCCGGAAAGAACTAGAGGCATGGACCATGTCACCCTCATAATAGCTCAATCCAAGTTTCTTGATCTAGAATGGACTTCTAGAGAATGGTGAGTCTAATATCACATATTGACTCAACCAAGCATGGTCATGCATTTCTCAGTCCAGTTCCATCAAGGGGCCCATGGATGCAACTCCTGTCATATAGGAGGACAAATCCCATATCTGCTCACACACAAACACCCAAATGATTCGTAACGTGCCAAACAACCACCCTTATCATCAACCTTTCTCAAGGAAGACTTTAGATGGCATCAAAGCACGCACTTCCTCACTTGATGAATGCTGTGACTTCAGGTCAAAGGACCACAACACCATTGTCAATTGAGACCTACTCATGACACGATTAAATAACAATCCACAAAGTAGTCTCAAGTTGGGTATGTCCAGTACAACTTGTTCATTAACAAGTAGCCACGTGATGACTTAATATCACAATATCATGACCTATGAGAACTGGTCATCAGTCAACACTCGTGCTAGTCTTAATATATCATCATCACCCTTAGTTTTTATGATGATACAACGACCAGGGACCTTTTAAGAATGAAGCTTCAAATAAATCATAGACTCTCACATTCAAGTCTCGTACTTGATGTCCTATGAAAGCAAACATTCTAAGGTTATTTATTATGTTAACATTTAACTATCGCATAGAGAAACCATAATAAAAGAACTTGCCATTAATTGTAAAAGAAAAACATTGGTACACAATTCATCATATGAATAAACAATAAACAACCAACAGAATATATGTTTACATGCAACCCATAAGGCTCTCACTAGAGTTGATCATTTAGGTATCGTATACCCATTGATCTAGTATGACCATCATGCTTTCTCTGCGCGAGAGGCTTTGTCAGTGGATCCGCAATATTCTCCTCAGTCGGCACTCTGCAAATGTTCACATCTCCTCATTCGACAATCTCACGAATAAGATGGAATCGCCGAAGTATGTGCTTGGAGAGCTGATGGGATCTAGGTTCCTTAGATTGTGCAATTGTACCATTGTTATCACAGTAGAGAACTACGGGACCAACAATGCTAGTAACTACATCAAGCTCGCTGATGAATTTCCTAATCCATACAGCCTCCTTCGCTGCATTAGCTGCAGCGATATACTCGGCCTCTGTTGTAGAATCAGCAACTGTCTCTTGCTTGGAACTCTTCCAGCTCACAGCTCCTCCATTAAGGCAAAACACAAAACGTGACTGATACTTTGAGTCATCCCTATCAGTTTGGAAGCTAGCATCCGTGTAACCATTTACAACGAGCTCTTCCTCTCCACCATACACCAAGAACACATCCTTTGTCCTTCTCAAGTACTTCAGGATATTCTTGACTGCAATCCAGTGACACTCACCGGGGTCTGACTGATACCTGCTAGTCATGCTCAAAGCAAAGGAGACATCGGGTCGAGTACATAACATTGCATACATGATTGATCCAATTGTCGAAGCATATGGAATCAACTTCATGCGGTCCTTATCTTCACAAGATTTTGGACACTGGTCCTTAGAGAGATTCACACCATGAGACATGGGTAAAAATCCTTTCTTGGACTCAAGCATGTTGAACCGCTTCAACACCTTCTCGATGTATGAACTCTGGGTCAAACCCAACAACTTCTTCAATCTACCTCTATAGATCTTAATACCGAGTATGTAAGTCGCTTCACCCAAGTCCTTCATAGAAAAGCAGTTCCTTAGGTTTTTCTTAACAACTTTCAGGGTAGGATTGTCATTCCCAATCAACAGTGTGTCATCTACATACAATATTAGGAAGACTGCAATGCTCCCGCTGATTTGCTTGTAAACACAAGGCTCATCTTCATTCTTGATGAAACCACACTCTTTGATTTTCTCATCAAAACGAAGATTCCAACTTCGAGAGGCCTTCTTCAGTCCATAGATGGACCTATTCAGCTTGGATACTTTAGTGGCTTCATTTGGGGATACAAAACCCTCGGGTTGTGTCATGTTCACTTCCTCAAGGAGGTTTCCATTAAGGAAAGCCGTTTTGACATCCATCTGCCAGATCTCGTAGTCATAATACGCAGCAATACACTACTAGAAAACAGACTTTTAGCCCCGGCAGATTGTCGTGGCTAAAAGTCCAAAACCGTGGCTAAAGACTTTTAGCCACGGTCTACCCACGGAAAATGGGCGTGGGCAATACGAGCGTGGCTAAAAGTCCAAACCGTGGCTAAAAGTCCAAAACCGTGGCTAATACTGGACTTTTAGCCACGGTTTGATTGTCGTGGCTAATATTGGACTTTTAGCCATAGTTTAATTGCCGTGGTTAAAGGGCCACTCATAACATAAAAAATTCAGGCCAGCCGCCGCCGCCGGCCGGCCGGTGTGCCGCACCCGCGCAGCCGGGCCGCCGCCGCCGCCGTCGCCGCCGCTGCCGGGCCGCCGCCACCACCGCCGCCGCCGCCGCCGGGCCGCCGCCGCCGTCATATTTATTTCAAATACTAATTGAAATAAATTCCTTATAAACCCAAAATTTCGTTTTGTTTTGGCGGTGTGGGACTAAATATAGCCACGACCTTTTGCCACGGTTCAGGCAAACCGTGGCTAATACTAGACTTTTAGCCACGGTTCAGGCAAACCGTGGCTAAAAGTCCAATATTAGCCACGGATTAGTCAACCATGGCTAATACTAGACTTTTAGCCATGGAAAAAAATAGTGGCTAATACTCATTATTAGCCACGATTTTTCCCCCGTGGCAAAAGAATTCATGGCTAAAAGCCATTTTTCTAGTAGTGATAGCAAGCAGTATCCTTATGGACTTTACCATGGCAACAGGGGAAAAGGTCTCATCATAGTCAATACCATGAATTTGCTTGAAACCCTTAGCCACCAGTCGCCCTTTGAATGTCTGTACATTCCCATCCATGTCGGTCTTCTTCTTGAAGACCCACTTGCACCCTATGGGTCGTACCCCTTCAGGTGGTTCCACCAAGTTCCAAACTTGGTTTGCATACATGGAGTCCATTTCGGATTTCATAGCCTCAAGCCATTTGTCAAAGTACGGTCCATTCATAGCCTCTTGGTAGGTTGCTGGTTCATTATCATGATCCATAAGCAACACATTACCTATTTGAGACATGAGAAATCCATATCTCTCAGGCTCAAATCTAGGTCTACCAGATCTACGTAGGACCTGTGTTTCTTGAGCAGGTTCTCTAGCTACAACATCTTGTAGTCCTATCTCAGAATATAATTCCGGTTCATTCACTACTTGTGGTTCTTGAACTTCTTCAAGTTCTACCTTTTCAGTCTTTTTTGATAAGAACTCTTTCTCCAAGAAGACGCCAGTCCTTGCGACAAACACTTTGCCCTCGGACGGTAGGTAAAAGTAATACTCTTTCGTTTCCTTAGGATATCCCAACAGATAACATTTATCCGATTTGGGTTCTAGCTTGTCAGGCATTTGACGTCGCACGTATGCCTCACAGCCCCAAATTTTAATGAACGACATACTAGGACGTTTCCCAGTCCATATCTCATATGGTGTCTTCAGAACCATTTTCGTTAGAGCGCGATTCAGTGTCATTGCAGCAGTCTCTAAAGCAAAACTCCAAAAGGAAACAGGCAAGTCTGCATGACTCATCATCGAATGTACCATGTCTAACAAAGTACGATTTCTCCTCTCAGACACACCATTAAGCTGTGGTGTTCTAGGTGGAGTGAGCTGTGATACAATACCACACTCCTTCAGATGATCACGGAACTCATGACTCAGGTATTCGCCACCTCGATCAGATCGGAGTGCTTTAACCCTTTTACCCAACTAGTTTTCTACTTCATTCTTGAACTCTTTGAACTTTTCAAAGGTCTCGGATTTGCACTTCATAAGATACACATATCCGTATCTACTGAAATCATCAGTAAATGTAACGAAGTAGAAATACTCACCTCTAGCCATGGAGCTCATGGGTCCGCATACATCACTATGTACAACCCCAAAGAGATCCTCAGCCCTCTCAGTATAACCAGTGAAAGGGGCTTTAGTCATCTTGCCTAATAAACAAGATTCGCATCACTCAAATGATTCATAATCAAATGAGTCCAAAAGTCCATCTTTATGGAGCTTGGATATGCGCTTCTCATTTATATGGCCCAAACGACAATACCAGAGATATGTAGGGCCGAGTTTGAGTAATTTGTTCTTAGTCTTTTATTATTTTCTACATTATAGATCTGATGGTCCAAGTTCAAAACATAAAGACCATTAAACAATTGGGCTACAGCATAACAAACATCATTCTTAAATATAGAACAATAGTTATTCTTAATTATAAAAGAAAATCCAATCATGTCCAAGCATGAAATGGATATAATGTTTCTAGTTATGGCCGGAACAAAATAACAGTTATCTAGTTCTATTACATGCCCACTGGGCAAAGAAGGACGGTAAACCCATACGGACACAGCAGCAACTCTTGCTCCATTGCCGACACGCAGGTCCACCTCCCCTTTACTCAGCAATCTTCTCATTCCCAGTTCCTGTACATTTGTACAAATGTGAGAACCACATCCGGTATCCAATACCCAAGATGAAGGAGCAGAGAGATTTATTTCTATAACATAAATATTCGAAGAGGAAGTCATACCTCCCTTCATTTTCTACAGACCCTCAATGTAAGAAGGACAGTTCCTCCTCCAATGACCAGCCTTGCCACAGTGGTGGCATTTCCCCTCCTTCACCGTGCTCTTCTTTTTCATCAGTGCAGAAGACTTGGGCTCTAGATGTGACTTAGGTCCCACCTTCGTCTTCTTAGAGCCCTTGGCCTTGCCCTTGCCCTTATGAACCATCAATATGGGGATGGCAGGCTTGGCCTTCTTCATATTGATCTCGGCAGTTCTCAACATTCCTAGGAGCTCGGGCAGTGTCTTGTCTATTTCATTCATGTTGTAGTTCAAGACAAACTGCTCATAACTGTCCGGCAACGATTGCAGGATCAGATCTGTGGCCAACTCTTGACCCAGAGGAAAATCTAGTCTTTCAAGGTTCTCTATATACCCAATCATCTTGAGTACGTGAGTCCCTACTGAGTCTCGAACTCCCATCTTGCACTGAAACAACGCTTTTGTGACGTCAAACCAATCTTGACGAGCTTGCCCTTGAAACATTTTCTTGAGATGCTTGTCAATCTCCTTGCACCCCATGTTCTCATATTGTTTCTGAAGCTCAGAGTTCATGGTGGCAAGCATAAGGCATTCGACGTCTAAGGCATCATCAGTAAACTTCTTATAAGTATCTTTATCAGCACGGGAAGAATTCCCGGTCGGCACCTCGGCGGATTCTTCTTCCAACACATAGAGGTTTCGCTCTTGCCTGAGAACAATTCTCAGGTTCCTGTACCAGTCCATATAGTTAGTCCCACTGAGCTTATCCTTCTCAAGGATGGCTCTCAGAGACAGAGTGGAGTGTGAACCACTTGCCATGGAATTCTACAAGAATTCATGCAGAATAATATCAGTACCAAAATTTCAAAATATAATTTATTATTTTAATACGGACTTCAATTAAAACTCCCACTATTTTATTCGAAATAATAGCCCTCACTATCAATTCGGAGAGTTCATGCGAGCTACTCTCTTAGTGGACAAGATCTGTATTTCACCAACACAATGAGTCAGCTTTGGCTTTTCTCTCATGATGCGGTTATTTAGGTAGGCAACGCTTGCCAATTGCATCCTCATGCAATTCTTGTATGGTTGGTGAATAACTCCTTATTCGCATCCATCATATGGTGCATGCCAACCCTATGCCTCTAGGCACTCAACCTTTGAGGTCACCTAGTTAAGTTATACCTGATGTCGATAGTGGGATATCACAATTATCCGCTTGCACCCTTCCCAAGATAGATTAATGCACCTTGCTTTGGCAAGCCCACACTTCATCGATCGAGGCAGGAAGAGTGTCATCCATCGGAAGGCATCCGAACACTTAATATTAGATTAAGGGATTTTTAATTATAGGTTAACAATTAACCATGATAAACATTTGATCATTGTGCACATCTATAGAAAAACAATTTCTAAAAGCCACATGCATTCCTTATGTGCACAACCTGGCACTATCAAAACTTGATAGAAGGAAGGGCTAAATTTGAACATCCGGACTCTTCTAAATCTTCAGATTTACATGCATTGGACAAAGGCAAAGACAACTCGACTTAAAGCAATAGACAAGCTCGTCTCTCATTGTTGGATTCAAAATCCAAAACAATACACTGGTTCATTAACCACTCGAGGGACGGTTACTGCTAAGGAGACAACAATTTCTAACAATTAAAAATTACCATGAAATCCCAGACATTCCTGGCGGGGTTCCAAGGGGCAGAGCCCCTAACCTGTGGGTTATAGGACCACCGATCTCCCTTTGAAAAACCATCAACAATTGATGTACTAGGATTAAATCTTGACATTTAGAACGCTTCTAAATCCCTAGGTTTACACGCACTGGAATAACCTAACTTCCAATACAACAATCATGGTCGTAACCTGGCTCTGATACCACTGTTGGGTTTCTCTATAAGGATGGCACAACGCTTGTGCACGCAGTGAAAGGAATAAAACATAAAAAACAACCCAAAAGAGATGGGATCGGGCCATGAAAATTGAATCAAGAAGTTAACAAACAACTAGGCAAAAATTACCTTAGCGGCGTTGAGTCACAACTCAACGGAGATACTCCAAGCTTTGAGTCCTTATCGGTGGCAAGTTCTACGTGGAATAATGTCCACGTCTCTGCAGAAATCCACATGAGCAGGAGAACACCGAGCTTCGTCACACGAAGGGTCGGGTAGGAGATCAACCGCACCTTTCACTTCCACAGACTGCTAGGTCCGTTCCAGGAGGATCAACACCGGCGACAGTCACCGGAGAGGAGGAGGTCGGCGGAGCTAGCGATCGGCGGAGGCGGAACTCTTTCGTCGGTAGAACACTTCCGTCGGCGAAATCGGCGGAACTCTTCCGTCGGGTCGGGGAAATTTCTTCTTCTTTTCCACTCAAAAACCTAAGTGTCTATTTATACCCAAAGGATAAATAAACTAGGTAAAATCGATATCCGCAGACCACAACAAAATAGGGTTTCAGAATGATTCGTCGAGAATCAACTCCAGGTTCGGCGAGAATCAGTCGGCGAGAATCAGACCCAGATTCGGCAAGAATCAGCTGGCAGAATCGGCGAGAATCAGCAGGCAGAATCGGCGAGAATCAGCAGGTAGAATCGGCGAGAATCAACGGTTTGACTCCCGACGACTTTGCCTTAGTCGACGAGTCATACTCGACGACTCAGCCTTAGTCGACGAGTCATACTCGACGACTCTCGACGACATTGCCTTAGTCGACGAGTCATACTCGACGACTCATCCTTAGTCGACGAGTCATACTCGACGACTCTCGACGAATCTCGACGACTTTGCCTTAGTCGACGAGTCATACTCGACAACTCAGCCTTAGTCGACGAGTCATACTCGACGACTCTTAACGAACCTCTTTTGGCAACGTTTGCCCGACCCCATTCTGAATGGTGATTGGTAACCCTTACCAACACAGTCAATGTTCCAACTTCTCCACTAGCTCTTATGTGTGACCCTGCAGGCTCATATCGCGTTGGCAGTGAGATTACATGTTTGACCACTTCTAGATCACCATGGTAACTCCAACAATTCTCGTCGAATATAACTTAGATGATTTTTCGTCTTTCTTCCCGTGAGTTGGTCTTTGCCCCATCCTTGCTCCTTGTCTGCTCTTGATCTATCTTAGCCCTGTACATGAACATAAGTACACTCCAATAGAGAGAGTGCACATGAGCCAACACACTAATCTGCTCAATGAGGGATTACGTTGCGCAGACCCGTGTATATTGACCCACTGCACCCTGACATTGGTGTGTACTTAGCGAGGAATAATTGCAAGCACAACTTGAAGATATATCATCAAATAAATTGTGAATTCAACTTAGCTTGACAGGAGGCTTCTTCAAATCCAGTTAATTGTGGATACAATACCCAACACTTTGTATGTAGCATATGCAAGGAATAGTCTTATAGCCTCTAGTCTTACAACATGTACAAAGGTTTGATCAAAATAACGATCTTCCTCTTGCTTGTATCCCTTGGCAACCAGTCTAGCTTTATTTTTGATGATAACACCATTCTCATCAAGCTTGTTTTTATAAATCCATTCAGTTCCAATGATGTTATGTCCATAAGGTCTGGGAACCAGCTTCCATACATTGCATCTTTTGAACTGGTTCAGTTCTTCTTGCATATGCACAATCCAAAATGGATCTATATTGATATCTTCAAACTTCTTTGGTTCAACTTGAGATAGAAAACTTGAATACATTGCTATGTTGAGGATTCTACTCCTTGTTGTAACATATTCACTTGCATCTGCAATAATTAGATCTCCGTGATGATCTCTCAAGTGTCTAATAGCAACTGACATTTTGTCTTCAGTACTTTGAGCTTCAGTTCTGGAGCCTAATGATCTTTATATATGTCCAATCCACTTGTACCTTCTTCTAGAATGTCCACACTCTCATCATCTTTTTGTTCAGTAGGAGGTATATCACAGATGCTCACCTTGTCCAACTTTAATTCTGCACCTGCATATCTAGAGGAGTTTGACAGCTCACTATGAATCATAGAAGACTCATCAAATACTATATTGATAGACTATTCTACAACTTGATTCTTAAATTTGTAGACTCTATAGGATTTGATTTGGTTGTTGTACCAAACAAAAATTCCCTTATAGGACTTGACAATAAATTTTGTCAAGTAGAGCTTCCCATTGCTAAGCACAAAATATTTGCTTCTAAAGAATCTTAAATAGGTAAGATTTGGTTTTATGCCTTTCATAATCTCATAGGGAGTCTTCCTGTGGTACTTGTTTATAGTGGCTCTATTCAGAACATGGCAAGAAGTGTTCACTGCCTCAGCCTAGAAATATTCTAGGAGAGATGTGTCACTGCGTAATGTCCTTCTAGTCTCTATGAGAGTCCTATTTTTCCTCTCAGCTACCCATTTTGTTGGGGTATTCTTGGAGAAGAAAACTCCTGAAATATACCTTGCTCTTAACAAAACTTTGTCATGCCTTCTGATTGTTATTTTGTGTCATGGTCACTTCTGATTTTGACCACAAAACAGTTCTTTTCATTTTGAATTTGCCTAACAATGGTCACAAAGCTATCGAGGGTTTAAGACTTTTTCTTAAGAAAGAATACCCATATAAATATGGAAAAGTAATCAACAATCACAAGAGTGCAGACTTTCCTACCTAGACTATGAACTAACATATGATCAAATATGTCCATATGCTGAAGGTAAAGATACCTCTCAAATCCTTGGCCCCAATGCTCCTAAAGGAGGCCTTGTCTGTTTTCTATTTTAATATGCAGTGCAAATGCCCTCTTTAGTGCATTTTAGATTGGGTCCATTTCTGATTAGCTCTTAACTGAAGAGCTTGCTGATTGCCTTATATTTCAAGTCAGCAAGTCTCTTGTGCCATTGCACATAATAAGAATCTTTCACATTTGCAACATGATACATAGGAGAGTCTGAATCTATACATAGGAAATTAAACAATAAATATTTACACACATAGTGCCTATCAAAATGACCTCTTGGTCACTTGACCTTTTGATCAGGCACTTATCCTTGTGGAAGACAATGACATAGCCAATATCATAGAGTTGGCTTATACTAATCAGATTGTGTTGCAATCCTTTCACATAAGCTACTTTTGAAATAGATACCATGTCATTGGTAATCATATCATAGACTTTGTTAACTCTTCTGTCTGAACCTCCAAAGATGATTTTAGGTCTGTTGAAAACGAGAACTCGGTCTCTTGTGGAGTTCACCCTTGGGGAAGGGGTGATCACGCACCTACTTCTCTCCTACAAGCAAAATGACATGGAAAAGAATAGGGAACTGACCTAAGGGCTCGTCGTGGAGGACCCACCATACACTCGGAAGATCTAAGAGCGCTTCCCCTCCTTCGCCAAATGTCGGGCTAAGGTACCTCAAAAAGCACTACAAGACTGGGAGACAAGTGTGCATGCCTTCTGAGGTACCCCTTGGGTCCTATTTATAGATTTCTGAAAATGACCTGCAAATAGCCAACCTCCGCTATTCTGAACAGCTATGTGCAGCCCAACCCGGTCTGCCAATAACATAACTCCGTTGTTTTAACTGGCTATGGGAATGCCAGCGGGGGGAAAATGGTAAAAACACTTCACTGATCATTGGGCGAGTAGCCCTCAACAACCTCTGCTCAACAAGGGTGGTGAGTGCTCTATGAAGGTGACACTCGCTGCTTCCGCTCGACTATTGGCATGTATGGGCTCGGCCTGCCCATAATCGCATGCTGTGAGTTCGTTGAGCAGTCAGAACTCGACGAGTGGCCCAGAGCTCGACGAATAGCCCAGAGCTCGACGAACAGCCCAGAGCTCGATGAACAGCCCAAAGCTCGACGAGCGGGGCTTGGTGAGTACAAGCTCGCCTCCCAAAAGCATCTCACCTCACCTAGGTGAGTCGGAGACTACCAAGTTCTCCCCCCTGCTGAGCTCGCTCAGGGACTCAGACTGCCCGATTTGGCTGGTCTGGCTCCTGCTGACCCACTCGCTGGATATGGGTGTTGGAACACCCTATTACTAATTTGGGTAAGGATCACTATGCTTGTCTTAGGATCCTAGTTGACCTAGTTGTATAGTTGAGAAGGTCAACATTAGAATGAGTCTAGGGTCTAGAACTTAGTTTTGAAGCTGCCCCCAAGACCACTCCAAGATCAAGGATGAAGAGCTAAGTCTAAAGCAATTTTCGTCGAGCTCTGGTCGACGAATTGTCGAACTCAGTTCGACGCTCTCTGAGCTCAACTTCAGCAAATCGTCGAACTCCGGTCGACGATCTTCGAGCTCAGATCGACTATCTGCTTTTAGCTAGCTTCTGCTTAATCGTCGAACTCCCCTCGACTATCGTCTAGCTCAGTTCGACGATGCCTCCTTCAGCTGTTTCTTAGGTCGCTGAGCTCAGTTCGACGATCTTTGAGCTCAGTTCGACGATTTCTGTCTGCTTATCTCAGTTCATCTCTGAGCTCAGTTCGACGATCGTAGAGCTCAGATCGACGATTATTTGGAGAGATCAACGTCTTCAAGATTTCAAATGCTGCTGATTCTTTGGAATGTTTTTGAATATTATCAGCATTTATGACAGAAGATCTCCCAGCCGTTTGGAGCAAGTTTCAAGGTATCATTCAGAGAATGTTTGCTGGACTTTCCTCTAAAAGACAAGACCATTTATGGAAAACATTCATGACTGACCAACGACCATCTTTGGACAAGGAGAATATTCAGAAAATCAATTCTATTCCTATGGTCCTTTAGATATACAGGAATACAACAACAACAAAAATACACAGAGCTGATAGACAGAAAGAAAAAAAAAAGAGAAAACACACAGAAGAATACTGTTAGCAGAAGAACAAGAAAACTACAACATCTAGATCTTCTAGCTGACTAAGTGTTCTTGCATCCTCATCTTAGATTTCCAGACACATCATCTTTCAGCTGTTCTGCTGAAACCATTCTTTTCTGGAGATCAAGTTCTGAAGACCTATCACCCTTCTACAAAGCTTCTCTGCCTGAACCTCTCTACATCTCAGGGGGAGCTTTGACATCTTCAATCCACTTGTGCTTCTCTCATTTGACTGAGAACAGAGAAGACAACTTCAACTTTCACTTTTTCTTTTCCTGCTGTAAAAGGGTTCTTGAACTCCCTTCAAAAGTTCTGTCTGGTTCTGAGAGCCTTGTCAAAACTCAGTGGTGGCAAGACACCTTATCAAAAAATCTAGCTTTGGTTTTTGAGCACCTTATCAAAAGCTCATTGGTGTCAGGACACCTGATCAACTCAGTCCTGAGTGGATTCCTACCAAGGGTGGTAGAAGAGTGGATGTACCCAGTTTTGGAGAACCACTATATTTCCTTGTGTCTTCTGGTTGTGCTTGTGTGATTTGTCTGCTGTGTGCTGTGTCCTTTTCCTTTCAGTTTTTAAGTTTCTGTTAGCACTCTACACTATAGCTTAAATAGAATTTTAATTTGTGCTATTTTAATAATCCGAAAAAAAATTATTTTAAGTAAACTCTATTCACCCCCCTCTAGAGTTGAGATAGATCTTACCCTCACTTTCAATTGGTATCAGAGGCAGGTTGGTTGCTCATACTGGTTAACACCTGAACCAAAAGATCCCTGATAAGATCAATCTCTGTAGAGGATTACTTTCTATACATCTATCTACTCATTTAGAGACATGGCACAGAACAAAGATTATGCAAGCACCAGACCACCAGTGTGCAACCTCTCCAAGTTTGCACTCTGGAAGGCAAGGATTAGATTGTATATGAATTCTATTGATGAGGATATCTTTAATTCTGTCTTGACAGTGTGTCCAACTCCACCGGCAAGCTCAAGTACAAGTGCTGTTCCACCTCCTTCTGGAACAGATGCAGATATAAAGAAGTGGAAGATTGCAGATGCTAAGGCTATGAACATCTTAGCCCAAACTATGTCTGATGACATTTTTCAAAAGGTAGCTGAATGCAACTCAGCCAAAGAAACCTGGGACAAACTCTCTGAAATTGTCTCAGGATCTGCTGATGAAAGAAAGGATAGAAGGTCTCATCTGATAAGTCAATATGAGAACTTCAAGAAAGGAGAAGGTGAATCAGTGGCTGACATGTACAATAGACTAAGTCTAATTGTCAATGAGCTAAAGACTTTGGACAAGGAAATCTCTTTAACTGAACTAAATGATAAAATCCTGATGTGCTTTCCCAGCACTTGGGATTCAAGAATCTAGCCAATCAAAGATGCCAGAAGTCTGAATGAGATTACCACTGAAGCTCTCCTGGGCAAGCTCAAATCCTATGAGCTGCTCATTAAAAATAGAGAAGAAGAACAGAAGGCTGCCTCTCCAGCCACAAGGAAAGAAAAGACCATAGCCTTCAGGGCTGCAGAAGAGGAGCTTGAAGATAAAGCCACAGGAAATGATGAGCTCATAAGTCTACTGGCTAAGAGATTCTACAAAATGGCCAGAAAAGATTTCAGAAAAAGGCCATACAAGGGTCATGATAAACCAAGGTATGATAAATCAAACAACACTACAGAAATCATATGCTTTGGTTGCAGGAAACCAGGACACATTGTGCCTGACTGTCCAGAGAACAAGAATAAGGACAAGAGAGATAGAAGAGAAAGAAGAAAAGGAAAGGATCACAAGAAGAACAACTCAGACAAAGCCTCCTTCAGCAAAAACAAACATACAAGGAAGGGCTTTGTTGCTGAGACCTGGAGTGAGACTGAAGAGGAATCTGAAGCCTCATCCAGTTCCAGTGATGATGAGGATGATGCAGATGAAAAGGAGTTCTGCATGATGGCCATCAATGCATCACAACAAAACTCTGATGAAGAATCAGAATCAGATTCAGACACTCACCCAGATGAAGATCAGGTAATCAATTCTTTTGATTTTCATTCTGAAGATTTCAAAAGTGAATTTAAGACACTATGCCTAGACCTATTAAAATCTGAGAAGGAGATAATATCTCTCAGGAATCAATTGTCTGAGCATAGTATCCTAAACTCAAAGAACCTCAAGCTCTCTGAGGAGTTAGAATGCTGTAGGGAGGAGATGGCTTCACTGAAAAGTGAACTATCAAAGGCCAAAAAGTTTGAAGAATCTCTAAATGGGAGGAGTATCAGACTGATGGACATCACAAGCACAGTGAACTCTAGATTCAATAGTACACTGGGTTTGGGTGCCTCCTCCAGCCAACCTATAGTGTTAACAACTCCAATCAAATTTGTCTCTGACAAAGGAAAGGGAGTAGTAGAGGTGGCTAGGAAGAATGCAGACCTGCCAGAGAAAATTTCAGTTCAACAAAATGCGTCGAGCAGAGCTCGACGATCGTCGAACAGAGCTCGACGATCTAATCACAGATCGTCGACCTCAGCTCGACGACACCCAAACTCTGAACTCAAGCACTATCGATCTTCGAACAGAGATCGACGATCTGACCCAAGATCGTCGACCTCAGATCGACGATCGTCGAACAGAGTTCAGAATTGTGAACACATTTTCAATGACTCAGTCAAATTCAATCCTAGAAGTTGCACATCCCATGGACTCAACCCCTATACTGAGTGGATAGTAACTCCTAGGAGATACCATCCTGAAGGCTATAAGAGTCAACCTGGGATGTCCTTTATTTCAGAATTTAAAGGTTATCAACCTAGGCCCAAGGTTACCTGGGTCAAAAACAAATAAGCTGTTTTTGTGCAGGTGAAGACCTATCCAGCATCAAACCATCAATGGTATCTGGATAGTGGGTGCTCAAAGCACATGACAGGGGACAAGGACAATTTCACTTCCTTCAAAGCCAAGCTTGGACCCAAAGTAATTTTTGGAGACTCAGGCTTTGGAACTACAAAAGGATATGGTGCAGTCCAAATTGGCTCAGTCACCTTCAAAAGGGTGGCATATGTTGAAGGACTCAAGCACAACCTGATAAGTATCAGTCAATTGTGTGATGAAGGATATCAAGTAACCTTCAACAAAGCCATATGCAAAGTCCAGTCAGTGGACAACACAACTGTGTTGACAGGTAACAGAAGAGGTAACATTTACTTAGTGAATTTTCTTTCACCTGTAGTAGATATCTGCCTGTTTAACTCCATTTCAAAACCAAACAATTTATGGCATAAAAGACTAGGACACATTAACCTTAGAACCATTGCTAGGCTATCCAAAGACAACCTTGTTAGAGGACTACCTTCTGGTCCCTACAAGAAGGAAGAACTTTGCAAGGCATGTCAATTAGGCAAGCAAACTAAAAGTAGTTTTAACTCAATTAATAAGAGTGATTCACCTAGGATCTTGTACCTGTTGCATATGGATCTTTTTGGACCCATATCAGTGCAAAGCCTAGGAGGGAAATCCTATACTTTAGTGATTGTAGATGACTTCTCAAGATTCACTTGGGTATTCTTTCTGAGGAAGAAGTCTGATAACTTCAAGTGTTTGACAGATTTTCTCAAATGCATTCAGATTGAGTTCAACACTCACATTGCCCTGATCAGAAGTGATCATGGGACAGAGTTTGATTCTCTTCTCATGCAAGAGTTCTGTCAAAGTGAAGGGATCAGGCACACTTTCTCAGCTCCTAGAACTCCTCAACAAAATGGGGTAGCTGAAAGGAAAAATAGAACCCTAATTGAATCTGCTACTACATTGTTGTCAGATGCTCACCTACCTCTATCCTTTTGGGCTGAGGCAGTGAACACCTCCAACTATGTGTTGAACAGAAGCCTGATACATAAACTGAAGGGCAAGACTCCCTATGAACTGCTCAAAGGGAAGAAACCTAAAGTAAACTATTTTAAAGTTTTTGGTTGTATTTGCTATGTTCATAATAATGACAAGAAATATCTAGCTAAATTTCAAGCCAAAGCTGATGAAGGAGTGTTTCTGGGATACTCCATGATCAGTAAGGCCTATAGGGTGTACAACAAATCTTCTTGTAAAATTGAAGAGTCTGTTCATGTTGTTTTTGATGAAGCTAACATGTCTTTCAAGGAGAAGAATGCTTCTACCATAGAACCTTTGCAGGTACATTCTTTAGCTGAAGACTTGAACAAACTGCAAGTTACTGAAAAGAATGACAGCAGTGATGATGAAGAAGAAGTTCAACATCTAAAAGAAAATCACCTTGAAGAACCAGTTGCTGTTCCACTAGAGGAAACAACAACACAGGCTGGTGAATAATCAACACCTCCTGTTGATTTAGTAACAATAAGAGATCATCCAACTTCCCAAGTTATTGGAGACATCTCAGCTGGTGTGCAAACCAGAAATCAGGTCAACCAGAACCTAATGCACACTTGCTTCCTATCTCAAATTGAGCCTCAATCCATTCAAGATGCAGAGCAAGATCCACACTGGATCATTGCAATGCAAGAGGAGCTGCATCAATTTGAAAGAAATCAGGTTTGGGAACTAGTGCCTAAGCCAAAAGATCATCCCATTGTTGGAACAAAGTGGGTCTTCAGAAATAAGCTGGATGATCAAGGAGTCATAGTCAGAAACAAGGCAAGGCTTGTTGCTCAAGGGTACTCTCAACAAGAAGGAATAGATTATGATCAGACCTTTGCACCTGTTGCAAGGTTAGAGGCCATCAGAATATTCCTAGCATATGCTGCTCACAAAGGATTCAAAGTATACCAAATGGATGTGAAAAGTGCATTTCTTAATGGGGACATCAAAGAGGAAGTCTTTGTTAGACAACCTCCAGGTTTTATCTCTCTAACTCACCCTGATTATGTTTACAGGCTACATAAAGCATTGTATGGTCTCAAGCAAGCTCCCAGAGCATGGTATGAGACCCTAGCATGCTTTCTTCTGGAAAATGGTTTTATTAGGGGGAGAGTAGACCAAACTCTTTTTATTAGAACCCATAAGTCCCACACCCTACTAGTACAAATCTATGTAGATGATATCATATTTGGCTCTACTGATTCAAATTTGTGCAAGAGGTTCTCCAACCTAATGCATTCCAAATTTGAAATGAGTAGCATGGGTGAGCTCTCCTTCTTCTTAGGATTGCAAGTCAAACAACATGCTGAAGGCATCTTTATTTCTCAAGCCAAGTATGCAAAAGAATTGGTCAAGAAGTTTGGTATGTCTGAAGCATCTTGTATGAAAACACCCATGCCTACCAATGCTGTATTGGATGCTGATCAGCATGGGAAGCCAGTTGATCAGACAACATATAGAGCAATAATTGGCTCTCTACTGTACCTTACAGCTAGCAGACCAGATATAATGTTTGCTACATGCATATGTGCTAGATTCCAAGTTAACCCTAGAGAGTCACACCTAACACTAGTTAAAAGGATTCTTAGGTATGTAAAGAGTTGTCCAAATCTAGGACTCTGGTATCCAAAAGAATCAGGATTTGAATTAACTGGATTCTCAGATGCTGATTATGCTGGATGCAGAATAGACAGGAAAAGCACCAGTAGAACATGTCAGTTCCTTGGTGACAGACTTGTCTCCTGGTTTTGTAAGAAGCAAACATCTGTGTCAACTTCAACTGCTGAAGCTGAGTATATGGCTGCAGGCAGTTGTTGCTCACAAATATTGTGGATACAAAATCAGCTTCTAGACTATGGTTACAACTTAGAGCAGTCAAAAATTTTCTGTGATAATACTAGTGCTATTTCTATAGCACAAAATCCAGTCCTCCATAGTAGGACAAAACACATAGAAATCAGGCATCATTTCCTAAGGGATAATGTAGAGAAAAACAAAATTGAACTTCAATATATTCCTACTGATTTGCAAAGGGGAGATATTTTCACCAAACCCTTGGATGAAAAGAAACACAGGTTCTTCCTAAATCAGTTAGGCATGATAGATGGAGGAAGTCTTAATTAAAATCCAAGATTTTGAAAAGCTAAAACAGACCAAGACTAGGCTAAAAAATTCTGTCTTTTGAATGAGTTTAGACTCTGAACTGCGCTCGACGTTTTCTCAAAAATCGTCGAACGGAGATCAACGATTTTCCAAAAAAATCGTCGACCAGAGATCGACGCGTTTGCTATCGTCGATCTGAGTTCAGAGCCTTCGCTAGATCTAGAATTTTTCTTCTTCTGTTCAGAGGCCGTCGAGCTGAGCTCGACGTTTTTCAACATCGTCGAACGAAGATCGCCGATTTTGAAGACTCTTCAGATTCCCTCTGTAGCCTAAATCGTCGAGCTGAGATCGACGGTCGTCGAGCTGAGCTCAACGATTTTCTTTTTCGCCGTCGAACCCTAATATAAAATCATTCTTCAGCCGTCGTTCTCCTTTTTACGCTTTCATACTCTGCAACTTTCTTCCTTTTCCCTCCAAATTTTCTACGCTTGGTCATTTTTGGTTTTCTGTTGCAGGTACACATGGCTGATTTGAGTGCTGCCATTGCCAAGATGAAGTTCGACACCGGTTTCGACATAGACATAAACTCATTTGATGGAAGCGACCAGCGCTTCAAGGATGTTCTGAATCTATTCAGAGAACAACAGCTAACCCAGATAATGACTACCAGGATGAAGATTGCATCTGAGGAGATTAAGGAATGGTGTTATACCGCAGCAGATGAGACTGAGAATACTGTTGTCGGCACCATTAAGGGGACCCAGGTAATTCTATCCCCGGCTTCATTAACTGACGTCTTTCAACTCAGTACTGGAGAAGACTCCATTGATCTGTCTGGAGAGGAGTATGCCTCCATGTTAGATAGGATGGGTCATAATGTAATTAACCCTAATAAGCTGCTGAAAAAGAATCTGGCTATAGAATTCCAGTTCCTGGCTGATGTAGTTGGGAAGGTGCTGTTGGCCAAGCACTCAGCGCATGACACAATTTCCAGGTATCAGTTCTGCCTGATGGGAGCCTTACTGGATAAGAAACACCTCGACTGAGGCTCCATCTTCTTCACCCTGATTAAGAAGAAGATAAGCAAGTCTGCAGTCAGTTTTGGAAGAATCTTGGGGGTCTTTCTGCACTCAAGGTGCCCTGACCTTTTGACCTCTTCTGGGATGTTCATCAATGCATCCAAGAGGCTCTCCTGTGCCCTCTTCAGTAAATGGGACAGGCAGATAATCAACCCCTCCAGGGCTGCTGCAACACTTCTATCAGGCACAAGGACCAATCTGGTCACTCCTCTAGTAGAAGAGCTGCCTGCTTCTTCTTCTCCCCAAGCCATATCCACCCAAGCCACATATACCCAAGCCATCACCTCCTCACCACCAGTCTCCACCATTATTATCTCATCTCCCATTACCATTTCCTCACCTATGTCATCCCCTCCACCATCCTCCTCAGAGGACTTCCATCCTCTCTTTTCCTATCCATTCCACACTCAACCATCATTCTCCCTTTTAGAGGATTCCCTCATGGATGACTCTCCCTCTTCTCCTCCTGAGACATCTTCCCTCCATCAAATGCTCACTGACATCCTCTCTCAACCCTCCTTCATACCCTCCTTTACTCTCCCACTCTTCTCCTCAACCTTCTCTATCCCCATCATTCCATCTTCTGAACCAACAATCCCTACTCCACCTACCTCCACCTTTTCAGCTTCAGTCACCATCCCTCCATCCACCTTGACTACTACCTCTGCTCAAGCCTCACTTGGGCATGTAGATCTTTCTAGCCTGGCTGACAGGCTCTATGAGTTGCTAGCTCCCAAGCTGGTATCTCTGCTGGAGTCCTCCCTGACTCCACTCCTGAAGCAAGTCCAGGAGCTGTCCACCAAGCTTGATTCTTTTTCCTCCTCCCAGGCAATCCCTTCTACTGGGTGCCTTGGTTCACCTCTCTCTGAACCAAGGCAGGGGGAGATGCCTTATGAAGAAGTGATTGTGCCAGCTCCAGCTCCAGCTTCTACTCTCTCAGCAAGCTCAGGATGTGCTTTTGCACTTAATCTGCAGAGGTTGCTATCCAGATTTGATACAGCCTATCTCAGCTGTCTGCCTCCAATTACTGCTGAAGATCTGTCCAAGGCCATTGTGCCTGTACCTGTCTGTAATCCCAGCCAGATTGTTTCCTATATCAAGTCATGGAAGGCTGTGGATGTATCTGATGCTGCTACTAAGGCCACTGTGCCTCCTTTTGTTGATACTGCTGCTGCTGACATAGAAATGATTCCAGCACCTAATGCTGAGGAAATTGTTGTTGAAACTGATGATGCTGATTCTGCTATCCCTGCTGCTCCTGCTCCTGCTCCTGCTCCTGCTGCTGCTGCAAAGCTCAAAGCTCAAGAAGAATATCTAAGAAGAATTGATGCTTTATATGATCAACCTCAGAGTTCTGAAAGTGATCAGTACAGAACTGATTCTGATGATTCTGCCAGCACAATTGCCAAAAAGAGAAAAGCCAGAAGTAAAGCAATGATGTCAGTTCCTCCTGCCAAAGCTAAAGACTCCAATGACATTCCATATTACATTCTGCATGACTGCCCCATCACTGAACCATGGATGCAATTTTCCAAGAACCAACTAAAGGCCATGAAAAAGAGAAGAAAGCTTGACAAATATGAAAAAGGATCATCTCAACATCAGCCTCCTCCTCCTCCTCCTCCAGACTCTGGATCAGGCTCAGCTCCTCAAGCTCCAGCTCCTAGACAAAGTTCCTCTCAATCTTATTCTAAGTATTACCAAAAGGGACAACATCAAAGAGGATATCAACCCAGAAGGGGTAGTTACAGAGGAAATCAAAGAGGACAGAGACCCTATCAAAGGGAAGGACAAGGCCATTCTGACTCTACTTCAGGTCCTTACCCTTACAAACTGAAAGACACAGTTGCTCCAAGGACCTCTCCTGCTCCTGAATCTCTCAACAAATATGAACCTGCTGTTCCATATGAGGATCCTGAGAACAATCCTGTGGCCTGGACTGCTAGGATGAAAGAGTTGGCTGCTCTTGATCAGATTAAGAAGGCTAGAGAACAAGGCAAAGAAATATCCAACATTACAACTTTATCAGAACAAAGAAAGAAAGAACTGGAAAAGTATGCTTCAAAGAAATTTTTCAATCCAGAAGAGTACATGAAGCTGCACCTAGAGGCTGTAGTTCCAAGGCCAAGATCTCAAACCTCTCTAGGTGCAGAAGATGACAGAAGGTCCAAGAAAGAAGCCCTAAACCCTAACAGAGAAATTTTATTTAAAAAGGGAACTGAAAAGAAGTGATCTGTGTAAGCAAACATATCATCCACCTTTGGATATCTGCTACTATTTATCTGTGATATGCATTGCTGTTTCTCTGCATTTTGTATTTAACTTCTGTATTATTGAATGCTCTTTATGATTGTCTGTAAATAGTAATCCTAACCCAAATAGGGGGAGATTGTTGGAACACCCTATTACTAATTTGGGTAAGGATCACTATGCTTGTCTTAGGATCCTAGTTGACCTAGTTGTATAGTTGAGAAGGTCAACATTAGAATGAGTCTAGGGTCTAGAACTTAGTTTTGAAGCTGCCCCCAAGACCACTCCAAGATCAAGGATGAAGAGCTAAGTCTAAAGCAATTTTCGTCGAGCTCTGGTCGACGAATCGTCGAACTCAGTTCGACGCTCTCTGAGCTCAACTTCAGCAAATCGTCGAACTCCGGTCGATGTTCTTCGAGCTCAGATCGACTATCTGCTTTTAGCTAGCTTCTGCTTAATCGTCGAACTCCCCTCGACTATCGTCTAGCTCAGTTCGACGATGCCTCCTTCAGCTGTTTCTCAGGTCGCTGAGCTCAGTTCGACGATCTTTGAGCTCAGTTCGACGATTTCTGTCTGCTTATCTCAGTTCATCTCTGAGCTCAGTTCGACGATCGTAGAGCTCAGATCGACGATTATTTGGAGAGATCAACGTCTTCAAGATTTCAAATGCTGCTGATTCTTTGGAATGTTTTTGAATATTATCAGCATTTATGACAGAAGATCTCCCAGCCGTTTGGAGCAAGTTTCAAGGTATCATTCAGAGAATGTTTGCTGGACTTTCCTCTAAAAGACAAGACCATTTATGGAAAACATTCATGACTGACCAACGGCCATCTTTGGACAAGGAGAATATTCAGAAAATCAATTCTATTCCTATGGTCCTTTAGATATACAGGAATACAACAACAACAAAAATACACAGAGCTGATAGACAGAAAGAAAAAAAAAGAGAAAACACACAGAAGAATACTGTTAGCAGAAGAACAAGAAAACTACAACATCTAGATCTTCTAGCTGACTAAGTGTTCTTACATCCTCATCTTAGATTTCCAGACACATCATCTTTTAGCTATTCTGCTGAAACCATTCTTTTCTGGAGATCAAGTTCTGAAGACCTATCACCCTTCTGCAAAGCTTCTCTGCCTGAACCTCTCTACATCTCAGGGGGAGCTTTGACATCTTCAATCCACTTATGCTTCTCTCATTTGACTGAGAACAGAGAAGACAACTTCAACTTTCACTTTTTCTTTTCCTGCTGTAAAAGGGTTCTTGAACTCCCTTCAAAAGTTCTGTCTGGTTCTGAGAGCCTTGTCAAAACTCAGTGGTGGCAAGACACCTTATCAAAAAATCTAGCTTTGGTTTTTGAGCACCTTATCAAAAGCTCATTGGTGTCAGGACACCTGATCAACTCAGTCCTGAGTGGATTCCTACCAAGGGTGGTAGAAGAGTGGATGTACCCAGTTTTGGGGAACCACTATATTTCCTTGTGTCTTCTGGTTGTGCTTGTGTGATTTGTCTGCTGTGTGCTGTGTCCTTTTCCTTTCAGTTTTTAAGTTTCTGTTAGCACTCTACACTATAGCTTAAATAGAATTTTAATTTGTGCTATTTTAATAATCCGAAAAAAATTTATTTTAAGTAAACTCTATTCACCCCCCTCTAGAGTTGAGATAGATCTTACCCTCACTTTCAATGGGGTTGTACGAGGTCTATTCCTCACTGGAGTATAATCCTTTAGATGGCTCCTTATTCCAGTCATATGTCTAGAATAACCACTGTCTAAGTACCATATTGGCATCTGATGGTACTTGGAACTACCTACAATCACAAGGTTAATTTACCTTAGGAACCTAAAAGGGTTTGGGTCCTTGGTTAATGTTAGCTTGAAAATGGCTATATCTACTTGCAGCAGCTATGACAAGAAGACTCATCCTTGCACTTAGCACACTTGGGTTGTGCCAACAATCTATAGAAAAGTGACTCACCTTGTCACAGCACCAACACTCATGGATATTGTATCTCCTCTTCTGAACAACCTTTGATATATATAAGCCATCAGTATTTATCTGTTAAGAGTGGAGAGCAACAACCTTCTTCCTGCTCCTTTCAACAAGAATTTGACTGAAAATAAGTTTGCATGTAGGTACACTAGGTTTATTCTGATTTACACCAACAGATTTCTTCTTTGCAGTTGACATGGTGTGGATGGCATCAGAAATGGCCAAGTGAGGCTTCCTAATTGTATTTCTCACAATCTTACTCTTTGTAAAAGGAACATGGGGGTTGGCCACTACCTTACCCTTGAGAATGGATACTAAAGCACCAAACACAAATGGTCCATGTTGTGCCATTTGGATTTCCTCATAGGGAGCCTTCAATGCACTCAATCTCATGTCCTTTCTTCTTCCATTAGAAGTTGCATTAAAGCTCTTACAGGAATTTTTTTTATTCTTCCAGTAACCATACATACTATCATGGCCATACCTGTTAGAAGGGATAATAGCCTTCTGAAAGGTGGTCTGAGGCACAATTAGAGCCTTGCCTTTCCCTTTAGAATGGGCAGCTCCGGTGTTCCACTTGAACCCCAATCCCCTCTTATTATTTTGAGAGGAGAAAGGGTCAATTAGTGGCAGCACTGTCTTGGTCTTAAAAAACTCAGCCACTAGCATCCTCTCTTTAAGGAGCTTCTCTTCAAAATTCTTAATGATCTTGTTCTTCGGGCTAATGATGCTTATTTGGATGATAGAGATTGTTTTCAGCTGACTGACTTCCCCTTTCATCTGGGCTAGCATAGAAGCTGACTCAGACTGCAAGGAAGTATCTTATTGTAGAGAAGCAATCTATGTAGCTTGTCTCTTGACAAGGTTCTTGCTCTTCTTCAGAACTTCCAGGATACTGTCATACTTGTCAATCAATTGATTGACATCCTCTTCAGATTCTGATTTATCATCCTCACTAGATTAAGTGGGTTCCTTAGATTCTGAGCCAGTCTCATAAATAGAAGAAGAGTTGAGAAGAGAGAGTACCTCATTAGGAACAGAATTGTCCTGATTATCTTCAGTTAGGGATATGAGGTTGAATTCATCATCATCTTCAATCATTGTCAACAGAGGACAGTGGTTCTCTGATGCTTATTATGGCAGCTTGAAGATCAACCTTCTCTTCAATAAAAATAAGACCAATATAGGCATCTTCTTCTTTTGATTCTAAAGACTCAAAATCACTATCTAATAAGCAGGTTTTCTTCTTGGCTAAGAAGCTCTTTTCAGCCTTCTTGTCCTTGTGATGCGCACTTCTTATCATCTGATTTCTTGTTCTCCTTTCTCCTATCTGGACAATGAAATATGACATGTCCAGATCTATTGCAACAATAGCAAACAACATTAGTCTTAATGTGTTTGTTCTGTTTAGAATTATACCTTTCCCTAGAGCTGTCTTTTCTGGACTTCTCCATATTGGTATATGACTTTCTAGAACTAGAGCTAGAAGAGCCCTTGTTCTTCCATTGTCTTATTCTGCTCAACATCTTTATGAACTATTTGGAACAAGGTAAGTTCTCAATCCGACATTTCATTGCATGAGGTGCTTGGATCTAAGTACTCTGACTCAACAGCTCTCCTTGGTGGAGGAGTCTTTTCCCTGCATCTCTATGTGGCTTCAACATTGAAGGCCATCATCTTATCTCTGTTCAGGGTTCTTGCATCATTTTCTTATGATCTTTTGGAGTTTAGTTGTAGCTCATGAGACAGCAGCTTCCCAAAAAGGTTTTGGGGCAGAGTGTTGGCCAGGTTGCCAACCTCCCTGATGGCATAGATCTTGATATCTCATTCCTTATTGAGGGATCTCAAGAACTTATCATTCAGCTAATAATTTGTGAATTGTCTGCCATAGATGATCAGACCATTCACAATCTTGAAGAACATTTCATTGCATTCAGTTATGGAATCCTTCTTGTCATGCTTGAAGGCCTCATATTGCTGGTTAAGGAGGGGTTTCCTGTCATCCCGCTCCTCATATTTCCCTTTCATATACACAATTAGAGAATCTCATATCTTCTTGGCAGTTCTGTAGTGGACTAAGTTTTGAAATATAGAATCATCTATGACACTTACAATAATACTATGAGCCCCATTGTCTACGGTGTCAAGAATTACTCATCCTTAGTCATCTCAGTGTATTTCATGGGAGTTTGTACATTGGCATCTATTATAGAGACCTTCATAGGAATGAAAGGTCCCTCTTGAACAGTTATGTATATCCTAGGGTCTGAGGCTTCCATGAACAGCCTTACCCTCTTCTTCTAGATCCCAAAATTATCTTTCCTACAAATAATAAGTTTCATAGAACCCAACTTCTTGTGGTTCTCACCAAAGCCATGGAGATAAGCTTCTGCTACTCTTGGAGATCTTGTTCAAACTGTTAAGTCCTTTTTGAACAACTTCGCTTTGATACCACTTGAAAGTTTTTGTTCAAGGGTATCTAAACACCTAGAGGGGGGGGGGGTTGAATACGTTTGTTTTGGCTTATTTGAATCTTTTAGAGTTATGAGCTTGGTGTATGTTAGATTTAGTTGTTAGCTTTCAAGAATCAAAACAACACACAAGATTTTATAGTGGTTCCCCTATCTATGGTGCATCTACTTTCCTCCTACACCTATCTAGCAGTGAGCTAAATTCGGTTAACTTCTCCTATATCCTCAGCTCCTTGAGCTTTCACCTCAGATCCCTTAGGATCTTATAACTCAGAGTGAATCTCACTCCTACAACTCAAACTGAATACAGTCCTACCTTAGGCACAACAACCCTACACTCAGAGTTAAGTAACTCTTGCCTCAAGCTCAACAACTCTACACTCAAAGTTAAGCAACTCCTAACTGAGGCTCAGAAACCCTACCTCAACTCCACTCTTGGATCCTACCCACTCAGAGACAGGAACGCCTACCACTCAGATTTTATAACACAAGATTATAACTCAGTTCACACTATGATCCTATAGTTTGAATAAAGTTTTGTTGTGATTTATTCCAGAGAAATAAACCTCTGAGTTAGCTTCATGTACTGTGTTGGAACATCCCTAACTCTTCACAGTAACAAGAAAGTAAATCTTCAAAGTTGTTCTGCTTGTGCTGAGAAGAACTGTTGTGGACCTCTGCTCCTTCAGGCTTAAGTAGATCTGAAGTTTAATACAATTGCCTTGAAGAAGAACAATAATAATAGTGAGTGCTCTACTAGCTGACCCTTATAGAAAATAGGGTTTGAGCATTTGCTAAATTCTTTCGAGAGTTTCTGATTCAACTACTTCAACCAGCAAAAATAATAATCTCCTCATTTTTTTACTGTATCGACTTTTATCCCTAACAACATCGGCTCTTTGATACGTATGGGTAAGTGGCATGGGGAGTTATAAAGTAGCTTTACCATTAATTTCACTATACAAAGCATGCGACACCATTTGTCCTTTAGCGCACAAAACTCGCTTCATTTTAATTTGAGATGACGTCAGCATGACTCAGTGCTTGTGAACATATCAACATTCACCACACAGTCTGCATAGGCGTTGAGTGAAGTCTTGTGACTCACCACATCTGAACTTTAAGTGTTAACTGCTGAAGAGTTCAGTGGTAAGTCTTCACTCAACACAAAAACACTTAGCTGAATAACTGTCTAACTTTTGAGGCGTTGAGTGAGTCTTCATCACTCAATGTTGTTGCCTTTGACAGCTTAATTGATAAGGCGTTGAGTGAACCTATTGAATTTTTTGAAGTGAAAGTTGGCGGCCTGGGAGTTCTATCTACGCGGTCTATACGGTCAGAAGGTGGTGGTCTGGCAGGTCTGCTTAGAAGTGGCTGACGGTCTGTTCCCTAAGAAAGTCGGGCAGATAGGATGGTTATCCACTCAGTTTGCCAGTTTGTGCAGACTGGTTCTGGTGTCCGCCGGCTTTGTGTGGGCTGGTCTTTGTATCAGCTGGTGCTGTTTTCGCACCAGGGATGGCTGGTGGTGTGGACTTGGTCTGGTTTTGTACCAAGTTCAGGTGGGCTTAGTACGAGAGGTCATACGGTCTGCGCGAACTGATTTCTCTATCCATAGAGTTCGGTAGATAGTTGTGTGTGCTTTGACTGCAGGCTCGGGGTATGCGGTCTGGAGTTGTATCTACGGACGCATGTGGACTAGAGCTGTGTCCACTAGAGTGTTGACTGGTGCAGTATCCGCAGTGACCGACTTTTGTGGTGCGTTATGGGCGAACTGACTTTCTGGCCGAGTCACGACAGACTTATATTGTGTCCGCAGCTTGGCGAATACACTTTGTTATCGCCGCGAGATAGGGCTGTGATCCTATAAGTTAGGGCGGTGATCAAACCTCTCTTCGCGCCTATAAACAGGACCCCCTGTCACATCCAGGATACATCAAGTGAATAGTAAGTCGACTTGGGCAATTACTGCAGACACTTTTTTCTATCTGCGTGGCTTGACGTACTTGACCGGTTTGTGCTGTGCAGGTTGTGCGAACAGCGCTGAGAAGCCAGTGACTTGGTTCTAACTTCGGTTAGGGATAGTGAGGAATCTGCGGTTTGCAACCAGCAATTAGCAGCAGGTCACGGCTTGCGACCAGACGGCCATATCTTCTACAACTTGTTTCCCAGTTCAATAAGTTGTCCGGTCTAGCGTCTTGTTCAGTTCGGCAGCAGCAATTCGAGTGATCTGGTAGCTAGGCGACCTCACAGTCAGGTGGCTTATAGTTCAACAGATAGAGTTTTTTTCAGCAAAGGAATAACGGGTTGTCCGCGTAGCTTGGTTGCGGTCTTGCGACTAGGCAGCTTTAACGAACTCCCTAGGCAGCTTGGCAGGGTCGACGACTTCTGCTTGAGACCGCGCGACATGTTCTTTGCCTTGTAATTTTGTTTTCTGCTTCCATCGGGTACATTGGCAAATCATGTCTCGTCATGTATGCCTCGCTTTGTAAAGATTTTATGATAGTACAAAATTCTTGCTCTTCTATTGGATTTTGGTTTACTTGGGCTAGGATTGGTTTAGTGTTCCTATGCTTGGTTTCCCATTTTCCACGAATCGCAATTTTTTACATGATATTAGAGGGAATAGAGGCTGAATAGTGATCAACTGTCAGATTGTTGTATTGCTTCTGTGAGTATGAGTATTTCATGTTTAGTGCAATGAAAGGTGGAATAACAAGAGGTCTTGTAATTGAGCTACTTACATTGAATAACTTCAAGAAGTGGAAGTCATGTATGGAAAGCTTTCTTTTAGGCGAGGAATTTTTGGAGGTCATCAGCGGAGATGACAGGCAAGAAGTGGTTGTTGCTGCTGGAAATGCTGATGCTTTGAGATCTTATAGGAAGATAAACGCGAACGCGAAGTTTGTTCTCAAGCGAGCTATCTCATCAGAACTCTTTGACCACATCATCGGATGTCGGTCTGCTGTGGAGATTTGGACTTCCCTCGATGGGTTGTTCAATAGTAAGAATGTAGCAAGGCTATAATTTCTAGAAAATGAGTTGGCGAGAGACACTCAAGGAGATCTGTCCATCTCAACGTTCTTTCTGAAGATGAAGAACGTATGCACTGATATTTCAGCATTGGACCCTGATGAGCCTATCTCGGAAGCAAAGCTGAAAAGGAATATAATCCGTGGTTTGTGGAAGGAATATGTGGCCTTTATTACATATGTTCATGGCAGGGCCACTCAGCCATCTTTGTTGGAGCTGGAGAACCTGCTGGCTTCATAGGAGAGCTTGGCTAGACAAATGGTTGGAGTCACTATCTCTGAAGGAGGTAGTGAGACACTCTTCTCAGGGAAGAAGAAGAGATGGGAGAAGAAGAAGAAGAATGATGTTGGTGATGGTCCTTCAACTTCTTATCAGCAAGAGAGGAGTGTTGCTCCTAAGCATGACTGGAATAAGAAGGATCGGCTTAAGTGCTACAGGTGTAACCAGACAGGTCACTTCAAGAAGGACTGTAAGGTCAAGCTGTAGCTTGGGCATGTTGTAGAAAAAGAGGAGGGTGGTTCCAGTGCTGAAGAAGCCGTATGGGGAAGTGCATTCATGATGGGCACGCATGTTCGCGCCTTGTCCTCCATTGACTACAAAGATGACTGGATAGTGGACTCGGGGTGTGGTCATCACCTCACCGGGGACGATTCGAAGTTCTCTTATTTGAAAATATTCTCAGGTAATGAATCTATCACAACTGTTGATGATACTGTTCATGTAGTAAAGAAGGAGGGTGTTGTTTTTTTAGGTAGTGATAAGAGTCCACTCACCTTGAGGAGTGTGTATCACGTACTGGGCATGAAGAAGAACCTCTTCTCAGTGACCAATGTTGTAGACGCAGGTTTTCACGTTCTGTTCGGCCCAACAGAGGTGAAGTTTCTCTGAAATGTGTCAGCGGTTAAGACTATCGTTGCTCATGTAGGAAGAAGGATAAGGGACTTGTTTGTGCTATCAATAAGTTCCTATGTTGATCAAATGAGGGCTAATGATAGTGTTGTTATCTAGCATAAGCGGCTGGGTTACGTTGGGATAGACAAGTTGAAAGCCATGACAATGAATAGCCTTGTGAAAGGGTTGCCTAAGTTGTCATCCTTCGGCAACGGTCATGTCCGCGCGGGGTGTCAATATGGTAAGGCTCATCGCCTTCCGTTTGACAAGTTGCAAAACAGGAGTAATGCACAATTGGAGTGTATTCATGGTCATCTGTTGGGGCCGACCGTCACCACCAGCCTTGGATGCAACAAGTACATGCTGGTGTTTGTTAATGACTACTGGAGGTACACTTGGGTGTATTTGATGAAGGAGAAGTCAGACACGTTCCATTTATTTATGGAGTTTAAGGAGCTAGTTGAGGGTCGGCTTGGCCTGCGGGTCGAGAAGTTGAGAACAAATAATATAGGTGAGTTCATTTCATCTGAGTTTTCTAACTTCTGCAGGAAGCACTTTATCCAAAGGGAGCTCACTTGTGCTCATACTGCACGATAAAATGGAGTAGCAGAGCGAAAGATCTGTCATCTGACAGAGACATGCAAGTGTTGACTTCATGCCAAAGGCATTCCAAGGTCCTTTTAGGCGGAAGGGATGGCCTGTGCTACCTATGTCATCAATCAGATGCCTCTGAGTCCGATCAACATGAAGTCTCCTTATGAGATGATGCTTAAGGAGACGCCCATCGTAGAACACCTTCAGGTGTTTGGATCTACTTGCTACGTACATGTCCCAGATGCTCTCAAGATAAAGCTGGATGCGAAGGCGAAGAAGCTTGTCTTCATAGGTTAAGATGAGTGGAAGAAGGGATAAAAGTGTATGGATCCAGTGACGAAGAAGTTCGTTATTTCGAAAGACGTGGTGTTCGATGAGCTAACGTCATATGGAGGTGGATCCTCTGTGGAGCTATAGGAGAGCAGGTGGGATTGCGGGCAGGAGGGGGCATCTAAGGATTTTCTTGTGGAGCTTCCTGTGTCACCAGAAGCTCCAGATATTTCTAGCTTCAGGGCGGAGGCTTTTGATTCATAAAGTAGGGGGAGCGATGCTCCTAGTGTGCCCGGGAACGAAGCTGATTCAGAAGAAGCACTAGAGGTGGTTAGCAAAAGTCAGACTTTTCGGAGATCAAAGAGGGCCATCAAACCACCAACTCGTTATTGCGAAGGAAACACGGTAAGCTTGGTCTCTTGTTTCTTCGCAGGCCCTCTGGATGAGTGATAGCCTTCTTGCTTTGAAGACACCACTAGAGTCAAGGAGTGGGATAATTCCATGGATGAGGAGATGGCTGCCCTCAATAAAAATGAGACGTGGGACCTTGTGTCTAAGGTCGAAGGCATTACTCTTGTGACGTGCAAGTGGGTTTATAAACTGAATAAGAAGGCGGATGGGATCATCGAGCGGTACAAGGCTCGCCTTGTAGCTCGAGGTTTTTCTCAACAGTACTGAGAAGACTATGAGGAGACGATTAATCCTGTGACAAAGTTGATTCCAGTTCGGGTGGTGATGGCCTTAGCGGCATGCCAAGGCTGGAAGATGTGGCAGCTGGACATAAAGAATGCTTTTCTTTACGGATAAATTGATAAAGTAATCTTCATGATTCAGCTGCCTAGATACGTGTATGAAGATCATCTAGGATACGTCTACAAGCTCGGGAAGGTCCTTTACGTCTTGAAGCAGGCTCCGCGGGCATGGTATGAGAAGATCGCAGAATACCTCAAATTTTGCGGTTATTTTGCCTCTGATTCAGATTCGAGCTTGTTCATCAAGAAGAAGGGGGGAGCTTCATGTCTTGGTGCTGCTGTACGTGGACGACATGATCATCATGGGAAACTCCGAGGAGGAGGTGGCTAGGCTCAGGGTAGAGCTAGCCATTCAGTTTGAGATGAAGGAATTGGGTGAGCTCCACCACTTCCTTGGACTTGAGGTGGAGAGGAAAGAGAGCGGCATACTCATTTCCCAAAGGGGCTATGCTGATCAGATCGTTTAACGCTTCAGCATGCGGGAAGGGAGGAGTATCTCTACTCCACTTGATGTTGGTATCAAGCTTCTACGAGATGAAGGAAGGATACTTCTGGATCCTTTAGTGTTCCGTTCTTTAGTGGGGAGCCTTATCTACTTGACGATTACGAGGCCAGACCTTGTATATGTTGTAGGCCGAGTAAGTCGGTATATGGCGAAACCTCAGAAGCCTCATCTGATGGCAGCAAGGAGCATTCTAAAGTACTTGAAGTCCACTTCTGATATGGGTCTCCTTTATGGGAGAAATACAGGCTTCAACCTGCACGGGTTTACATATGCTGATTATGGGGGAGATTCAGATTACCAGAAGTCAACACACGGTTACGTCTTCACATGTGGATCAATGGGAATCTCGTGGTGCAGCAAGAAGCATGATTCTATGTCCGTCTCTACTACTAAAGCGAAGTACAAGGCTTCGGCCTTGGCTGCTCGGGAAGCCATCTAGATTAGGAGTCTAGAAGAGGACGTCCATGAAGAAGTGTGTGGTACAACTCTGCTACGCAGTGATAATGAGAGTGCCCTTAAACTGGTTAATAATCCAGTTTGTCACGCGTGGACAAAGCACATTGAGATTGAGCACCATTTAATTCGAGAGAAGGTGTTGGAGTGGTCACTTGTGATTGGACATGTGCGGAGCGAGGACAACAACGCAGACATCTTCACGAAGCCGATATCGAAGGGGCCATTTACTCGGCTATGGGGATTACTAGGGCTAGTTTCCACTTCTTACTTAGGGAGGAGTGTTGAATTTTTTGAAGTGAAAGTGGGCGGCTTGAGCGGTCTATCCGCGTAGCCTGTGCGGTCAGAAGGTGGGGGCATGGCAGGTCTGCCTAAAAGTGGTTGGGGGTCTGTTCCCTAAGGAAGCAGGGCGGATAGGATGGTTATCCGCTCAGTTTTCTGATTTGTGCAGGCTGGTTCTGGTGTCCGCCAGCTATGTGCGGACTAGTCTTTGTATCCACTAGTGATGTGTTTGCACTGGGGATGGCAAGTGGTGTGGACTTGGTATAGTTTTGTACAAAGTCCAGGTGAGCTTTGTCCGGGAGGTCACGCGGTTTGCGCGGACTGATTTCTCTGTCTGCCGAGTTTGGCAGATAGTTGTGTGTACTTTGACTGCGGGCTTGGGGTATACGGTCTAGAGTTATTTCTACAGGCGAGTGCGCACTGGAGCTGTGTCCGCTGGAGTGCGGACTGATGCGGTATCCAAAGTGTCCAACCTTGGTGGTGCGTTCTCGAAGGACTGACTGTTTGGCCTAGTCGAACGTATTGATATTGTGTCCGCAGCTTGGCAAATACACTCTGTTCTTGCTGTGAGATAAGGCGATGATCCTATCAGTTAGGGCGTTGATCACACCCCTCTCAGCGCCTATAAATAGGACCCCCTATCACATCCAGGATACACTGAGTGAATAGTAAGTGGAATTGGGAAGTTACTGCGGACAGGATTTTCTATCCACGCAGTTTGAAGTGCTTGACTGGTTTATGCTGTGCAAGTTGTGCGGATAGTGCTGAGAAGCCAGAGACTTAGTTCTGACTTCGGTCAAGGACAGTGCAGACTCTGCGGTTTGCAACCATCGGTTAGAAGCAGGTCGTGGATTGTGACTAGGCGGTCTTCTCTTTTACAACTTATTTTCCAGTTCAATAAGCTGTCTGGTCTGGCGGTTAGTTCAGTTCGGCAACAACAGTTCACGTGATCTGGCGGCTAGGAGACCTCGCGGTCAGATGGCTTGCAGTTAAGCGGATAGAGTTCTTTTAAGAATTAGAATAAAGGGTTATCTGCGCGACTTGGTTGCGGTCTTGTGACTAGGCGAGTTCAACGGACTCCTTAGGCAGCTCAGCAGGGTCGGCGACTTCTTCTTGAGACGACGTGGCTTGTTCTTTGCCTTGTAATTTTTTTCTGCTTCCATCGGGTCATTGGCAAATCATGCCTCACCATGTATTTGATGCAGGCCTTGGGTTTTGATGGGATAAACATTACGCGTTCTTGGATTCGTCAATTAAATAAAATACGCAGCGAAAAATATTTCTCTAAATTAATACTAATGATAGTTCCTGCAATATATCAAGGCACAACGCAAAGGGATGCTACCCCTTTTATATATTGAACATGGACTAAAGTCCAATGTTCGCTCAAGCGAATAGGACCTACCCGATCCAGATAATTAGCACTTCGAATTAAATTATGCGCCAACATTCACAATTCCAATACGAGAAAATCCGGACTAAAATAACGATTAAAATAGAGTCCAAAATTCAACCCCAAATTAATTTAATATGAGGGTTGCAAAATCACTTGGAACACTGAAGATATAAAGGCTAAGGAAACCGATTTCTACAAGTGTTCACGAGATTTACCCGCTCCAAAATTATACGAAAATATTCGGGAAAATAATGCTTGAAAATTCAGATTTTAATTAGCACAATTTCAATATAAATCAGGACAAGATACTAGCTTTCTAATTCTACCAATACCTCACAAATAATATTGAAGAAATAACACAAAAGAGATTTTAGTAAATCGTTACCCAATCCCAAGAAGTCCGTCCACGAGATGAGTGGAGGAATCACACACGATGATGGTTGATTTTCTATTTCCACGCAAACACCATAGATCCATACCGAACGATGTAGACGCAAGCCGTTCTTCATTTGCAATAATCTTTTGGAGTGAGAGAAATTTTGAGGGATTATATATATGGAAAGTGGAGAGAGAAAAGGTGGTGAAAAAAAAACAAAGGTTGAGGGTGTTTGGGGTTTTGGTGATGATGAAGGTGGTCGGGTTTGGGTGTTGGATGGGAAGAGAGAGCTCAAGTTGGGGTGTGGAGGTGGTGGCCGAGTGGTGGAAGGGGAGGAAAGAGGGTGGCGGCTAGGGAGATGGCCGGCTAGGGTTTTGGGAGGGAAGTGAGGCTCGGTTTTGGGAGGAGATAAGAAGAGGTCTATTAGTGGAGAACTAGAGGAGGAGGAGGAGAGGTGGAGGTCGGGAGATAGGGGGAGAAAAGAATGGCTGACGACCAAGAGGAAAGGGAAGAAGGAGGAGGGACGAAAATTACCTAAGGGGGAAGAGGGAAAGAGGGGGAAATTCAATCTTTGAATTAAGGTTTCAATTTTTCATTCATCATCTAATCAAAATGAAAGCAATACATGGATATATATAGCCTACACCACTCAATCTGCACCCTTGAAAATTAAACAACTCATGATGGTTATGTGCACCCATCAACATGAAATAAAAACAATAATAAAATTCATGAAAATTAAAATACATAAAATAAACTCTTAAAATAAAATTGCTAAAAATAATAATTTGATAAAATATATTATTATAATTATTTAATTTATAATTATATATTTTATTTAATGGTGGCGGCGGACGTCGTGCAAAACATGTCGTTGTGATGACGAAGGGCGTCGTGGTAGAATCCCATCCTCGAGCTTGCGGCAACGATCGTCCCAATCCACGAACTCTCTCAGACGGGGATCAATGGCGGCCGCAACAGCAACGTCTCCATCAATATGTCTCGCCTTGTAAAGATTTTATGATAGTACAAGATTCTTGCTCTTCTATTGGCTTTTGGTTTACTTGTGCTCGGATTGGTTAAGTGTTCCTGCACCTGGTTTCTCATTTTTCGCAAATCACAAAATTTTACATAACCTTCATCACTCAACGCATTTGTACTTAACAGAATCATTTTGGTTGATGGCATTGAGTGAACATTCTTCACTCAACGCTTCTGAACTTGGCAATTATCCTGACTGCATGCGTTGAGTGAACCTTCTACACTCAACGCTTCTGGACTTGTACAGAATTTCTGATTGAAGGCATTGAGTGAACCTTCTACACTCAATGCTTCTATACTTAGCCACTTCCTTTGATAGGGCGTTGAGTGAGCCTTCCTCAATCAACGCTTCTGTACATGGACAGATTTTGTTTGCGTAGGCATTGAGTGAATGACCTTCACTCAACGTTTCTGTTATTAGCCAGGCTGTAGTCTACCTCTACTGAGACTTTGAATGTCTGAGCTTTTGTCAACGCTTTTAGGCCCCTGGCGTCGAGTGATGTGTACTTACTCAACTCTTCTGTACTTAGGCAAATTTCTGCCTCTCTATAGTATCGTGTCTTGAGTCCAACTAAACTTCTGACCCTATCAACCCGTCTAATCAATGAATAGTGGACAACTTGTATACATTGAACTAGAACACATATCAAAGAAAAATATGTGTATACTATTGACTTGTGGGCCTTTTTCAAATCTTGGACATTGTGATCAATGGACCCAACATCCCTTATCATCACTGAGAGTTTATGTGACTCTGATAGTGGGGTATTAGATTTTGATACTTCACAACACATTTGCTCAGATGCAACGATGTTAAGTTCACTGGAGGTAATGGGTGGGTGAGTCTTTCTGGTTGTCGACTCAACATATGAGGTTACGGGGATAAGGATATTAGACATCTGAATGCATGATGGAGCATTGCGTAAGCTTGAGCGAGTATATCTGGTACCAAAGTTGCACAAGAATTTGATATCGCTAAGCAGACTGGACTCTAGATGATGTAATTTTACGGTGAGATGTGGAGCTCTAATGGTGATACGAGGGCGCACCGTGCTTATGCGAGGTATGCAATACAGTAGTTTGTACCGGCTGATGGGGACACGATACGAGGTGGTGCGTCCATGATTTTTGCGGCCAACAGAGTGGATCGTCGAGATGGTACGACGGATTGTCCTTCTGGAACTCTAACTAGGCGAGTCAGATTCATTGATCCAGTTGCGTTGACATTCAGAGGTTGAGCTCGAGAATGGATGAGTCGACTGGAGAAGGTCGGCGGATGCCTCAGATTCTTGGGGTGGTGCATAGTGCAATGTTGCTTCGCATAGTTGGTGCTTCGTGCATGTAGGGGTCCATGCATGTATTGGCTGCGGATCCTGAACCAATGTGGTGTATTGTGGGTTTTGTTGGTTCAGATCCCAAAACGGATCCGAATCTGACGCGGATCCATACCCACTAAGCATTTGGTTTTTTATTTAATATAGAACCTAGGTTTTTCCTACTTCCTCCCTCCCATCTGTGAGAAAAAAGCAGCCGCCTTGTGTTTTGGAGTTGCCGTCCAAAACATCTCTCTCTCTCCCTCTCTCCCTCTCTCTCTCTCTCTCCATCATTTCTTTTTGCTCATGAGATCAGGGTTGCCGCCAGCCTTGGTGCATAGCCACCGACGTTTGACGAGGAGAGATGTTGTCGGTCTTGGAGGAGATAGCTGTCGGCGATGGCGGAGAGTGTCGTTTTCTGTCTTGGAGGTCTGTAGCCTCAAGCTCATGCAAGAGGTGGAGTGAGGAAGGAGGTGGTGCCGTTGAGAGGAGAATCATGGTTAGACCTTGCTTGGATTCCCTCTCGGGTGGTGGCGCGATATCCGGTGTTGGAGCGGTTAAACGTCGGAAATCGACGTTGAAGGTTCTTGTGAATCTTCTGCGACCGCTAGGTGGATTGCAGTTTAGATCTCAGACTTTGTCATGGATCGTGCGTGTTCGGATCATCCGCAGCGTACTCGTTGGACAGTCAAATCATTTCACCATCCTTGTTCTCAGTTATTAATATTGTTTTGATTATATATATATATATTTATATATCCGAGGTTGTGGCTCAACGGGTTTGGTCGAGTGCAGTTTTGTGCTCTATTTATGTTTTTGTTACTAGTGTTGATTATTGTGTTGCCTGCAATGTGTACCAGATTTTACAACAAATAAATGGTGCTTCAACCATCCTCTCATCATCCTCTGGAGCTAATTGAGGATCAAAAGGGAGGCGCCTCAGATCACTAGAAGCCATAAAATTCATGTACTCATTTTTAGAACCTATGCATCCAATATATATCCAATTTATTTATACCTGGGAATCTTCATTGTTTTCTGGTGGGAGTAGTCATAACAAGCTCACACATTTGTTGGCTTCTAATCCCTGAAAAATTTTATATGCTGAAGTCATAGGCCATTAGGCCATTAGGCCTACAGTGCTCTTATCTTATATTTGAATCCAAATATTGAAAAACAATTGATTTTAGGTGAAGAGAATTATAAACTATAACTAGTACACAAGGCTATATGACTTTCCAAATTCCGATTAAACACATCTCACAGGGAAAAACATTGATAAAATGAGCCCCTCCAGTGCAACTACTTGGTTCCAACATTCATAATGGGTGTCATAGGAACAAAGGCCGCGTCCTAATATTCAGGAGGTTGCAATAGCATTTTGATACGCATCATCTCGTTGAAAAATTCTTTTTTGAGTTGTACCAACCGTCTTCAATCTTTGAAGCTTGAATACTCAGGAGGTTGTCTTCAATCTTTGAATATGGAGGTTGGAGAGAGAGGGGGAGAGTCAAGTTGGTAAAGGCCAAGGGAGGGACCGACAAAGCGAAAGAGAATCCATCCACCGATTACAGCAAAGATGGAGGCGTAGGCAAACTTGTTGAGCCAAAATAGGAGCCCCTTCTCCCCCACGTAAAGCTCCAAAGTCTTCTCTGAAAGCGTCATGTCCTCCCACTTCTTTGGCGGAATTGGGGCCTTCTGCAAACCTTGTTGCAGCTTCTGTTGCTCCTTTTTTGCCTGTGATCGTGAACGAGCTCGGTATCGGATTGTGAGAGTAGCCGGAGATTCCCGCCGCTGCGTCGCGGAATTAGAGGCGTCGCGGCTGCTTTCCTTTCCTTTGGCATCGGTGCTACCGTCGGAATTGCTGTCCGGGGAAACTGTGGCGCAGATTATGGAGAGTGGCCTGGAGTGGCTAGCCGATGAAGGGGGAGAGGATTTGGTTCTGTGTAATGATTTCGCCATGGTAAAGCCAATCATAGAGGGCATGCGGTAGAGGATGAGTTTGGTTTCCATAGCTGCAGCCGCTGCTGCTTTCTTCTTCTTCTTCAATTTGTGTGGCTAGCAACCGGGTGCTTTCCCTACAAAGTTATCCTACAAAAATTCCGAGCACTTCCCTGACATACATATATATTTTTAAGTGTAATGTCACAGGAACCCCTATAATAGATATGTGCACACCCAAAAAAATCCAAAAAGTAACTTAAAAAAGATAAAACCTAAAACCTTCTCCTATACACGCACACCCTTATTTTCCGCAAAGCCCCTCCACCTGTTTCGCGAAACCGAGGGCGAAACTGAACCTCCGCCTAGCTTCGGTTGCCGACCTCCAATACTCCACCGTCGGCCGTCGAACTCGCCGGCAAATCCATCTTCTGGACGTGTAAGATCGCCCTTTCTCCCACATATATCATTTTATCCAATTCAATGTTCTCTTTTTTGTTAGGATTTCTAACCTAGATCAGTTTTTTGGTACAGTTTTTTTGAGTTTTCTCCAAACCATATGAAGATTCGTTTTGCCGGCCTCTTAGATCACTTTGTTTTCATTATAAAAGTATAACTTCTCATTTTTCTTATTTTTTTTCCCTTCATTTCATGGATAGAATATTATTATTTTGGTTTTAGGGTTGTAGTTTTGTGATGAATGTTGTTCTATTATGATTGTTGCGGCCAAACTCAATGCCCCGGTCGAACCAGAGTAACTAGGACCGTCTTAGCTCACCGTGCGGTCGAGCGCACACACAATCATAGAAAGAAAAGCTTACAAGGTAATTTTTTTACGTGGAAAACCCATCAACTGGGTGAAAAACCACGTGAACGGATCTGTGCCGACCAAACCTCCATTGGATTTGAGTGTTGTTACATGGCTTTTCCAAGAATTCGAGAGAGACAAGCCGCCTCTCGTTACTATTATTGGGAGAGAGAGAGAAGAGCTTGGAGGGTGACAGACCATCGTTCGCAGAGCTAACAATTTCTTCGTGTGATGCTGGGAGATATACGCTCGTTGTATTCTGGAGCCCTCTAATAGTTCTTGGAAGAGGGAGTAGGTTGTTGCACTTGTTTTGATGTCTGGGTCTTGGAAGCTTGTGCGACGTGTTAGGCGCGTCCTATCCTCTGTGGATTGTCTCTTGTTGTACTTTGAGGGGACAAGAATTGCTGATTTGCTGATGCTTGGTGGGCTCGTTGTTAAGCTTAACGCATTGAATACTTGCATCAGTTTTGAAAGCGGAACACACGGAGGTGCGTTTGGAGAAGACTTGATTGCAGAGCGCACGTAGAGCTAGTTCATGGAGAGAGCGCATGGAGCTTGCTAGAGGAGAGAGCGTGGAGCACTCGTTGGAGGAGAGTGCGCTGGGCCCTTGCCAGAGGATAGCGCGCAGAGCGCTTGTTGGTAAAGAGCGCGTGGGGCGCTTGTTGACAGAGAACGCGTGGAGAGCTTGTTCGTAAAGAGCGTGCAAGACGATTATTGGAGGAGAGTGCATGGTGTGCTTGCAGAATATGAGTGCGCGGGGTGCTTGTCGGCAGAGAGTGCGCGGGGCGCTTATTGGAGGAGAGCGCTGTTGGGTACATTCGAAACTGTGTACCTGATTTTGAAAAAGCCTCATTTAACTCAATGATATACATCAATGTGTATTTGATGGGATGTTGAGTTTCAATGTGCAGGTTAAAGAAATGCAGAAAAATATTCTAAGTACAAGTGTCGACACTTGTGAAGGAAATGTGTCGACACCAGAGGCCATATTATGTCGACACACAGGACTTGTGTCGACACATAGAAATTCTGTCGGCAGTAATTGTGTCGACACACAGGACTTGTGTCGACACACAGGATGTAACACCCCAAAAATCTCAAATATGGATTTGAGGTGCAGGTTGGTTTACACGGCCTGGGACACGGGCGTGTCCCAGGGCGTGTCGGGGGTACACGGCCTGGGACACGGGCGTGTCCCAGGGCGTGTCACTCAAATAATAGGCGTTCTGAGTCAGAAGATTACACGGCCCGGAACCAAGCCTTGAACACGGCCGTGTCAGATTTGACACGGGCGTGTCCGATGCCGTGTGCCTACCCGTGTACTGCTGGTTGGGTTTGGAGCTCGATGAGGCAGAGGTGACACGGGCGTGTCAGGTTCGACACGGGCGTGTCGATGCCCGTGTTCTGGTAAATATCAGTCGGTACGAATACCGCGTGTGCCGCTTAAGGGTACACGGCCTGTGACACGGGCGTGTCACAGGCCGTGTCAGCCAAAAAAGTGGGGTTTTGGGAAAATCGTGGCCGTTTATTTTCTCTCTTTGGATCCAAGGGCTCAGGTGATTCCTAGCTGGATTTAATCAGCAGAGGCTTGATGAAGAAAGTCATTCTTCATTTGGTTAAGGAAGAGAGAAAGAGAGAGGAGGAAGAAGAAGGAGGAGGAGATCAAGCCACCGACGGAGCTCCCGTGGTCCGATTCGTGATCCGAGGCCAGCGTTGTGAAGGCAAAGCTGCTGCGGTTCTTTCTCTCCGGCTAGTTTTCGATGGCTCCCAAGAGATCGACAAGGGTAACGATCTCCCTTCTTGGACATGTGAAGTCCTTCTTTTCTGCATTGCATAGGGAAAACCCTTCCCCGGGAGTGTGCGGTGGGTTGTGGTGTCCCTTGGGGTAGATATGTGAAGTCCCCCTTGTTAGAGTCCGGAATTGGAGTACGGATCTAGGCATGCTGTGTGAAGCCCATCTGGACATGCTAGTCTGGATTGGTGATGCTTGTTTGCATATCGTAGAAGGCTCCGTGATTATGGCTTGTGTTGCCTTGTGCCTACCTGTTGCTTGGTGCAGTAGGAAGTACTGGATGAAGTCCAGGAAATGAAGAGGGTTGGATGCAACTCTTGTGGTCGTGCGTTGCCACTTTATGAGCGGTTGAGCCGTTGGGCTGCAACTCGATGAAAAGGCAGATTGCCGAACAGGAAAGGTGAAACTGACCCGCGCCTATAAATTGCCATGGATACTTCCGTATTCGAGGTGGCACGGCGACTTGAGCAACGGGGGGTGGCTGATCCGTACCTGCGTTAGGTCCGTCCGACTTGGAAGCCTGGTTATGGGTTTTGTTGGGGCGCCTAATGAGAGTCTTAGGCCCGCGCGCCGAAAAGACTAGAATGCTCAAATACCGTGTAGACGGTGGTGTTGACCCTAGTATTCCGGTACACCAAGAATGTGCCCTGAGTGCACGGACTGTCGGGCCGTGTGGCCGACGGTTGTGATGGCTTGAATGTGCCTGCACGCACATAGTTGCTATATGATGATATCATGCTGTGCAGGGAAAGAATGCGACTGCCCAGAGAAAGGGGTAGGATTGTTATAATTGGGTCAGCTGAATGCTGACCGTTGCCTTGTTTGCTACCGTTTGGGTGGATTGTCCCTATGCAGGTGCTGGAGAGCCAAGTGGTAAATAAAGGGCTGAAGCCCTTGCTGCTGTTGCTGCTGTTACTGCGGCTAGCCCTTGAAGGCTGAGCAAATGGTTTTGTTTGTTTTGTTTTTCCTCATGTATGGCCGGCCTGCGCGCCGAGGTTTGTAATCCATTTGTATGAAAAGAGGAACTGTAAGGCCTTAAGGCCAAAACCTTTGTGGTACATTCCGTGGTTGTATATATAACTGTGGTTTATATATATTGGACATTCCTGGTTAGAGTTCAAATTTACAACTTAAAGCTTCCGCTAGAATGCTCTGAGTTAGGATTCGTGTCTGGTTTGGTATTATCCTGTGACCTCACCGTCTGTTTGTGGCATATAGTGTGGGGCCCCGGCCGGACCTTCTACTATACGTCATGTAACGGATGGGGTCGTTACATTTTGGTATCAGCTTCGTTCGGTTTTCCTCTCTCGAATTCGTGGTCGAATTCTTTTATGGGGTGGCGAGCGCGTGTTTATGCGCCCTGCTGTAACGCTAATGAACTCTGGAATGTCCACTAAGGAATGTACAAAATCTTGTTTGAGGAATCTGCGCGTTCCTTTTTGTGTTGTTTTGCTTGCATACGTTCGCTAATGTGTGTCTTGTCCACCTATAGGTGACGCGTAGTGGTGCTGGGCAGTCTGAGCCCCAGCGCTCTGATGAGAGTGCGGCACCAGCTGAGGTGCCAACACCTCCGCCATCTGCGGAAACTGTTCGCTTAGTTGCTGAGGCTCTATTTGCCATGATTCAGCCGACCGGGCAAGCGCAGCCGATAGTAGAACCAGTTCGTGTTGTTGTATGACCCGAGCCGGTTGAGGCTGTAGATCCACGAGCAGCTGACCGACAGTTGAAGCAATTCATGAGCTTCAGTCCGCCTACGTTTACGGGAATGGGATCCCCAACGCAGGCAGAGGATTGGTTATCGCGTGTCAAGCGGATAATGACAGCGATCAGGGCGGAGGAAACTCTAAAGGTCACCTTGGCCACCTTCATGCTTGAAGGAGAGGCGAGGTTGTGGTGGGACGAGGTTGAGGTACACCATTTGGCGGGCAGGCAATTAATGCAAGTATCGATTGAGGAGTTCTCTCGAATATTTCTGGCGAAGCATGTCCCAGCGGCGCAACGCATTGCCATGGAAAATGAGTTCCAACGGTTAAAGCAAGGAGAAGATAGCGTGGATATCTACTTGCATGAGTTTACCAGGTTGGGACGGTATGCGGGAACAATCTTCGCGGATGACCAAAGGAAAATGAATCGGTTCTATGAAGGATTGCGGGATGAGTTGAGATTCCTGCTTTCGAGTTCAGTGAACCAAGGGTTTCAGGCGTTGGTTGATACTGCATGTGCGTTGGAGAAGGACATGCGGCGGGTGCAAGGGAACAAGGGCTTGGTTGTGTCAAAGCCAGAGGTTCAAGCACCTCGCCCTAGCAAATCGTTCTACCAGAAGAAAGGGGGCAAGAGGTCCAAGCCGTCCGGGCAAGTGACTACGACCGTTGTGTCGGGGGCGACGTCAAGGCCGGATTCTTGTACATGCTATAACTGTGGCCGGGTGGGGCATATAGCCTGTGACTGTCGGGTTGTTCAGCCCAAAGGGGAAAAGAAGACGGGTGCGTCTTATGCTGAGAAGGGCAAAGCGGTGGTTGATTCCTCTGCGTCCCAGGCACATCCCCGAATCTATCAGCTTGGCCAGCAGGAGGCGATTAAGCAAAGTGATGTCGTCACAGGTATGAGTGAATAGCTTAATTGCTTGAGTGCTATTGCTTTTGGTTATGTATAGCTTGTGCATGATGTGTGTGCTGCAGGCTTTGTCCTGATTCGGAATAATTTGGCGAGAGCCCTGTTTGATACGGGTGCTTCGCATTCTTTTCTGTCTGAGTACTTCGTATCTCGAATTGGGGTGCCGAGTCATGTGACGGTTGATAGTACAAGGGTGCTATTGCCGAATGGCTGTGTGATGCTTGCGGATAGGGCTTGCGATGTGGATGTGCAAATAGGAAGTCGGGATTTCGGTTTGAGTGCAGTCGTGCTACCGTTATCGGAGTTTGATGTGATCTTTGGTATGGACTGGCTCTCGGAGCAGCGTGCCTTTATTGATTGCAACTCCAAGGAGATTACACTGGGCCAGAATACCGAACTTGTGACGAAGTTCGCTGGTATGCGAGGAGTTGGCGGGACTCTGTTGTCTGCGCTCCAAGTCGTCAATGCTGTTCGGAAGGGCGCGGAGTTATTCTTCACGCTAATTCAGACTGTTGAGCCAAAGGCCAGTGTCGGTGAAGTTCTGGTTGTGTCAGAGTTTGCCGATGTATTTCCTAAAGATCTTCCTGGGTTACCACCCCAGCGGGAGATTGACTTCTCTATTGAGTTGGTGCCAGGTGTGAAACCTGTGGCCCGCTCACCATATCGCGTCGCGCCAAAAGAGATGGCTGAGTTGAAAGTCCAAATGCAAGAGTTGTTGGAGCAGGGATACATACGCCCAAGTATGTCACCTTGGAGCGCGCCTGTTCTATTTGTGAAAAAGAAAGACGGTTATGTATTGACTACCGCGAATTGAATAAACTGACAGAGAAAAACAAATATCCGATTCTACGGATTGATGACCTATTTGATCAGCTGGCAGGATCAACAGTCTATTCCAAGTTGGATTTGAAATCGGGATATTATCAGTTGAGGATTCGGGAAGGTGACATTCCCAAGACGGCGTTTGGAACACGCTACGGTCATTATGAGTTCACTGTAATGCCGTTTGGCCTATGTAATGCGCCTTCGGTATTTATGGACCTAATGCATCGAACGTTCCGAGAGTACTTGGATTTGTTCGTGATTGTGTTTATCGATGACATCTTAGTATACTCTCAGTCGGAAGAGGATCATGCAAACCATTTGCGGTTGGTCTTGCATACCCTGCGGAGGAATAAGCTTTATGCCAAGTTCTCAAAGTGCGAGTTCTGGCTCTCTTCAGTAGCCTTTTTAGGCCATGTGGTAAGTGGAGAAGGTATCGCGGTGGATCTGTTGAAGATAAGTGCCATTCGAGATTGGCCAGTGATGTCTTCAGTGGCCGAGGTCAGGAGCTTCCTTGGGCTTGCGGGCTACTATAGACGGTTTGTGGAAAACTTCTCACAGATTGCTTTACCTCTGACCACGCTGACGAGAAAAGATCAAAAGTTTATTTGGACGCCGGAGTGCGCGCGAGCTTTTGAAGACTTGAAGAGTCGTTTGACCACGGCGCCTGTGTTGACATCGCCATGTGGTACAGATGGGTATGAGATCTATAGTGATGCTTCCGGGAGCGGCTTAGGCTGCGTCCTTCTGCAGTTTGGTAAAGTGATTGCTTATGGCTCGCGCCAGTTGAAAGTGCATGAGCGGAATTACCCCGTCCATGATTTGGAGTTGGCGGCGGTAATCTTTGCGCTCAAGTTGTGGCGGCACTATCTATATGGCGTTAAAGTGGACATCTATACAGATCACAAAAGCCTAAAGTACTTGTTGGATCAGAAGGATCTGAATATGCGACAACGAAGATGGATGGAGTTCCTTGGGGACTACACCTTCGAGATTCACTATACTCCCGGGAAGGGAAATGTGGTCGCTGATGCTTTGAGTCGGAAGACTCCGGTACGGGCAAGCTGGTTGCAGAGGCATGATCAGCGTTTAATCCAGGAATTGGAAGCGTTGGAGATATCTTGTGTTGACAAGGGTTCTTCGACCGATGCGTGCTTGAACTGGACGGAGGTGCAATATGACCTTACGGACAGAGTTCGGCGAGCAACGGAGCTTGATGAAAGTCTCCAGCGCTATGCTAAAGATGGGCCGGATGACCAATTCTCTTGGGATAACGGTTTGTTACGAAGAAATGGTCGAGTGTGCATCCCGAGTGTGGGTAAATTGAGGGAAGAGTTGATGTGCGAAGCTCACTTTGCAAAGTACTCAGTTCACCCAGGGAGCACAAAGATGTACAGAGATCTGAAGAAGCTATTCTGGTGGCCCGGACTAAAGAAAGATGTAGCACGTTATGTGGCGGAATGCCATACTTGTGCATTGGTGAAAGCGGAATGCCAGAAGCCTGGCAGTTTCCTGAAGTCGTTACCTATTCCGGAGTGGAAGTTCGATGACATTTCGATGGATTTCGTGCACGGGTTGCCGAGATCTCAACGCGGTCATGATTCATTCTGGGTGATTGTGGACCGGTTGACAAAAGTGGCGCACTTCCTTCCAAATAGAAGAGACGATTCAGTGGAAACCTTGGCCAAGCTTTATGTGGAGCAGGTTGTTCGACTGCACGGTGTTCCTCGGAGCATCGTCAGTGACCGTGATGGGCGGTTCACATCGAATGATTGGCGGCTAGTTCATCAAATGTTGGGTACAAAGTTAGCGTTTAGTACGGCCTTTCATCCCCAAACGGATGGCCAGACTGAACGAACCAACAGGACGATGGAGGACATGCTCTGCATGTGCGCCCTAGACTTTGGTAAGAGATGGGAAGATTATATATTTCTTGTCGAATTTGCCTATAATAATAGCTACCAAGCGAGCATCGGTATGGCACCATTTGAGGCTTTATATGGTCGTAAATGCCGTACACCGTTAGCTTGGGCAGAAGCAGGCGAATCTAAGCTGAGTGGGAAAAAGGAAGTCGAAGAAGCTACCTCGCTCATACGCTCTATTCGGGAGAGGCTATTGATAGCCCAAGATCGTCAAGCAAAGTACTACAATGCCAAACACCGGAACGTGGAGTTCGCGGTGGGTGATTGGGTATATTTGAAGATCAAACCCTTCAAAGGCGTGTCCAGGATTCGGCGTTTGAAAAAGCTAAGTCCGAGGTATCTTGGTCCATTTGAGGTGGTGGAGCGAGTTGGGGAAGCTGCTTATCGACTAGCACTTTCAGCAGACTTGGGTGGATTACATGATGTATTTCACATCTCAGTACTTCGTAAGGCTGTGAAGGATCCAGCTCAAGTAGTGGAGAATGATCGGGTACCGGTCGAGTATGGGCTAACGACGAGGGTTCGACCCATTCGGATCGAGGATCGAGCCGAGAAACAGTTGCGGAACAAAGTGATCGGGATGGTCAAAGTCCGATGGGACAATTGTGGCCGTGAAGAGCTAACATGGGAGCGAGAGCAGACCATGCGAGCTGAATTTCCCGAACTGTTTGTATAAACTGTAGACCGTGTACCTTGTGTTATAACAGAGTTATCAAGTTATGGCATTGTTTTTCCTTGTTTTCCTTACCGTGCAAATTTCGGGACGAAATTTTGTTAAGGGGGGGGGGAGGATTGTAACACCCCAAAAATCTCAAATATGGATTTGAGGTGTAGGTTGGTTTACACGGGCGTGTCCCAGGGCGTGTCGGGGGTACACGGCCTGGGACACGGGCGTGTCCCAGGGCGTGTCACTCAAATAATAGGCGTTCTGAGTCAGAAGATTACACGGCCCGGAACCAAGCCTTGAACACGGCCGTGTCAGATTTGACACGGGCGTGTCCGATGCCCTGTGCCTACCCGTGTACTGCTGGTTCGGTTTGGAGCTCGATGTGGCAGGGGTGACACGGGCGTGTCTCATGACTGACACGGGCGTGTCAGGTTCGACACGGGCGAGTCGATGCCCGTGTTCTGGTAAATATCAGTCGGTACGAATACCGCGTGTGCCGCTTAAGGGTACACGGCCTGTGACACGGGCGTGTCACAGGCCGTGTCAGCCAAAAAAGTGGGTTTTGGGAAAATCGTGGCCGTTTATTTTCTCTCTTTGGATCCAAGGGCTCAGGTGATTCCTGGCTGGATTTAATCAGCAGAGGCTTGATGAAGAAAGTCATTCTTCATTTGGTTAAGGAAGAGAGAAAGAGAGAGGATGAAGAAGAAGGAGGAGGAGATCAAGCCACCGGTGGAGCTCCCGTGGTCCGATTCGTGATCCGAGGCCAGCGTTGTGAAGGCAAAGCTGCTGCAGTTCTTTCTCTCCGGCTAGTTTTCGATGGCTCCCAAGAGATCGACAAGGGTAACGATCTCCCTTCTTGGACATGTGAAGTCCTTCTTTTCTGCATTGCATAGGGAAAACCCTTCCCCGCGAGTGTGCGGTGGGTTGTGGTGTCCCTTGGGGTAGATATGTGAAGTCCCCCTTGTTAGAGTCCGGAATTGGAGTACGGATCTAGGCATGCTGTGTGAAGCCCATCTGGACATGCTAGTCTGGATTGGTGATGCTTGTTTGCATATCGGAGAAGGCTCCATGATTATGGCTTGTGTTGCCTTGTGCCTACCTGTTGCTTGGTGCAGCAGGAAGTACTGGATGAAGTCCAGGAAATGAAGAGGGTTGGATGCAACTCTTGTGGCCGTGCGTTGCCACTTTATGAGCGGTTGAGCCATTGGGCTGCAACTCGATGAAAAGGCAGATTGCCGAACAGGAAAGGTGAAACCGACCCGCGCCTATAAATTGCCATGGATACTTCCGTATTCGAGGTGGCACGGCGACTTGAGCAATGGGGGGTGGCTGATCCGTACCTGCGTTAGGTCCGTCCGACTTGGAAGCCTGGTTATGGGTTTTGTTGGAGCGCCTAATGAGAGTCTTAGGCCCGCGCGCCGAAAAGACTAGAATGCTCAAATACCGTGTAGACGGTGGTGTTGACCCTGGTATTCCGGTACACCAAGAATGTGCCCTGAGTGCACGGACTGTCGGGCCGTGTGGCCGACGGTTGTGATGGCTTGAATGTGCCTGCGCGCACATAGTTGCTATATGATGATATCATGCTGTGCAGGGAAAGAATGCGACTGCCCCGAGAAAGGGGTAGGATTGTTATAATTGGGTCAGCTGAATGCTGACCGTTGCCTTGTTTGCCACCGTTTGGGTGGATTGTCCCTATGCAGGTGCTGGAGAGCCAAGTGGTAAATAAAGGGCTGAAGCCCTTGCTGCTGTTGTTGCTGCTGCTGCGGCTAGCCCTTGAAGGCTGAGCAAATGGTTTTGTTTGTTTTGTTTTTCCTCATGTATGGCCGGCCTGCGCGCCGAGGTTTGTAATCCATTTGTATGGAAAGAGGAACTGTGAGGTCTTAAGGCCAAACCTTTGTGGTACATTCCGTGGTTGTATATATAACTGTGGTTTATATATATTGGACATTCCTGGTTAGAGTTCAAATTTACAACTTAAAGCTTCCGCTAGAATGCTCTGAGTTAGGATTCGTGTCTGGTTTGGTATTATCCTGTGACCTCACCGTCTGTTTGTGGCATATAGTGTGGGGCCCCGGCCGGACCTTCTACTATACGTCATGTAACGGATGGGGTCGTTACACAGGACTTGTGTCGACACACACAAGAATTCTGTCAACACCAACTATATCGAGACTAGAAGCTATTGTGTCGACACACAGGACTTGTGTCGACACATTCTACAGAAGATGTGTCGAGAAGATAAAGAAGGGTTGTGTCGACCTTGTGTGAGCTGTGTCGACATCATAAAGAATTGTGTCGACACATGGTCTATTTGTGTTGACACATATGAAGTATTGTCTCGACATTTTTCTACTGAGATAGAGGACAATGAGGTATCAGGTGTCAAGACTGAAGACTTGATAACTGTCATAACTAATAAAGCTGACGCATCTGTCAGAGCTGTCAGAACAATTATGAATCAGATCAACCGGTAACCTCAAATGAGATCTATATAAAGACCTATTCTATCATAAAAAGAGTGAGATTAAAAAAAGAAGGAAGGACTTGACATTTTCTTACAATTGAAATCTACAAGTCATCAAGAGAAGGCAGATCCTGAACAAGTCTGCAAGAAGAATTCAGAATAAATTCTGAATAGAAGAAGGAAGCTGGATTGAGGATCGTCTCCAACTTCATAAGAAGATCAAGCTTACTTTGTTCAGATTCAAGAAGCTTTGAAGAAGCTAAGACAGGTTGGATCTTAAGAAGTAAGATCAATCAAGATCTGATCAAGAAGCCTTCACCCCTTTCTCTCTCTACCTGGGTGAAGGATCTATCATCTTAATAATCAATTTTTCTGCAAGTTATTTTATAGATCTGGGTGTAGGAGAGTTATCTCTCTGAGTTGTAAACCTAAATTTAGAAAGGCTGAGGTAGGGCCGAGTGCCTGAGGTAAGATCTTTGTGATCTGAGTTGTAGGCCTGATGATAAGGGCTAAGGTAGGGCTGTTTGCCTGAGGTAGGATTCTTGGGAAGAATCTGAGTTGTAGGACTTGAAGAAGTCTGAACTGTAGGAACCAGTTGTGTTCTGAGTTATAAGATCTGAGGATCTGAGTTAGTGGAAGGAAGTTTGGCCGAATCTAGCTCTCAGTTGGATAGGTGAAGGGGGAGAGTTGACGTACCCACGAATTGGGGAGCCACTATAAAGCACTGTATGCTATGCTGTGTTTTTCTGTGCTTGTTTTATCCTGTGCTGTGATATTTGTAGCTTAATTAGCTATGCTAAGATTAACCTTTTAATTGCCTGAGTTAAAATTAGATTTGAACCTATTCACCCCGCCCTCTAGGTGTTTAGGATCTTTAAACCAAATCTTTCAAGTGGTATTAGAGGGAGGTTCACTAAAACATAGACCTAACAGTATGAGTTGATCTCCAAGGTAGTAATCTGTTAGCCAGAACGGGTTCAGTGAAAATCAAAAGGAACTTGGATCCATGAAACTTCCTATTTGTAGGAAAAAAGATTTAGGCATATGGAAAGAGAGGGTCAGAATGTTCATGGAAGCATCTGATCCAAGAATTTACATCACAGTTCTAGAAGGGCCATTTATTCCTATGAACATTTCAGTTCTTGATGCTAACCTCAAGACTCCAAAAAGTTATTCTGAAATGACTAAGGAAGAGATTATCCTAACAACCTCAGACAAGAGGGCACAAAACATAATTGTAAGTGCCATAGATGATTCTACATTCCAGAATCTAGTCCATTGCAAAAACTTTAAGGAGATGTGAGACACTTTGATTGTCTATATAGAGGGAACAGAAGAAGTAAGAGAGGATAGAAAGTCTATGCTAAATCAAGAATATGGGAGTTTTAGACAAGCCAAGACAGATAGCATAGTTGAATGCTATAAGAATTTTTTTAGAAATATAAATGAACTAATGACCTATGGAATAGTATTTAGCACATATGAACTAAATGAAAAGTTTCTCAGATCACTAACCAAGGACTGGGATACTAAAATATGTGCCATCAGAGAGGTGGTCAGGCTTACTGATACACCTCCACCAACCTTATTTGGAAAACTATTATCATATGAGATGCATCTCACTGGCAGATAGGAGGAGGAGAAAAGCAATAGTTCTGAATACAAAGAGAAGTCAGTAGCCTTCAAGGCTGAAGCCACAAGAAAGGGCAGGAGAAAGTCTCCTTCTCCTCCCAGGAGAATTGCTGAAGTTGAATCAGAAAATACTGACATCAACACTTCAGACAGCCACAACTATGATGAAGACTTTACTGCCTTCACAAGGCAGTTTCAAAGGTTCATGAAGAAGAAGCAATGGATAACAAAGCCATCTTCATATTCCTCCAAGGATGACTACTACAAGAAGAAGAAAACTTCTAAGGATGACAGGTATGGCTATAATCCCAGTAAACAAACATCTTCTAAAATTGTTTGTTATTGTTGCAACAGATCAGGACATGTCATAGCTGACTGTCCTGATAAAAGAAAGGAATCTAATGATAAGAAGAAGCATCAAAATAAGGGCAAGAAGGAGAGATCCTTTCTTGCCCAGAAGCAGAAGAGTTGGACTGACTCCTCATCATCAAAATCTGGAGAAGAGGCTGAAGTTGAAGCCTATATTGGATTATTCACTACTGAAGAGGATTCTGTAGAGACTGAATTCTTGAAAAAGCTGGACTCTATAAATGGGATTAAAGATCATCATTGTAGAGGGCTGATGGCTCTATCTGAGGAAGATCAGTGCCTGGATCAGCCTGTTCTCAGTAAGGTATACAATCTATCTTCAGTTTCTGAGTATTATACTGGATCAGAATCAGAAGCATCTGCATCAAGAGATGTGGATGGTTCTGAATCTGAAGGGGATGTTTATCAACTAATTCTTGAGTATGGTGGTCTGTTGCAAGCTCTTAAGAGAAGCAGAATTCTTGTCAAAAAGCAGGCTAAGGAAATTGCATCTCTCAAATTGGTTGCATCAGATTCAGCAAAAGTGCTGGATTTGAAGTTAAATGAAATTGCCAAACTGAAAAACATAACTGTTATTCAGATGGGTACAATTACCTTCAAAAATGATCACATCAAGAGTCTGGAAGTCAGAATTCAAAGAGAGAAGGATCTTGTGGATAAATTCTTAAAGCCAAAGTCAGTCTTATCCTTAATTGATAACTTCATTTTCCAAAAGGGTAAGACAGGATTAGGCTTCAAGGAAAGAACAAGGGCATTTAATTTCAAAAGAAAAGGCAAAGCCCCAGTTCAGCCACTAGCTTCCAAATCCCCTATTTAATTCAGGAAAGTGATGCAACTACTAATATATATGATCATGACATCACACATGGTCACTGTAAGCATGGTGATCAGGATGGCAAGGGTGCAAATGCTAATAGGGCATCCCATGAGCAAACACACCATGTTCTTCAGGAATTATCAGTGTTTGATGCACCATCCCCAACACTTAAAAAGACTGTTGTTCCTACAGACTTGAGGACTGCTGACAGCAATGCTATTAAGCCTGTACTTAAAAGAAGGTATAACATATATGAGTGTTGGTGTTGTGGCAAAGTGGGCCACTATGCCATTGATTGTTGGCACAATGCTAGTGTCCAGAAAATGCCAGCTTACCTTTAGAAAGGCTGCAGACAAGCATGTCAAATTTCAAGCTAACCTGAACCTAGGACCCAATAACAATTGGGGTTCTAAGGATAGGTAATTTTATTTGATGTAGATGAGTCCAAGTGGTCATACCCCAATATGATACTTGGATAGTGGATGTTCCAGGCACATGACTTGAACAATAAGAATGCTGAAGGATTACTCTCCCATAGAAAATGGACCCAAAGTGATCTTTGGTGGATCTAAAAAGGAGTTCATCAAAGGGTTTGGTTACATTTCCAATAACTCTATCACTATCATCCAAATGACTTATGTGAAGGGTCTTAAACATAAACTAATAAGCATAAGCCAACTAAGTAATCTTGGTTATGATACTTCTTTCCTCAAGGGTGTGTGCCAAATAAGAAGGTCAAGTGATCAAGAGATCATTCTGACAGGCACTATGAAAGGAAATGTCTACTGTCTTAATTTTGGTTGTTAGAGAAAGAACTCTCCTATTTGTTTAGTTGTAGATGAGTAAGTATCTCATTGTGTCCAATGACACAAGAGGCTAGATCACCTGAACTACAAGTTAATAGGCTAACTCTTTAGTATGGAGTCAGTGAAGAATGGTCCTCAGGTCAAGTGCATTAAAGAGGGTGTATGTTCAGCTTGCCAAAAGGGAAAATAGACCAAGACCTCTTTCCATGGCCATAATACCAAAGATTCTGTGAGATGTTTATACCTCCTGCATATGGATCTATTTGTTCCTATGTCAGTTCATAGTCTAGGTAGGAAAGCTTACACATTTGTGGTTGTGGAGGACTATTCTAGATTTACATGGGGTTTCTTCCTGAGGTAAAAATCTGAAACCCCTACTGTCTTCCAGAATTTTGTTAGGCAAATTTAGAATGAACTTAACAATTAAGTGGTCAAAATCAGAAGTGACCATGAGACAGAATTTCATTCTGAATACATGACAAGGTTCTGTGAAGTACTTGGGATTCATCAAGAGTTCTCCTCACCTAGAACTCCCCAGCAAAATGGGATTGCGGCAGAAAATTTTGAGGTTGGCAAAACACTACTAAGTGACACTTCTCTCCCAGAATATTTTTGGGTTGAGGCAGTAAACACTACTTGTCATGTTCTCAACAGACCTTCCATCACCAAAAGCCACAAGAAGACACCCTATGAGATTATGAAAGGCAGAAAATCAAATTTAGCCTATTTTAGAATATTTGGTAGTAAGTGTTATGTTCTTAATAATGGCAAGTACTATTTAACTAAGTTTTCTGCCAAATCCCAAGAAGAGATATTTGTTGGGTACAACAATAATAGTAAGGCATACAAGGTCTACAACTTAACTACTCAAGTTATAGAAGAATCTGTCCATGTAGTTTTTGATGAATCTAAGTTAATTAATTGTGAGCTGTCAAGCACTTCTTCTAGCTCTATAGGGTTGAAAGATAAGATGGACAAGCTAATCATCAGTGATGACCAACCTATGAGACAGGATGAGGAAAATGATGGATGCTATCCAGGTGGAGTACAAGACCCACAAGTTGAAGATGATGACAATGAAGTACAACTTGGTGAGGAAAATGAAGAAAATCAAGAGGTGGACAGATTTCCTCCAACAATAAGACATCTAAGGGATCATCCTGCACACCAAATCATTGGTGATGCAAGACATGGATTCTGACCAGAAGCAAGAGAATGAACATAGTTCTATGTTCAAGATTCCTATCCCAGATGAAACCTAAGAAATTTGAAGAGGTTATACAAGACCCAAATTGGATTGATACCATGTAGGAAGAGCTGACTCAATTCAAAAGATGTAAAGTGTGGAAGTTGGTTCCTAAATCAAAGAATCACAATGTCATAAGGACTAAGTGGATCTATATGAACAAGTTAGATGAAAATGGCATTATAGTCAAGAACAAAGTCAGACTGGTAGCAAAAGGCTATAGGCAGGAAGGGGGAGTTTTACCCATTTCAACTACCCCGATGCTCACGTCCCACGCTTAGATGAGGTCAGAGGCATTTCACCCACGCACCCTTCAGTCGAATCCTATCCCCTTGTGTCAGTTTCTGATAAATAAGTGAGTTTACCCGCGGTCGAAGGGTTCAAGACGCTAAAGCAGAAACTGCTATCTCAACGCCTGAAGCCAGCCATTACTATAAAAGCTATTGGACATAAATGGTATCGGAGTGCGCCTCTTCACGATACCAAGTCTAGCGAGCTGAGCCGCTAAGCAAAGAATTGGACGAATGAAGGTTGAACAACTTCGAGTAGTGCGAGATAGGCTAATTACCAGATTCTCGTAATTGAACTATCGAAAGAGGACAGCGTGCTCTTGTTTTTGAGGGCGAAGTTGTTGGCAGAAAAGGTAGGTGTGAAAGAACCTGGGAATAAAGACATGGAACCGAATAGCCTAATTACCCATTTCGGGGACTACCCAGCAAGCTCAGCAAGTTTCGAGGTGATTGTAGGGGCGCTGCTATATTCCTGGATTTATGATGATTTATCCATGATACCTTTTAATCATTTGATTGATGTATTAGTGATACTGATTCTCATTCTCAACCTTCCGGACCTTCAGACCATATTGAGATAGAACACTCGGTGAAAACCAAGGTCATTCTTCCTACCAAGGCGAAAATCAAATTTGATTTTGTTACTTTCCCGGGTTTTGAGGCAAAAAGTGCGCACTATGACTGAATTCTTTCATATCATCGAGCGCAAAAATGATTTCTTAAAGCAGTTGAAGGTCCTTAAAAGCCTGTCTTTTTGGCCTAACTGCGTATTTGAAGCTTCTGATATTAGGCGAAAGAATTGGTTGAGTCTGTGAACGAACCAGAACCACCGAAATCAGACCCTCTCCCTAGTGTGAAGCCGTTCCCCTTAAGAGCTAGTGTCCCGCATATCTCTTCTCTGGTAGAGAAAGAAAATGCGAGCTTGGTTGTTTAGTTGGCTTCTTTTTTCCATTTTGGGTCGGATCGGGAGAAGAGCCTTATAGAGAGCTTCTAGAGAAAGGTTCTCCAGACCTAAACTTCGCTATTGCTCGCCTTTCTTCCTTCAGTCAGAATACAAGAGAAAGAAACCCATGGGGCGGCAACTCGAAAGGCGAAGCGAGCCGCGCTACTCTTCTTTTTCTCGAACCTTTTTCAGTCGGTCAGAAAGTTTCTCCAAGCTATCAGGGATATTCATGACCAAACTAGTATTGCGTTTCTCAGATACCAACCAGACGCGAACCTGACAGGTATCACTTACTGATCAAGAAAAGTGCTCGGTGAGTTGAAGTCCTACTTCTCATGAAATTACATAAGCCGCTGGCGGAGAAAGCTCGAATTCGCTTCACGAACCTTCATTTATTGCTAAGCGAAGGTCCCAGGTCTCCGAGTCAGCCCGCACTTTTTCAAAGAATCCTTGAATAGACTTTGAACAGACATTTGCCCTAGTGGCAAGGTTGGAAGCAATAAGCCTGTTCCTTGCCTATGCAGCTTACTAAGGGTTCAAGGTATTCCATATGGATGTAAAGTCAGCATTTTTGAATGGTGACTTAAAAGAGGATGTTTATGTTGAGCAACCTTCAGGTTTTGTAGATCCTCTTTATTCTAACTATGTTTATAGGTTTAAGAAAGCTCTATATGAATTGAAACAATCCCCTAGGGCTTGGTATGAAACTTTGTCTACCTTCCTCATTCAGAATAAATTCTCAAGGGGGAAAATTTACAAGACTCTATTCTTTAAGGAATCAAAAGGCAAGATCATCCTAGTCCAGATATATATTGATGAAATTATCTTTGGATCAACTGGAAAAAACCTTTGTAGAAAGTTTGTCAAACTTATGCAAGGGAAGTTTGAGATGAATAGCATGGGTGAGCTGAAATTCTTCTTGGGACTCCAAGTTAGACAGAATGATGATGGCTTATCCATATCCCAGTCTAAGTTCACCAAGGAGATAATTAAGAAATATGGCATGGAGTCAGCCTCCACCATGAGAACTCCAGTGGGGTCAAGTATGCCTATAGGCAAAGATGAGGCAGGAAGATCTGTTGATGAGTCTTTGTATAGAGGGATAATTGGCTCCCTTCTTTACTTGACTGCTAGTAGACCTGACATCATGTATGCCACATATGTATGTGCTAGATACCAAGCTTGCCCAAAGGAATCTCATTATTCTGTTGTCAATAAAATTTTAAGATATCTTAAGGGCACACTAAATCTTGGTCTTTGGTACCCTAAGAATAAATATTTTCTACTAACAGGTTTTTTAGATGCAGACTTTGCAGGCTGCAAAAAAGATAGGAAAAGCACCACAGACACATGTCGGTTCCTAAGTGGAAGATTGGTGTCATGGAGCAGCAAAACGCAGACAAGTGTGGCTATATCCACTACTGAGTCAGAATATGTAGCTGCATGCAGTTTCTGTGCTCAACTAGTGTGGATACAACATCAACTTGAAGACTATGACATCAAGGTAAGTATAACTCCATTATATTGTGATTCTACTAGTGTCATATCTATTGCTAGAAATCCTGTTTCACATATCAGAACTAAGCATATAGAAATCAGGTTTCATTTCATTAGAGAACATGTGTCGAAAAGAAATTCTACAGTCTTATCTCTTCTCTCTCTTTCATCCATGGCGACACAGATGGAAGACAAAGTAATTGAGGGATATGAAATGGTTTGCAATGCATTTGAGACTGCTACACAAGAAATCAAAGATGTGATTACCCTAATCACCGACAAAGGATTGGAGTACCTAGTCTCGGAACCTACCAGGATATGGAAAAAGGAGGTTCTTTAATTCTACTCATCAACATCAATGGATTCAAAGGGCATGAAGATTAAATCATCTGTCCAAGGTACTAAGGTGAAACTCACACTAAAGAGTTTAAGTAAAACACTTCAGCTTCCCAGGATTAAGGAAGAAGATGACATAACATCTTTCATTACAAAAGATGCACTCCAATGGTGTGGACTGGATCCCACTACCAAGATTGGATCACCAATGAATAGGAAGGGAATGAATTCCCAGGGCAAATTCCTGTCTGAGATTCTCGGCAAGGTTATTTTGTGTAAATCAGGAGGACATGATAGGATTTCAGCCTATATGTTCAATCTCATGACCAGAGTCATATTCAAGGTGAAAACTGACTTGTCTGCTGTTGTGTTTGAAAAGATAAAAGAAAGTCTCAAGAAACCTAATCTGGGCAGAATACTAAGCCTATATCTTGCTATTAATATTCTTGAAGTGATGAATCAGACTACTAGTTCTAAGATTAATCGCATGAGGAAGATGGACTTACGAATCTTGTCTCGATGGGAAAGAGTATTGACTAAAGATGTTCCTACACCTCAAAAACAACAAAAGAAAATTAAGGAAAAGAATACACTAGCCAAGCTCCCTGAATCCTCTAGTGATTCAGAAGAGCAAGTTGACATCAACACAGATGAAGAACAACCAAGGAAAAGGAAATCAACTACACCATCACCTGACAATGAGGTTCAGGCCCAAGGGGAGACCATCCAAGTTCCAGATAACCAGGTGGTATCATCTCCAGGGGGACACAACACTGAAACTACACTTGTCCATGAACCAGAAAATCCAAAGATATCAGACCTAGGGGGAGGTATAAATGAAGTTGAACTGGATAGTGAAAATGCAACTGACACAGTCATAAACATAGTTTCAGAAATCAATAATGCTGCAACCACCACTACTGAGAAAGAAGCAAAAAATGTGCATATGTCTGATCCTGATCAATCTGAGCAACAAAACTCTCCTAATAAAGAGAAAACCCTGGAAGAGGAATTTGATTTCTAGGGGGATCCAACTGTTGAGAATGAGAAAGTTATTCCTCCTGTTAAGATGCAACAAGAGGTAACACTAGAAGAATTATTTCCTGACTTATAAGGAGAAAGAATTGTGGGGGAGATGCCAATCATTTCCTCTAGTCCAAAAGAAACATTAGACATAGCTAGTTCATCTAATTCCTCTGAAGATGAAGAAGCCTCCAGGGCAAAGAAAAGGAAACTTGTGGAGCTCAGGAAGTGGAGCTCAAGCTATAAGAAAGCCTTAAATATTGCCCCACAAACACCAGCTCCTGTAGTAGACTTCAGTTCACTTATGGTGCAACTGCAATTGAAATTGGATGCACAAAGAGTTGCTCTTGAAAAATATGTGGATGAGAACAATAAAGATCTGAAATTCCACTTGGCCCAGGATATCAAATCCATTAGGTTTGAAGTAAACTAAGAAGGAAATGACGGATTGCTTCCAAAAAGAGAGGTAATGTTGTAGTCTACTTGGCTAATCAACAACATGAGGTTAAGACTGCAATAGAGGACATTGCAGTCAAACAAGGTTCTGTCTTGGAAAATAAAATCAGAATGAATGATAATCTAGTTGTTGGGTACATTGGAAAATGTGTACCTGATTTGAAGAAGTCTCACTTAGCTCAATGATATACATCAAGGTGTATTTGATGTTATTTTGAGTTTATATGTGCAGGTTAAGGATATGCTAAAATGAAGGAAAAAGTTTCTAAGTCCATATGTCGACACTTAAGAAAGCCTGTGTTGACACTTAGAAAAGCTGTGTCGACACCTGAAGCAACTGTGTCGACACACAAAATTTATTAGTCTACATCAACTGTGTCGACACCGGGAGGCAGTGTCGACACACATAATTTATTAGTCGACATCAATTGTGTCGACACCGGGAGGCAGTGTTGACACACAGAAATATTAGTCGACATCAAATGTGTCGACACCTGGAGGTAGTGTCGACACAAAGAATTCTGTGACTACATCAATAGTGTCGACACACAGGACTTGTGTCGACACACAACAGAGTTTAAACAATGTTGTTTGCTATGTAGTAAAGAAGTGTCTGTGTCGACACAAAAAAGCTGTGTCGACACACTCTACAGATACAGTGTCAAGAAGCAGTGTAGACACCAAAGGAGCTATGTTGACATCACCAAAGCCTGTGTCGAAACTTAATCTACTTGTGTCGACACATAATGTCAATTAGTCTCGACGCTTTGCTGACAAAGACAAAGGTTCAAGAACTGACTGAAAACTTGACAACTGTGTATTCCAACAAGTTTACTGAAGCTGTCAGACTTGTAAGAAGTTGGTTAGAAACCGGATCAGCCGGTTACCATTGATGATGTTTATATATAGATGGATTCTGTCAAATCAACAAGAACGTGAACAACAATAACAACCACACGAACAACTATTGAAGTATTGATCATTGATCAAGGAAGTGCACGTCACACAGAAGAAGATTTTCGTGAGAAGATCTAAGGAGAATTCAAGAAAGAATGTTGAAGAAACTTTAGAAGTTCTTGAGAGAGAGAGAGATATCCAACTATTGAAGTAAAGGAGGAGACATTTACAAGTCTATTAAGAAATAGATCTTGAACTAATATGCTAAGAAGGATTCAGATCTATTCTGAAATCTAAGAAGGAAGCTGCCAGCCAGTCAACTTCAAAGGAGATCAACCCTACTGAGTTCAGATTCAAGAAGCTTTGAAGAAAGCTAAGAACAGGTTGATTTCAGCCATCAGTTTTATCAAGAAGCTGATCAAGAAACCTTATATCCCTTCTCTCTCAACAAGGGTGTTGGGTATTGTATCATCCTGCTTACACTGCTGAATCTGGAATTCAACCTCCAGTTCAAGGAAGTACCAATGTACTGCGACTCCTCCAGTGCAATTGCTATTGCCAACAATCCGGTATCACACAGCAGAACGAAGCATATTGAAGTGCGCTACCACTTCATTCGGGAGCACGTGGAGAACAAGGACATCTCTCTCTGCTATGTCCCCACGGACAAGCAGATTGCAGATATTTTCACAAAGCCCTTAGACGAGGCCAAGTTCAGTCTCTTCAAAACTGAATTGGGGATGCTCAACTATGAGGAATGAAGACTACAGAAGCTCCTGGCTCGTGCATCTAGGGGAGCATCTGCCAGGAACTCAAGTGTAAAGCATAGGTGCAAGAACTGAGGGGGAGCATAGTGTCAAATACACCAGACCCAGATTTGTAGAAGCCGAAAAGGGGGAGACCCTCTCGGCTAAGGCTAAGGTGGCTCCAAGTTTGCTCTCAAGAAATTGGTAATGAATATCTCTCTCAACTCAATTTTAAGTTTATGATTTTCATTCCTATATGCTCTATTCACCTTAGCTTGTAGGGTTTAGGCTTCTTCAAATAGGGGGAGATTGTTGGGTATTGTATCCACAATGTACCTGATTTGAAGAAGCCCCTGAACAAGCTAAGGTAAATAGACAATGTGTTTGATGAAATCTTTTGAGTTGTGCTTGCAGTTATTCCACGCTAAGTACACACCAATGTCAGGGTGCAGTGGGTCAATATACACGGGTCTGCGCGACGTAATCCCTCGTTGAGCAGATCAGCGTGTTGGCCTACGTATACTCTCTCTATTGGGGTGTACTTAATTTCAAGTACAGGGCTATGATAAAGCAAGAGCAGACAAGGAGCAAGGTTGGGCCAAAGACCAGCTCACGGAAAGAAAGAGGAGAAATCGCCTAAGTAAAACCTCCTGTTTGATTCTGGAATTATTTCAAGGGTGTTGGGTATCACCTAAGTAAAAAATGGGTTCAGGATCGCCTAAGCAGGTTGAAGTGGTAGCTCAGATCTGGAATTATTCTTCCTTAAGTAAAAAAGAAAAGAACCTATTCACCCCCCCTCTAGGTGTTTGGGTTATCTTGAAATCAATTCTATCAAGTGGTATCAAAGGGAGGTTACTCAAAGAAGGACTTAACAGTCTGAGTAAGATCCATAAGGCAGATTTAAGATCAAGAAAATGAGTTCAGGAGAAAATCAAAAGGAACTAGGTTCTATGAAATTACCCATATGCAGGAAAGAGATTCTTGGAATATGGAAAGAAAGGGTCAGGCTTTTCATGGAGGCTTCTGATCCAAGGATTTACATTACTGTAATGGAAGGTCCTTATGTTCCAATGAAGTTGTCAGTTTTAGATGCAAATCAAAGAACTCCCAAAGATTTTTTAGAGATGACTAAGGAAGAGATCATCCTGGCAAATATGGATAAAAGTGCCCAGAATATCATAGTAAGTTCCATAGATGATTCAACCTTTCAAAATTTGATTCACTGCAAGACCTCCAAAGAAATGTTGGACACTTTGATAGTCTACATTGAGGGTTCTGAATAAGTCAGACAAGATAAAAAATCTATGCTGAACCAGGAATATGAGAGTTTGAGACAAGGAAAGTCAGATGGTATAACTGAGTGTTATAAAAAGTTCTATAGAATAGTAAATGAGCTGATGTCCTATGGAAGGATCTTCAGTACATATGAACTGAATGATAAATTCCTAAGATCCTTGACAAAGGATTGAGACACTAAGATTTGTGCCATTAGGGAAGTGGCCAAACTTGCAGATATCTCTACTCCAACTTTGTTTGGAAAATTGATGTCATATGAGATGCAGCTGATGGCTAGGAAAGAGGAAGAGAAAAGTGCTAAAGGGGAGCATAAAGAAAAGTCTGTGGCCTTCAAGGTGGAAGCCACTAGGAAGAATAGGAGGATGTCTCCATCACCTCCTAAGATTATTGCTGAAATTACTTCAGATAATTCAGACAACCAAAGTTCAGACAGTAGTGACTCAGATAAAGACTTTGCTGCTTTCACAAGGCAGTTTCAGAGATTCCTGAAAAAGAAGCAGTAGAAGTCAAGGACCTCCACATCTCAGCCTGTGGATGACTATTATCAAAAGAGGAAGTCATTAAGGAAGGACAGGAGCAGGTCTAAGCCTAGCAAATCTACAACATCAAAGATAGTTTGCTACTACTATAATAGGCCTGGACATGTTGTGGCATAGTGTCCAGACAAAAGAAAGGAGTCTGCTGATAAAAGGAAAACTCAACAAAAGAGCACGAAGGAGAAATCCTTTGTTGCTAAGAAGGAGAAGAGCTTGACAGACCAATCAACTTCAGAGTCTGAATCTGAAGCTGAGGCATACATTGGTCTATATGTAGCAGATGAAGAAGATGAGTTTATGCAATTGCTGAACTCTATCTATGAACAAGAAGACCATCAGTGCATGGGACTGATGGCTGTATCAGAAGAAGACAAGTGCCAGGATCAGTCTGGTCCTAGTAAGGTACAATGTTTTTCTAGTAATTCAAATTGTAGTACTGGCACAGACTCAGCTACAACTGTATCAAGTGATGTGGATGGGTCTGAGTCTGAAGGTGATATTCATCAGCTGATAGATGAATATGGGGACTTGTTGAAGGCACTAAAGAAAAGAAAAAACCTGGCCAAAACTCAGGCTAAGGAAATTGCAGATCTTAAGATGGCTGCATCTGACTTAGAGAAAGAGTTGGATCAAAAATTGAATGAGATTCCCAAACTGAAAACTATAACTGTTATTCAGATGGGCACAATCACATACAAAAATGATCTGATTAAAAGTCTGGAAGCCAGACTTCAAAAGGAAAAAGATTTGATGGCTAGTAATTCCAACCAAAATCAGTTTTACCCTTAATAGATGAGTTTGTGGCTCAAAAGGGTAAGGCTGGAATAGGCTTTAAAGGTAACACCAGTGCTGTCCAATTTAAGAGAAAGGGCAAAGCCTCTGTCCAGCCACTGAATTTTAAAGTCCCTGTAGTTTTTAGAAAGGTACAAGTGCCTTCTAACAAGTATGACCTTGAGAATACTCATGGTCATAGTAAGACTGAAGTTCTGAATGACAAGGTTATTTATGTCAATAAGGCAGCCCATGTTCATAAACATCATGTTATTAAGAAAACAGTGGGTGTAGCTGCAGCAGTACTAGCACAAAATAAAAGATTTGCATTCAACCAGACTTCCAAGAATGTATCGAAAAATAGATACAACAAGTATGAATGCTGGTGCTGTGGCAAGATAGGTCATTATGCCATATATTGCTGGCATAACACTAGTGTCAGGAAGAACAACAGTCTACCTGTTAGAAGAGTTGCAGGTAGATTTGTTAAGTATGAAGCTAACTTGAACCAAGGACCCAAGACTTACTTGGGTTCTAAGGAGAGATAATTCTTTATTGCAGGTTAGTCCAAGTCACCATGCCCCTATATGGTACTTGGACAGTGGATGTTCCAGGCACATGACTGGAACAAAGGGGTTACTGAAGGAGTACTTACCTATCATAAATGGGTCTAAAGTAATCTTTGGTGGTTCTGAAAAGGGAATCATCAAAGGATTTGGTAACATTTCTAATAACCAGATTATTATCACTCAAGTGGCCTATTTGAAGGGTTTGAAACACAACCTTATAAGCATAAGTCAGCTGAGTGATTTAGGATATGACATTTCATTTATTAAGAATGGTTGTCATATAAAAAGATCAAGTGATCAAAAGGTCATATTAACAGGATATAGAAAAAGGAATGTGTACTGTCTTAACTTTTAACGTGAGAACAATGGTTCTCCTATTTGTCTTGTAGCTGATGAGAGAGCCTCTCATTGTGTTAAATGGCACAAGAGGCTGGCCCATCTTAACTACAAAATAATTGGCCATCTCTTTAGCAAAGAGTTAGTAAGGAATGGTCCAAAAGTTAAGTGTATAAAGGATGGGATATGCTCAGCTTGTCAAAAAGGCAAGTAGACAAAATCCTCCTTTCATAGCCTTGAAAACAAAGATTCAGTGAGGTGTCTATACCTCTTATATATGGATCTTTTTGGTCCTATGCCAGTTCATAGTCTAGGTATGAAGGTCTACACTTTTGTGGTGGTAGATGACTATTCTAGATATTCCCGGGTGTTCTTTCTGAGACAAAAATCAGAAACCCCAAGTGTTTTATATAGTTTTGTCAAGCAAATTCAGAATGAACTTGACAGTACAGTGGTAAAAATCAGAAGTGACCAAGGCACTGAATTTCAATCTGAAAGTATGACAAGACTGTGTGAAGAATTTGGGATTTTTCAAGAATTCTCCTCACCTAGAACACCACAGCAAAATGGTATTGCTGAAAGGAAAAATAGAACATTGATTGAGGCTGATAGAACTTTATTGAGTGACACTTCTCTCCCAGAATATATCTGGGCTGAGGCAGTAAATACTGCATATCATGTTATCAATAGGACATCTATCACCAAAAGCAACAAAAAGACCCCCTATGAGATCATGAAGGGTAGAAAACAAAACCTATCCTATTTTAGGATCTTTGGTTGCAAGTGTTATGTCCTTAACAATGGCAAGTCTTATCTAACTAAGTTTGCTGCCAAATCCCAAGATGGGATATTTGTTGGGTACAACAACAATAGTAAGGCTTATAGAGTCTACAACTTGATTACTCAAGTTGTAGAAGAGTCTGTACATATTATCTTTTATGAAACAAGACTAATTAACATTGAGTTTCCTTGTAGCTCATGCAGTTCTACATGTATTAATGAGAAAATGGAGAAGCTTACAATTACAGAAGAAACAACTGAAATATAGGGAGTGGAAAATGGTGACTACTGTCCTGGGGTAGTACAGGACTCCCTAGATGCTGTTGAAAACCAAGAGGTGCAACATATTGAAGTGATAGGAGAGGTTCAACCTGAAGAAAATCAACCTCTAGCTGTTAGACACTTAAAGGATCATCCAACAAATCAGATAATTGGTGATCTAAGACATGGAGTGCAAACCAGAAGCAGGAACTTGAACACAGTGCTTTGCTCAAGCTTCCTATCTCAACTGGAGCCAAAGAAATTTGAAGAAGCTTTTCTAGACCCACATTGGATTGATGCCATGCAAGAGGAGCTGAATAGGTTCAGAAGGTGCAAGGTCTGGGAGTTAGTTCCTAAACCAAAAGACCACAACATCATTAGAACAAAGTGGATCTTTATGAACAAACTGGATGAGAATGAGATCATTGTGAAGAACAAAGCAAGACTTGTTGCAAAAGGATACAGACAGGAAGAGGGTATTGACTTTGATCAAACCTTTGTCCCAGTAGCAAGACTGGAAGCAATTAGGATTTTCCTTGCCTATGCAGCATATCAAGGCTTCTAGGTATTCCAAATGGATGTAAAATCAGCATTCCTAAATGGAAATCTAAAAGAAGAAGTCTATGTAGAGCAGCCCTCAGGTTTTATTGATTCTCTCAAACCTTATTATGACTATAGACTTAGGAAAGCTTTATATGGGTTAAAGCAAGCCTCAAGGGCTTGGTATGAAATCATGTCTACTTTCCTTCTTGAGAACAAATTCTCAAGGGGGAAAATAGACAAAACTCTATTCCTAAGAAAATCCAAAGGAAAGATAATCTTAGTCCAGATTTATGTAGATGACATAATATTTGGGTCTACAGAAAGCAACCTTTGCAAGAAGTTTGCTAAACTTATGCAAGGGAAGTTTAAGATGAGAAGAATGGGAAAACTTAAGTTCTTCTTAGGACTTCAAGTAAGACAGACTGATGATGACTTGTCCATATCTCAGTCGAAGTTCACCAAGGAGTTAATTAAAAAATATGGTATGGAATCATCCTCCACCATGAGAACTCCTATGAGAACAAGTATGCCTATATACAAAGATAATACATGTAAACCTGTAGATGAGTCTTTGTATAGAGGAATAATTGGCTCTCTTCTATATCTAACTGCTAGTAGACCAGACATTTTGTATGGTCTACTAGCAGTTAAGTTTATGATTTTCATTCCTATATGCTCTATTCACCTTAGCTTGTAGGGTTTAGGCTTCTTCAAATAGGGGGAGATTGTTGGGTATTGTATCCACAATGTACTTGATTTGAAGAAGCCCCTGAACAAGCTAAGGTAAATAGACAATGTGTTTGATGAAATCTTTTAAGTTGTGCTTGCAGTTATTCCACGCTAAGTACACACCAAGGTCAGGGTGCAGTGGGTCAATATACACGGGTCTGTGCGACGTAATCCCTCGTTGAGCAGATCAGTGTGTTGGCCTACGTGTACTCTCTCTATTGGGGTGTACTTAATTTCAAGTACAGGGCTATGATAAAGCAAGAGCAGACAAGGAGCAAGGTTGGGCCAAAGACCAGCTCACGGAAAGAAAGAGGAGAAATCGCCTAAGTAAAAATCGACGAGAATCACTATGTGATTCTCCCAGAATCGGAGAGAATCACTTATGATTCTCGCCGAGTCGCCAAGAATCACTAGCTGATTCTCGCCGGTTGGAGCCGGCAGTCTCGACACCGCCAGAAATTTCTCTAAGGCAGAATTGCCTAAGCAGAGTCGCCAAAAAATGGGTTCAGTATCGCCTAAGCAGGTTGAAGTGGTAGCTCAGATCTGGAATTATTCTTCCTTAAGTAAAAAAGAAAAGAACCTATTCACCCCCCCTCTAGGTGTTTGGGTTATCTTGAAATCAATTCTATCAAGTGGTATCAAAGGGAGGTTACTCAAAGAAGGACTTAACAATCTGAGTAAGATCCATAAGGCAGATTCAAGATCAAGAAAATGGGTTCAGGAGAAAATCAAAAGGAACTAGGTTCTATGAAATTACCCATATGTAGGAAAGAGATTCTTGGAATATGGAAAGAAAGGGTCAGGCTTTTCATGGAGGCTTCTGATCCAAGGATTTACATTACTGTAATGGAAGGTCCTTATGTTCCAATGAAGTTGTCAGTTTTAGATGCAAATCAAAGAACTCCCAAAGATTTTTTAGAGATGACTAAGGAAGAGATCATCCTGACAAATATGGATAAAAGTGCCCAGAATATCATAGTAAGTGCCATAGATGATTCAACCTTTCAAAATTTGATTCACGGCAAGACCTCCAAGGAAATGTTGGACACTTTGATAGTCTACATTGAGGGTTCTGAAGAAGTCAGACAAGATAGAATATCTATGCTGAACCAGGAATATAAGAGTTTGAGACAAGGAAAGTCAGATGGTATAACTGAGTGTTATAAAAAGTTCTATAGAATAGTAAATGAGCTGATGTCCTATGGAAGGATCTTCAGTACATATGAACTGAATGATAAATTCCTAAGATCCTTGACAAAGGATTGGTACACTAAGATTTGTGCCATTAGGGAAGTGGCCAAACTTGCAGATATCACTCCTCCAACTTTGTTTGGAAAATTGATGTCATATGAGATGCAGCTGATGGCTAGGAAAGAGGAAGAGAAAAGTGCTAAAGGGGAGCATAAAGAAAATTCTGTGGCCTTCAAGGTGGAAGCCACTAGGAAGAATAGGAGGATGTCTCCATCACCTCCTAAGATTGTTGCTGAAATTACTTCAGATAATTCAGACAACCAAAGTTCAGATAGTAGTGACTCAGATAAAGACTTTGCTGCTTTCACAAGGCGGTTCAGAGATTCCTGAAAAAGAAGCAGTAGAAGTCAAGGACCTCCACATCTCAGCCTGTGGATGACTATTATCAAAAGAGGAAGTCATCAAGGAAGGACAGGAGCAGGTCTAAGCTTAGCAAATCTACAACATCAAAGATAGTTTGCTACTGCTGTAATAGGCCTGGACATGTTGTGGCATAGTGTCCAGACAAAAGAAAGGAGTCTGCTGATAAAAGGAAAACTCAACAAAAGAGAAAGAAGGAGAAATCCTTTGTTGTTAAGAAGGAGAAGAGCTTGACAGACCAATCATCTTCAGAGTCTGAATCTGAAGCTGAGGCATACATTGGTCTATATGTAGCAGATGAAGAAGATGAGTTTATGCAATTGCTGAACTCTATCTATGAATAAGAAGACCATCAGTGCATGGGACTGATGGCTGTATCAGAAGAAGACAAGTGCCAGGATCAGCCTGGTCCTAGTAAGGTACAATATTTTTCTAGTAATTCAAATTGTAGTACTGGCACAGACTCAGCTACATCTGCATCAAGTGATGTGGATGGGTCTGAGTCTGAAGGTGATATTCATCAGCTGATAGATGAATATGGGGACTTGTTGAAGGCACTAAAGAAAAGAAAAAACCTGGCCAAAACTCAGGCTAAGGAAATTGCAGATCTTAAGATGGCTGCATCTGACCTAGAGAAAGAGTTGGATCAAAAATTGAATGAGATTCCCAAACTGAAAACTATAACTGTTATTCAGATGGGCACAATCACATACAAAAATGATCTGATTAAAAGTCTGGAAGCCAGACTTCAAAAGGAAAAAGATTTGATGGCTAGTAATTCCAACCAAAATCAGTTTTACCCTTAATAGATGAGTTTGTGGCTCAAAAAGGTAAGGCTGGAATAGGCTTTAAAGGTAACACCAGGGCTGTCTAATTTAAAAGAAAGGTCAAAGCCTCAGTCTAGCCACTGAATTTTAAAGTCCCTATAGTTTTTAAAAAGGCACAAGTGCCTTCTAACAAGTATGACCTTGAGAATACTCATGGTCATAGTAAGACTGAAGTTCTGAATGACAAGGGTGTTTATGTCAATAAGGCAGCCCATGTTCATAAACATCATGTTCTTAAGAAAATAGTGGGTGTAGCTGCAACAGTACTAGCACAAAATAAAAGATTTGCATTCAACCAGACTTCCAAGAATGTATCGAAAAATAGATACAACAAGTATGAATACTGGTGCTGTGGCAAGATAGGCCATTATGCCATATATTGTTGGCATAACACTAGTGTCAGGAAGAACAACAGTCTACCTATTAGAAGAGCTGTAGGTAGATTTGTTAAGTATGAAGCTAACTTGAACCAAGGACCCAAGTCTTACTTGAGTTCTAAGGAGAGGTAATTCTTTATTGTAGGTTAGTCCAAGTCACCATGCCCTTATATGGTACTTGGACAGTGGATGTTCCAGGCACATGACTGGAACAAAGGGGTTGCCGAAGGAGTACTTACCTATCATAAATGGGTCTAAAGTAATCTTTGGTGGTTCTGAAAAGGGAATCATCAAAGGATTTGGTAATATTTCTAATAACCAGATTACTATCACTCAAGTGGCCTATTTGAAGGGTTTGAAACACAACCTTATAAGCATAAGTCATCTGAGTGATTTAGGATATGACATTTCATTTATTAAGAATGGTTGTCATATAAAAAGATCAAGTGATCAAAAGGTCATATTAACAGGATATAGAAAAAGGAATGTGTACTGTCTTAACTTTTAACGCTAGAACAATGGTTCTCCTATTTGTCTTGTAGTTGATGAGAGAGCCTCTCATTGTGTTAAATGGCACAAGAAGCTGGCCCATCTTAACTACAAAACAATTGGCCATCTCTTTAGCAAAGAGTTAGTAAGGAATGATCCAAAAGTTAAGTGTATAAAGGATGGGATATGCTCAGCTTGTCAAAAAGGCAAGCAGACAAAATCCTCCTTTCATAGCCTTGAAAACAAGGATTCAGTGAGGTGTCTATACCTCTTACATATGGATCTTTTTGGTCCTATACCAGTTCATAGTCTAGGTAGGAAGGTCTACACTTTTGTGGTGGTAGATGACTATTCTAGATATTCCCGGGTGTTCTTTCTGAGACAAAAATCAGAAACCCCAAGTGTTTTATATAGTTTTGTCAAGCAAATTCAGAATGAACTTGACAGTACAGTGGTAAAAATCAGAAGTGACCAAGGCACTGAATTTCAATCTGAAAGTATGACAAGACTGTGTGAAGAATTTGGGATTTTTCAAGAATTCTCCTCACCTAGAACACCACAGCAAAATGGTTTTGCTAAAAGGAAAAATAGAACATTGATTGAGGCTGGTAGAACTCTATTGAGTGACACTTCTCTCCCAGAATATTTCTGGGCTGAGGCAGTAAATACTGCATATCATGTGATCAATAGGACATCTATCACCAAAAGCAACAAAAAGACTCCCTATGAGATCATGAAGGGTAGAAAACAAAACTTATCCTATTTTAGGATCTTTGGTTGCAAGTGTTATGTCCTTAACAATGGCAAGTCTTATCTAACTAAGTTTGCTGCCAAATTCCAAGATGGGATATTTGTTGGGTACAACAACAATAGTAAGGCTTATAGAGTCTACAACTTGATTACTCAAGTTGTAGAAGAGTCTGTACATATTATCTTTTATGAAACAAGACTAATTAACAGTGAGTTGCCTTGTAGCTCATGCAGTTCTACAGGTATTAATGAGAAAATGGACAAGCTTACAATTACAGAAGAAACAACTGAAATATAGGGAGTGGAAAATGGTGACTACTGTCCTGGGGTAGTACAGGACTCCCTAGATGCTATTGAAAACCAAGAGGTGCAGCATATTGAAGTGACAGGAGAGGTTCAACCTGAAGAAAATCTACCTCTAGCTGTTAGACAGTTAAAGGATCATCCAACAAATCAGATAATTGGTGATCTAAGACATGGAGTGCAAACCAGAAGCAGGAACTTGAACACAGTGCTTTGCTCAAGCTTCCTATCTCAACTGGAGCCAAAGAAATTTGAAGAAGCTTTTCTAGACCCACATTGGATTGATGCCATGCAAGAGGAGCTGAATAGGTTCAGAAGGTGCAAGGTCTGAGAGTTAGTTCCTAAACCAAAAGACCACAACATCATTAGAAAAAAGTGGATCTTTAGGAACAAACTGGATGAGAATGAGATCATTGTGAAGAACAAAGCAAGACTTGTTGCAAAAGGATACAGACAGGAAGAGGGTATTGACTTTGATCAAACCTTTGCCCCAGTAGCAAGACTGGAAGCAATTAGGATGTTCCTTGCCTATGCAGCATATCAAGGCTTCTAGGTATTCCAAATGGATGTAAAATCAGCATTCCTAAATGGAAATCTAAAAGAAGAAGTCTATGTAGAGCAGCCCTCAAGTTTTATTGATTCTCTCAAACCTTATTATGTTTATAGACTTAGGAAAGCTTTGTATGGGTTAAAGCAAGCCTCAAGGGCTTGGTATAAAACCATGTCTACTTTCCTTCTTGAGAACAAATTCTCAAGGGGGAAAATAGACAAAACTCTATTCCTAAGGGAATCCAAAGGAAAGATAATCTTAGTCCAGATTTATGTAGATGACATAATATTTGGGTCTACAGAAAGCAACCTTTGCAAGAAGTTTGCTAAACTTATGTAAGGGAAGTTTAAGATGAGAAGCATGGGAAAACTTAAGTTCTTCTTAGGACTTCAAGTAAGACAGACTGATGATGGCTTGTCCATATCTCAGTCGAAGTTCACCAAGGAGTTAATTAAAAAATATGGTATGGAATCATCCTCCACCATGAGAACTCCTATGAGAACAAGTATGCCTATATACAAAGATGATACAGGTAAACCTGTAGATGAGTCTTTGTATAGAGGAATAATTGGCTCTCTTCTATATTTAACTGCTAGTAGACCAGACATTATGTATGCAATATGTGTCTGTGCTAGGTACCAATCATGCCCTAAAGAATCTCATTACACTGCAGTAAAAAGGATTTTGAGATATCTAAAGGGCACACCTAATCTAGGCCTTTAGTACGCTAGGAATGAAGATTTTCTACTAACAGGCTATTCAGATGCAGATTTTGCAGGTTGCAAATAAGATAGAAAAAGCAAAACAGACACCTGTCAATTTTTAGGAGGAAGATTGGTGTCTTGGAGCAGTAAGAAACAGACTAGTGTGACAATTTCCACAGCTGAGTCTGAATATGTGGCAGCAGGAAGTTGCTGTGCACAACTGTTATGGATTAAGCACCAACTAGAAGACTATGGTATTCAGGTAAGTAGAACACATTTGTTTTGTGATTATACTAGTGTTATTTTTATTGCTAATAATCCTATTTCACATAGTAGGACTAAACATATAGAAATTAGATACCATTTTCTTAGAGAACATGTAGAGAAAGAGGACATCTCACTAGTATTTTTCAAAATAGATTATCAGATTGCAGATGTGTTTACTAAGCCTCTAGATGAAACTAAATTCAATAAATTTAAAATTGAATTAAGTATGTTGAACATAGATTAGTTTAACAAATTTGGCTAAGTAAATCTGTGTCGACACTTTAGTAAATCTGTATCGACACATCCAGAGAAGTGGTGTCGACACAACCAGAGTAGTGGTGTCGACACTTCCAGAAATTGTGTCGACACTTACAAATAGAGTCGACACAGAATTTCTGATAAACTTTTATGTTTGTCTAGTATCGACATATCATCAGTAGGTGTCGACACATAGTAGTCAACGCCGTTGTCGAGACATTAGAAGTATGTGTCGACACATTTCAACAGAGTCAACACATTTAGTCAGTTTTTGCCCGCCTTTTGACCTTCTTTGTTTAGAGGGGTATAAATAGGTCAAGAACATATTCTGTCGACACGCTCTCCAGGTTTTCGAGACTAAAACCTTGTGTCGACAAACTCTCTTCTCTCAATCCAAGTTTTCTCACCATCCCAATGGCGCCAAAGATTGAAGATAATATTAACGAAGGATATGAGGTGGTTCACCATGCCTTTGATGATGCGGAGTCAGAGATTAAAGGGGTCATTACACTGTTTGCTGAAAGTGGTTTGGAGTTTCTAATATCTGAACAAACCAAGATTTGGAAGAAGGAGGTTTTTGAGTTCTTTGCTGCAGCAATAATAGAATCAACTGGATTTAAGATTAAATCAACAGTTCATGGAGCAAGAGTCAAACTGACCTTGAAAAGTTTGAGAAAAATTCTTCATCTTCCAAGAACTCAGGATGAAGAAGAAGTACCAGTATCAAAAATAAGGGAGGCACTACAATGGTGTGGATTGGATCCCATCTTGAATATTGGAGCAGCAATTAACAGGAAAGGGATGAATCAGCAAGGAAAATTCCTTTCAAAAGTGGTAGGAAAGGTTATTCTGTGTAAGCCAGGGGGACATGATAGGATTTCCGCCTATATGTTCAACCTCATGACTAGGATAATTTTTAAACTCAACACAGATTGGTATGTAGTACTGTTTGAAAAGATTAAGGAAGGCATCAAGAAGCCTAATTTGGCTAGAATAATGAATCTATACTTGGGTGGAGAAATTCCAAAAGTAATGAACCAGATTCCTGGTTCTAAAATCAATCATATGAGAAGAATGGACATCAGGATTATTTCCAGATGGGATAGGGTCCTATCAAAGGACTACCTGATATAGAGAGACAAGAGGTTACAGTGAAATCACCTGTACAGGACCTTACTGAGACTACACAAGTGCAGGAGGAAACAGTTAATGCACAAGTACAGGGGGAGCTAAATACTACACAGATACTGGAAGAAGAATCAACTCACTTGGCAAGTGAAATAGATTCACAAACAGTCATTGAAACATCTCATGCTCATATTCTAGCCCAAGATGCTATCATGGAGGATACATCTGGAGCTGCTGATGCTCCTTAGAAAGTAGTATCACCAGTTCACACTCAACAGGAGTTCACTATTGAAGAATTGTTTCCTGACATTGAGGGATCAACAAATAAGGAGGAGCAAGTGAGGATTGAGGGGGAGCAGGCTAACATTGAGGGGGAGAAGCATTGGACTGAGAAGGAGCTGCCTCCTAGTCCTAAAGAAAGAGTTAATATAGCCAGTACCTCTGCTTCAGAAGATGAGGAGATTGCAAGTGTCAAGAAAAGAAAACTGATGGTTTTCAAGAGAAGAAGCCAGAGCTATAAGAAGGCTTTGAAAACTACTACTCCAAACCCTGCCCTAGAGGCTGATTATAGCTCATTATTGGTGGCTTTGCAAGTTAAATTAGATTAGCAGAGAATGGCTCTAGAGAAGTATGTTGACGAAAGCCACAAGTCACTTCAATCTGAACTGGCTTAGGATATCAAATCCATCAGATTTGAAGTCAATCTCAATAAGAGAGAGATGACAGATTGCTTCCACAAGGGGGGCAATGCTGTAGTATTTATAGCAAAGTAACAAGCAGAAGTCAAGGCTAAAGTAGATGACATTGCTATTAAATAAGGCTATGTCCTTGAAAATCAGATTAGAATGAATGACAATCTGACTGAATCTCATAATGTGATAGTAACTAACATAAAGAATACAGTCACTGCAATGACTGAAGCAAGAGCCAAAGAGAAAGAGGAGTTTGATAAGAAGCAACAGGATGCCTTAGCCTCATTTCAGACAGAACTTATTACTTCTCAGAAATCAATATCTGACAAGCTTCTTAAGTTAAAATCATTTTATAAAGATGGTGTAAATTTTCTTAATGGCCAAATAAGATTTCAAAAAGATGACTTAAGAGATCACATTGAAAGAGAAGTCATAAAGGGGGAGAGAGTGTTAGTCAATGCAGGCTCAGATCATGCCAAATGGATATCCAATAGCATCAGAGCCACTCTGGGATATCCACCCCTTTGTGATGATGATAATGTTACTGAGTCTGGTGTGCAACCTGCTTATGTTGGAGGTGATCAACATGAAGTTTCTCAGATCATCTACCCTCCAGCAGATTTTGAAATGATTCAACAACAGGTTCAGACAATGTATAATCCTCCACAGGAAGATGAAAATGTTATTATAGAGAAAGTTGAAATGCCAAAAGCTGCCTTGAAAGCTCAGCAGGAAGCTCAACTTTCAAAGAAAAGATTCAGAGAACATGCTGAGTTAAAGCCTGATTTTGAGCAGTGGAGCCCCACTTCAAGAAATATAATTTTGACTGCCTGGAAAGCTGTGAAAGATCAAGTTCATGAAAGGGGCAAGTGGTATAATGAACAAGAATGACAGAAGTATGAGGCAAGGCAGGAAGCCATTATGCAACATAGAAGAAAGGCTAAGATTGGGAAGCTACCTCCTAATGCTCAGTAGCCTAGCAAGTACTTCCCTAAGCTTTTTCAATATTTTGAAAGGCAAAGGATTAAGGCTGAGGTTCAGAAGAAGGCAGAGTTGAAAGGAAAGAAGCCTATTGATGTTGCAGAACCTCCTATGCAAGCTCAGATTAAGCCAGGAAAAGGCAAAGTCATCAAGGAGCCTGATCAGTCTTAGAATAGATTTACTAGATTTTGTAAGAACAATGTAATATTTAGTATTAAGGAAATCTATGTAATCAGTTTTTTAGAAACTTTTTGATAATTATAAACAAAACAATGTTTCATAATTCATTGAGCTTGTTTTATTATTTTGTACTATCATATTGGTATATATTTTGTTTATAAGTTGCCCTGTATATATTGCTTATATACATCATAATGTTTGTTTATTATAAGTGGTGTATATCATTGACTAAAGGGTTATGACTTCTCCAAATAGGGGGAGATTGTTGGGTACATTGGAAAATGTGTACCTGATTTGAAGAAGTCTCACTTAGCTCAATAATATACATCAAGGTGTATTTGATGTTATTTTGAGTTTATATGTGCAGGTTAAGGATATGCTAAAATGAAGGAAAAAGTTTCTAAGTCCATATGTCGACACTTAAGAAAGCCTGTGTCGATACTTGGAAAAGCTGTGTCGACACCTGAAGCAACTTTGTCGACACACAGAATTTATTAGTCGACATCAACTGTGTCGACACCGGGAGGCAGTGTCGACACACAAAAATATTAGTCGACATCAAATGTGTCGACACCTGGAGGCAGTGTAGACACACAGAATTCTGTGACTACATCAACTGTGTCGACACACAGGACTTGTGTTGACACACATCAGAGTTTCAACAATGTTGTTTGCTGTGTAGTAAAGAAGTGTCTGTATCGACACAAAGAAGCTATGTCGACAAACTCTACAGATGTAGTGTCAAGAAGCAGTGTCGACACTAAAGGAGCTATGTTGACATCACCAAAGCCTGTGTCAACACTTAATCTACTTGTGTCGATACATAATGACAATCAGTCTCGACGCTTTACTGACAAAGACAAAGGTTCAAGAACTGACTGGAGACTTGACAGCTGTGTATTCCAACAAGTTTACTGAAGCTGTCAGACTTGTCAGAAGTTGGTTAGAAATCAGATCAGCCGGTTACCATGGATGAAGTCTATATAAAGATGGATTCTGTCAAATCAACAAGAACGTGAAAAACAATAATAACCACACGAACAACTATTGAAGTATTGATCATTGATCAAGGAAGTGCACGTCACACAAAAGAAGATTTTCGTGAGAAGATCTAAGGAGAATTCAAACAAGAATTCTAAAGAAACTTCAGAAGTTCTGGAGAGAGAGAGAGAGAGATCTCCAACTATTGAAGTAAAGGAGGAGACATTTACAAGTCTCTTAAGAAGCAGATCTTGAACTAATCTGCTTAGAAGGATTCAGATCTATTCTGAAATCTAAGAAGGAAGCTGCCAACCAGTCAACTTCAAAGGAGATCAACCCTACTGAGTTCAGATTCAAGAAGCTTTGAAGAAAGCTAAGAACAGGTTTATTTTAGCCATCAGTTTTATCAAGAAGCTAATCAAGAAACCTTATATCCCTTCTCTCTCAACAAGGGTAAGAGTCCATCTAAAACACTTATCAAATTTTGTAGGATCTTTTCAAAGATCTGAGTTATAAGCCTATATTATAAAGGCTGAGTGTAGGAGATATAGATCTCTGAGTGGTAGGGATTTTGAGCTTGAGTGTAGGAGAAATTATTCTCTGAGTTGTAGGCCTTGTGGGAAGGCTGAGGTAGGGCTGTTAGCCTGAGCTGTAGGAGTGTGGTTACACTCTGAGTTGTAGGAACCTTATAGGGTTCTGAGTTGTAGGAACCTTTCAGGGTTTTGAGCTGTAAGATCTGTGAATCTGAGAAGAAGGAAGAAGTTAGAACGAATCTAGCACACTGCTAGATAGGTGAAGGGGGAAAGTTGATGTACGCAGACCTTGGGTAACCACTATAAACCTGTGTTCAATCTGTGATGTATGTGTGATTGTGAATTCTATGCTGTGATTGCTGTAGAATAGTTAGATTATATTTTAAGATATGAAAAATTATTCTGCCTTAAGTAAAAAAGAAAAGAACCTATTCACCCCTCTAGGTGTTTGGGTTATCTTGAAATTAATTCTATCACTAGTAGACTCTCATAATACTATTCTAAAATATCTCGGGAGTAAAGCAACTGCTATCACTGAACAAATGGTTACAGTAAAGTCTAAGTTTGACTAACAACTCAAAAAGGATTTAGCAGTTGTCCAAACCGTTATCCAGGCATCTCAAAAGGCAATTTCTGATCAAATTTAGAAGTTCAAAGCCTACTATAAAGAAGGAACAAATTATCTAGCTGATCAGGTAAGATTTCAGAAGGATGACCTAAGAGACCATATAGAAAGAGAAGTCATAAAGGGGGAGAGAGTATTAGTCAAAGCAAGCTCAGATCATGCTAAATGGATATCCAATAACATCAGAGCAACTCTTGGTTATCCACCCCTTTGTGATGATGACAACACTGTTGAATTTGGAATTCAACCTGCTTACATTGAAGGGGTTTAGCAGGAAGTAGCCCAAGTCATTTATCCCCTTCTGATTTTGAAGAAATCCAGCAGGCAGTACACCAAATGTATAGCCCTCCACAGGAGGCACATAATGTTATTCTTGAAAAAGTTGAAATTCCTGCAGCTGCATTACAAAGAGAAAAAAGCACAAAGAGCAAGGGATGCCCAGAATGAAGCTCAGCTGTCTAGGAAAAGGTTCAAAGAACAGGAAGAATTAAAGCCTGATTTTGAATAATGGAGTCCAACCTCCAGGAATATTATTCTTACTGCTTGGCATGCTGTTAAAGAGAATATGCATGATAAAGGAAAGTGGTATTCTGAACAGGAATGAAGAAAATATTAGGAGCGGTAAGATGCCATATACCAGTTCAGAAGAGACCTTAGAGCTGGGAAGATAACTGCTAACTCTGTGGAGCCTAGTAAGTATTTCCTAAAGCCTTTTCATAACCTTGAAGGGCAAAAGATCAAGGCCTAAGAGCTCAAGAAGAAGGATCTGAAAGGAAAGAAGCTGGCTGATGACACAAGAGCTAATGTAAAAGCTAGGATTCAGTCTGGCAAAGGAATTGCCATCAAGGAGCCTGATCAATCCTATTGATAGATTGACTAGGTTTAAAACAATGTAATCTTTTGTTCTAAAATCCTTGTAATTCAAAACTGATTCTTGTTTACTGTATTTTATCATATTTTTTGATGATATTACATGCTATTTTTGCTTATGAGTTACCCTGTCCGATTAATGATTTTATACATCATAATCTTTGTTTTATTATAAGTGGTGTATATCATTGATTAAGTGTTATGACTTCTCCAAATAGGGAGAGATTGTTGGGTACATTGGAAATTATGTACCTGATTTGGAAGAAGCCTCACTTAACTCAATGATATACATCGATGTGTATTTGATGGGATGTTGAGTTTCAATGTGCAGGTTAAAGAAATGCAGAACAATATTCTAAGTACAAGTGTCGACACTTGTGAAGGAAATGTGTCGACACAAGAAGCCAGATTGTTTCGACACACATGACTTGTGTCGACACATAGAAATTCTGTCGGCAGCAATTGTGTCGACACACAGGACTTATGTCGACACACACAAGAATTCTATCAACACCAACAATGTCGAGACTAGAAGCTATTATGTCGACACACAGGACTTGTGTCGACACATTCTACAGAAGCTGTGTCGAAAAGATAAAGAAGGGTTGTGTCGACATTGTGTGAGCTGTGTCGACATCATCAAGAATTGTGTCGACACATGGTCTATTTGTGTTGATATATATGAAGTATTGTCTCGACGCTTTTCTGCTGAGATAGAATTCAATGAAGTATCAGGTGTCAAGACTGAAGACTTTACAACTGTCATAACTAACAAAGTTTACGCATCTGTCAGAGCTGTTAGAAGGCGGTTATGAACCAGATCAATCGGTAACCTCAGATTGGATCTATATAAAGACCTGTTCTATCGTAAAAAGAGTGAGATTAAAAAAATAAAGAAGGACTTGAAATTTTCTAACAGTTGAAATCTACAAGTCATTAAAAGAAGGCAGATCCTGAACAAGTCTGCAAGAAGAATTCAGAATAAATTCTGAATAGAAGAAGGAAGCTTGATTGAGGATCATCTCCAACTTCATAAGAAGATCAACCTTACTTTGATCAGATTCAATAAGCTTTGAAAAAGCTAAGATAGGTTGGAACTTAAGAAGTTAGATCAATCAAGATCTGATCAAGAAGCCTTCACCCCTTTCTCTCTCTACCTGGGTTTAGGATTTATCTTCTTAATAATCAATTTTTCTGTAAGATCTTTTATAGATCTGAGTGTATGAGAGTTATCTCTCTGAGTTGTAAGCCTAAATTTATAAAGGCTGAGGTAGGGCCGAGTGCATGAGGTAGGATCTTTGTGATCTGTGTTGTAGGCCTGGTGATAAGGGCTGAGGTAGGGTTGTTTGCCTGGGATAGGATTCTTGGGAAGAATCTGAGTTATAGGACTTGAAAAAGTCTGAGCTGTAGGAACCAGTTGGGTTCTGAGTTGTAAGATCTAAGGATCTAAGTTAGTGGAAGGAAGTTTGGCCGAATCCAGCTCTCAGCTTGATAGGTGAAGGGAGAGAGTGGACGTATCCATGAATTGGGGAACCACTATAAAACACTGTGTGCTGTGTTTTTCAGTGCTTGTTTTATCCTGTGCTTTGATATTTGTAGCTTAATTAGCTATGCTGAGATTAACCTTTTAATTGCCTAAGTTAAAATTGGATTTGAACCTATTCACCCTCCCCCCTCTAGGTGTTTAGGATCTTTAAACCAAATCTTTCAAGCGCACAGAGTGCTTGCAGTAGTAATGCGCACTGGGTGTTTGTTAGTAGAGAGCGTGCATAGCACTTGCTGGTAGAGAGCGCACAGGGCACTTGTAAGAGGAGAGATAGTGGAGCGCTTGTAGGAGGTGAGCGCGCGGGGCGCTTGTTTGGAGTGCTTGTAACACCTCCCTCCATCATGAAAAATATAATAGAAGGTCCGGTCGGGGCCCCATGCCATATTCCACAGAAAGTTAGTGGAGTTACTTATTGAAACCATTTCATTCATGCATCCTAATTCAGAGTGCATTCTAGCGGAAGCAATTACGTTAGTTTTAGAACCCAAATGCCAGGAATGTCCACTACAAAACATATGAATGACATTTAATACACAACATGTTTTGGCCATAAGGTCTTACAACAGTTTTCTTTATAAATGTGTCTTCCATACATCGGCACACAGGCCGGTCACACATTAAAACAAAAAACATTCGCCTTTAGACCTTCGAGGACCAACCAATCATAGCATAAGGGACTTCAGCCCTCTACTTAACACTTAGGTCTCCAGCACCTGCATAAGTACATCCCATCAAAAAGTGGCAAAACAAAGCAATGGTCAGCATTATCTGACCAAATTATAACGACCCCACCCCTCACTCGGGGCGGCAGTTCTAATTCCCTGCAAATAGTAGTATATATATTTCTTTTGGCAACAAAATGTGTATTTAAACACCATTCACTACAGGCGTAGACACAATCAGCCACATTCCCCGTGCACTCAAGACACATTATCAGTGTACCGCATAACTCACGGTCCCACCACCATCCAGAGTCCCATACTTGATGGTCCAAACTTGAGCATTCTAGTCTTTCCGGCTCGAAGTCTAAGACTCTCATTATGCCAATGACGAAAGTCATTTACTTTAGGCAATCTAGTCCGAACGACATAATGCAAGTACGTATTTTCTCTTTCCCGGCACTCAAATTGTCATGATAATGCCAACGAACAAAGCAATCAAGGCAGACGACAAGACGCGAGTTAGCCTCCCCTTTCCTGTTTGGCTCTTATGACCTCATAGCTGGGTACTTCAGGCTCTCAGCTTCAAGTGCCACCCACCTTGCCCTAGGACCAGGGATCGCAATCATCACAATACATACTGGCTCTCACAGCCACAACAGCTGTGCTCTCCAGGCTCAACAACTTCACATGCTACCCACCTTGTCTCGTGGACACAGGCTTCGTAACCAAAATAATTCTGACTCTCACGACCACCTTAGCTGGGCTTTTCAGGCTCTCAGCTCAATTATTTGGCCCCCAAGTCTCCAAGAGACATGCCCCTCAATCATTCCTCACTGGGTGCTACCACCGATGGTAGCGATACCGCCGCGCGGTAGTGGACATATTATCGTTTCTTCCCCCACTTCTGGTGTATTCCTAAAGGCAACCTCCAGTACTATCACCACAGCTGACATAGCATATTCCTCCACGAAGATCTACACGAGGGAAGGCTCTAGATCGCCCTTCTACACACTCTTGTTCCGCCACACCTACACAAGAATCTATCGCCCTTACTACGTAATCGTTTTGCGCACAAGTATAAACACAATCAAAGAATGGTCGACTCTAAAACAGCGGTTAAAAATGAGTCGACTCGTTCCCAAAATTAATGAAAAGGTTGCCAATCCTTTTGAGAGAAAGATCAAGGCTATAGGCCATGATCCGCTCAAGAAAAATTGACCTACCCGGACCAGAAATAAGAAACAAGAACAATAACGATTTCTACTCAAAGATTTAAAATCGATTAAAGTTTTAAAGCCGTGGAGAACACGATGGTTCACCTTCCACAAATCTAGAGAAGAAGCACAAGAGAGGGGAAGAGTTTACCCAACCCGTTGGTGGAAACACACATGATTACTTGTGGGAGAATCACTCTCTCTACGATTCCCACCGGCGTCGTACAAAATGGATCCACCGGCATCGCACCGAGTGGGGTTGCCGTCCTTCTTCCATGGCATCGCACCAAGTGACCACGTCAGAAGCTCCACGGGGGGGGGGGGGGGGGGGGGGCTACTCACAAGCCTTGCCCGAACTCCTCCTTTGGGGGCTACTTTAGGGTTCAATCTTCATCATTTCATTCTCTTAATAAGCCTCCTATATATAGGAGTTACAAAATAGATCCAACCATCCAAGATTGAGATGAAACCTCATCAATCCGGATGGCTAGTAGCACACCAAAAATAAAATTCAGAAAATTAAAAATTACAAGCTTTAAATAAACTAAAGCATTTTAAGGAAATATGAAATGTTCTTTAAATAAGCCTTTTAAGTGGGCTTCGCGTTCCGCGGACGGAGATTGTAACGTTGCCTTCCGTTAGCGGCCAAAGATTCGTCATGTCGCCTGAATTTTTGTTGTTGTAGCATCTCGTCATCCAGATAATCTTCAAATGGTGGTGGAGAGGCTGCGAAATCAATCCTCCCCCGCTAAAAGTCACGTATCACTGATGCGTGGTCCAGGTGATAGAGGCGGAGAAGAGCAGCATCCAATTGTTGTAGCTTTGTATCGAGAAAACATGAGTCGTCGGAAGGAGGGCGTTCACGCCAATGGATGAGAAAGCGGCGGGTAGTACCATCGGTAGTAGTGAGCAACTATGCATCAAGTATCCTGTCTGGTATAAGAAAGGTTTTGGGAAACCTTGGAAACATTTCAGCAGTAGGAATAAAAGAAGGCAACTTACCATCCGATGCTAAACCTGTGGAGACCATAGGAGAGAGATCATCCGTACTACCACTCCCCAAACCCAAATTATTTTGAGTGGAAGGAGAAGATGACAAAGAAGTCAACTCTTGTGGAGGCGAAACAAACATTGTAAAATCTGAGACATTAAAAATGGGTCAAACACCCCAATGAGCCGGCAAATATAATACAAAAGCATTATCACCGAGTTTCTTTATAATTCGGAAGGGGCCGACGCGCTTTGGAGCTAACTTTCTAACGGTGCCAGTTGGCAGTTGATTGGGAACTAAGCGGACTAAGACTTGATCGCCAACTTTAAAGTGTGACACTCTTATATGTTGATTAGCGTGTCCTTGATAGGATTCGTATTGGGAGGTCAAGGTTGCTTGGATTTGTGCTTGCAAGCCATGAATGTGTTGGGCGAAAGATTGTGCAAATTTACTTGCATTATAGGATGGAGGTAATTGAACCAAGTCAAGAGGCACTGGAGCCTTATACCCATGAACAATCTCATTTGGGGACATACCCGTGGACCTATTCTTTGAGTTATTGTAAGCCAATTGTGCATGGGGGAGAAGTAGATCCCAAGTGCTCTTGTGATCACTCACAAGACACCTTAGAAGATTCCCCAAACTTCGATTGACCACTTTCGTCTGCCCGTCGGTTTGTGGATGATATGCAGCAGAAAATAATAATTTTGTTCCCATTAAAATCCATAAAGTTTTCCAAAAATAGCTAGTGAATTTCACGTCCCTATCCGAGACAATTGTCTTCGGCACTCCGCGATGACTAACGACCCCATTAAAATATAATTTAGCTACATGAGATGCTTCGTTGGTCTTGCTATAAGGGAGAAAGTATGCCATTTTTGAAAATCTATCCACAACTACAAAAATAGAGTCGTGTCGACGAAGAGTGGTGGGGAGGCCTAATATGAAATCCATGCTCACGTCTTCCCATAGTACGATAGGAATAGGTAGAGGGATGTATAACCCAACATTGGTTTTAGTGCCCTTAGATACTTGACATGTACGACAACTACTCACTATCCGTCCAACCATCGCCTTAAGTTTAGGCCAGTAAAATTTCTCCTCCACGAGTGTAATGGTCTTATCCCTCCCAAAGTGTCCACTCAGACCTCCACTATATAATTCCAAGATAATGTGGTGTCGTAAGGAGGATCGCAAAATACACAACTTTTCATGCTTAAAAAGATAACCGTCCTTAAGAACAAAAGCGAATACGGTCGTTGGAGAGCTATCCTGGGTGGATAAATGTTGGGTACATTGGAAAATGTGTACTAGATTTGGAGAAGCCACAACTTAGTCAATGATATTCATCAATGTGTATTTGATAGAAGTTTGAGTTTCATTGTGCAGGTTTAAAAATTTGAAAGAAACTTTTCTAAGTACAAGTGTCGACACTTTTGAAGAAACTGTGTCGACACTCAAGGAGACTGTGTCGACACTCAGGCAAGCTATATAGACACACAGGCAAAATGTGTCGACACTTATGAAGAAGCTATGTCGACACCCAACTGCTATGTCGACACTCAGGGAAGTTGTGTCGACACACTGGCAAAATGTGTCGACACTTATAAAGAAGTTGTGTCGACACTCAAAGCTAAGTCGACACTTGAAGAAGCAGAATTGTGTCGACATTCAGAATTGTGTCGACAACTTAAAACAGAATTGTGTCGATAACTTAAAAAAAAATGAGTCGACACTCAGGAGCTATGTCGACACCTGAAGCAATTGTGTCGACACACAGGACTTTTGTCGACACACAACCTCTCAAGAGGCCGTGTCAAGTTCAGAAGTAATTGTGTCGACACACAAGACTTGTGTCGACACACACTCAACGTCATTTGACAAACACTCAACGCCATCTGTCTGCAATAGAAATGTCAAGACAAGAAGCTACCGTGTCGACACACAGGACTTGTGTCAACACATACAATATAAGCAGTGTCGAGAAGCAGAAGTATGACTGTGTCGACACTTGGAGTATTTGTGTCGACACCTAGAAGACTTGTGTCGAAACTTAGCCTATATGTGTCGAAACATATGAAGCAGTCTGCTGAGTGTTGTCTGCGCAGTTGGAAAGACATTGAAGAACCTGGTGACGTGACTAGTGACTTGACAGCTGTCATAACTAACCGGTCTGACACCACTATTAGAACTATCAGAAGTCTGTTATGAACCAGATCAGCCGGTAACCATTAAGCAAGCACTATATAAGAGACAGATCGGAAACAGAAGACAACAATAATGTGAGACATCAATTAAAAGAATTCTGACAGATCAAGGGCTATCTGCAAGAAAGATTTAGAGTTCAATCTAAATCTAAGGAAGAAGCTGACTGAAGATCAACTTCAACTTCAAGAAGAGATCCACGTTATTTGTCCTAATCAAGAAGCTTTGAAAAGCTAAGTTAGGTTGGATCAGAAGGATCAGTCAATTCAAGAACTGATCCACAAGATAACATCAACAGAGAAATCTAGCTGGTGAAGTTTTCTGATACTTATTACTCACAAATTCTTGTAGGATCTATTGTTAGATCTGAGATTGTAAGTCTAAAAATATAAAGGCTGAAGTAGGGTTGTGTGCCTGTGGTAGGACTTGTGGAAAGTCTGAGTTATAAGCCTAATTATAAAGGCTGAGGTAGGGCTGAGGCCTGAGGGAGGATTCAGGGAAGAATCTGAGGTAGGACTTGTGTAATGTCTGAGGTGTAGGAACCATTTTGGGGTTCTGAGTTTGTAAGATCTGCGAATCCGAGCCAGTGGAAGGAAGTTAGGATGAATCCAGTTATCTGCTAGATAGACGAAGGGGGAAAGTGGATGTACCCATATCTTGGGGAACCACTATAGATTCTGTGTCTGCTGTGTTGTTTTTTAATTTCTGTAGATAGAATTATTCTGTGCTAAAAGAAGTTACAAATATCTATTTGCCTTAAAATCAAAAAGACTCAAAAAGATTAGAACCTATTCACCCCCTCTAGGTGTTTAGGCTCTTGAAACAAAGTCTTTCAAGTGGTATCAGAGGGAGATTCCTCAATATTTGACCTAACAGTCAGAGGATTTCTCCAAGGCTAATAATAGACAACAAGAATGGGTTCAAGTGAAAATCAAAAGGAGTTTGGTTCTATGAAATTACCCATATGCATGAAAGAATCTTTTGGCATTTGGAAAGAAAGGGTCATGCTATTTATGGAAGCATCTGATCCAAGAATTTATATCACAGTATAGGAAGGCTCCTTCATCCCAATGAAGGTTTCAATTCTTAATGCAAACATTCAAACTCCAAAGAGTTATTCAGAGATGACTAAAGATGAAATCATCTTGGCTACATTAGATAAAAGAGCTCAGAATATAATTGTAAGTGCCATAGAAGATGCATCATTCCAGAATCTTGTGCACTGTAAAACTTCCAAAGAAATGTGGGATACATTGATTGTCTATATGGAAGGCACAAAAGAAGTCAGAGAGGACAGAAAGTCTATGCTAAATCAGGAATATGAGAGCTTTAGGCAGAATAAAACTGACAGCATAGCTGAATGCTATAAATAGTTTTTCAGAATAGTGAATGAACTGATGACATATGGAAGAGTCTTCAGTACTTATGAATTGAATGACAAGTTTCTTAAGTCTCTAACAAAGGATTGAGACACTAAGATATGTGCCATCAGGGAAGTGGCCAAACTGGCTGACACACCTCCACCTATAATTTTTGGAAAACTGCTTTCATATGAAATGCAGCTTACTGCTAGGAAAGAGGAAGAGAAGGACAGCAGATCTGAATATAAAGAAAAGTCAGTAGCCTTCAAGACTGAGGGCTCAAGGAAGGGTAGGATAAAATCTCCTTCTCCACCTAGAAGGAGTACTGAAGCAGAAGAAGGTGTTCCTGAAACAAGTATATCAGATAGTCATACATCTGATGAAGACTTTGCTACCTTCACTAGACAATTTCAAAGGTTCATGAAGAAAAAGAATTGGAGAACCAGGCCTTCATCTACATCCTATCCCAAGGATGAATACTACAGGAAGAAGAAAACACCTAAGGAGGACAGGTATGCTTCTAAACCTGGTAAAAAATCTAATTCTAAGATTGTGTGTTATTGCTGCAATAGGTTTGGGCATGTCATAGCTGATTGTCTTGACAAAAGAAAGGAGTCAAAGGACAAGAAGAAGCAACTGGTCAAAGGCAAGAAGGAGAAGTCTCTAGTGGCTCAAAAAGAGAAGAGTTGGACAGACTCTTCATCTTTAGAATCTGAAGAAGAAGAGGCAGAAGCATATGTTGGACTCTTCTCAACAGAAGAGGATTCTAGAGAACTAGAATTCCTACAGATGCTGGACTCTATAAATGGAGTGGAAGAATATTGCTGTAAAGGGCTGATGGCTCAATCTGAAGAAGACAAGTGCCAGGATCAGCCTGGACCAAGTAAGGTAAACAATTCACCCCTAGTCTCAGATTACTTTACTGGATCAGAATCAGAAGCATCTTCTTCAAAAGAAGTGGATGGATCTGAGTCTGAGGGGGATGTTCACCAACTTATTAATGAGTATGGTGGGTTGTTGCATGCTCTAATGAAGTGCAAGTTTCTTGTTAAAGAGCAGGCCAAAGAGATTGAGTCTCTTAAGCTGGCTGCAACAGATTCAGCAAAACTGTTGGATCAAAAACTGAATGAGGTTGCCAAATTGAAAAACATTACAGTTATTCAGATGGGTACAATCTCATTCAAAGAGAATAACATCAAGAAACTGGAGGTAAAACTCCAGCAAGAGAGAGAGAGAGCTAGTGGCTAAATTCTCCAAGCCAAAATCAGTCTTACCTTTGATAGATAATTTTGTTTCACAAAAAGGGAAGACTGGTGTAGGCTTCAAGGGAAGAACTAGGGCTACCAATTCTCATAGAAAAAGTAATGTCCCAGTTCAGCCTCAAGCTATTAATGCCCCTATTTTCTTTAAGAAGGTAGTGAATCCTACTAACAGGTATGATCATGACATTACACATGGTCACTGTGAGCATGAAAATCTCATGTGCAAGGGTGCAAATGTCAATAGACCAATCTATAGGCATACCCATCATATTCAAGAGGAGTTCTTGAAGAATGCTGTTCCAGCACAAACACTTAATAAGTCTACTGATAACAAAGTAAGAAGGCATGTACCTAAGAAGAGGTATAATAGGTTTGAGTGTTGGTGTTGTGGCAAGGTGGGCCACTTCGCCATGGATTGCTGGTTTAACTTAAGTGTTAAAACCAAAAGTAGGATTCCTGTTAGATCAGTCACAGGGTTTCAAACTAACAAGGACCTTGAACCCACTAGCAAGTTGGGTTCTAAGGGTAAGTGATTCATTATTTGTTGCAGGTAAATCCAAGTGACCATACCCATATATGGTACTTGGATAGTGGCTGTTCCAGACATATGACTGGAACAAGGAGAATGTTGAGGGACTATGTGCCCATAAAGAATGGACCCAAAGTTATCTTTGGTGGATTAGAAAAGGGAATCATCAAAGGATTTGGTAACATATCTTGTGATTCAATTACTATCACTAAAGTAGCTTATGTAAAGGGTTTAAAACATAACCTGATTAGCATAAGTCAACTTAGTGATCTAGGTTATGATATTTCTTTCTACAAAGGAGAGTGCCTAGTAAAAAGGTCAAGTGATCAAGAGATCATTTTGACAGGCACTAGGAAAGGAAATGTGTATTGCCTTAACCTAGATTGTGAGTCTAACAACTCACCTATTTGTTTGGTTGCAGGAGAGAAAGCTTCTCTATGTGTCAAATGGCACAAGAGGCTAGCTCATGTGAACTATAATTCAATTGGACTGCTGTTCAGCATGGGATTAGTGAGGAATGGTCCTCAAGTTCAGTGCATAAAAGAGGGTGTGTGCTCTGCTTGCCAAAAAGGCAAGCAGACTAAGTCCTCTTTTTAGTCACTTGACATCAAAGATTCAAAGAGATGTTTGTATCTCATGCATATGGATTTGTTTGGTCCTATGTCAGTCCATAGTCTTGGTAGGAAAGCATACACACTTGTTGTTGTGGATGACTATTCTAGATTTACATGAGTTTTCTTCTTGAGGCAGAAATCTGAAACCCCAACTATTTTTCATACTTTTGTCAGACAAATACAGAATGAATACAATAGCTCAGTGGTCAAAATTAGAAGTGACCATGGAATTGAATTTCAGTCTGAATGTATGACAAAATTCTGTGAAGAACTTGAGATTCATCATGAATTCTCTTCACCTAGAACTCCTCAGCAAAATGGTGTTGCTAAAAGAAAGAATAAAACTCTAATTGAAGCCAGTAGAACTCTACTGAATGACACTACTCTCCCTGAATACTTCATGGCTGAGGCAGTAAATACTGCATTTCATGTGCTCAATAGGGCCTCCATCAACAAGAAACACAAGATGACTCCCTACAAGATTCTAAAAGGTAGAAAACCAAACATATCTTATTTCAGAATCTTTGGTTATAAGTGTTTTGTACTAGTCAATGGTAAATACTACCAAACTAAGTTTGCTGCCAAATCCCTAGAAGGGATATTTGTTGGGTACAATAACCATAGTAGAGCATACAAGATCTAAAACTTGACTACTCAAGTTGTAGAAGAATCTGTGCATGTTGTATTTGATGAGTCAATGTTTATTAACAGTGAATTGTCTAGTTCATCAGTTAGTTCTACAGGTGTAATTGATAAGCTGGACAAGCTGACCATCAATGAAGATGTTCCTGCTAAACTGGATGAGGATAAAGGTGACAGCTATCCAGGGGGAGATCAAGTCCCTCTGGGTGAAGAAGAAAATGTAGAGCATCAAGATGAGGAAACTAGAGATAGCTATAATGCTGACAGAATTACTCTAGCAAGAAGACACCTGAAGGATCATCCAGCTCACCAGATCATTGGTGATGCAAGTCAGGGTGTTCTAACAAGGAGCAGGAGCATGAACACAGTTTTATGTTCTAGCTTCCTGTCTCAGATAGAACCCAGGAAGATTGAAGAGGCCATGCAAGACACCAATTGGATTGATGCAATGCAAGAAGAGCTCAGTCAGTTCAAAAGGCGTAAGGTCTGGGAACTGGTGCCAAAACCTAAGGATCACAACATAATAGGAACTAAGTGGATTTACAGGAACAAGCTTGATGAAAATGACACTATAGTCAAGAATAAGGCTAGACTGGTAGAAAAAGGCTACATGCAAGAGGAAGGTATTGATTTTGATCAAACCCTTGCTTCAGTGGCAAGGCTGGAAGCAATAAGGCTGTTCTTAGCCTATGCTGCCTATCAAGGGTTCAAAGTATATCAAATGGATATGAAATCAGAATTTCTGAATGGTGATTTAAAAGAAGAAGTCTTTGTAGAACAACCCTCAGGTTTTATAGACTCTCACTTTCCTGATTATGTATATAGGCTTAGGAAAGCTCTATATGATTTGAAACAAGCTCCAAGGGCTTGGAATGAAACCTTGTCTGCCTTCCTCATTATGAATAAATTCTCTAGAGGAAAGATAGAAAAAACTCTATTCTTTAGGGAATCAAAAGGCAAGATAATACTAGTCTAGATATATGTGGATGACATTATCTTTGGTTCTACTGAAAACAACCTTTATAGGAAGTTTGCCAAACTTATGCAAGGGAAGTTTTAGATGAGCAGTATGGGTGAGCTGAAGTTGTTCTTGGGACTTCAAGTTAGAAAGACTTAGAGTGGGTTGTCTATATCCTAGTCTAAGTTCACCAATGAGTTGATTAAGAAGTATGGTTGCACTCAGCTTCTACAATGAAAACTCCAATTTGAACAAGTATGCCTATATGCAAAGATGAAGTAGGGAAACCAGTTGATGAGTCTTTGTATAGAGGGATAATTGGCTCCCTACTATACTTGACTGCTAGTAGACCTGACATCATGTATGCAACATGTGTCTGTGCTAGGTATCAAGCATGCCCTAAGGAATCTCAATATACTGCAGCTAAAAGAATTTTGAGATATCTTAAGGGCACACCTAATCTAGGCCTTTGGTACCCTAAGAATAGAGATTTTTTATTAACAGGTTTCTCAGATGCAGATTTTGCTGGATGCAAAGAAGACAGAAGAAGTACCATAGGAACCTGTCAGTTCCTTGGTGGGAGGCTGGTGTCATGGAGAACCAAGAAGTAAACCAGTATAGCTATATCAATAGCTGAATAAGAATATATAGCTGCAGGTAGCTGCTGTGCATAATTGATATGGATGAAACATAAGAAATTATGACATCCAGGTAAGTAGAATTCTACTATTTTGTGATTCTACAAGTGCTATTTCTATTGCTAAGAATCCAGTATCACACAGTAGGACCAAGCATATAGAAATAAAGTATCATTTTATCAGAGAACATGTTGAAAAGGAAAATATTAGTCTAGAGTTTGTAAAAAAAGATAATCAAATAGCTGATATTTTCCCAAAACCACTGGATGAAAATAAATTCAATAATTTCAAAATTGAATTAGGTAAGTTGAACCAATAATAGGTTAACATAAGTTTCCATGAGTAGCATCAGTAAGCACTAAATTTCTCTTGAAATTTGTATAAGTACAAAGTTTGTGTCGACACAAGCAAGTTGTGTCGACACACTCAGTATGTTGTGTCGACAAAGGAAAAGGATGTGTCGACACAGAAACAGTATCTGTGTCGACAGGAGAATAGGTGTCGACACAATCTTGTCGAGACTATAAGTCGTGAGGATATTTGTGTCGACACAAAAAGTTGGTGTCGACACAACTCTGTCGAGACTTAAGTTGTCAGTGTCGACACAGACGTAAGTATGTCGACACAGACTCAAGTATGTCGACACATAGATGTGTCGACTTAAAATACGTTTTGTCGACTTATACATTAGTATATCGACACATAGTCATGTCGACTTAACTTAAGTTCTATCAAGACCTAGGTCATTTTTGTCGACACAAAAACTGATTTGTCGACTTAAGCCCGACTTTTGATCTGCCCTTGACTCAAGTACTATAAAAAGGTGAATCCAAAATCTAGTCGACTACACTATCATAATTTTTGACTCTACACCTTCTATCGAAATAGACCTTCTCTTCTCTTCTCCTCTAGCACTTACGTCAATGGTGCCAAACCAAGAAGATAAGGTTAATGAAGGTTACGAACTTGTTCGCGTAGGTTTCACAACTGCTTCTGACGAAATTCAGGGAGTTATTGCCCTAATTTCTGAAAATAGACTAGAATTTTTGGTCTCAGAACTGACCAAAATTTGGAAGAAGGAAGTCATGGAGTTCTACACAACCGCTTCATTGGACACTAAAGGACAGAAAATCAAGGCATCTATTCAAGATACCCAGGTGAAGCTCACTTTGAAATCAATCAGGAAAGCACTAAATCTGCCATTGATTAAGGATACATACGAAATTACTCCATCCCAAATAACTAAAGCATTAAGCTGGTGTGGACTGAATCCCAGTATTATGATTGGTTAATCTATCAATAGAAAAGGGATGAATTCCCAAGGAAAATTTCTGTTAGAAGTAGTGGGCAAAGTGATTATCTGCAAGACAGGTGGACATGATCGGATTTCTGCCCATATGTTCAATCTGATGGTGAGAATCATATTCAAGATAAACATTGACTGGGCAGTAGTAGTGTTTGATAAACTATAAGAAGGAATAAAGAAACCTAACCTGGGAAGGATCCTCAACCTATTCTTAACATCAGTAATTCCAGATGTTTTGAAACAAGCAAATGGCTCTAAGATAAATCATATGAGAAAAATGGATGTAAGGATATGTCAAGGTGGGACAGAGTTCTAACCAAGGAAGTCCTTGCTCCTAAGGAGCAAACTAACAAAGACAAGAAGAAAAAGATGGTGGTTGTACAGTCTGACTCCTCAAATGATTCTAAGGAGGAAGTGGTCTTTAGTTCTGATCAAGACCAGCAACAACAAGATGTTCATGCTCAAGCAAAGGACTGTGAACCCCAAGAGAATCAAATTAACTCTACTCCAGGGGGGAGAAAACCTAGAAAAAGAAACTGAGTTGCCTGCCCAAAGGGGAGGTATTGATGATGTTGTCCTGGATAGTGACTTAGCTACAGACACAATAATGGATGTTGTATTTAAAATAAACACTACAGCTGAAGTAACTGATAAGAATGATGCTCAAAATGAGCAAGTAAGTATCTTCTCCACAGACTAGTGATGTATTATAGTATTCTCCTTAAAAATTGTTCAAAGGGACACTTTTGTTTACACAACAAAAAAGGTATTTCAAGTAATATTAGTCTTTTAAGTTTTTTAAAAAAACCTAATCTTATTCCTTCTGAACAGATACAACAGGAATTTACAAGTGAAGAATTGTTTCCTGATCCTCTTACTGATAGGAATGAGGGGGAGGAAATTGAAAAAGAAAAGGAAATTCCAAGTACTGAGGGGGAGTTATCCAAGGTTACCCCAGCTGAAAAGGAAACTGTTGATATTAAAAGTACATCTGCATCTTCTGAAGATGAAGAAGCCACATTGGCTAAGAAAAGAAAGCTATCTATATTAAAGAAGAAGAGTTTTGGATATAAGAAAGCTTTACAATTGGGAACTGCACCATCGACATCAAGCATGGACTTCAGTTCTTTACTGGTCCAGATGCAAATAAAACTGGATAATCAAAGACAGACTATAGAAAAATATGTGGATGAAACTCATAAGGAGTTACAGTTTCAGTTGGCCCAGGACATCAAATCCATTAGATTTGAAGTGAATCAAAATAAGAAGGAGATGACAGATTGCTTCCATAAAGGAGGTAATGCTGTGGTGTTCCTGACCAAGCAACAACAAGATATCCAAGCTAAAGTGGATGAAATTGAAGTGAAGCAGGGATATGTCCGTGAGAATCAGTTAAGGATGAATGAAAATCTCAAGGATTCACATCATGAAATATTGACAAAGCTCACTGATTCTAGCACTACTCTGAAGGCAGAAATCTCCAAGCAAATCCAGGAAGATATATCTGCTATCAAAGCTACATTTCAAGAATCTCAGGAGAAAATTAAAATTTTCCTGACAAAATTCAGAGCTTTTTTTAAAGAGGGAACTGAATATATAGCTGATCAAGTCAGATTTCAGAAAGAAGATATAAGAGATAATGTTGCAAGAGAAGTCATAAAGGGGGGAGAGATTACTAGTCAAATCCAGCTCTGACCATGCTAAATGGACTGCCAATAGCATCAGAGCTACTCTTGGATATCCTCCTCTTTGTGATGATGCTAATGTAGCTGAGTCTGGGATACAACCTGAATATTTTGAAGGAGATCTGCCTAAATTTGCTCAGGTGATCTACTCCCCAGCTAATTTTGAGATGGTTCAAGAAGAAGTGCTGAAAATGTATAGTCCTCCACCAGAGGTACAAAATGTAATTCTAGAAAAGGTTGAAATGTCAGAAGCTGCATTAGAAGCTCAGGAGAAAGCTCAACTTTCCAAGAAGAGATTCAGAGAGCAGGCTGAGCTGAAGCCAGATTTTGAGCAGTGGAGCCCAACCTCTAGAAACATCATACTTACTGCCTGGAAAGCTGTAAAGGATAAAACCCATGACAGGGGTAAGTGGTATTATGAGCAAGAGTGTAATAAATATCAAGCTGGACAAGAAGCAATTCTTCAACATAGAAGAAGTGCTAAGGCTGGGAAGCTACATGCTAATGCTCAAGAGCCAAGCAAGTACTTCCCCAAACCTTTCCACTATTTTGAAAGACAGAAGATCAAGGCTGAAGCATTAAAGAAGAAAGCTCTCAAAGGGAAAAAGGCATCTGAAGATGCTGAACCTTCTGTGCAGGATAAAATCAAGTCTGGCAAAGAAATAGTTATTAAGAAGCCTAGTCAGTAATAGGACTGCTAGGGTTATGTAATAAAACAATGTACTATTTTGTTTATTTTGTTATATAAGAAATTCATGTAAACCAAAGTTTTTTTTTCTGATTAATGAAATCTGGTTCAGTATTAAGTGTTTGTTGTTTACAATGATTATGTAATAACCTGCTCTGAAATGTTTTTACTTCTATTACAATTTTGTTTTATCTTAAGAGATGTATATCTTTGACTAAGGGTTATGACTTCTCCAAATAGGGGGAGATTGTTGGGTACATTGGAAAATGTGTACTAGATTTGGAGAAGCAACAACTTAGTCAATGATATGCATCAATGTGTATTTGATAGAAGTTTGAGTTTCATTGTGCAGGTTTAAAAATTTGAAGGAAAATTTTCTAAGTACAAGTGTCGACACTTGTGAAGAAACTGTGTCATCACTCAAGGAGACTGTGTCGACACTCAGGCAAGCTGTGTCGACACACAGGCAAAATGTGTCGACACTTATGAAGAAGCTATGTCGACACCCAGCTTCTATGTCGACGCTCAGGGAAGCTGTGTCGACACACTGGCAAAATGTGTCGACACTTATAAAGAAGTTGTGTCTACACTCAAAGCTAAGTCGATACCTAAAGAAGCAGAATTGTGTCGACATTCAGAATTGTGTCGATAACTTAAAACAGAATTGTGTCGACAACTTAAAAACAGAAGATGAGTCGACACTTAGGAGCTATGTCGACACCTGAAGCAATTGTGTCAACACACCAACTCTCAAGAGGCTGTGTCGAGTTCAGAAGTAATTGTGTCGACACACACTCAATGCCATTTTACAAACACTCAACGCCATCTATCTACAATAGAAATGTCGAGAAAAGAAGCTGCTGTGTCAACACACAGGACTTGTGTCAACACATACAACATAAGCAGTGTCGAGAAGAAGAAGTATGACTGTGTCGACACTTGGAGTATTTGTGTCGACACCTTGAATACTTGTGTCGACACTTAGCTTATATGTGTCGACACATGTGAAGCAGTCTGCTGAGTGTTGTGTGCTGAGTTGGAAAGAAATTGAAGAACCTGGTTACGTGACTGGTGACTTGACAACTGTCATAACTAACCGGTCTGACACCACTGTCAGAACTGTCAGAAGTCTGTTATGAACCGGATCAGCCGGTAACCATGAAGCAAGCTCTATATAAGAGACAGATCGGAAACGGAAGACAGTAACAACGTGAGGCATCAATAAGAATAATTCTGACAGATCAAGGGCTATTTGCAAGAAAGATTCAGAGTTTAATCTAAATCTAAGGAAGAAGCTGACTGAAGATCAACTTCAACTTCAAGAAGAGATCCACCTTATTTGTCCTAATCAAGAAGCTTTGAATAGCTAAGTTAGGTTGGATCAGAAGGATCAGTCATTTCAAGAACTGATCAAGAAGACAACATCAACAGAGAAATCTAGCTGGTGAAGTTTTTTGATACTTATTACTCACAAATTCTTGTAGGATCTATTGTTAGATCTGAGATTGTAAGCCTAAAAATATAAAGGCTGAGGTAGGGCTGTGTGCGTGAGGTAGGACTTATGTAAAGTCTGAGTTGTAAGCCTAATTATAAAGGCTGAGGTAGGGCTGAGGCCTGATGTAGGATTCATGGAAGAATCTGAGGTGGGACTTGTGTAAAGTCTGAGGTGTAGGAACCATTTTGGGGTTCTGAGTTTGTAAGATCTGCGGATCCGAGCCAGTGGAAGGAAGTTAGGCTGAATCTAGTTATCTGCTGGATAGGCGAAGGGGGAAAGTGGATGTACCCATATCTTGGGAAACCACTATAGATCTGGTGTTTGTTGTGTTGTTTTTTTATTTCTTTAGATAGAATTATTCTGTGCTAAAAGAAGTTACAAATATCTGTTTGCCTTAAAATAAAAAAGACTCAAAAAGATTAGAACTTATTCACCCCCCTCTAGGTGTTTAGGCTCTTGAAACAAAGTCTTTCAATAAATACACCTCGTGGAAATCCGGGTAAGTGGTGTATTCTTTTTTAACCTGTTCGAATCCTATAACATTGACTTGCATGGTAGACAGCAGAAGGGTAAGGCGGCTAAGTGCAACGGCAACTCGGTTGTCAGACCCCTGAAGGTGCTTAAGAGTAAACGTATACCCTTGAAATAAAGCTACCCACTTAGCGTGATGCGAGCTGATTTTATGCTGACTGTTTATGAAACGCAAAGCGTCATGATCGGAGAGGATCACAAACTCCTTGGAGAGTAGATAGTGCCTCCAATGATGCAAACATCAAATAACAGCATAAAACTCTCTATTGTACTTCGAATAATTCCATTTAGCGCCCGCTAGTTTCTCTCTGAAATAACTGACCGGGTGACCTTCTTGACTTAAAACACCTCCAATTCCCACCCCCAATGCATCACAGGTAAGCTCAAATACCTTGGTGAAGTCAGGTAGACGTAACACCGGTGCCTCGGTCTTGAACTTTTTAATACGTTGGAAGGCAAAGATGGCGGACTTCACCAAGGTTAACTCACCCTTCTTCATGCAATCACTAATAGGTGCCATAATACTACTAAAGTCTCGTATGAAGCGTTGATAGAAAGTAGCCAAACCATGGAAACTACGCACCTCTCGTAGGCTAGTCGGTTCGGGCTAGTCCTTAATCACTTGAACCTTTCCAAGATCAACTCGAATACCCTAAGACCCGACTATATAGCCTAAAAAGTATACCTCTGGAACAGAGAATATGCACTTATTTAGATTAAGGATTAAAGTTTCCTTCGTTAAGGTGGACAGAGTCACTCTCAAGTGGGAGATGTGCTCGGCAGTGGATGTGTTATAGACTAAGATGTCATCGAAATACATTAACACAAACTTCCCCAAGTACGGTCGAAAGACGTGTATCATCATCCGGGAGAAGGTGCTGAGGGCATTGGATAACCCAAAGGGCATCACGAGCCACTCATATAACCCATCCTTAGATTTAAACACAGTCTTCCACTCATCTCCTTCACGGATCCTAATCTGGTGATAACCGCTCCTAAGATCTAACTTAAAAAATATAGTGGAGCCAGATAAAACATCCAAGAGGTCATCTAAACATGGGATAGGGATCCTATACTTGACGGTAATCTTGTTGATAGCCCGACTATCAACACACATTCTCCATGAACAATCCTTCTTGGGGGCAAGCAGAGCTGGTACAGCACATGGACTCATACTAGTCCTAATAAACCCTTCTTCAACAAGTCCTCTATCTGAACCTACAACTCCTTATGGGCAGCAGGATGGAGTCAATAATGGGTCTGGTTGGGCAAGGAAGACCCCGGGATGAGATCTATCGCATGCTGAATATCTCTAAGTGGGGGTAACGTCGAGGGCAACTCATCCGGGTATATATCCCTATACTCTTCCAACAATACCCGTAGCTCACTGGTGAGATCCTCAAATACTCGAGAATCCATCTTCGCACTCAGAAGGACTAGAGCATACATCACACCATCAAGAAATGGGTCCTTAATAAAATCCTTTCTCCCAACTAGGATCAAAGTCTTTCTCTTAACTGGGATCGTGGTGTCCTTACCCGGTCCTAATGGTTCCTTCGGGATGGTCGGACTCAATGTAATGGTCTTGCCATTGAACTTGAATTCATACGTTTTGGCCCTGCCAAAATGCATTACATCACGGTCATAAAGCTAAGGGCGGCCTAACAACACGTGATAAGCATCCATAGGAAGGACATCACACCACACCTCATAAGTATAGGATTTGAATGAGAGGGGGACTGAAAGTGAAGGGATAGATACGATTGCGGAATTAAAGATTATAGATATTGAATAAGAACCCTAAAGCCTAACACAAGTGTTGTGTACAAAATAAAGCTAACTGTAATTACAGTTAAGCTTGGGGTCCTATTCAGCAACTAGCAATCCTAGTTAAAATCTAATCACAGCTACAATTCAATTGATTCATTAAGCAACCAGACGACACAGGATATTATAGTGGTTCCCCAAACACTGGGTACATCCACTCTTCTACCCACACGGTAGGAATCCACTACAGGTTTTTGATCAGGTGCCCTGCCACCAACAAGATCTGCTTCAGGTAGATCTAGAGACCCTTTAGACTTTTGATCAGGTGTCTAAAAACCAAGCTTTACTTTTGAAGGGAGTAAACAACCCTTTACAGGAGGGGGAAGAGGGTTAGAATGTCTTCTCTATTTTAAATAGATTAGAGAAGCACAAGAGACTCTTCAGAACTCAAGACAGAATACTGTCTTGAAGTTCTGAAGGAAAAAGCTTGAAGAAGACTAGAGATCTGGAATGGATGTTCTTCTTCAGCTTCCTTCTTCTTCTTCTTCTCCTTCAATATCTCTGAGTGTATCTTCCTGGAACAGGAGCACTCAGGTTGAAGAAGAGTGAAGAGATAACTTCTCAGTTGGATGAATATTGCTGAGAGCAGCTGTGCTGTAAGATGGTTCTGTGTGTTGTACAGGATTCTTCTCACTTGTTCTACAGCTCCCTCTTCTTCTTCAAAAGAACTCCTTTAAATAGTAGCAGCAGCAACGGCTCTAATATTTGAGTTGAGCTTTTGTCTTCTTCTCAGATCTTGAATCTGGGCTGCAATTAACATAAAGCCAAAACAAGTCTTGCATATATATATCCTATAAAAGGAAAAGCTACTGCAGCTGCAATGAATAATGATGTTAGATAAAGTCACATCAGAAAACTCTTTACAGCCAACGACTATAAAGGACAGCTGCAGATAAAGTAAACTAATAAGACAAAATACATGTCAGAAGGAATTGACTTATGCATAAAGGGTATAAGCAAAGATTGCTTTGAGATATATGCATAAGATCAATTAAATAATCTATAATAAAAATATGCTAGAAATATAGGAAATAAAATAAGGAAAAGAAAACATATAATATTATATATGTAGACAGCAGATCGTCGAACGACCTGCTGAGATCGTCGAACGACCTTCGACTATAGTCGAACGACCGGCTGAGATCGTCGACCTATCAATAGATAGTCGACCGACTCAGATAGTCGAACTATCCAGGCAGATAGTCGACCGACTCAAGACAGAACAGAAAGCGTCGAACTATCAAGAGATAGTCGACCAGAGCTCGACGATCTAGCAGAACGTCGAGCTGACCAGAGACAGACGATCGTCGACCGGCTGATCGACGATAGTCGATCGGCGTTCGACGATAGTCGAACCCGAAAATCCCTTAGCCAGAATTTTACTGGGAAAGAGAATACTCTACAACTAGACTTTGACCATAGATAAATCTTGGGTCAAGGACTAAAAGGAAAGACTTAACTCAAATCCAAACTAGGGTACCAACAATCTCCCCCTATTTGGGTTAAGTCTTTCACAAACTTAAAACTACTAAAAACAAATAAACTAAACTCAAACAACTTAATAGAGATCCTAGCCCAAATCAGAACCAGGGTTCCAACAATCTCCCCCTATTTGGGTGAGGATCCTATTAGCAAAATAATAAAAATTTGCAAAGCATAAAATATATAAAGAAAAGCTTTGTTTGGCTGGCTGCTTGCTAGCATTTGCAATCTCCCCCTATGTTGATGCAGTACATGTGATTTGGACTCAGCTGAGATGACTTTGAATATTGATTGAGTCATCCAGCTAACTCCTGTAGATAGTACCTGCAGAAGGCTATGGTAGAGATTGCTCTCTCCTTGAAAAAAGGGTATGTTAGCAGCAAAAATGATATTTTGTCCAGCAAATTTGATTAAGATTCTGGATCTGAAAAACAAAATCAGATATCTTCCTTCCTATAGAATTTCTTTTCATTAGACGAGATTCAAACTCAGCTGACCAATGCAACTAGAGTAGAGGACTCAATCTAAATGAAGTTAGAAAAGGATCTATAAGAAATAGAGTTATCTAACCGAGAATTTCTTTATACAGAAATCTGAATGAAATATTTGAACATAACATCAATCAGATATAATCAGCTATAAGAAAAGAAGATGCTTCCTAATAAATCTGTTCCTAATAATAAAAGGATTTGAAAATATTTAACTATGAGTATAAAACAGATTTATGAAATAGCAAACTGAGATTGAAAGTTTTGTAGAGTTTGGCCCTGTTCTTGATCATCTCTTCATGTTGGAAATTTTGAGTCTGTAATCCTGCAAGACAGAAAACAGATCAAGTGCAAAGGGAACAAGAAGAGATGCAGTTTTTGCTTTTGTGCATGAACAAATGAATGAAGCAAATCTTGAAGAAGAAAAAAATGAGGGCAGAGAAAATGACAGGGGAATGCAATTTAATGAGCACAGCACTCATTAGGATAATCTGAAAAAGATTTTGAAGAAAATCTTTAAAATCAGAAAGGCACTGTCTGATAATTCCCTTCCTATAGAATCACTTTATCACAAATAAAAACTTCAACACAGTGTGATGATCCACTGGATCAAGTCTGTGTTGAGTTTTAGTGTAGATAATTTTGTGAAAAATCTGTAAGGATGTAGAATTATCTTACTATGCCTCTTTGAGATCTAAGATTCATCAAAAAGGAAAATTTTCAGACCATAAATGTAATGAGGTTTTATTGGTTTATTAAATAAATTTTTCAAAAAATATTTCATGTATGTTTGAAAAATTTGAGAAAACTTTTGAAAAACAAAATCAATGTTGTTGAATTTTCTTAATATTTCTCTTGAAGGTTTAGTTGTATTCAAGTTAGAGATTGATTTAGGATATTTTGAAATGTAGTTAGTATTGGATATCACCTGATATTTTCTAAGTTCTGATTCAGGCTTTTCCTTGTTGTTTGATGCATTTATGGCCTTTAAGCAGAATTCTTTGGCCCTTGCTTCCTCCTCTTCATCTTCAAATGATGAGTCATCATCGGAGACATCCCAGATAACATCTAGGGATGTTAATTCTTCTTCGTCAAATGAGATGATGTGGCTTCCTTCTGATGTGTCATCCACGGGTTCAGAAGCCATTTGGTGAAGGGAATCCCACATCTCCTTAGCTGTTGAACATTCAACAATCTCTTGAAAAATGTCATCAGACAATGACTGAGCTAGGATATTCATTGCTCGGGCATCAGTTAGCCTGGCACTTTTTGTTGTTGTTGCCGATGTTGGAAGACCTGTCAAAATAGAAGAAAATATTTCTTCATCAATATTGTTCATAAATAATTTGATTCTTGCCTTCCAGATGCTAAACTCAGCTAAGTTGCAAGCTGGAGGTCTAGTGCTTGACCATTCTTCATTTTGTGCCATGAAAAACTCTTAAGAAATAAGTATAAGATCTATCTCAGGGATCTTTTGATTCAGGAGTTATCCTGTACAAACAATCAACCTCCCTCTGATACCAATTGAAAGTGAAGGGATAGATACGATTGCGGAATTAAAGATTATAGATATTGAATAAGAACCCTAAAGCCTAACACAAGTGTTGTGTACAAAATAAAGCTAACTGTAATTACAGTTAAGCTTGGGGTCCTATTCAGCAACTAGCAATCCTAGTTAAAATCTAATCACAGCTACAATTCAATTGATTCATTAAGCACAAAAGAAACAGAGCAAGCAAACCAGACGACACAGGATATTATAGTTGTTCCCCAAACACTGGGTACATCCACTCTTCTACCCACACGGTAGGAATCCACTACAGGTTTTTGATCAGGTGCCCTGCCACCAACAAGATCTGCTTCAGGTAGATCTAGAGACCCTTTAGACTTTTGATCAGGTGTCTAAAAACCAAGCTTTACTTTTGAAGGGAGTAAACAACCCTTTACAGGAGGGGGAAGAGGGTTAGAATGTCTTCTCTATTTTAAATAGATTAGAGAAGCACAAGAGACTCTTCAGAACTCAAGACAGAATACTGTCTTGAAGTTCTGAAGGAAAAAGCTTGAAGAAGACTAGAGATCTGGAATGGATGTTCTTCTTCAGCTTCCTTCTTCTTCTTCTTCTCCTTCAATATCTCTGAGTGTATCTTCCTGGAACAGGAGCACTCAGGTTGAAGAAGAGTGAAGAGATAACTTCTCAGTTGGATGAATATTGCTGAGAGCAGCTGTGCTGTAAGATGGTTCTGTGTGTTGTACAGGATTCTTCTCACTTGTTCTACAGCTCCCTCTTCTTCTTCAAAAGAACTCCTTTAAATAGTAGCAGCAGCAACGGCTCTAATATTTGAGTTGAGCTTTTGTCTTCTTCTCAGATCTTGAATCTGGGCTGCAATTAACATAAAGCCAAAACAAGTCTTGCATATATATATCCTATAAAAGGAAAAGCTACTGCAGCTGCAATGAATAATGATGTTAGATAAAGTCACATCAGAAAACTCTTTACAGCCAACGGCTATAAAGGACAGCTGCAGATAAAGTAAACTAATAAGACAAAATACATGTCAGAAGGAATTGACTTATGCATAAAGGGTATAAGCAAAGATTGCTTTGAGATATATGCATAAGATCAATTAAATAATCTATAATAAAAATATGCTAGAAATATAGGAAATAAAATAAGGAAAAGAAAACATATAATATTATATATGTAGACAGCAGATCGTCGAACGACCTGCTGAGATCGTCGAACGACCTTCGACTATAGTCGAACGACCGGCTGAGATCGTCGACCTATCAATAGATAGTCGACCGACTCAGATAGTCGAACTATCCAGGCAGATAGTCGACCGACTCAAGACAGAACAGAAAGCGTCGAACTATCAAGAGATAGTCGACCAGAGCTCGACGATCTAGCAGAACGTCGAGCTGACCAGAGACAGACGATCGTCGACCGGCTGATCGACGATAGTCGATCGGCGTTCGACGATAGTCGAACCCGAAAATCCCTTAGCCAGAATTTTACTGGGAAAGAGAATACTCTACAACTAGACTTTGACCATAGATAAATCTTGGGTCAAGGACTAAAAGGAAAGACTTAACTCAAATCCAAACTAGGGTACCAACAGGGACTAGGCATCGCTTGGTGACTGGGAAGGTAACCTTGTTGTTCCAAGCTACTTGATATGGGGTCGGGTGGGGCTCCGTGGTCAGGGTCATACACGTAACGGCATTCTCAGATATGACATTAACGCAACTATCGCTATCAATGATCACCTTGCAGAACTTCTCTCCACTCTTAAAAATCAGAGAAAATATACTCGTCCTCTTCCAATCATCTAACGGACGAGGAGTGGTCAAGATGCAACACATCACCATGAGGGGGTTATCGTCCTCTAAGTCACTCGAGACACCATCTGGGTCATCCTCTTCAGCAGCTTCATAAACTAGATCATCGAGAGTCGAGTCTAATAGGGTGATGGCCTTAGTTTTTGTTGGGCATTCATAGGCATAGTGGACCTGAATACCAAATCGTAACACATAGTATTGGCCTTACTAACCTTCCCTATGGGGATACACTCACTGGTGGGGTTCCTAGCATTCCTAACTGTGATAACTACTGCTTTAGACTCGTTGGACCAAAATTTCCCCTTATCCTGATATGTAGAAGAGGATAGTCTTAGTGTGGACTTACCCTTCGCTTGGGAATTACGGGCGTGAGCCTTAGAGGCTAGATGTTTTTCAATGTCAAGGGAGGCATTGAAAGTCATGTTCAGATCCGTATGTCCATAGCGTAGGAGTTTCCTTTGGATGTTTGGAGATAGTCCCTTACGAAATCTAGATAAGGTAACCTCAGGAACCTCTCTATGGTCACAACTAACCATACCATCCTTCAATTCGCCCATGTACTCGGCTACAGATTTTGAGCCTTGCTGAAGAGTGTCTAGCTCATCGAACATCTGTGTACGGTGGTACGCAGGGACGTACAGATAAGACAACAAGTTCTTCATAATGGGCCATCCAACTAGTGGAAATCCATTCCCGGTCCCTATTCTACGCTACTCGTTTAACCAATATGTCTTGGCACGCCCAGTTAACTTCATCCTGGCAACTTGGACCTTCTGGAGGTCCGTGAGGGTGTGCCATTCGAAGTAACATTCCATATCTACCACCCAGGTGAGAATGATCTGGGGGTCTCCCATGCCGTCATAGGTAGGGGCATCGATCTTAATGACCCTAGTAATTTTGAAGTCACATCCTTGGTGATGGTCCTGATGAGGCACTCGGGGAGAATTCCCATCAGAGTCCGAATTGCTTACCGGTCGGTGCCGGTTAGGCTGTCCCACGTTAACGGGTGGAGGAGGTCGCCCTTGGTTCGCTAGAAGTTGGGCTAATATGGTCCTAAGTTCCGTCATCTCAGTTTGTAGTCCCTCAATAGCCTCGGTATTCACATTTCCGTACTCATTCGCAGCCATCCTAGACAAAGACAGTGTAGTGTACTTCGTTCCTAGCCTAGTGCACATATAGAGTTACAAAAATGTTGAAAGACGATTTTCCCTAGGGTTGGACCTAAAGTGAAAACATGATATATTGAAATTTTCCCGTAGTGATAGGAACGAGGAATGTTAAGAAATTTTTTTCCCTAATTTCCCAGAGAAATAAAGATTCTAGACCGCTATTGGAAGACCAGCAATTTTTTTTTTATTAATTTGTGCCAACAAAAGGGAGCGAGGACGTTTGCAACATAGGAGTTGTAACGATTGCCTCTGATACCAAATTGACGTAGCGTATGCCGCCACGAAGATCTACACGAGGGAAGGCTCTAGATTTCCCTTCTACACACTCTTGTTCATCCATACCTACACAAGCATCTATCGCCCTTACTACGTAATCGTTTCGTGCACACGCATAAACACAATTGAAGAATGGTCGACTATAAAACAGCGGTGAAAAATGAGTCGACTCGTTCCCAAAAGCAACGCAAAGGTTGCCAATCCTTTTAAGAGAAAGATCAAGGCTATAGGCCAAGATCCACTTAAGCAAAATGGACCTACTCGGTCCGGAAATAAGAAACAAGAACAATAACGATTTCTACTCAAAGATTTGAAAGCGGTTAAAGTTTTAAATCCGCTGAGAACACGATGGTTCACCTTCCACAAATCTAGAGAAGAAGCATAAGAGAGGGGAAGAGTTTACCCAACCCATTGGTAGAAACACACTTGATAACTTGTGGGAGAATCACTCTCTCCACGAATCCCACCGATGTCGCACTAAATTGATCCACCGGCGTCGCATCGAGTGGGGTTGTCTTCCTTCTTCCTTGGCATTGCACCAAGAGACCACGCCGGAAGCTCCACGGGGGGGGGGGGGGGGGGGGTGGGTGGGTGGGGCAAGATGGAGAAGAGGAGGACAAGGGGGGGCGGCTAGTCACAAGCCTTGGCCGAACTCCTTCTTTGGGGGCTACTTTAGGGTTCAATCTTCATCATCTCATTCTCTTAATAAGAATCCTATATATAGGAGTTACAAAATAGATTCAACCATCCAAGATTGAGATGAAACCTCATCAATCTGGATGGCTAGTAGCACAAAAAAAATAAAATTCAGAAATTACAAATTACAAGCTTTAAATAAACTAAAGCATTTTAAGGAAATATGAAATGTTCTTCAAATAAGCCTTTTAAGTGGGTTTCGCACGCTGCGGACGGAGATTGTAACGTTGCCTTCCGTTAGCGGCCAAAGAGTCATCATGTTGCCTGAAATATTTTCGTTGTAGCATCTCGTCGTCCGGATCATCTTCAAGTGGTGGTGGAGAGGCCGCGACATCAGTAGCTTCTTGCATACCCCCCCGACTCCAAAACTACACGTTTATCCACGGAGTCTTGTCCGGAACGCAAATCAATCATCACCAATCTAGACCAACCTGTACAGATGAGCTTCACATAATATGCTTATTATGTACTTCGATTTTTGATTCTATATGCAATTTCTATCGGGGATCATAACGATCTACCCACTGGAAACCATCCCTTTCTTCACCTTTTGGTGAGGGGTTCCTAGCACTTATGCAAATTGAGGACTTCACTTGTCCAAGGAGAAAGGTCATTACCATTGTCGATTGCTTAGGAGCCATGAGCTTGCACTTGATCTAGATGGAATTGATCACCACAATTTCCTCTCCGTGGATCTAGCTTTGACTCGCGAATCCGACCAGATGAACGCCTTTACATCAGGGCTGGATCAACCTTGCCCTTGTTCTTCTGGCCTTTCTCTTCTTCTTCCTTAAAATCAAAGAGAGAGAGAGAGAGAGAGAATGAGAGAAAAATGGGAAAATGATCTCATTCCAAGACTTTATCAAAGAGCTACCGCCATACAGTATCATAGGTGGTGGCCGCTTGGCCTAATCGACACCGCTCTGCCGCTCAAGACTGCCTCGACCTTATCCAACACATGGCACACTACCACCGACATTACCGCTACAATCGGGTGGTACTGTACGTAGCTAAAAGTCCACTTAATTCATTGGCTACCGCCGCACGCTATCAAGCTACCACCGCGTGATACTGATCAGAGACGTTGGTTCATTAAAATTAGCTAGCTACCACTAGTGCTACGCCTACTATCGTGCGACAACCTCTAGTGACCAACTTCCTGTTATTTTCAGGAGATTTGGGGCATTACAAATTGTTGGGTCCATTGATCCCAATGTCCTGGATTTGAAGAAGGCCTAGTAAACAATGTATACACATGTGGTGATCTAACATGCGCTCAAGTTTAATGATTGCAGGTTATCCTAGTAACAATGATGAGACAGGTAGTCTAAATGGCTAAGTCAAGTAAAACACTTACCTAAGTGGTGGACTGACAAAAATTGGTCTAAGTCCACAGGCGTTGAGTTAAGGCTACTCACTCAACGTCAGATGACTTATAGCGCTGAGTGGATCCTATATAGTCAAAGCCAAAGTAATGGCAGGCTAGAAATGTATCCAAGTCCACAGGCATTGAGTGAAGTTAACTCACACAATGCCATACAGCAAAAGGCTGTGAGACAGGCTAATGCTGTAATAGCCTAAGTAGAAATGAGCAGAAAAGTGACTAAGTCCACAGGCGTTGAGTGTTTCTCACTCACTCAACGCCACAACTTCATAATCATTGAGTATAGCTAAGTCAGTCAATGCCACAGGAAAACTGTTAGTACTTACTAAGTCCACAGGCGTTGAGTGAGGCAAGCTCACTCAACGCCATGTGATATTACGTTGACTAATTCTCAAAGGAAGTGTTCATCTTGACACAAAAAATTGGCTAAGTCCAAATGCATTGAGTGTAGCTCACTCAACGCCATATAACAGAAGTGTCTGTTAAGTAGTTTGGCGTTGAGTGTAGCTTACTCACTCAATGCCAAGAAGCGGTAAAACTGGCTAAGGCTAAAAGTGTTGAGTGAGGCATGCTCACTCAATGCTCTCAACGCTTAAGATGTTGCAGACACAGAAAATTGGCTAAGGCAAAAAGCATTGAGTGAGGTATGCTCACTCAACGCTCTCAATGCCTAATTTATAGAATACATAGGCTAAGGCACAAGGAGTTGAATGAGGTGTGCTCACTCAACGCTCTCAACGCCAGGCATGCAGAAAAGGCTGCAGAAATGGTTAAGGCAAAAAGCGTTGAGTGAGGCTTGCTCACTCAACGCTGTCAACGCTTAGTTAGACAGAATTCTGTCTACATTCTTTGGCGTTGAGTGAAGCTCATTCACTCAATGCCTATTTTACTGATGCTTGATTCTTGACTAAGTCCATAGATGCTGACGTGAGTAAGTCAACAAGTCAACCTTATTCAAAATGTTAGCGAAAAAGCTATAGTACATAATAAAAGGCACCGTAGACCTACTTCACGACAATTAGACGTTAAAGCAAGGATGTAGCTGGCATTAAATGTGTGGGGCCCACTGTTAAAAGTGTCGTTGAGGTGCATTCAATAAAAGGAGAAGTCTTTTACGAAAAAGGAAGTTGTTGAAGTTAGTTCTTCTTCATTGCCATTGTTGCTATGACTGAAGAATATGAAGCTCAAGTCTGCAAGACTAAGAGCAAGAAAAGTTAGCTATTTGTCTTCATCATCGACTACAGCAAGATCAGAGCAGATCTATGAAGAGGAGAAAGAAAGTTAGCTGGTGTCATTTTCTATCTGCACCAGCAAGGCCTTCACAGATCCAGCTTCTACTCTGAAGATCTTTTGTAGGAGGCTGTGAAGAGGAAGTTATCACCTCAGCCCAGGAAAGAAAGTGGAAGCAGAACTGTTATCTTCAAGTTGCTTCCAGCACAAGTCTCTTCCTTCTTGTTGTTGTGAAGTAGTTGAGCTGAGATTCCTTCAGCTCAGGTAGCAACAAGATTTGCTGCCATCTCTTCAAAGTTCCAGCAGGAAAAATTCCTGGTGCTGTAAAGATGAATTTATGACTGAGTATATCTCAGTTCAAGTAAGGTAGACTCAGGAAATATATTCCAGGAGTCAAAGTTGGGCTGAGTCTATTTCAATCACGATAGATTGGCACAGAGAAATTTCTCTTTTATCCAATCAAGACTCACCAATCCACCTCCATAATGTAGGATCCAACTGGATCTGAGCTGTAGGGACACCGACCTGAGGTAGGGCAATATTGCCAAAGGTGTAGGAGAGTAAAGCTCTCTGAGTTGTAGGATCCTCTTGGATCTTAGTGATAGGAGCAAGTTTGCTCTGAGGTAGGATCCCTAATGGATCTGAGGTAGGGCTATCCTCCCAGCCTGAGTGTTGGGCCTTTGTCTTGAGGTAGGTGATCAGCTGATCACTGAGTTATAAGCCCTTGTGGATGAGCTGTAGGTCTTGGAGGAGACTAAGAGATCCTGAGGGATCAGTGGTGTAAGCTCTTTGTAGTAGATATTTGGAGAAGTACCTAGTCCAATAAGATAGTTGGCTAAGTGGGAGGGAAAGTGGATGTACCCTTGTTAGGGGAACCACTATAAATTTGTGTGTGCTTTTTTGTGTTGTTTTCTTTGTGTAGGTTGCATGTCTTGAAAGCAGAATTTAATCAACTAATAAAGCATCCAACACAAGAAAAATAAAAGATAGTCATTGAGGACTAAGAAACCTATTCACCCCCTCTAGGTAATTTAGCTATCCTTGAAAACAAAGAATTTCATAATTCTCCCCTCCTTTAAGAGATTTCTTCCTGAAATCCATAATTAACAAGAAACAATACAGAAGCACAAAACATATTAAATGTACCTCAACAGAATAGCTCAGGGAACTCTTCTCGCATGGTCTGCTCTCACTACCATGACATCTCCTCACGACCATAGTTATCCCATCGGGCTTTCATCATTCCGATCTCTTTGTTTCGTAGTCGCTTCACTTCTGTGTCCTCGATACAAATGGGTTTGACTTTCATCATCAACCCACTATCGATCGAAATTTCATCCACAACAACCACTTGCTTAGGCTCTTGCACAGCCTTCCGCAACACCGATATGTGAAACACATCGTGCAAACCACTGAGTTTAGCTGAATGCTTTTGCCGATAGGCATCTTCTCCAAACCTCTTTGTGATTTCAAATGGCCCAAGGTATCTCGGACTCAGCTTTTTTAAGCATCGGACCCTCGATACACCCTTGAATGGTTTAATCTTAAGATAAACCAAATCTCCAACAATTAACTCCATGTTTCGGGGCTTGACATTGTAGTATTTTATCTGTCTATCTTGTGCAATCAACAATCGTTCTCGAATCAAACGTATCGTTGAAGTCTCATCTTCAACATCTTTACGTTTATACAACTTTGATTCACATGTTTCTACCCAAGCCAATAAAGTACAACACTGTTTACCATATAAGGCCTCAGAAGGTGTCATTTGAATACTTGCTTAGTAGCTATTATTGTAGGTGAACTCGATCTTAAAGAGATGATCCTTCCACCTCTTCCCAAAATCCAGGGCGCTTATGCGAAACATATCTTACATCGTTTTGTTTACCCTCTCGGTCTGACCATCTGTTTGAGGATGAAAGGTCGTGTTGAATTACAGCTTGGTACTCAACAATTGGTGAATAAGCTTCCAATCATTCAATATGAAACACCCATCTCGATCGCTAACGATGCTACGGGGCACACCGTACAAACATACGATCTGCTCAACATAAAGTTTAGTTAACTTTTCCACTAAATCGTCCCTTCAATTTAGAATGAAGTGTGCTACTTTTGTCAATCGGTCCATGATCACCCAAATAGAGTCATTCCTGTGTTTCGATCTCGACAAACTGTGCACGAAATCCATCGATATATCATCAAACTTTCATTCTGGTATTGGTAACGACTTCAGGAAACCACCAGGTTTTTGACATTCAACACTTCGTCACATAAAGTATTATGTCCTTTAACCCTGGCCACCAAAACAATTTCTTCATGTATTTGAATATTTTGGTGCTCCTTGGGTGGATTGACTACGTGGTAAAATGAGCCTCGTACATCAACTCCACTCGCAACCTGCCAATATTTAGGATGCACAACCGACCGTCCTTCCACAAAAGACCGTCGTTCAACAAGAATTCGGAATTTGACCCATCCACTATCTCCGCCATATAACGCTTCATGCTATCATCAAGCTCCAACACCCGTCAAATCCTATCCGCGATGTCATATTATGTTACACCCCAAATCTCGATTATGAGTGGGCTGTGTAGGCTGAGCAATACGGCCTAGGACACGGACATATCCAAAACTGTGTCCTCTGTGTTAGCAACATAGTCGGGGACACGGGCATGTCCAAAGCCGTGTCCTGCTCTGTGTTGGCAGGGAGGTGTTAAGTGTGGTGCAGGGCAGTGTCGAGTATGGCACAAGGCAGTGTCAAGTGTGGAATACGGCCTGTGACGCGGGCGTGTCTAGGGCCGTGTCCTGCTGAGTTTGACGTGTTTTCGTAAGGTCAACAAAATGCATTTGACGATCCTCGAAGGCAAGCCATGTTGGGCACACGGCCTGTGACACGGGCATGTCAAGGGCCGTGTCCTTCTCTGTGTTTGGCCAGTCTATGAAGACTGATGAACACGGGCTAGACACGGGCGTGTCTGAAGCCATGTCTAGCATATGCCCTGTGACACGTGATTGTTCGTTTTGTAGCCTAAACTATTATGGTATTTTCTAGCTTTCAATTTACAAATCATGTCTTGTATGCTTATATTTTGATCCCTTTTTGTATATATTATTGTCACTAACGTTTTTCCTTCTTTTTGCAGGTTTTTACAAAGTTTTGCTGTTACACGCCCCATGTTCACGCCCTCTTAAGACGTGTACCTAGGGCGTGTAACCCAGTGGAATGAAGAAAACGGTCCGAAGACAGAAGACAAAGATTTCCATCCGACACGCCCCCGTCACGGGCGTGTCACATTCAACACGGGCGTGTACATAGGGCGTGACCCGCATTTCCGCAAAATTCTCCGCCGCAAGCGTATTTCCATCCTTCACCAACAAGTCACGGGCGTGTCTTCCTAGTCACAGGCGTGTACCGAGGGCATGACCTACCAAGTTCACAGTTTTGGCGCCAGCAGCAACTTTGACTTTTCTACTAGAAGACACAGGCGACACGCCCCAGACACGGGCGTGACGAAGGGCGTGTCACCCCAAGTTCCGAGAAAAATAAGCTGCCAGCAGCTGTTTCCTGCCAGAGTTATTGCGTCGCTTTTGTACCTAACCCGACACGCCCCCGACACGGGCGTGACGGAGGGCGTGACTCGGCCGAAAAAATTCTATAAATAGAAACCCCTCTCCTTGAGCCCAGCATCCAGATTTAGGATGAGTAGTGCTGTCACTTTAGTTTTTCATGTCTTAAGCTTTTCTCTTCCCCTTTCTCATTTCAAGTAATTACTTTTTTTTTATGCAAGCCCTTTTAGCATTTTTGTACTTCCTTTTTACAGTATTTGTAAGCATCGTAGAAGGTGTTCTTATAATATCTGTGTGCCCTACTTGTGATTCCTCTTCATTAAGAAATAAAATAGTTCGCTATTCTCTTTCCCTTCTGCTCGGTGTTAGTTTTCATATTATTAATATGATTTTCATTTTCTATACCATGAGTAACTAAATCCTCCTTGTACTCGATCTTGATGATCCGAGGTTTGAGAGATTAAGTTATGATGCTTTAATTTTACCTTTTCTTTTTAGGGTTTAGCCTTGAATTACTCTTGATTTCTTTTGGGTTGGAGATATATCATTGATATATACTCTCCGCCTTAGCTTTCATGCTTGGCTAGCCGAGAGGCCGATAGTTTGAAGTGAGCACTCAAGAGGAAAGGGATTTGTATGCACCCCTCGAGAGAGGCAGTCGTCCAAATCTCCCGGATTGGAGTAAAATCTAATAGAGGGGTTCACCGCGTAAAGCGAGCTTTAGGCCTCCGATTTAGATGAAAGTCGGTCGCACCTTCCTAAACTCAGTTGGGCACGACTTCGAGAGAAGCGTGCTTAAGCTTTAGGAACCTCCGCGGTCAAGAAACTTTTCCCTATTAAGTTTAGGTTTTTATCGCATTTCTTTATTAACTCTAGCCGAGGTGATTCTTGATCGAGTGTATTTCCATCCCATTATTTCAACCCTTTATCGTAATCGCTTCTAATAGCTCTTTAACTTACTGCAGTAGTTCTCTTTCCAGCTTTAGCTGTATTTCCTTTCGTAATTGCAATTTACTTTTTAACCCTCAAGTTTTTCATTCGATAAAATAATAGTCTGTTGGTACCCTAGTTTGATTTGAGTTTAGTCCTCTCCTTTGTGCTCCTTGACCCAAGAATTATCTATGGTCAATGGTTAGTAGTCTAGCTGTAGAGTCCTCACTTTTCCAGATTGAGAATTTGGTTAAGTAGTTTGTTCGTTCGACTATCGTCGAACGCCGCTCGACTATCGTCGACTAACTGTTCGACGATCGTCTATCAGTTGTTTGACTTTCAGTCTGCGAGGATAGTTCGACTATCGGTTGATAGTTCGACTATCTGTGTGCTTTGATAGTTCGACTATCTGCTTGGATAGGTCGACTATCTGATAGTTCGACTATCTGTTGATAGGTCGACTATCTGTTTGGTTTTGATAGTTCGACTATCTGTTGATAGTTCGACTATCTATTCTGCGTTGATAGTTCGACTATCTGCTGATAGGTCGACTATCTGTTCTCGCTTGATAGTTCGACTATCTGCTTTGATAGTTCGACTATCTGATAGTTCGACTGTCTGTTGATAGTTTGACTATCTGTTCTCGCTTGATAGTTCGACTATCTGCTTTGATAGTTCGACTATCTGATAGTTCGACTATCTGTTGATAGGTCGACTATCTGTTTGTTTCTGGTAGTTCGACTATCTGTTGATAGGTCGACTATCTGATAGCTCGACTATCTGTTGATAGCTTGACTATCTGTTTGTTCTTGATAGTTCGACTATTTGTTGATAGATCGACTATCTGATAGCTCGACTATCTGTTGATAGCTCGACTATCTGTTTTGCCCTGATAGTTCGACTATCTGTTGATAGGTCGACTATCTGATAGTTCGACTATCTTCTGGTAGTTCGACTATCTGCTGTGATAGTTCGACTATCTCCTTTGATAGTTCGACTATCTGGATCGTTCGACTATCTGTCTGATAGTTCGACGATCTCCGTGCGTCGGTCGACGATCTCCGAAGGTCGTTCGACGTTTTCTGTCTGCCTTTATATTTTGTATTTATTTATTATATTTAATTAATTAATACATTATCTGGCATATCTTTTTGGCTGTTTTATGATAATATTTCCAGGCATATCTGCTCTATTCTTTTTGCCTGAGTCAAATCTTTTTAGATAAAGTTGTTTGTCTTATTAGCTGACATTATAAATTACTTTATCTGCTGTCAGCCCTTTATAGCCGTTAGACTGAAAAGTCTTCTTTTTGCTATAAGGAGTTTGTTTCTGATATGACTTTATTTAGTACTTTATTATCAAAATTGTTTCCTGCAGCTTCCTAGAAAAAGGGTTATTCCTTTTATAGAATGTTTCTGCTGCAGAGTTTGTTTTGTCTTCTTGATATTTACAGCCCAGGTCTCAAGTCTCAGAAGAAGACAAGTTATTCAAATTGAAGAGAGCCGTTGCTTGCTGATGTTATAAAAAGGACCCTTTGAAGAAGGATTCAAGCTAGCATATAGCTAACTAGTGATCCAGATATTTTCAAGCATTCAAGCCTTCATCAAGATCAAGCTTTCTGCTCTCAGCAATTTCCATCTAACTGAGAAGTGTTAAGATCTTCTACTCTTCTTCAACCTGAGTTCTCCTGCTTTCAGGAAGTTCAACCTCAGAGTTCTTTTGAAGAAGAAGAAGAAGAAGACAGCTGCTTGAAGATCTTTATTTTATTATTTATTATCTTCTTGTAGTTTTTCCTTCAGAACTTTCTGAAGAGTTTTCTGCACTGAAGCAAGACTTCACCTGGACATCTTTGAGCCAGGGGGAGCCTTGATTCTTTAGAGCTTTCTAGCTCAGTGCAAGTTTTTGTGCTTCTCTAATCTTTGTAAAATAGAGAAGACATCTTAACCTTCTTCCCCCTCCTGTACAGGGTTATTACTCCCTTCAAAAGTATCCCTTGGTGGCAGGGCACCTGATCAAAAACCTGTGCTTGGTTTTTAGACACCTGATCAAAATTCTAAAGGGTTTCTGGATCTACCTGAAGCAGATCCTGTTGGTGGCAGGGCACCTGATCAAAAACCTGAGTGGATTCCTACCGTGTGGGTAGAAGAGTGGACGTACCCAAGTTGTTTGGGGAACCACTATAAATTTCCTTGTGTCGTCTGGATTCACTTGTTTAATTCCTGCATTGTGGCTGTGAATAGATATAACTAGGATTGCTAGTTGCTGATTAGGTTTTCCAAGCCTTAACTGTAATTACAGTTAGCTTGAGTTTGTACACATCACTTGTGTTAGGCTTTAAGGTTAAATCAATATCTATAATCTTTTCATTCCGCACTTCACTCCAAGGGAGTTGGGTAGACCATTAAGTTTTGTCTAATGCAAAATTTGATAACTCTATTCACCCCCCCTCTAGAGTAGTATCTATCCCTTCACTTTCAATTGGTATTAGAGGGAGGTTGACTGACTGAATAGGCTAACACCTAAGTCACAAGATCCTGATAGATACCAAAGCTTATAGATATTCACTATCATGGCCCAGTCCAAGGATTATTCTAGCACCAGACCTCCAGCATGCAACTTAGCTAAGTTTGGCATCTGGAAGGCAAGGATAAAATTATATATGAATTCTATTGATGAAAGCATCTTTGCTTCTATTTTGTCAGGTCCCCCAAGAGCACCTGCTGCTGCTTCTGCCTCATCATCTGATATGAGTGCAGTGCCTCCTCCAGATTACAATGATGAATACAAGAAGGCCAAAATAGCAGATGCCAAGGCAATGAACATACTGGCTCAGACAATGTCTGATGAGGTATTCCAGAAGGTTGCTGACTGCTCCTCAGCAAAGGCCATTTGGGATACACTGAACCAGATTGTAGCTGGTTCAGCTGATGAAAGGAAGGACAGAAGGTCCAACCTGATCTCACAGTATGAGAACTTCAAAAAAACTGATGCTGAATCAGTTGAAGCCATGTACACCAGGCTCAGCTCAATCATCAATGAGCTGAGGACCCTGGACAAGGACATATCATTGACAGAGGTCAATGATAAGATTCTTATGTGCTTCCCTAGCACATGGGATCTAAGGATCTGGCCCATCAAGGAAGCCAGAAGTACTAATGAGATTTCAACAGAAGCCCTCCTCGGCAAGCTCAAGTCTTTTGAGCAAGTGCTGAAGACAAGGGAAGCAGAAGCTGAAGAAAAGACCCCCACTCCAACAAGAAAAGAGCAATCTCTAGCTCTTAAGGCTGCTGATGCTTCTGAAGGCAGCCAATCTAATGAGGAACTAATGGCATTATTTGCCAAGAGGTTTCTCAAGATGGGGAGAAAGGAGTTCAGAAAGAAGTCTTCACGCTATGAAGACAAACCAAGGTATGATCGCTCTCCTGCTAAAAAAATTATTTGTTATGGTTGCAGGAAGCCTGGACACATCTTGCTAGAGTGTCCAGAGGAGAAGAACAAAGAAAAGAGAAAAGATAAGGAACAACACAGGAAGCACTCCAAGCCATCCTCCTACAAAAACAAAAAGAAGGAGAGAGGTTTCATTGCTGAAACCTGGAGTGATTCTGATGAAGAATCCTCCTCATCAAGCTCTAGTGAGGATGAGGAAGAGAAGAAGGCAAAAGAAGTTTGCCTGATGGCAATAGATGCCTGCAGCAACCACTCTGCTACAGAGAGTTCTGATTCTGATGAAGAGATGCCTACAGAAGATGAGGTACTTTCTTCTTATGATTTTACTTCAGAAGAATTTAAATTAGACTTTAAATCTGTATGCTTAGATTTTATTAGCTCTGAAAAGGAAATAAAAGAACTTAGAAATAGGTTAGCTGACTCAGAATCAATAGCTACAGAAAATGTTAGGTTAAAGGAAGATCTCACTACTTGTAGTGAAGAAATTAAATTTCTTAAAATAGAGTTAGCTAAGTCTAAGAGATTAGAGGAATCACTTAATGGTAGAAGCCTTAAGTTGTTAGAAATTACCAGCATGACTAACACTAGGTCAGGTAATGACAAACTAGGCTTAGGAGCTTCTCCCAGTGAACCCCCAGTACTTCTTAAAAATAATCTTTCAACTCCAGTAAACTTCATTTCAGCTAGTGGAATGAAGAACACTGAGCAAGTAAATCTAGTTAATAAAACTTTAAATAAAGCTAAGAGAGAAAAGAGAAAGAAATTCTTTAAAGAAATGCAAAGAGCGTCGAACGCCGCTCGACGATCGGAAGCTCAATGGTCGAACGAAGCTCGACGATCTAAGCGCCCATCGTCGAACGTCGATCGACGATTTCAACATGATTTTCAAAATCATAATCAGTACTATAGAAACCTAAATGAAAATAGAAACCCTAGGTTTGTTGACCCATCATCTGCATGGAGAATCCCACCTAGGAGATCTCACCCACTAGGTTATCACCCTCAGCCTGCATTCTCATATATTTCCAGTTTTTCTTATGTGAAAAACAAGGGACCCAAGGTTACCTGGGTCCACACTGTCTAAATAATTGTCTTGCAGGTGAAGGCCTATCCAATCACTCAAAATAAGTGGTATTTGGATAGTGGATGCTCTAAGCATATGACAGGAAATAAAGATCTTCTGTCAAAGTTCAAAGCTAAGCTCGGCCCAAAGGTTATCTTTGGAGACTCCAGCTGTGGTCAGACAGAAGGCTATGGCAAGATCACAATTGGAGCAGTTACTTTCAAGAGAGTTGCATATGTCAATGGACTGAAGCATAATTTGATTTCAGTCAGCCAGCTATGTGATGCTGGCTACCAGGTTTCATTTTCAAACTCCTCTTGCAATATTACTTTAAATAATAATGTTGTTTTAGTAGGTATTAGAATAGGCAATATCTATTTAGTAGATTTCAACTCATCTCATTCTGAAATCTGCCTGTTTAATGAAGTAACCCTTAATAATAATTCTTTGTGGCATAAGAGGCTTAGTCATGTTAACCTTAAAAATATATCTAGGTTATCTAAACACAACCTTGTTAGAGGCTTACCTTCTTGCCCCTACAAGAAGGAGAGCCTATGCAAGGCTTGTCAGCTAGGCAAGCAAACCAAAAACTCTTTTAAATCTGTAAATAAGAGTGATTCTCCTAGAATCCTGTATCTATTACACTTGGACCTTTTTGGCCCAATAAATGTACAGAGTTTAGGAGGGAAGTATTACACATTAGTAATTGTAGATGACTTCTCTAGGTTCAGTTGGGTTTTCTTTTTGAGAACTAAGTCTGATAACTTCAAAGCCCTTACAGACTTTCTACTATGTGTGCAGACTGAGTACTCTACTCATGTGGCCTTGATCAGAAGTGATCATGGTACTGAGTTTGACTCTCTTCTCATGCAAGAATTCTGTGAGAGAGAAGGTATCAAACATAGCTTCTCAGCTCCTAGAACTCCTCAACAAAATGGGGTTGTTGAAAGGAAGAATAGAACACTCATTGAAGCTGCTAGCACATTGTTGGCAGATGCTAACATGCCTCTCTCCTATTGGGCAGAAGCTGTTAGTACAGCCAATTATGTCTTGAATAGAAGTTTGATACACAAACTTAAGTGTAAAACTCCTTATGAGTTGCTTAAAGGAAAGAAACCTAAAATTAACTACTTTAGAGTTTTTGGCTGTATTGTTTATATTCATAATAATAATAAAGAATATATTAGAAAGTTTGAAGCAAAAGCTTCAATGGGAATTATGCTTGGATATTCCCAAGTAAGCAAAGCTTATAGGGTTTATAACAAATCTACCTGTAAGATTGAAGAATCTGTGCATGTATCATTTGATGAGCATCAGATGTTTTACAAGGAGAAAGAAAATTCTCCTTCCTCCAGTTCATTGCAGGTACCTGATGCCCCTCAAGAAATTCTTCAACTATCAACTCTTCAGATCACTGAATCAGACAGTGATGAAGACATTGCTGAAGCAGTTGTTGTTCCTCCAACAGTAGATCAAATTCCTCCTGAGGAATTAATCCCAACTGTTGCTGAAGATCACATCCCACCTGCTGATATTGTCACACTTAGAGATCACCCCACATCTCAAGTGATTGGAGACATATCAACTGGTGTGCAAACAAGACATCAATTAAGACAGGATGTGATGCATGCTTGTTTCCTCTCACAGGTTGAGCCCCTCACCTTTAAAGATGCAGAGATAGATCCCCACTGGATCATTGCAATGCAAGAGGAGCTCAATCAGTTTGAGAGATGTAAAGTTTGGACTTTGGTTCCAAGACCTAAAGGCCAACTGATCATAGGCACCAAGTGGGTGTATAGAAACAAGTTGGATGCAAATGGAATTATAGTAAGGAATAAAGCAAGGCTTGTACCTCAGGGCTACAGACAGGAGGAAGGTATAGACTATGACCAAACCTTTGCTCCTGTTGTAAGGCTAGAAGCTATAAGGATCTTCTTGGCCTATGCAGCCTACATGAAGTTTAAAGTGTTCCAAATGGATGTCAAAAGTGCATTCCTAAATGGTGAGCTTAAGGAAGAGGTGTTTGTTGAACAACCACCAGGGTTTGTTTCTTCAACTCAGCCCTCACATGTGTTTAAGTTACAGAAAGCTCTATATGGACTAAAGCAAGCTCCCAGAGCCAGGTATGAGACTCTAGCTAGTTTCCTGTTAGAGCACAATTTTACTAGGGGAGTAGTTGATAGAACCCTTTTCGTCAAGCATCACAAGGACACAATCCTGTTAGTTCAGGTGTATGTAGATGATATTATATTTGGCTCCACTGATCCCAAACTTTGCAAAAGGTTCTCTGACCTGATGCACTCTAAGTTTGAGATGAGTAGTATGAGTGTGCTGTCTTACTTTCTTGGTCTCCAAGTTAAGCAAGATGCTGATGGTATCTTCATCTCCCAATCCAAATATGCCAAGGAATTGGTAAAGAAATTTGGGATGGATGATGCTTCAGCAATGCCTACACCTATGGCTACTAATGTAGTTATTGACTCTGATGATCACGGCAAGCCAGTTGATCAAAAGAATTATAGGGCCATTGTTGGTTCCCTATTATATCTAACTGCAAGTAGGCCTGATATAATGTTTGCTACATGCCTTTGTGCTAGATTCCAGGTCAACCCCAAGGAATCTCATCTGATTCTTCTAAAGAGAATCCTGAGATACCTGAAGGGATGTCCAGATCTAGGACTTTGGTACCCAGCTGAGTCAGAATTTGAATTAATTGGATATTCTGATTCTGATTATGCTGGTTGCAGAGTTGACAGGAAGAGCACCTCAGGAACTTGCCAGTTCCTGGGAGAGAGATTGGTCTCTTGGTTCTGTAAGAAGCAGGCTTCTGTCTCAACTTCAACTGCAGAGGCTGAATATATAGCAGCTGCTAGTTGTTGTTCACAGATCCTGTGGATTCAAAACCAGCTTGTGGATTATGGTTACTCACACAAGAACACCAAAATCATGTGTGATAGTACCAGTGCTATTTCTATTGCACAAAATCCAGTGCACCACTCTAGAACGAAGCACATTGAGATTCGGCACCATTTCCTGAGAGATTGTGTGGAAAAGAACAAGATCTGTCTTGAGTTCATATCCACTGAGTTTCAGAGAGGTGATATATTCACCAAGCCTTTAGATGAACAGAAGCATCTGTTCTTTTTAGTTCAATTAGGCATGATCAATGGACGAGACTAAGTGTGACTGTATCTGCCTATGTTGAAACTTGTTTGAAGATCGTCGAACGATGATCGAAGATCGTCGAACGGATCAAGTCTATCGTCGACCTCTGGTTGATGATGGCTTATCTGCCTGAAGATCGTCGACCGGCGTTCGACCATCGTCGAACAAGTCGAGCTCATCGTCGATCTCTGGATGACGAAAGCCTGTTGTTTGTGAAGCCAGAAATAGTCGAACAATGGCTCGACTACTCTGCTTCTGAGCCGATCGTCGAACGGCCGTTCGACTATCGGGTCAAGTATCTTTTTAATAGATCGACTATTTCCGGTCTGATATAAAGCCGATAGTCGACCTAGGTTAAAAGATCTTTTGTTTATCGTCGACGGAGCGTGTCTTTTCGCATTCTGCCTTCCCGCTTGCGATTTTCGGCCGTTTCGTCTTCTTCGTCTTCTCCATCTTTCTCCAGCGATTCTCCAGCAATCAATGGCGGTCTCTCCAGCAGTTCTAGCAGTTGTGAAGTTTGATGCTGGCTTTAGTGTTGATTTCGACGCGTTCAGTAGCTGCGATGCCGGGATCGTAGAAGTTCTTCAGCTTTGCCGGGATCAAGGACTCGAGAGGTTAATGTCTTCAAGGATTAAGATAAACATCCCAGAGATCAAGGAATGGGCCTTCACGTCGTCCTCCACCGACGACTCGATGACTGGTACCATCGGCGGAGAAGAGGTAATCCTAACTCCGGCCGTTCTAACTGATATTTTTGGTTTAATAAATGGTGAAGAGGATTATGAGCAAGATGCTCAAGAATTCAGAAGAATGTTAGTTGAGCTGGGACATGCTGAGGGCATTCCCACGAAGCTGCTCAAAGTAAATTTCCCTTTCAAGATCAAGTTTCTTGCTGAGTTGGTAGGAAAAGTGCTCCTGGGTAAGAACTCTGCTCATGATAATATCACAAGGCAACAATTCACACTGATGTGTGCGATTGTTAATCGGAAAAGGATAGATTGGGCAGCAGTGATGTTTGATTTAATAAGGAAAAAGAATGGTAAGAAGGAAGTTACCCTCGGAAGGGTTATTGGAATCTTCCTGAAGGAAAAATACCCCCAGCTGCTGAGTTCAACCGCAACAACCATTAACGCAAGCAAGAAGATGGATCCTAACCTGTTCTCTAAATGGAAGAGAACTTTTGTGAAACCCGCTCTCACAGGGGTTGCTCCAGCAACATCTGAGGACACTAGGACTGAATCAGTCACTCCTCACCATGTCGAAGCTGGCTCAGCTCTTCCCTCCTCCTCTTCTGCTTTGCTGTCTGCTTCAGTTGAAGTTCCATCAACTTCAGCTGAAGTACGACCTTCTTCCTCTTCTGCTCCAGAAACAACCACGGTTGTTCCTCTTTCCCCTCCAGCATCTCCAATTCCTTCTCATCAGACTAGGATATCTGCTCCTAGCTTTGATTTGTTAGGATCTGAGAGGATTCCTACTCCTCCTTTGTCTCCCATTCATTCCCCAGTTAATTCTCCAATTAACTCTCCTGCTCCATCTCCTATTCAATCCCCTGTTCACACCATTCTTCATCCCAGCACTACACCCATATCTGCTGCAGCTCCATCCACTTCACTTCCATCATCTTTTGAGATCACTCCTGAACTCATCTCCCGCATTGTGGAGTTGATTACCCCGTCAATCAAATCCATGATTGAAGAGGCAATCGCTCCCCTTGCATCCTCCATTGATATCTTAACTGCCTCCATCAAATCTCTTTCAAAATCTGCTGAGCCATCTTCCTCAAGGGGCCTGGTTTCAGTCTCCACTGAAATCAGGCAGGGGGAGATGTTCTATGAAGATGCCTCAGAACCTCCTGCCTCCCTTCCAGCTATAATAGATATTGTAATGACAGCTCTGGAAGAGTCTGCTCCAGCTGAGAAAGAAGTAGTTCCAGTGTTATCTGATAAGGAAATAGCTGATGGAATCATGCTATCTGAAATTGCAGTAAAAGTCTGCCTAGAAGATCTCACCACTCCTGTGGTTGCTAGATTCCTAGAAGGAATTATAACTTCATATCTAGATGAATCATGGGAGATGGTCAAGTATGAAGGTAATTCACTTATTCGATTTATTGACGAGTCAATTAATTTGCTTGCTAGTGAATACCTTGAAGGAATGATTATTGCTTATTTAGCAGATCTGTATTCATAATTCTACAGATTTTATTAGAGAGGATTTATCTGCTCAGATAATAGTAATTGTCTCAGAGGCTGCCCCAAGTGTTCCTGTTATCCAAGTAGATCCAGAATTGGAATCGTTTTTAGATGATAAAGAAGATGAGTCTGAGAATCAAGATGAAGTCAAAGATGACACTCCTGTTCTGAGTGTGGAAGAAGTACAAGCAAGAGCTGCCTGGGATCTAAGAGTACAGTCTTTGTTGAAAGAGAAAGAAAAGGAGCTGCAAGTTGAAAAGTCAACCATCTGGGATGACTCACCAGGGTTGGACTTAGATTCCCTTCTGGCTCTGGATACCATTGAAGAGGAAAGAGAGAAATCTGCTCTGAAGCTTAAAGAAAAGGCTGTTTCTGAAGCCTATGATCCGTATGAAAATCCTCCATCATCTCACTCTGATGATGAAGATGATTCTGATGTATCTGAAAATTCAAAGAGAAAGAAAGTTGTTCAAAAGAAGAGAAAAGCTGCTCCACCTCCTCCCAGTAAAGATAATGATACTCCTTATTATATTCTGAAGGGCATTGACCCTAAGTCAAAGGAATTTCAGCATTGGATGTGGTTCTCAAAGAACTAGCAGAAAGAAAGGAAAAGATCTAAAAGATATGATAGTCCTGGTTCAAGATGGACTCCCAGAGGTCCTCCTCCTCCTCCTCCAGGTGCAGGAGCTTCTGGTAATCTTTCTGCCAACCCTTCTGCCTCTTCAGGAAAATCTGCTCCATCAGCAAGATCTGCTTCGTCTCAGCATCAATCAAGGAAAAGTTCTCATAGCTCTTATGGAAAGTCTCATTCTGGCAGTCAAATGCATGAAGCAGAAGTGAAAGAACAAATTAAGGAGGTTGTGTATCTAAAGCCAACTCTTTCACCTCCTCCTTCTCCTAAGAGAAAGGTTTCAACTGTTGCACCAGTTCAGTCTGAGAAAGTTGTTTTAAAAGGTAAGTAGTTTACTTTGCTTTAAAATTCTAGCAAGAACCTTTTGCTAAGTTTGCTCCAATATCTTATCTAGATAAAGAATCTGATGCTGCTCCTCCTGAGCCTGTTTATGAAAGTCCAGAGCTAGATCCTAACTTTAGGATGGCTCGTTTTCACGAACTAGTTGGAGCAGCTCAAATAAGAAAAGCAAAAGCAGAAGGAAAAGATACAACTGGTTTAACCACCATGTCTGCTTACAGAAAGAAAGAGTTTGAAAAGTTCCAGGTCAATCCTGATGTATTTGACCCCTCAAAATATATGGAAAAACATCCTGAAGCAGTAGTCCCAAGAGCTGCAGAATTGAAGATCATTGGGGTGCAGGACTTGAAGCTGTCAAAGAAAGAATCTGATGATCCTCTAAGGAAAATCTCTTTTGTTCCTAGTTCCTCTGCCCCCTTGCCAGACTCTGTAGATTCTTAATAGTTTGATTGACTGCTGTGTTATATTTGTTTATTATCTATCTGGTTGATAATCTGCTAGTTATTTGCTATCTATTTCCTGTATTGTTTATAGTGTTCTATAGCTAGCTGTACGTTTTAGTTTTTGAAGGACTTAACTCAAATAGGGGGAGATTGTTGGTACCCTAGTTTGATTTGAGTTTAGTCCTCTCCTTTGTGCTCCTTGACCCAAGAATTATCTATGGTTAATGGTTAGTAGTCTAGCTGTAGAGTCCTCACTTTTCCAGATTGAGAATTTGGTTAAGTAGTTTGTTCGTTCGACTATCGTCGAACGCCGCTCGACTATCGTCGACTAACTGTTCGACGATCGTCTATCAGTTGTTCGACTTTCAGTCTGCGAGGATAGTTCGACTATCGGTTGATAGTTCGACTATCTGTGTGCTTTGATAGTTCGACTATCTGCTTGGATAGGTCGACTATCTGATAGTTCGACTATCTGTTGATAGGTCGACTATCTGTTTGGTTTTGATAGTTCAACTATCTGTTGATAGTTCGACTATCTGTTCTGCGTTGATAGTTCGACTATCTGCTGATAGGTCGACTATCTGTTCTCGCTTGATAGTTCGACTATCTGCTTTGATAGTTCGACTATCTGATAGTTCGACTATCTGTTGATAGTTCGACTATCTGTTCTCGCTTGATAGTTCGACTATCTGCTTTGATAGTTCGACTATCTGATAGTTCGACTATCTATTGATAGGTCGACTATCTGTTTGTTTCTGGTAGTTCGACTATCTGTTGATAGGTCGACTATCTGATAGCTCGACTATCTGTTGATAGCTCGACTATCTGTTTGTTCTTGATAGTTCGACTATCTATTGATAGATCGACTATCTGATAGCTCGACTATCTGTTGATAGCTCGACTATCTGTTTTGCCCTGATAGTTCGACTATCTGTTGATAGGTCGACTATCTGATAGTTCGACTATCTTCTGGTAGTTCGACTATCTGCTGTGATAGTTCGACTATCTCCTTTGATAGTTCGACTATCTGGATCGTTCGACTATCTGTCTGATAGTTCGACGATCTCCGTGCGTCGGTCGACGATCTCCGAAGGTCGTTCGACGTTTTCTGTCTGCCTTTATATTTTGTATTTATTTATTATATTTAATTAATTAATACATTATCTGGCATATCTTTTTGGCTGTTTTATGATAATATTTCCAGGCATATCTGCTCTATTCTTTTTGCCTGAGTCAAATCTTTTTAGATAAAGTTGTTTGTCTTATTAGCTGACATTATAAATTACTTTATCTGCTGTCAGCCCTTTATAGCCGTTAGACTGAAAAGTCTTCTTTTTGCTATAAGGAGTTTGTTTCTGATATGACTTTATTTAGTACTTTATTATCAAAATTGTTTCCTGCAGCTTCCTAGAAAAAGGGTTATTCCTTTTATAGAATGTTTCTGCTGCAGAGTTTGTTTTGTCTTCTTGATATTTACAGCCCAGGTCTCAAGTCTCAGAAGAAGACAAGTTATTCAAATTGAAGAGAGCCGTTGCTTGCTGATGTTATAAAAAGGACCCTTTGAAGAAGGATTCAAGCTAGCATATAGCTAACTAGTGATCCAGATATTTTCAAGCATTCAAGCCTTCATCAAGATCAAGCTTTCTGCTCTCAGCAATTTCCATCTAACTGAGAAGTGTTAAGATCTTCTACTCTTCTTCAACCTGAGTTCTCCTGCTTTCAGGAAGTTCAACCTCAGAGTTCTTTTGAAGAAGAAGAAGAAGAAGACAGCTGCTTGAAGATCTTTATTTTATTATTTATTATCTTCTTGTAGTTTTTCCTTCAGAACTTTCTGAAGAGTTTTCTGCACTGAAGCAAGACTTCACCTGGACATCTTTGAGCCAGGGGGAGCCTTGATTCTTTAGAGCTTTCTAGCTCAGTGCAAGTTTTTGTGCTTCTCTAATCTTTGTAAAATAGAGAAGACATCTTAACCTTCTTCCCCCTCTTGTACAGGGTTATTACTCCCTTCAAAAGTATCCCTTGGTGGCAGGGCACCTGATCAAAAACCTGTGCTTGGTTTTTAGACACCTGATCAAAATTCTAAAGGGTTTCTGGATCTACCTGAAGCAGATCGTGTTGGTGGCAGGGCACCTGATCAAAAACCTGAGTGGATTCCTACCGTGTGGGTAGAAGAGTGGACGTACCCAAGTTGTTTGGGGAACCACTATAAATTTCCTTGTGTCGTCTGGATTCACTTGTTTAATTCCTGCATTGTGGCTGTGAATAGATATAACTAGGATTGCTAGTTGTTGATTAGGTTTTCCAAGCCTTAACTGTAATTACAGTTAGCTTGAGTTTGTACACATCACTTGTGTTAGGATTTAAGGTTAAATCAATATCTATAATCTTTTCATTCCGCACTTCACTCCAAGGGAGTTGGGTAGACCATTAAGTTTTGTCTAGTGCAAAATTTGATAACTCTATTCACCCCCCCTCTAGAGTAGTATCTATCCCTTCACTTTCATAGTCTTCATGTGAGTAAGTGTACTCAGCAGTCCCCGAATTTCAATACGACACTTGTGTCCCCTAGCTACAATTCGATAGGTATACTTGCCTAGATGGATTGCTAGTTCAGTTGCTTTTATTTTCATCACGATTAGTAGACACCAAGTTTTTAGCGCTGTTGTCGGGGAAGCAACTTTTGTTGATATATTGAAAACACGAACCTATTACTTTTATCCTCATTCTTACAAATTAAAAATTCAAAAATATATATATCTATATATATTTATTACCGTTCTTAATAGAAACCCACATCACAAGTTTCCTACACCAAAAAATTCTCTCAAAAAGGGCAAAGCAACTTTAAGTGCCGCTATCTTGTCTAGTACCTTGCGAACCCTTCATCAGGTAGTCCTTGGGAAGTTTGGGAGCTAAAACATCTAAAAAAAATAATATTTTAATAAAAATAAAAGAAAAGAAAAAAAAACAAACAATACTTCTCTCTTTCTTCTTCCAGTGCATGACCCGGGGAAGTCCGTAGGTTATTTTGGACTTGGACCACGAAATTGAGCGTACTCTTTGGAGAAGATTGCGATTTCAAGGCCCTACTCTCCACATACTGGTTGAACATTCCGATTCATATTCTACCTTAAGAATGGAAATACCCAACCAAGAGGAAGTCGTGCAAAGGACTATGTCCCATTATGCAAGACCAAACCTGGAGGGTACAGAATCTAGCATAGTTCGCCCCACTATTGCTAACAATAACTTCGAACTAAAGCCTAGCATAATTCAAATGGTGCAACAGTATGTGCAGTATGACGGGCTTCAGGACGAAGATCCGAATGCACATATAGCTAGCTTTCTTGAGATCTGTGACACCTTCAAAATTAATGGTGTCTCAAATGATGCTATTAGGCTAAGATTATTTCCTTTTTCTCTTAGAACTAAGGCTAAGCAGTGGCTGAACACACTACCTAAAAATAGCATCACAACCTGGAATGAATTAACCGAAAATTTTTTGGCGAAGTATTTTCCGCCGGCTAAAACTGCAAAACTTAGGAACGACATTTCCGCTTTTGGACAAATCGACTCTGAAACCTTATACAAGACTTGGGAAAGATTCAAAGAATTATTAAGACGATGCCCACATCACGCGCTGCCTGTATGGTTACAAGTGCAGACGTTCTACAATGGGCTAAATCAAAATACAAAGCAAATGATAGACGCAGCTTCTGGCGGTACTTTAAACCATAAGACCCCGGAAGTAGCTCTTGATCTTTTTGAGGACATGGCCATGAACACTTATCAGTGGAATGTGCCTTGGTCCCGCCCGAACAAACCTGCAGGTATCTTTGAAGTTGACAACGTCTCCCAGCTCGCCCTACAAGTTGAAATATTAAACAAAAAGATAACGGAGATGACTGCTGCCTCCGCCCCTCAGGTATGGGAATCTGCAACTCCCCCTCCCCCCGAATAATTGGACTATGTTAACAACATGTCTAGAAACACTCTACATAATTTTTCTGCTCCTACTTATCCTGCTCCTGGTTTTTCTTTTCCGAATAGCTATAATCCTGGTTTACGTAATCACCCGAACTTTTCGTGGAGTAATCCCTCCAACGCAATACGTCCGCCACCACAAACTGATATTTCTACACCTCCACCACCACCTACCCAAAATTTTCCAAAACCTCCAAGTTTGGAGGAAATGTTTGCTAAATACATGAATATAAATGACGCCACCGTAAGAACCCTTGTCGGGACTGTTAAAAGTTTAGAAAATCAAGTAGGACAACTCGCAAAAATTATCTCTGAGCGACCCACCGGGTCTCTTCCTGCCAATACCGAGCCCAACCCAAGAGAGCAAGCGAAAGCTATGACTCTTTGGAGTGGGAAGCAAAGTTTTGTCATGGTTTGCACAGAGCCTGAGGCAAGCTCAACTCCCATTTAAAAAAAACCACCCTCTGCTGAAGAAGTTATCACCCCAGCTTTAGAAAAAGATCTCACTCCACCATCCATCTTTAAAAATAATCCAACCCCGCCATACCCTTCTGAACTTAATAAACAACGACAGGATGATCAGTATTCCCGCTTCCTGGAGATGTTCAAGCAGATCCACATAAATCTGCCTTTTCACGAAGCTATTTCCCAGATGCCGAAATATGCCAAGTATGTAACGACCCCATCCGTTACATGACGTATAGTAGAAGGTCCGGCCGGGGCCCCACACTATATGCCACAAACAGACGGTGAGGTCACAGGATAATACCAAACCATACACGAATCCTAACTCAGAGCATTCTAGCAGAAGCTTTAAGGTGTAAATTGAACTCTAACCAGGAATGTCCAATATATATAAACCACAGTTATATATACAACCACGGAATGTACAACAAAGGTTTGGCCTTAAGGCCTCACAGTTCCTCTTTCCATACAACATGGATTACAAACCTCGGCGCGCAGGCCGGCCATACATGAGGAAAAACAAAACAAACAAAATCATTTGCTCAGCCTTCAAGGGCTAGCCGCAGCAGCAGCAGCAACAACAGCAAGGGCTTCTGCCCTTTATTTACCACTTGGCTCTCCAGCACCTGCATAGGGACAAACCACCCAACCGGTGGCAAACAAGGCAACGGTCAGCATTCAGCTGACCCAATTATAACAATCCTACCCCTTTCTCGGGGCAGTCGCATCTTTCCCTGCACAGCATGGTATCATCAATAGCAACTACGTGCGCGCAGGCACGTTCAAGCCATCACAACCATCGGCCACACGGCCCGACAGTCCGTGCACTCAGGGCACATTCTTGGTGTACCGGAATACCAGGGTCAACACCACCGTCTACACGGTATTTGAGCATTCTAGTCTTTTCGGCGCGCGGGCCTAAGACTCTCATTAGGCGCTCCAACAAAACCCATAACCAGGCTTCCAAGTCGGACGGACCTAACGCAGGTACGGATCAGCCACCCCCCGTTGCTCAAGTCGCCGTGCCACCTCGAATACGGAAGTATCCATGGCAATTTATAGGCGCGGGTCGGTTTCACCTTTCCTGTTCGGCAATCTGCCTTTTCATCGAGTTGCAGCCCAACGGCTCAACCGCTCATAAAGTGGCAACGCACGGCCACAAGAGTTGCATCCAACCCTCTTCATTTCCTGGACTTCATCCAGTACTTCCTGCTGCACCAAGCAACAGGTAGGCACAAGGCAAACAAGCCATCATCACGGAGCCTTCTCCGATATGCAAACAAGCATCACCAATCCAGACTAGCATGTCCAGATGGGCTTCACACAGCATGCCTAGATCCGTACTCCAATTCCGGACTCTAACAAGGGGGACTTCACATATCTACCCCAAGGGACACCACAACCCACCGCACACTCGCAGGGAAGGGTTTTCCCTATGCAATGCAGAAAAGAAGGACTTCACATGTCCAAGAAGGGAGATCGTTACCCTTGTCGATCTCTTGGGAGCCATCGAAAACTAGCCGGTGAGAAAGAACCGCAGCAGCTTTGTCTTCACAACGCTGGCCTCGGATCACGAATCGGACCACGGGAGCTCCGCCGGTGGCTTGATCTCCTCCTCCTTCTCCTTCCTCCTCTCTCTTTCTCTCTTCCTTAACCAAATGAAGAATGACTTTCTTCATCAAGCCTCTGCTGATTAAATCCAGCCAGGAATCACCTGAGCCCTTGGATCCAAAGAGAGAAAATAAACGACCACGATTTTCCCAAAAACCCACTTTTTTTGGCTGACACGGCCTGTGACACGCCCGTGTCACAGGACGTGTACCCTTAAGCGGCACACGCGGTATTCGTACCAACTGATATTTACCAGAACACGGGCATCAACACGCCCGTGTCGAACCTGACACGCCCGTGTCAGTCATGAGACACGCCTGTGTCACCCCTGCCTCATTGAGCTCCAAACTCAACCAGCAGTACACGGGTAGGCACACGGCATCGGACACGCCCGTGTCAAATCTTACACGGCCGTGTTCAAGGCTTGGTTCCGGGCCGTGTAATCTTCTGACTCAGAACGCCTATTATTTGAGTGACACGCCCTGGGACACGCACGTGTCCCAGGCCGTGTACCTCCGACACGCCCTGGGACACGCCCGTGTCCCAGGCCGTGTAAACCAACCTACACCTCAAATCCATTTTTGAGACTTTTTGGGGTGTTACAAAGTATCTGAAGGATCTCCTCACCAACAAGAAGAAGTTAGAGAACCTTTCGCACGTCACACTAAACGCCGAGTGCTCTGCTGTTTTGACAAACGGTTTGCCGAAAAAGATCAGTGATCCGGGTAGTTTTTCTATTCCGTGTGTCTTCGGTGACCTTTTTGTCAAGCATGCATTAGCCTACTTAGGTGCGTGCATAAATCTGATGCCCCTCTCGTTGTTTAAAAAGCTAGGAATCGGTGGCCTAAATCCCATGCGGATGAGTATCCAGCTAGCTGACCGATCGGTCAAGTACCCGTTAGGAATTGTGGAGGACGTTTTGGTTAAAGTCGACAAGTTCATCTTCCCGGTGGATTTTGTCATTTTGGACATCGAAGAAGACGTCGAGGTTCCCCTGATCCTTGGCCGACCCTTCCTTGCCACCTCTAGAGCCATCATTGATGTGAGTAATGGTAAGCTCTTCCTTCGAGTAGGCGATGACGAAGTCACTTTTTCTATCACACCTTCGATGAAGAACACGTTAGCAAATGATGACTCATGTTTTTTCGTAGACACCGTAAGTGATGAATCCTCCTACTGCCTCTCCAACTTCGAAAAAGAGTTTTCTGATTTTTATTCCTACTCTCCTCTTCCCGCTGAATCGCTGCAAGGAAGCGATGAATCTTCTGATTGCCTTTTTGAATTTGAAAAAGAATTTTCAGATTTTTGTTCTTCCTCTTTTCTTCCAACTGAATTGCTACAAGAAGCTGTCTTAGCTGCTAGCCCCACCCCTTATTATGTTCCTTATAAAAAAATTTATGAAGATATTATTTTTGAAAAAGAAAGAATTTCTAAATCCTCTTATAAAGAACCCCCTACCCTGGAACTTAAAGAACTTCCTGAACACCTTAAATATGCTTTCTTAGAAAACGATTCCAAGTTACCCGTTATCGTTTCAGCCTACCTCACGGATACGCAAAACGAGAAACTTCTAATAGTTCTACGTAAGCATCGCCAAGCTATTGCTTGGCAAATTTCTGATATCAAGGGCATAAGCCCATCCTTCTGTACCCATAAAATTCTAATGGAAGATAATTCACGTAACTCTATTCAACCTCAGCGCCGTATAAACCGGAATATGAAAGAAGTAGTTAAGGGCGAGGTTATGAAGTTATTAGATGCAGGAATTATCTACCCTATTTCAGACAGTAAGTGGGTTAGCCCCGTTCAGGTAGTACCTAAAAAGGGAGGGATAACGGTAGTTAGTAATGAAAATAACGAATTAATCCCGACACGGACGGTGACGGGTTGGCGTATGTGTATAGATTATAGGAAATTGAATGATGCCACCTGCAAGGATCACTTTCCCTTGCCATTCATCGATCAGATTTTAGAACGATTATCCGGCCATAGCTTTTATTGTTTTCTCGATGGCCTCTCAGGGTATTTTCAAATCCCCATTTCTCCCGAGGACCAGGAAAAAACAACGTTTACTTGTCCCTTTGGCACCTTCGCATACCGAAGAATGCCGTTTGGATTGTGTAATGCGCCAGCTACATTCCAACGATGTATGCTCGCTATATTTGACAAGTACGTAGAAAGCATTATGGAGGTATTCATGGATGACTTTTCCGTGTTCGGTGATGCGTTTGATAGTTGTTTAGAAAATCTAGAAAAAGTCTTAGAACGATGTGAAGAAACTAACCTCGCCCTCAATTGGGAAAAATGCCATTTTATGGTGAGGGAAGGGTTAGTTTTGGGTCATAAAATTTCTGCGAGAGGTATTGAAGTAGACATTGCTAAGATAGAAGTTATCGAGAAGCTATCGCCGCCTACAAATGTAAAAGCTATTAGAAGTTTCCTAGGCCATGCAGGATTTTATCGCCGCTTCATAAAGGACTTCACAAAGATCACCAAGCCCCTTACCCATCTATTAGAAAAAGACGCCCCATTTATTTTTGATGACCTTTGCCTTGCTGCTTTCAATTAATAAAAGAAAAATTAATTAACGCACCAATTATGATAGCTCCGGTGTGGGACCTTCCATTTGAGATAATGTGCGATGCAAGTAGTTTCGCGGTGGGAGCCGTATTAGGTCAACGCATATCAAAAAACTTCCACCCCATCTATTACGCTAGTAAAACGCTCACATCTGCACAGGAAAATTACACCACGACCGAGAAAGAGCTCCTAGCTGTAGTTTTTGCTTTTGATAAATTCCATCCCTACATTACACTTTCAAAAATCATCGTTTTTACGGACCACTCAGCCCTCAAATATCTTCTTGCCAAAACAGATGCCAAGCCACGCATGATTCGCTGGGTCTTGCTCCTCCAGGAGTTTGACTTAGAGATCCGTGATAAGCGAGGAGCCGAGAACTTGGCCGCCGACCATCTGTCCAGATTAGACAATCCCTTTATAGAAAAATTAAATGAAAAATCTTTTAATGATTATTTTCCTGATGAGAAACTGCTTTCAATTAACGCATCTACTTCTCCTTGGTTCGCACACATCGCCAACTATTTAGTGGCTCGGGTGCTCCCAAAAGATTTCTCCTCTCAGCAAAAGAAGAAATTCTTTTCTGAGTTAAAGAACTATTTTTGGGAAGACCCGCATCTCTTTAGAGTCTGTGCGGATCAAATGATAAGGAGATGTGTTTCTTTTGAAGAAGGAATTGATATATTAAAACATTTACATGAAGGACCGACAGGTGGGCACTATCAAGCTGCTCGCACTGCTCACAAAGTGCTCAGCGCGGGTTTTTACTGGCCTAGCCTATTTAAGGACGCGCAAGTCTTTGTGAGTAGGTGTGATAGTTACCAACGGTCGTGCAACATTTCCAATAAAAATGAAATGCCGCAGAATTATTTCCTTGAGTGCGAAGTTTTTGACCTCTGGGGGATCGATTTTGTTGGTCCACTTCCTTCTAGCTTCGGAAATAAATATATTTTAGTTGCCGTTGATTATGTTTCACGATGGGTACAAGCCCAAGCTCTTCCTATGAACGACTCCCGAGTTGTAGTTATGTTTTTTAAAAAATTATTTTCTCGATTTGGTGCACCGCGAACCATCGTTAGTGATAGGGGTTCCCATTTTTGTAACGCGCAGTTTTCTAAAATCCTTACTAAATACTGCGTTACACATAAGATTTCTACTGCCTACCACCCCCAAACCAACGGACAAGTCGAAGTAGTAAATAGACAAATTAAAAGAATTTTAGAAAAGACTGTTTCGACTTCTAGGAAAGACTGGTCAACCAAACTAGACGATGCTCTATGTGCCTACCGAACAGCGTACAAAACTGCCCTCGGATGTACGCCGTATCGATTAGTCTATGGAAAATCATGTCATCTACCCGTAGAATTAGAACACCGCGCTTTTTGGGCCTTAAAATCTTTAAACCTCGATCCCCACTCTGTCGGTGACTTTCGAAAATTTCAACTTAATGAACTCGACGAGTGGCGCTCTTACGCCTATGAAAATAACAAATTTTATAAAGAGCGGTCAAAGCATTTTCATGACAAACACTTAAGGCACCCAAAAACCTTTAAGCCAGGTGACCAAGTTCTTTTGTACAACTCTCGTTTACGTTTATTTCTGGGTAAGTTAAAATCACGATGGTCTGGGCCCTTTACTGTTTCGAAAGTATTTTCGTATGGAACTGTTTTGATTTCATACCCTGATAAGGGTAATTTCAATGTAAATGGTCAGCGTCTTAAACTATATTTCTGTGGTGATGTCAGTCCTAACTGTGTTAACTCTATCCTCCATGATTTGATTCTCAAACATTTTAAAACTCTGTTTTATAATTAGAACTTTGAACATTATTATTTTGGACAAAATATATTGGGACAGCAATATTCTTTTGATGCGTCGAGCTCAAACGACGCTTTAAACAAAGGGCGCTCTTGGGAGGCAACCCAAGTGATTTTTTTTGTTTTCTTTATTTTACACTTTTTTTTGGTTTCCCCGGATGACTATAACAAGCCAAAGCTCCTGCAATCACTCGCTCCAACGCTGTTGAATCTATCTTAAAGTCCGAAGAAGATTTTGCTAGAAGTGCCAAAGCGCAAGCATGTGGGAGAAGCATCAATCAACATTCGCGACGCATAAATCCGGGGAAGTACCTGTTTTCAATTCTGTACTTTCATTCCTGTTTCATTTTCTCTCTCTCTCTCTCTAACCTCCTTTCTCCATTGAGGACAATGTCCATTTTAAGCATGGGGGAGGATTTCCTCCTTCATTTTGCTATTCGTGTATATATTTGTTTTTTACTTTAATAGTTTAAGCAAGAGTGCCCCTCGCTTTTTGCTTTGTTTTTCCCAAAATCCCATATAAACAACTTAGCTAATTATAATATTTTTAAATCATTTTTTTTAATTATGTTTCACAAGTAAAATGTTGGCCATGCTGTGTTTCTAATTCACGGTAGCATGTTAATATTGAAACATTTTTTTTTCTAAATTTTTTTTTTATGGTTTTCATCCTTTATTTACTTTACTTTCACGAAAATTCATCATCCACTATTTTCCTTTTCATAATTTTTGTAATATCAACCTCTGATTAGAGTAGTAGATGTGAACGATCCAAGTCGCCTTTTATTTCTTTTTTCAAGATAATTTCATAAATCTTTCTTTATTATCTAAGACTTGTTTTTTGAAAATTTTCAAATTTATGCTTTAAATGAATTTAAAAAGCATGAAAATGATTTAGGCCGTTTTTGTTTTCGTTTGAGCCTTCTTGCCAACCTAAAATACTTTTACTTTTAGTAAGCCACTTTTGATCCTTTTTCTACTTTCAATTGATAGCTCCACTTACCATTTCATTTTTACCAAAGCCAACTTTCCCAACCTATCTAATCGCACTACACTTTTTTGAATTTCAATAAAAATTTTATAATCATGATAGGTTGTTTTGTGATATTCATGAAGAAAATTTTGAAAAAAAAGTATGCTCAAAAGAAGTGTTTGATTTTTGGCCAATTTCAAAAAGAAAATAAAAATATTATGGCCTTTGTTTTTGAAAAAAAAAATGGAAAAGAAAAAAAAAATTTGTTATTTTGTTCATTATAAAATTTTTGAAACTCGTTGTTTTAGTTTAGTGTAATTTTAAGCCTCCTTGTTTATCTTTGAATTCAACTCCTAATCATAATCCTAAACCAAACATTTCAGTCCTATTAAGTCCTTTTGATTCATGCTTTTTATTTTTATTAGCTAAGTAAAGAGGAAAAGTAGACTAGTAAAGTTTTGGATTTAAATGTAGATTTTTGCTATTTGATTGATATGGTTATAATTTGCCTCTTGGATCTAGTAACAACTCAATGCATTTTTTTATCTGGTTGAGTTGCTTAAAGAATTTTTGTTGAAATTTTGGATGATTCATTTTCGTTAGTAAAGCTTATAAATTGTAAACCATGTTTAAGTAATTGTTTTAGGTTTACGTTTCACGTTCTCCCTACTTGGAATTTCGCATGATACTTGTGTTCACATAATTAGAATTCTCCTAATTAGTCACCTGTTATTTTAGCTAGTTTTTATATCTTTGCTTGGGGATAAGCAAAGCTTAAGCTTGGGGGAATTTGATAGTTCGTTTTGTAGCCTAAACTATTATGGTATTTTCTAGCTTTCAATTTACAAATCATGTCTTGTATGCTTATATTTTGATCCCTTTTTGTATATATTATTATCACTAACGTTTTTCCTTCTTTTTGCAGGTTTTTACAAAGTTTTGCTGTTACACGCCCCATGGTCACGCCCTCCTAGGGCGTGTACCTAGGGCGCGTAACCCAGTGGAATGAAGAAAATGGTCCGAAGACAGAAGACAAAGATTTCCATCCGACACGCCCCCGTCACGGGCGTGTCACATTCAACACGGGCGTGTACATAGGGCGTGACCCGCATTTCCGCAAAATTCTCCGCCGCAAGCGCATTTCCATCCTTCACCAACAAGTCACGGGCATGTCTTCCTAGTCACGGGCGTGTACCGAGGGCGTGACCTACAAAGTTCAAAGTTTTGGCGCCAGCAGCAACTTTGACTTTTCTACCAGAAGACACAGGCGACACGCCCCAGACACGAGCGTGACGAAGGGCGTGTCACCCCAAGTTCCGAGAAAAATAAGCTGCCAGCAACTGTTTCCTGCCAGAGTTATTGCGTCGCTTTCGTACCTAACTCGACACGCCCCCGACACGGGCGTGATGGAGGGCGTGACTCGGCCGAAAAAATTCTATAAATAGAAACCCCTCTCCTTGAGCCCAGCATCCAGATTTAGGAGGAGTAGTGCTGTCACTTTAGTTTTTCATGTCTTAAGCTTTTCTCTTCCCCTTTCTCATTTCAAGTAATTACGTTTTTTTATGCAAGCCCTTTTAGAATTTTTGTACTTCCTTTTTACAGTATTTGTAAGCATCGTAGAAGGTGTTCTTATAATATCTGTGTGCCCTACTTGTGATTCCTCTTCATTAAGAAATAAAATAGTTCGCTATTCTCTTTCCCTTCTGCTCGGTGTTAGTTTTCATATTATTAATATGATTTTCATTTTCTATACCATGAGTAACTAAATCCTCCTTGTACTCGATCTTGATGATCCGAGGTTTGAGAGATTAAGTTATGATGCTTTAATTTTACCTTTTATTTTTAGGGTTTAGCCTTGAATTACTCTTGATTTCTTTTGGGTTGGAGATATATCATCGATATATACTCTCCGCCTTAGCTTTCATGCTTGGCTAGCCGAGAGGCCGATAGTTTGAAGTGAGCACTCAAGAGGATAGGGATTTGTATGCACCCCTCGAGAGAGGCAGTCGTCCAAATCTCCCGGATTGGAGTAAAATCTAATAGAGGGTTTCACCGCGTAAAGCAAACTTTAGGCCTCCGATTTAGACGAAAGTCGGTCGGACCTTCCTAAACTCAGTTGGGCACGACTTCGAGAGAAGTGTGCTTAAGCTTTAGGAACCTCCGCGGTCAAGAAACTTTTCCCTATTAAGTTTAGGTTTTTATCGCATTTCTTTATTAACTCTAGCCGAGGTGATTCTTGATCGAGTGCATTTCCATCCCATTGTTTCAACCCTTTATCGTAATCGCTTCTAATAGCTCTTTAACTTACTGTAGTAGTTCTCTTTCCAGCTTTAGCTGTATCTTCTTTCGTAATTGCAATTTACTTTTTAACCCTCAAGTTTTTCATTCGATAAAATAATAGTCTTCATGTGAGTAAGTGTACTCAGCAGTCCCCGGATTTCAATACGACACTTGTGTCCCCTAGCTACAATTCGATAGGTATACTTGCCTAGATGGATTGCTAGTTCGGTTGATTTTATTTTCTTCACGATTAGTAGACACCAACACGGGCGTGTCATAGGGACGTGTCCTGGTCTGGCAGGGGCGGTTTCTTTTGCTGCTTAAGGCACACGGCCTGTGACATGGGCATGTCATAAGCCGTGTTCAGCCCCGGAAAGTGATTTTCAGGGCGATTTGTGGTTGTTCATTCCCTTCAAATAGGATTCAATGGTCCTGATATCTCCTTGCTGTTTTAAGGCCAGGAGTTGAGGGTCAAACTCTCATTTCTCTCAAGTCTTTCTCTTTCGAAAGAGTTAGAGAGTGGGGAGAGCAAGGAAGGAGGAGGAGGATCCGGCCGCCGGTGGAGCTTTAGAGCCCCGAATTACGAGCTGAGTCCAGGTCCGTGGAGGAAAGGCTGTTGCAGTGTTTTTCATCCGGCTAGTTTTCCATGGCTCCAAAGAGAACATCAAGGGTAAAGATCTTCCTTCTTGGGCATGTGAAGTCCTTTTGGCATGTGCATAGATTTCCCCCACAAAAAGGTGGATGATTAAGGGATTTCCATTGGGTTGATTCTTGAAATCCCCAATAAGTCTTGCATATAGATCCGGAAATGTGTAGTATGGAATAAGCATGTCGTGTGAAGCCCATCTTGACAGGTTGGTATAGATTGGTGAAGTTTTATTTTGCGCACCGGAGAAGACTCCGCATTTATACGAGTAGTTTTTGGAGTCGATGGGTTGTTCCTGTGAAGTGGAGTAACAGGAAGTACTGGAATGGGGATTCCAGGAAAATACCCTCGTAATTTTTGTGATGTATGCTATGGAAAGACCAGTTTTATGGCACTACAGGATGTTGCACAGTTTGGGTTGAGTTTGGGTGCAGAAGAGAGAGCTTCTGCAGAACTTGCCAAGCGATCGCGAGGAATGCTGACACTAGCACCCCTTTTGGATTGTGAAGCAAGTCCTTGGTCGACAGTATGGCTATTGTGAGCTGCGAGCTCTTAAAAGGCTTCATGCCAAACAGATAAGGGGATGCCGACCCATGTCAGTCTAGACATTTAATTGGCGATTTAAGCAATAGGCAAGGGCTGAACTGTATCCACATTACGATTGTTTAACATGCGTGCCTGGAATATTGTCTTCCATCAGGTTCACATAATGAGAGTTTTAGGCATGCACGCCATTAAGACTAAAGTCTCCGGTTATAGGCTGTGGAGCATAATGCTCAAACTTTACCATTGGGTTTCAGACCTTGAACGGTGGTGGGACCCTGGTTTTCTGGTACACTAAGAATGTGCCCGGAGTGCACGGAGCATCGGGCCGCATGGCCGACGTTTGTGATATATTGATTGTGCGTGAGTGCACATTGTGTGATATATCTGCTTGTGAAATGATATGCATGCAGGGAAGGAATACCACTGCCCCGGGAAAGGGGTAGGGTCATTATAAATTGGTTAGCTTAATGCTGACCGTTGCCTTGTTTGCCACCATCTTGGTGGGCTATCCTTGTGACGGTGCTGGAGAGCCGAGCGGGAAATAGCGGGTTGATGCCCCTTCCGCTACTGCTGGACCTCGAAGGATGGGCAAAGAACTTTATTATTTTCATGTGTGGTCGGCCTGCGTGTCGATGTTTGTAATCCACACTTGTGAATTTTAACTGTAAGGCCTTATGGCTAAACTTTTATGTATTTGGTGTATATTCCTTCGGGGTTATATATAAATGTGGTTGTTTATATATAGTGGACATTTGTGGCTGTTGAGTTCAATATTAACTTTAAATATTTCGCTGGTATGCTCTGAGTTAGGATGCAAGTATGTTTTGGTATTAACCTATAACCTCGCTGCCTGTTTGGGGCATATTGTGTGGGGCCCTGGACAAACCTTCTATTATATGTTATTTAATGGATGGGGTCATTACAATTTGGAATCATTTTTTCTCGGTCTTCCTCTTTTGAATTCATGGTCAAATTTTTTTGTGGGGTGGCGAGCACATGTAAGTGCGACCCGCTTTAACATTAATGAACTCAAGAATGTCCACTAAGGAATGCAAATACACCTGTTTGAGGAACCTGTGCGTTCCTATATCATTGTTATTTCTTATGCAAGGTCGAGAAAGTGTGTCTTGTTGACCTATGGGTGACTCGTAGTGGTGTGGGGCAGTCTAAGCCCTAGCATTCTGATGAGAGTGTGACACCAATTGAGGTGCCTACCCCTGCTTCTACGAAAATAGTACACTTAGTTGCTGAGGCGCTGTTTTCACTTTGAAAATGCTAAAATATATATGATGCCTTGTTTGCAAAGATGGAGAAATGCATCCCTTAGTAAGGGGTGGGATCGTGATAAACAGGTCAACAAAATGCTTACCGTTGCTTTGTTTGCCACGTTTTGGTGGGCCCTTTTATGCAGGTGCTGGAGAGCCAAGTGGAAAGTAGAGGGTTGAATCCCATGTGCTGCAATTGGCTGGTCCTTGAAGGCCCGAAGGAGAACATTTTACTATTTTCATGTGTGGCCGGCTTGTGTGTCGAAGTATGAAACCACTTGTTGTAAAAAGGAAACAATTGTAATAAGGCTACGTCCAAAACATGTGTTATATGTATATATATCATTCCTGTTGTGTAGTGGACATTCTTGTTCAGTATGGGTTCATAAACTAAAATGCTCTGAGTTAGGGCGCGTTCATAAGCAAACTTGGATTTGTAAACTTGTAATCTCCTTACCTGTCCGTCGTATATGACGTCGGGCCCCGGCCGGACCTTTTGTCATATGATATACGATAGATGGTGGCATTACATATCTACTTTCCCCATACACTTAACTAGTAGTGAGCTAGATTCGATTAAATTCTGTATCCTCATCTCTTTGGGCTTACACCTTAGATCCCTCAAGATCTAACAACTCAGAGTGAATCTCACTCCTACAACTTAAACTGAATACAGTCCTACCTCAGGCACATATGCCCAAAACTCAGAGTTAAGCAACTCCTACCTCAGGATCAACATCCCTACACTCAGAGTTAAGTAACTCCTACCTTAGGCTCAACATCCCTACCTCAGATCCACTCCTGAATCCAACCCACTCAGGGACAGCAGCTCTAACCACTCAGCCTTTATAACATAGGCTAACATCTTAGATCACATAGTGATCCTACTGTTTGAATAAAGTTTTGTGGTGATATACTCCAGAGAAATAAACCTCTAAGTCAGCTTCCTAGACAATATAGGAACATCCCTAATTCTTCACAGCATAAGAAAGTAAATCTTCAAAGTTATTTTGCTTGTGCTGAAAAGAACTGTTGCAAAGCACCGCTCCTTCAAGCTTAAGTATATTTGAATTTTAATGCGGCAACCTTGAAGAAAAACAAAAATAATAGTGAGTGCTCTGCTAGCTGAACCTTACAGAAAATTAGTGCTTGAGTTCTTGCTGAAGACTTTTGAGAGTTTTGGCTTCAACAACTTCAACCAGCAAAAATAATAATCTCCTCATTTTTTTTCTTTTTTTACTGTATCGACCTTTATATCCCTAACTGCAACAGCTCTTTAATCCGTATGGGTAAGTGGTATGGGCAGTTATAAATTAACATTATCATTAACTGCATTGTGGAAAGTATGCAGCGCCATTTGTCCTTTAGCGCTCAAAACCCACTTAATTTGAATTGGGGATGGCGTCAGCATGACTCAGTGCTTGTGGACTTAGCAACATTCACTACACATTTTGCATAGGCATTGAGTGAAGTCTTGTGGCTCAATGCATCTAAACTTTAAATGTTAACTGCTAAAGAATTGAGTGGTATGTCTTCACTCAAGGCAAAAACACTTAGCTTAATACTATCTAACTTCTGATGCATTGAGTGTGCCTTCATCACTCAATGTTGTTGTCTTTAATAACTTAACTAATAAGGTAATGAGTGAACCTTCATCACTAAATGCATTTGTAATTAACAGAATCCTTTTTGTTGATGGCGTTGAGTGAAGCTTTTTAACTCAACGCTTATGGACTTGGCAGTTATCCTAACAGCAGGCGTTGAGTGAATCTTCTACACTCAATGCTTTTGGACTTGTACAGAATTTCTGATTGAAGGCGTTGGGTGAACATTCTACACTCAACGCTTCTAGACTTAGCTGCTTTCTTTTGATTGAGCGTTGAGTGAGCCTTCTTCACTCAACGCTTTTGTACTTGGACAGATTTTCTTTGAGTAGACAATTAGTGAATAGACTTCACTCAATAGTTCTGTACTTTGCTAGATTTGAGTCCAGTGCCACTGAGGCTTTGAATGACTAAGCTTTTGTCAATGCTTTTAGGCCCCTGACATTGAGTGATGTGTACTCACTCCATGATTCTAAACTTAAGGCAAATTTTTACCTCTCTATAGTATCCTGTCTTAAGTCCAACTAAACTTCTGACCCTCTCAACCTATCTAATCAATGAATAGTGGAAGACTTGCATATATTGAATTAGAACACATATCTAATACCTACATGTATATACTATTGAATTGTTGGTCTTCTTCAAATTTGGGACATTATGATCAATGGATCCAATAATCTCCTCCTATTTGAAGAAGTCAGAACCATAGTCAATGATATAAACTATCTCATAGAAAGGATAAAATCATAGAATTGAAGAGCATTAAATAACATACAACCAAAATTTGATTAACACAAAATTTGATAATTATAAACAAAAATGTGTGCCAACAATAATGTTTCATACCGCTAAGGCCCTAAGGAATCGATTATAAATATCATTATTAGGCATCAGTTTCTTTAATGACTGCCCATACTAGGCCTTTTTGCAACCTTCTCATCTGCTTCTATCTTCTTTTGTCTTTTCCTTTCAAAGTAGTTGTATGTCTTTGGAGTATCTGACTGCACAGTACCAGCCTTCTCATCCTTTCAAAATTTTCTCATGATCTCTTCATTTCTTTCAAGTTTAGCCCATTCTATGGAGTTGTACAGTTTACTTCTATCAGTTTTGTTTTCATTAATTTGATCCCAAGAAGCCAAAATAATAGTCCTAGATTCAGGACTCCACATTTCAAAATCAGGCATGGACTCCTTCTCTTCTCTCTGTCTCTTCTTGATTTGTCTAGTCTCAATATCTTCCCTAGCAGTAACCTTTCCATTGTTTTTAGATAGTTATTGAGTGGTGGGGATGAAGGTTGGAACATTTCCATCAATAGTTTCAGAAATATTTTCAGCTCCATAATTTACTATTTGACCTTTAGGAGTAGCAAAATCATCAAATATAAAAGGATCTAGGCCTAGTGATCCTCTAATAACATTTGAAGTCCAAATTGTATTTTTTGTACTAGACTTAATCATTGATTTCTCCTACTTTATGACTTTTTCAAATATGACTCTAGTTAGGAGTCCTTTGTAGAGGATGTATTTTCATCCAAATAATTGACCTTTGGTAATTTGATTCTTAACCTCTAGCATGTGGTCATCTAAGTACCGAGTACATGTATCTATTCTTCTTTCTAGAATGACTTTGTTTGCTTCCATGATTTACTTTTGTAGTGTATGCACCATTTCCATGTTTCCTGAGGTGATGTTTTAATTCTCTATGATGTCATTTTACTTTTTCATAATCTCAGCAAGCTTTTCTTCAGTATATGTAACAGCTAGAGTAGCTCTTTTAAAGAATGCAACTGTATTAGCTTTGAACAGATTCACCTCAAATATTATAGATTGATCTCAGTGGATAAATATTGTCTTAGTTTTTTGATAGAATCATCCACATAGTGTTCTATTTGCCTCCCCTAGTCATCTAATAGTTCTTTTAATTGAGACAGGAAGGAGGAATACATTACATCAGCGTGTTGCGATGTCCCTTTGAAGCAGACATCTTCATCATCCCTCCTTATATCCCCCTTATCATCTGAGTCAGTCACTTTAAACTCAGAGGATTAATCAAGAATATCAACAATAGGCTCATCAACCTTAGATAATTCAATCACATTTTTAGTGATTGAGCAGGGAGCTCTGTATGAATCTCCCCCTAAGTCAGTGCACAATCAAGATCAACTGTAGGTAAATCAGCATCAGCCCTAAGAGCATCTTCCTGGACTAGTTCTTGATCTTGCTCCCCCTCAATTTGAGCATTGGAGGGAAGCAGCTGAGATTCAAAAGGAATCTGACCTATTCTTTCTTGTAGGTTATCCAGGAAAGAGTTTGGTCTTCTAGACTAACTGAACATTGACCTTGCTCCCCCTTAGTAGGAGCATATACTCTAAGAGTCTCCCCCTCAATATCTATACAAATGTTGTCCGCAATAACATCAACTAATTTCTTAGCAGTTTCTATTGGAGTGTCTTCAGATTAATAAACATTGCTTGGTAGAATTCTGGTAGTAGGTCCTGATGACATAGACACATGAGCACTTACATCTCTTCTGATCTCAGCAGTTTATTCATATAGTTGTTGGTCATGAGGCTCTTCACCTCTTCTCTCAGAAGAGCTACATCCAGAGCTCTCTTCAGTTATTGTAACCACTTTCTTTTTCTTGTTTTTTCAGCTTGTAGTTAGTGTGGGAGCAACACTCTGTCCCACCTGTCAAACATCCTTGAGTCAATTTTCCTAATATGATGTATCTTAAGCTCCTAACCTCACATTGAGGATCCCTATAGGCGAGCTCAATAATAATAAGGAGAGTATTCTACCCAAGTTGGGTTCTTGAATACATTCCACTATCCACTCAAAGAGAATCTTCCGCAGTCAGTTTTCTTTGACAGATTTACTCTGGTCATCATCTCAAACATCTTTCTTGAAGTCTTGTCATACAAGCCAATCTTGTAGATTAAAGCATTGCATATGACATCTTCCAAGAACTTCCCTTTCAGGTTCATCTCTTTTCTCATGACAGAACCTGTGGTGTGCTTTGACAAGCCACACCATTTAAGTATTAACTTAGCATCCTCAACAAAAATTTCATCATCTTTATTTGAGGGCCCAAACTTAGTCAGTTTTAGAGCCTTGCTCAACCTCCTTGAGGAAATCTTGATTTTGTTTTCACTAATATATGTCTGGACGCATTGGTTTTGGTTTTCATGTCAGTTTTTTATATATTGGGGGATATATCGGGGATATTTCATATATCGAATTTTAATATTTAATTAATTATATATGTAATTAAATATTTAATCTTCTTATAAGACGAGTCCAATTTGGCATTAGCGTATAGTTCCAACGCTTCTCTTTTCCATATGGAACAAGGTTCAGACAGAACAAATTTTAGGTCGGTGGCGATATTCAGTAAATGAAGAGCTAGCTATACTTCTTGTGGAGCATCCTTGAATCCATTCCTAATGATTTCAGAGCCCTTGAATAGGAAACCTGCACTTTTGGGTGCCATTGATTCCTTGAGTTGTCGGAGAATTGATGAACTTTGCTCGAGAATACTTTAGTAGGGATATAGTGAGTTGAATAGGGCAATGAACTATGTGTTTTATCCTAGACACACATTTTTATTTATAGTTACCCATATTTGAGAATGTGGAGCGGCGCGTACCTGTCATGATTTACACGTTTCGATCAACGACAAAGATTAATCCTGAGAATTAGCTTTAATCTGATCCGCTAGATTAAATGCGTTGATTGCACTCGATGCACTCGATGCCATCAGTTGTTTCAATGCTTTCGATGCCCGAATAATTAGCCCATTTCTTTATTGAATACATGCAAAAGGTTAATCCTCCAAATGCACAAATACATGTAAGCATAATGATTCCACTCCAAGTTCAACATATCTAACTAACTTGGGCTCATATAGAGGCATAGGATATAAACCACTTATTTGTCTGTGGGGATAAACTCAAGACTGATGTCTTCCTTCTTAACATGCTCTCTACTGAAATGATATCTAATCTCAATGTGCCTTGTCCTGCTATGAAGATAGGGTTCTTAGCAATTGAGATAACATTATATGAATCATAATACATAGGAGTTTTACTTAGCTTAAGATTATAATCCTAGAGTTGATGTTGAATCCATAGTAGCTATGCACAGTAACTCCCAACTGAGATGTATTTTGATTCTGTAGTGGAGATGGCTACACTAGTATGTTTCTTGTGCTTCATGATACCAGTCTTCTCCCTAGAAACTGACAGGAGCAAGATGTGCCTTTCTTGTCCTCTCTACAACCTGCCAAATCTGCATTTGAATACCTTGTTAGTTCAAAATCATTATTCCTAGGATACCACAGACCAAGATCAGGTGTGACCTTGAAATACCTCAGAATTCTTCTAGTAGCTTAATAGTGAGGCTCTTTAGGGCATACCTAGTACCTAGCACATATATATTTAGCATACATAATGTCTGACCTATGAGTAGTTAAGTAGAGGAGGCATCCAATTATTCCTCTATACAAGGTTTCATCAATAGGTTTCCGAGTCTCATCCTTGTCTATTGACATGCTTGACCCCATAAGAGTTTTTATGATGGAGTAACTCTCCATTCTAAACTTTTTGATTAACTCCTTGGTGAACTTAGGCTGTGAGATAAATAATCCATCCTCTGACTGTCTAACCTTGAGGCCCAAGAAATACTTGAGTTCACCCAAACAACTCATCTCAAACTGATCTTGCATAAGTTTGGCAAACTTCTTGCAAAGCTCATCATTAGTAGAGCTAAAAATTATGTCATGTACCTAAATTTGGACAAGGATTATCTTTCCCATGACTTTCCTCAGAAATAATGTCTTGTCTATCTTCCCCCTTGAGAATTTGTTCTCAATGTGAAAGCTAGACAAAATTTCATACTATGCCTTAGGGGCCTATTTTAACCCATATAAAGCTTTTCTTAGCTGAAATATATAATCAGGAAAGTTAGGATTAACAAAACCTGAGGGCTTCTCAACATAGACCTCATCCTTTAGGTCATCATTCAGTAAAGTTGACTTAATATCCATTTGGTAGACCTTAAATCCTTTGTATGTAGCATATGCAAGGAATAGTCGTATAGCCTCTAGTCTTGCAACAGGTACAAAGGTTTGATCGAAATAAAGACCTTCCTCTTGCTTGTATCCCTTGGCAACAGGTCTAGCTTTATTTTTGATGATAACACCATTCTCATCAAGCTTGTTTCTATAAATCTATTCAGTTCCAATGATGTTATGTCCATAAGGTATGACAACCAGCTTCTAGACATTGCATCTCTTGAACTGGTTCAGTTCTTCTTGTATATGCACAATCCAAAATGGATCTATGTTGGCATCTTTAAACTTCTTTGGTTCAACTTGAGATAGAAAACTTGAATATATTGCTATGTTGAGGCTTTTACTCCTTATTGTAACACATTCACCTGCATTTGCAATAATTAGATCTCTGTGATGATCTCTCAAGTGTCTAATAGCAATTGACATTTTGTCTTCAGTACTTTGAGCTTCAGTTCTGGAGCCTAATGATCTTCATCTATGTCTAATCCACCTATACCTTCTTCTAGAATGACCACACTCTCATCATCTTTTTTGTTCAGTAGGAGGTATATCACAGATGCTCACCTTGTCCAACTTTAATTCTGCACCTGCATATCTAGAGGAGTTTGACAGCTCACTATGAATCATAGAAGACTCATCAAATACTATATTGATAGACTCTTCTACAACATGATTATTAAATTTGTAGACTCTATAGGATTTTATTTGGTTGTTGTACCCAACAAAAATTCCATTATAGGACTTGACAACAAATTTTGTCAAGTAGAACTTCTTATTATTAAGCACAAAGCATTTGCTTCTAAATAATCTGAAATAGGTAAGATTTGGTTTTATTCCTTTCATAATCTCATAGGGAGTCTTCCTGTGGTACTTTTTGATAGTGACTCTATTTTGGACATGGCAAGAAGTGTTCACTGCCTCAGCCCAGAAATATTCTAGGAGAGATGTGTCACTGCGCAATGTCCTTCCAGCCTCTATGAGAGTCCTATTTTTCCTCTCAGCTACCCATTTTGTTGGGGTATTCTTGGAGAAGAAAACTCCTGAAATATTCCTTGCTCTTAACAAAACTTTGTCATGCCTTTAGATTGTTATTTTGTGTCATGGTCACTTCTGATTTTGACTACAGAACAGTTCTTAATTTTCATTTTGAATTTGCCTAACAATGGTCACAAAGCTATCGAGGGTTTCAGACTTTTTCTTAAGAAAGAATACCCATGTAAATATGGAAAAGTCATCAACTCTCATAAGAGTGTAGAATTTCCTACTTAGACTATGAACTAACATATGATCAAATATGTCCATATGCTGAAGGTAAAGATACCTCTCAAAATCCTTGGCCCCAAAGCTCTTAAAGGAGGCCTTTGTCTGTTTTCTATTTTAACATGCAGTGCAAATGCCCTCTTTTGTGCATTTTAGATTGGGTCCATTTCTGATCAGCTCTTCACTAAAGAGCTTGCTGATTGCCTTGTAATTCAATTGAGCAAGTCTCTTGTGTCATTGCACATAATAAGAGCCTTTCACATTTGCAACATGATACATATGAGAGTCTGAATCTATATATAGGAAATTAAACAATAAATATTTCCACACCTAGTGCCTATCAAAATGACCTATTGGTCACTTGACCTTTTGATCAGACACTTATCCTTGTGGAAAACAATGACATAGACAATATCACAGAGTTGGCTTATACTAATCAGATTGTTTTGCAATCCTTTCACATAAGCTACTTTTGAAATAGATACCATGTCATTGGTAATCATATCATAGACTTTGTTAACTCTTCTGTCTGAACCTCCAAAGTTGATTTTAGGTCTGTTGAAACCGAGAACTCGGTCTCTTGTGGAGTTCACCCTTGGGGAAGGGGTGATCACGCACCTACTTCTCTCCTGCAAGCAAAATGACATGGAAAAAGAATAGGGAACTGACCTAAGGGCTCGGCGCGGAGGACCCACCACACACCCGGAAGATCTCAGAGCGCTTCCCCTCCTTAGCCAAATGTCGGGCTAAAGTACCTTAAAAAGCGCTAGAAGACTGGGAGATAAGTGTGCATGCCTTCTGATGTGCCCCTTGGGTCATATTTATAGATTTCTAAAAATAGTTTGCAAATAGCCAACCTCCGCTATTCTGAACAGCTATGTGCAACCAAATTGGGTCTGCCAATAGCGTAACTCCGCTGTTTGAACTGGCTATTGGCAGGCCAGCGGGGGGAAAATTGTAAAAACACTTCACAGATCATTGGGAGAGTAGCACTCAACAACCTCTACTCGACAAGGGTGGCGAGTGCACGATGGAGCTGGCACTCGCCGCTTCCGCTAGGCCTTTGGCGAGTATGGGCCCGACCTGCCCATGCTCGCATGCTACGAGTTTGTTGAGCAGTCAGAACTCAGCGAGTGGCCCAGAGCTCGACGAACAGCCCAGATCTCGACGAACAGCCCAGTGCTCGATGAGCGGGGCTTGGTGAGTACAAGCTTTCCTCCGAAAAGCATCTCACCCCGCCTGGGCGAGTCGGAGACTACCGAGTTCTCCCCCCTGCTAAGCTCACTCAGGGACTCAGACTGCCCAATTATGCCGGTCTGGCTCCTGCTGACCCACTCGCTGGATATGGGGTTGTACGAGGCCTATTCCTCACTAGAGTATAATCCTTTAGATGGCTCCTTGTTCCAGTCATATGTCTGGAATAACCACTGTCTAAGTACCATATTGGCATCTGATGGATACTTGGACCTGCATACAATCACAAGGTTAATTTACCTTAGGAACCCAAAAGGGTTTGGGTCCTTGGATAATGTTAGCTTGAAAATGGTTATATCTACTTGCAGCAGCTATGACAAGAAGACTCATCCTTTCCCTTAGAACACTTGGGTTGTGCCAACAATCTACAGCAAAGTGACCCACCTTGTCACAGCACCAACACTTATGGATATTGTATCTCCTCTTTTGAACAACCTTTGATATATATAAGCCATCAGTCTTTATCTGTTCAGAGTGGAGAGCAGCAACCTTCTTCCTGCTCCTTTCAGCAAGAATTTGACTGAAAATAAGTTTGCATGCAGGTACACTAGGTTTATTCTGATTTACACCAACAGATGTCTTCTTTGCAGTTGACATGGTGTGGATGGCATCAGAAATGGCCAAGTGTGGCTTCCTAATAGTCTTTCTCACAATCTTACTCTTTGTAAAAGGAATATGGGGGTTGGCCACTGCCTTACCCTTGAGAATGACTACTAAAGCACCAAACACAAATGGTCCATGTTGGGCCATTTGGATTTCCTCGTAGGGAGTATTCAATGCACTCAATCTTATGTCCTTTCTTCTTTCATTAGAAGTTGGATTAAAGATCTTTCAGGAAAATTTTTTATTCTTCAAGTGACCATACATACTATCATGTCCATACCTATTAGAAGGGATAATAGCCTTCTGAAAGGTGGTCTGAGGCACAATTAGAGCCTTGCCTTTCCCTTTAGAATGGGCAGCTCTAGTGTTCCACTTGAATCCCAATCCCCTCTTATTATTTTGAGAGGAGAAAGGGTCAATTAGTGGCAGCACTGTCTTGGTCTTAAAAAACTCAGCCACTAGCATCCTCTCTTTAAGGAGCTTCTCTTCAAGATTCTTAATGATCTTGTTCTTCTGGCTAACGATGCTTATTTGGATGATAGAGATTGTTTTCAACTGACTGACTTCCCTCTTCATCTGGGCTAGCATAGAAGCTGACTTAGACTGCACGGAAGTAGCTTATTGTAGAGAAGCAATCTCTGTAGCTTGTGTCTTTACAAGCTTCTTGCTCTTCTTCAGATCTTCCAAGATACTGTCATACTTGTCAATCAATTGATTGACATCCTCTTCAGATTCTGATTTATCATCCTCACTAGATGAAGTGGGTGCCTTAGATTCTGAGCTAGTCTCATAAATAGAAGAAGAGTTGAGAAGAGAGAGTACCTCATTAGGAACAGAATTGTCCTGATTATCTTCAGTTAGGGATATGAAGCTGAATTCATCATCATCTTCAATCATATTCAATAGAGGACAGTGGTTCTCTGATGCTTATTATGGCAGCATGAAGATCAACCTTCTCTTCAATAGAAATTAGACCAATATAGACATCTTCTTCTTCTTATTCTAAAGAATTAGAATCACTATCTGATAAGCAGGTTTTCTTCTTGGCTAAGAAACTCTTTTCAACCTTCTTGTCCTTGTGATGCGTGCTTCTTGTCATCTGATTTCTTCTTCTCCTTTCTCCTAACTTGACAATGAAATATGACATGTCCAGATCTATTGCAATAATAGAAAACAACAGTAGTCTTAATGTTTTTGTTCTTTTTAGAATCATACCTTTCCCTAGAGCTGTCTTTTCTTGACTTCTCCATATTGGTATATGACTTTCTAGAACTAGAGCTAGAAGAGCCCTTGTTCTTCCATTGTCTTATTCTGCTCAATATCTTAATGAACTATTTGGAACAAGGTAAGTTCTTCATCCGATAGTTCATTGTATGAGGTGCTGGGATCTAAGCACTCTAACTCAACAGCTCTCCTTGGTGGAGAAGGAGTCTTTTCCCTGCACCTCCATGTGGCTTCAGCATTGAAGGCCATCATCTTATCTCTGTTCAGGGTTCTTGCATCATCTTCTTCAGATCTTTTGGAGTTTTGTTGTAGCTCATGACATAGTAGCTTCCCAAAAGGTTTTGGGGCAGAGTGTTGGCCAGGTTGCCAACTTCCCTGATGGCATAGATCTTGATATCTCATTCCTTATTAAGGGATTTAAAGAACTTGTCATTCAACTAATAATTTGGGAATTGTCTGCCAAAGATGATCAGACTATTCACAATCTTGAAGAACATTTCATAGCATTCAGTAATGGAATCCTTCTTATCATGCTTGAAGGCCTCATATTACTGGTTAAGGAGGGATTTCCTGTCATCTCACTCCTCATCTTTCCCTTTCATATACACAATTAGAGAATCTCATATTTTCTTGGCAGTTCTACAGTGGACCAAGTTTTGAAAAATAGAATCATCTATGACACTTATAATAATACTATGGGCCCCATTGTCTATGGTGTCAAGAATTACACATCCTTGGTCATCTCAGTGTATTTCATGGGAGTTTGTACATTGGCATCTATAATAGAGACCTTCATGGGAATGAAAGGTCCCTCTTGAATAGTTATGTATATCCTAGGGTCTGAGGCTTCCATGAACAGCCTTACCCTCTTCTTCTAGATCCCAAAATTATCTTTCCTACAAACAAGAAGTTTCATAGAACCCAACTCCTTGTGGTTCTCACCAAAGCCATGGAGATAAGCTTCTGCTACTCTTGGAGATCTTGTTCAGACTGTTAAGTCCTTTTTGAACAACTTCGCTTTGATACCACTTGAAAGTTTTTGTTCAAGGGTAGCTAAACACCTAGACGGGGGGTTGAATACATTTGTTTTGGCTTATTTGAATCTTTTAGAGTTATGAGCTTGTTGTATGTTAGAGTTAGTTGTTAGCCTTCAAGAATCACAATAACACACAAGATTTTATAGTGGTTCCCCTATCTATGGTGCATCTATTTTCCTCCTACACCTATCTAGCAGTGAGCTAAATTCGGTTAACTTCTCCTATATCCTCAGCTCCTTGATCTTTCACATCAGATCCCTTAGGATTTTACAACTAAGAGTGAATCTCACTCCTACAATTCAAACTGAATACAGTCCTACCTTAGGAACAACAACCCTACACTCAGAGTTAAGTAACTCTTACCTCAGGCTCAGCAACTCTACACTCAAAGTTAAGCAACTCCTACCTGAGGCTCAGAAACCCTACCTCAACTCCACTCTTGGATCCTACCCACTCAGAGATAGGAACACCTACCACTCAGATTTTATAACAACAGATTACAACTCAGGTCACACCGTGATCCTATAGTTTGAATAAAGTTTTGTTGTGATTTATTCCAGAGAAATAAACCTCTGAGTTAGCTTCCTGGACTGTATTGGAACATCCCTAACTCTTCACAGTAACAAGAAAGTAAATCTTCAAAGTTGTTCTGCTTGTGCTGAGAAGAACTGTTACGGACCTCTGCTCCTTCAGGCTTGAGTAGATCTGAAGTTTAATACAATAGCCTTGAAGAAGAACAATAATAATAGTGAGTGCTCTACTAGCTGACCCTTGCAGAAAATAGGGTTTGAGATTTTGCTAAATTCTTTCGAGAGTTTTGGATTCAACTACTTCAACCAGCAAAAATAATAATCTCCTCATTTTTTTACTGTATCGACTTTTATCCCTAACAACATCGGCTCTTTGATACGTATGGGTAAGTGGCATGGGGAGTTATAAAGTAGCTTTACCATTAATTGCACTATACAAAGCATGCGACACCATTTGTCCTTTAGCGCGCAAAACCCGCTTCATTTTAATTTGAGATGACGTCAGCATGACTCAGTGCTTGTGAACATATCAACATTCACCACACAGTCTGCATAGGCGTTGAGTGAAGTCTTGTGACTCACCACATCTGAACTTTAAGTGTTAACTGCTGAAGCGTTCAGTGGTAAGTCTTCACTCAGCATAAAAACACTTAGCTGAATAACTGTCTAACTTTTGAGGCGTTGAGTGAGTCTTCATCACTCAATGTTGTTGCCTTTGACAGCTTAACTGATAAGGCATTGAGTGAACCTATTGAATTTTTTGAAGTGAAAGTGGGCGGCCTGGGAGTTCTATCTACGCGGTCTATGCGGTCAGAAGGTGGTGTTCTGGCAGGTCTGCTTAGAAGTGGCTGACGTCCTGTTCCCTGAGAAAGCCGGGCAGATAGGATGGTTATCCACTCAGTTTGCCAGTTTGTGCAGACTGGTTCTGGTGTCTGCCGGCTTTGTGTGGGCTGGTATTTGTATCAGCTGGTGCTGTTTTCGCACCAGGGATGGCTGGTGGTGTGGACTTGGTCTGGTTTTGTACTAAGTTTAGGTTGGCTTAGTATGAGAGATCACACGGTCTGCGCGAACTGATTTCTCTATCCACAGAGTTCGGCAGACAGTTGTGTGTGCTTTGACTGCAGGCTCGGGGTATGCGGGCTGGAGTAGTATCTACGGACGCATATGGACTAGAGCTGTGTCCACTAGAGTGTGGACTGGTGTAGTATTCGCAGTATCCGACTTTTGTGGTGCGTTATGGACGAACTTACTTTCTGGCTGAGTAACGACAGACTTATATTGTGTCCGCAGCTTGGCGAATACACTTTGTTATCGCCGCGAGATAGGGCTGTGATCCTATAAGTTAGGGCGGTGATCAAACCTCTCTTCGCGCCTATAAGTAGGACCCCCTGTCACATCCAGGATACATCAAGTGAATAGTAAGTCGACTTGGGCAATTACAGCAGACACTTTTTTCTATCTGCGTGGCTTGACGTACTTGACCGGTTTGTGCTGTGCAGGTTGTGCGAACAACGCTGAGAAGCCAGTGACTTGGTTCTAACTTCGGTTAGGGATAGTGAGGAATCTGCGGTTGGCAACCAGCAATTAGCAGCAGGTCGCGGCTTGCGACCAGGCGGCCATATCTTCTACAACTTGTTTCCCAGTTCAATAAGCTGTCCGGTCTAGCGTCTTGATCAGTTCGGCAGCAGCAATTCGAGTGATCTAGTAGCTAGGCGACCTCACAGTCAGGTGGCTTATAGTTCAACAGACATAGTTTTTTTCAGCAAAGGAATAACGGATTGTCCGCGCAGCTTGGTTGCGGTCTTGCGACTAGGCAGCTTTAGCAGACTCCCTAGGCAGCTTGGCAAGGTCGACGAATTCTGCTTGAGACCGCGTGACATGTTCTTTGCCTTGTAATTTTGTTTTCTGCTTCCATCGGGTACATTGGAGAATCATGTCTCGTCATGTATGCCTCGCTTTGTAAAGATTTTATGATAGTATAAAATTCTTGCTCTTCTATTGGATTTTGGTTTACTTGGGCTTGGATTGGTTTAGTGTTCCTATGCTTGGTTTCCCATTTTCCACGAATCGCAATTTTTTACATGGTATTAGAGGGAACAGAGGCTGAATAGTGATCAATTGTCAGATTGTTGTATTGCTTCTATGAGTATGAGTATTCCATGTTTAGTGCAATGAAAGGTGGAATAACAAGAGGTCTTGTAATTGAGCTACTTACATTGAATAACTTCAAGAAGTGGAAGTCATGTATGGAAAGCTTTCTTTTAGGCGAGGAATTTTTGGAGGTCATCAACGGAGATGACAGGCAAGAAGTGGTTGCTGCTGCTGGAAATGCTGATGCTTTGAGATCTTATAGGAAGATAAACGCAAACGCGAAGTTTGTTCTCAAGTGAGCTATCTCATCAGAACTCTTTGACCACATCATCGGATGTTAGTCTGCTGCGGAGATTTGGACTTCCCTCGATGGGTTGTTCAATAGTAAGAATGTAGCAAGACTATAATTTCTAGAAAATGAGTTGGCGAGAGACACTCAAGGAGATCTGTCCATCTCAACGTTCTTTCTGAAGATGAAGAACATATGCACTGATATTTCAGCATTGGACCCTGATGAGCCTATCTCGGAAGCAAAGCTGAAAAGGAATATAATCCGTTGTTTGTGGAAGGAATATGTGGCCTTTACTACATATGTTCATGGCTTGGCCACTCAGCCATCTTTGTTGGAGCTGGAGAACCTGCTGGCTTCATAGGAGAGCTTGGCTAGACAAATGGTTGGAGTCACTATCTCTGAAGGAGGTAGTGAGACACTCTTCTCAGGAAAGAAGAAGAGATAGGAGAAGAAGAAGAAGAATGATGTTAGTGATGGTCCTTCAACTTCTTATCAGCAAGAGAGGAGTGTTGCTCCTAAGCATGACTGGAAGAAGAAGGATCGGCTTAAGTGCTACAGGTGTAACCAGACAGGTCACTTCAAGAAGGACTCTAAGGTCAAGCTGTAACTTGGGCATGTTATAGAAAAAGAGGAGGGTGGTTCCAGTGCTGAAGAAGCAGTATGGGGAAGTGCATTCATTATGGGCACGCGTGTTCATGCCTTATCCTCCATTGACTACAAAGATGACTAGATAGTGGACTAAGGGTGTGGTCATCACCTCACCGGGGATGATTCGAAGTCTTCTTATTTGAAAATATTCTCAGGTAATGAAGCTATCACAACTGCTGATGATACTGTTCATGTAGTAGAGAAGGAGGGTGTTGTTTCTTTAGGTAGTGATAAGGGTCCACTCACCTTGAGGAGTGTGTATCACGTACTAGGCATGAAGAAGAATCTCTTCTCAGTGACCAATGTAGTAGACACAGGTTTTCACGTTCTGTTCAGCCCAACAGAGGTGAAGTTTCTCCGAAATGTGTCAGCGATTAAGGATGATGCTGCTCATGTAGGAAGAAGGATAAGGGACTTGTTTTTGCTATCAATAAGTTCCTATGTTGATCGGATGAGGGACAATGATAGTGCTGCTATCGAGCATGAGCGACTGGGTTACATTGGGATGGACAAGTTGGTAATGAATAGCCTTGTGAAAGGCTTGCCTAAGTTGTCATCCTTTGGCAACGATCATGTATGCGCGGGGTGTCAATATGGTATGGCTCATCGCCTTTCGTTTGACAAGTTGCAAACCAGGAGTAATGAACCATTGGAGTGTATTAATGGTGAACTAATGGGGCTGACCGTCACCACCAGCCTTGGATGCAGCAAGTACATGCTGGTGTTTGTTAATGACTACTCGAGGTACACTTTGGTGTATTTCATGAAGGAGAAGTCAGACACGTTCCATTTGTTTATGGAGTTTAAGGAGCTAGTGGAGGGTCGGCTTGGCCTACGGGTCGAGAAGTTGAGAACAAACAATGTAGGTGAGTTCATTTCATCTGAGTTTTCTAACTTCTGCGGGAAGCACGTCATCCAAAGGGAGCTAACTTGTGCTCATACTGCACAATAAAATGGAGTAGTAGAGCAAAAGATCCATCATCTGACAGAGACCTGCAAGTGTTGACTTCATGCCAAAGGCATTCCAAGGTCCGTCTGGGCGGAAGGGATGGCCTGTGCTACCTATGTCATCAATCAGATGCCTCTGAGTCCGATCAACATGAAGTCTCCTTATGAGAAGATTCTTAAGGAGACGCCCAGCATAGAACACCATCAGGTGTTTGGTTCTACTTGCTACGTACACGTCCAAGATGCTCTCAGGATAAAGCTGGATGCGAAGGCGAAGAAGCTTGTCTTCATAGACTAAGATGAGTGGAAGAAGGGATAAAAGTGTATGGATCCAGTGACGAAGAAGTTCGTTGTTTCAAAAGACGTGGTGTTTGATGAGCTAACGTCATATGGAGATGGATCCTCTGTGGAGATACAGGAGAGCAGGTGGGATGACGGGCAGGAGGGGGCAGCTAAGGATTTTCTGGTGGAGCTGACTGTGTCACCAGAAGCTCCAGATATTTCTAGCTTCGGGGTGGAGGCTTCTGATTCATAAAGTAGGGGGAGCGATGCTCCTAGTGTGACCAGGAACGAAGCTGATTCAGAAGAAGCACTAGAGGTGGTTAGCAAGAGTAAGACTTTTCGGAGATAAAAGAGGGCCATCAAACCACCATCTCATTATTGCGAAGGAAACACCGTGAGCTTCGTCTCTTGTTTCTTCGCAGGCCCTCTGGATGAGTGATAGCCTTCTTGCTTTGAAGATGCCACTAGAGTCAAGGAATGGGATAATGTAAGACCCCCCTCCCGGAACACAAGACACGGCACGAGAGGGGTCGTATGACCAGAACAGCCGCCTTGGGGTAGCGCTAACACTCGGGCTAGCTTATACTACAAGATGCCTATTCTGCCGGCTACAATCAATATCAATATATATATGCCAACCCAACCAAAATAATATAAAGAAATCAAATCCACAAAAGCTATAAGTCCAAAAGCACGGTAATAGAGAAGCTAAAACATGCTTCTACAAAATCATAGTGCAACTATAAAATTGCCCCGAAGGGCTACAACATAATGCTCATATACTCACATCTGCAATAGATGGTAGTGACGACACCGTCCTTTCAGGACGGTCGTCCTGGCCTGGATGATCGTCTCCATGACCTGCTGTACCATTTGCGGGATTTCCTCCTAAAAAGGAAGACGTAGCAACCGTTAGTCCTAAAGACTAAGTGGCTTCACATCCGCTCCCCCGACGACTCCTCGGCACTGGGAGGAGAAATTGACAGGGTACAATATAAGTATATAAGCAGGAGTATAAACAAGCAAGTGGTATAACATTTAGTAAGATATTCTAACATTTCTACCATCTATCACATCATATGAATATAGAGTTATAACAAAAAGTAACTCAACTTATATGGATTCCCATACAAGCATATAAGTTGAGGATCGTTCAGCAGTAAGTAACTCATCGTATAGGAGTGCCCATACAAACTTATACGATGAGGGTCTTGTGTATGTAATGAGGTGCAATGTCATGTATGCGATGCAATGACTCACCCATGATCACGCACTTGCAATTTCTATGTCGACACATACTAGTAGTTCCCACTTTTCGAGCAGGTAGCTTACCTCTCAGGCGCCAACCGTCATGGCCAGACGGTGACAGTAGAACGGGTACTTCTACAACTAAGTGGGTATCCACACTACTTCACTTAGGCCTTCGTAAGCCTAACCGCTAAGAACACAACAGCTGAGCCCATGTGTACTATGACCCAGCAGGTTCACTAGGGTAGATGTGCACCCAGATCCTAGCCCCGAATTGGCCTATGCATGACACAGAAGGAACCTAAGAAATAAGTACGAGGGTCAAGCCCAACCGTTCACTTGGTACGGATGGCACCCCGGGACATAAACACCGAGGTTCAAGCCCAACCGCCCAAAGTCTATCTGTCAACTCACATCGGTGTGACGATTGGCGAGCCCGTAGACCTGCCACAGTATCCTTAATCCAGGAATACAACACCGCGTGTCGACTCACACCGCATGCAATTCCACAAAACCGTGGCATGGAAGGAGCCTCAGAGAAAGCACGAGGACTAAGCCCAACCATCCACTTGGCACGGAAGGAGCCCCGGGACATGAACACCGAGGGACAAGCCCAACCGTCCAACTTTACTCATCTCAACACCATCCCGGCTAGTGACGGCCAACGCCGCACTTACTAACTTCCACAATGCTACCCGTATGGAGACGAATCTCTAAGCATTAGACTACCAAATTTCATTCTATCAATTCAACATACATATGGCCATAGTTTATTCATCTATATGTCATACTGAATGATTTCAACATCATATAACAAAATGCGCATAAATGATAATCTACCAATTTATATCAAGCCATTCCGTTCGATTCAAGCTTGCTTCACAACTCGTTATACGAATTCAAATTAACAAACTTCAACCTTCATAACACTACGGTGGTTATCATAAAAGAGTTCACCCGAACCTCGAATTAGATTGCAACATTAATTTCACCGAATCTAAATCCATGTTATACACTACCCAGATATTTAGGTGCAGAATAAATCTGGACAGCAACTTCAACCGAAGATTCTCGTGGCTACAGAATCCGGTGAGTGCGTGTAACCCCTCGATGGAAAGGTGTTTCCATTGGCTATAACTTTCATATTCATCCTGCAACCCAGATAAGACTTTAACCCACATGAAATTGGCTCTAAAGCTTGCAACGTACAGAATATAATTTTTGTGCGCCTAGCTTACAGCCCTTACTTCGATCAAACATTTCCGTGGCTACAGGCTTCATCTGAAGGCGTGTAACCACTCGTTGGAAAGGTAATTTCAAGGGCTTCAATTGTTGTGTTTAGTTGAAAGCCCAGATCGGACTATTTCTTGCCTGAAAATAGCAAAGAAGGTCGCTACGTGCAGAACACAGATTTTGCACGCATCTTGAAGCAGAATGAACGACATCGGTTCATCTTCCTCCTCAAGCCGATCATCCCAAATCGCAACCAGAAGTTCCTCCTCCCTTATTATCCCTCTCAAGGCCATTCCTCTTCACGAATCCACCCCCATCATCACTTTGAAGAAGGGGAGGTTGAAGATGACTAGTCATTAGAACAAAAGTTCAAGATAAACCTTCCTAAGAAACCTTCTCCTCACACATCAAGACTCATTTGAGTCGATGTCTCGCCTAAGAATATCTAAGGATCTAGCACCAAGGGAGAGGGGAGGAAGCTCAACTCATTTCCAGCAGTACCACCATTTCCGGCTATGGATCTTGTCATCCTCCTCGGCGGCATCGCTTTTTCCTTGACGGCGGTGGCGTTTCTCCTCCTCCAAGGTTTTCTCCAGCAAGATCTCCTCCTCCAGAAATATCCCACCAGAAAATAGGGTTTGGGAAGAGAATTAGATTGCTAGGGTTTCACTTTTACTTTTTATACAGAAGTGACACGGGTAGGGACACGGCCGTGTCCTTACCCGTGTCCTGCTCTAGCGAAACGGCTCGACTGCCGTTTCGTGCTCCTACATGGGTACTGAAACGCCCGTGTCTCTACCCATGTCAAAGTGACATGGCCGTGGTTCTGGACATGTCGACACCTGTGTCCTGCTCGAGGCACTGCTCGTTTTGCTTGCCTTGGAGCACACGGGTAAGGACACGCCCGTGTCTTTACCCGTGTCCTCTGACCAGACTCAAAGCCATGGCACTCAACGCCATGGAACACGGGTAGGGACACGCCCGTGTCTCTACCCGTGTCCATCTTGGGACAAAACACTCAAAGCCATTCACTCAAAGCCATTGTCACTCAACACCACTGAACACGGGTAGGGACACGCCCATGTCCCTACCCGTGTCCTTCTCGGGACACACCACTCAACGCTATTTTATTACCACTCAAACCCATGGACACTCACCGCCACTGAACATGGGTAGGGACACACCCGTGTCCTTACCCGTGTCATACTCAACACAATTTTCAGCCTATTTCCTTGTTCTCCGCGAGTGCGCACCTGATCGTCGGCACTCCCTTGAGCCTACACCAGCTCTCCCGACACCAAAAACACGCAGAAGGGGCCTAGTGCGAATCGGGACGTTACAAATCCTATCAACAAAATAAAAGATTTCATCCCCGAAATCAGGCTAAGGCTATGGGGAGTAAAGCATACCGAAAACAAAATATGCTTTTAAATAAAATTACCTGGAGCAAACAACTCCGGGTAGCGCCGTTGCATCAATCCATTGGCTCCCATGTGAATTCCTCCTTCCCATGATTAGACCAATGCACATTTACCAAGGGAACACTTTTGCGCCGTAAGGTTCTTATCTCGTTGTCTACAATCCGCACCGGCTCCAGTCATACAGACCTATCAGACGACACAGGACCATCAGTTGTGGGGATGTATTGATCGGGCCGCAACAGCGCCTTTCGAAGCGACGACACATGGAACACGTCGTGGAGATTCTCTAGCTTGTGCGGTATCTCCAACCGATAGGCTAACGGGCCAACCCTTTCCAGTATAGTATAAGGATCCACATACCTCGGGCTGAGCTTCTTCACACCACGCACCCGCGACACTATGCATCGGCCGGATTTTCAGAAATACTTTATCACCCACTTAAAACTCCACCAGGTGGTTCCTTGCATTATAATACTTCGCCTGCCGACTTTGAGCTTCTAACATGCAATCCCGTATCAGCCTAACCACTGCATCAGTGTCATCTATATACTCAACTCCCAAAGTCTTCGGGTCTTCATCTTGCACCAAAGACAAGGGGGTTCTACACCTCCTTCAATAAAGAGCTTCATGGGGCGCCATGCCAATGCTCTCCTGATGGCTGTTGTTATAGGAGAATTCCATCAGGGGTAAGAGCCTTTCACATGGATCTACCCTATCCAACACACATAATCTCAACAGATCCTCCAATATCCGGATGGTCCGCTCAGACTGCCCGTCCGTCTGAGGATGGAACGCGGTGCTGAAGGTAAGGCATGAGCCAAAATACGCCTGTACCGCCTTCCACTCTTTGGAAGTAAAGCGACCATCACGGTCAGAAACTATCATCTTAGGCATGCCATGATACCGTACAAACTGCTCCACAAAGAGGCGAACCAAGACATCCACGTGAGTCTCCTTCTTCATAGGAATAAACCGGGCTACTTTCGTTAGTCGATTAACGATCACCCATACTGAATCATTCCCTGAGCGTGAGCGAGGTAGCCCATGTACAAAGTCCATGGAAATATCCTTGAACTTCCACTAGGGGATGGACAATGACTTTAATAAGCCGCCGGGACTCCTGCACTCCGCCTTCACCCTTTGACAGGCTTTGCAATGTGTAATAAAATATCGGAAATCCTTCTTCATTCCCGGCCAACACATGGTATTCCGTAAGCCGGTGTACATCTTTGTAATTCCTTGGTGCACTGAATACTGAGAGCAATGCGCCTCTCTCAAGATATCCTCCCAGATTTTACCGCCCTTGGGAATGTAGAGCAGGCCACGAAAATAAACGAGGCCGTCTTTTAGTGTGTATTCGTCGGTAGTCCCGTCTTCGATTGACTTGATTACCGGGGCCAGAGCCGCATCCACTCCTTGCTCCACCCGGATCCGGTCTCGGATATCACAAACTATGCTCATGCTGGCCAAGTACTCTGTATATTCTGCCGAAGGAGCCTTAAATATCAAAGTAATTTCCATCTCCTCAATCATCTAAGCCAACTCCATACTCATCAACCGGGACTCTGGGCTCGAGTCCGGTATTTTTCTACTCAACGCATCGGCTACCGAGTTTGCTTTTCCGGGGTGGTAGTTCAAGGTGAACTCATAGTCGCATAGAAATTCTAACCACCGCCGTTATCTTAAGTTCAACTCCTTCTGAGTATGGACGTACTTAAAGTTTTTGTGGTCTGAAAAGATCTCGCAGTGGATGCCGTATAAATAATGCCTCCAAACATTCAAGGCAAACACCACTGCTCCCAGATCCAAATCATGAACCGGGTAATTGATTTCGTGCTTCTTCAATTGTCTTGAAGCATAAGCAATCATGTGCCCCTACTGCATCAATACCGCTCCCATCCCTTGATATGATGCGTTCGTGTAAACTTGAAATCCTTCCTTCCCAGACGGAAGGACAAGGATGGGGGCGGAGGAAAGTCTATCCTTAAATTCTTGGAACGCAGCTTCACATTGGGGTGTCCACTCATACGACACACCTTTCTTCGTTAGGGAAGTAAGAGGAAGAGCAATCTTTGAGAATCCCTTTACGAACTTGCGATAGTACCCGGCAAGTCCAAGGAAACTCCGCACATCGGCCGCCAACTTCAAGGGTGACCACTCCCTTATGACACACACTTTGGCCGGATCCACAGCTAGCCCAGCTCCACTCATCACATGACCCAAGAAGGCAACCTCCTTAAGCCAGAATTTGCACTTGCTAAATTTGGCGTACAAGGCGTGCTCCTTCAGTTTCTTCAATACCAAGGTCAGGTGCTCGTCATTCTCCTCCTCCGTCCTTGAGTAGACTAGGATATCGTCGATAAAAAAAATGATGAAGATGTCAAAATAGGGCTCAAATACCTTGTTCATCAGGCTCATGAAAGCCGAAGGGGCATTTGTGAGCCCAAACGGCATTACGGTGAACTCGTACAACCCATATCTTGAACTGAGGGCTATTTTCTGGATGTCCCCTTCTTGTATTCTCAACTGGTAATACCCCGAGCGCAAGCCTTTCTTAGAAAACCAATGCGCTCCCACTAGTTGATCGAACAACTCGTCGATCTGAGGTAACGGGTAAGTGTTCCGCACTGTCAACCGATTGAGTTCCCGATAATCTATGTACAAATGCAGGGTTCCATCCTTCTTCTTCACGAACAATACCGGGGCTCCCCAGGGCGACGAACTGGGGCGAACGAACCCTGACTCCACCAGTTCTTGTAGTTGAACTCTAAACTCCGCGAGTTCTTTCGGGGCCATTCGGTAAGGGGACTTGGATGCATGCTTGGCACCCGGTACGAGATTAATTTAGAAGTCAACCTCTTTGTGCGGGGGTATTCTTGGCAGTTTCTCAGGAAATACCTCGGGGAAGTCCCGCACCACCCGTACATCTTTTACGTCCAATGCTACTTCTTTCAACTCGAACCAGATCATAAAAACTTCATCCCCCTTCATGTGCGCTTTTACAACCTGAACGGATGATAACGTCAGATGGGGTGCGAAGTTAATACCTTGGAAGATGACGTCAGAGTCTCCATATATCAAATAAATCCGCTTCTCCGCACAGTCGATCCTTGCAAAGTGCCAGTCCAACCACGTCATGCCCAAAATGATGTCAAATTCCGGCATTTTCAAGACAGTGGCAGGCGTAATTAAATTCCTTCCCTCAATAAGAACCTCAAGCTCACACTTAGCGGTTGCAACCATATCCGAGCCGTCCGGAAGGCGCACTAGTCGGGCTATTCCAGTAAAATATTGCACACCCCCCATGTCCTTAATGAAATCCTCGAACACAAAGGAGTGTGAGGCGCCGGTATCGAACAGCGCATAGGCTGTCTTTCCACCAATTATCACGGTGCCTAAGTACCAATAATCAAAACTTATTGCTAGATAGCTAGTATGTCGTAAGCAACTTAAGTTTAACACAGAAAACATGAAATTTTACTGCACGTACCTGCAATAACATTCTGGGGATTCTGTTCTTGCGCCATGTCCAGCGCGTGCAGGGCCGGGGTTACCTCCTCGCGGTCCTCGTCCTCGACCACACATGTAACCCTGCCCTCGAGGGGCCGCCAGAGGGAGAGCGGGAGGGGCGTTCCCAAACAATTACGGGCAAAAGCGTCGAATGTTACACAGTTGGTTGCATTCAAAACACACCAGCCCAGGACGCCTCTCGAGTTTCTTAAGTTGCTGAGGCTACGACGGTGGAGGCAACGCGAGCAGTTGTGGAACCGGATGCTCCATCCTATAATTTCGGTGGACACGCCTTCCACCTCCTTGATATCCTCTTCCTCTTCTAAAGTCCTGTCTCCTTCTATTTCTCGGGCCAGCTTCCATGATGCCCTCTGCAGGTTTCTTACCACTACCCAAGTGGTTCGCCTTCAATCTTTTTGCCATATCGATGATCTCCGCCAAGCTAGCATCCGCTATAAACAAAAGGGTCTGCCTTAGGGGGTCTCACAGCCCTTTGTAGAAACGCTTGGCATAACCTCTATCATCCAACTCGTATGAGTCCGCGAACCTTGCGAGATGGTTGAACTCCCGTTGGTATTCCGTAACCGCCTTCGATCCTTGTTTCAGTAGAAGGAACCTCTCCTCAAGTTCATCTCGAGCGGATGAAGGAATGAAGTGCGCCAAGAAAACATCTGAGAATTCGCTCCAACTTATCTCTGTATAAACTTGGCCTTGGAAGGTGGAGCCCATGAGTGACTTCCACCACCTCTTAGCATGTCGCTTAAAGGTAGACACCGCTAGTGACACAACCATGTTGGCTGGACAACAGATACTAGCCAATAACTCCTTTACTGTGTCAAGCCATTCCTACGTGCGCACAGATGACTCCGTCCCAAGGTAAGTGGGAGGGGAGAGAGCCCGGAAGGTGCTCAACTAGTTAGAGCACGGGGCCTATTGTAGCACCGGAGGCTGCTGTGCCCTAAAAGCATCCAAGATGGCGTTGAGTGTCTGCCACAACTCGGACTATTAGAATTGAGTGGGTATGGATGGGCTAGGAATGCCCCCAATGGCTCAACACGCACTGTAATCTATACGAAGAATGCAAACTTATGGCCAGGTTGGCTAATCCTAAGGTCAGAGTTGGACAAACTTAGTGTGAATTACATATGGGCACACCACTGCTTCTGCTAAGTCAGTTTGTCCCCAAACTGACTAGTCGAATGGGAGTGGCCCATTGTTGAATGACTTCTTTAGTTGAGGATCGTGGCAAACTGATACCATTTGTAAAAACCCCTCCTGGAACACAAGACACGGCACGAGAGGGGTCTTATGCCCAAAAAAACTGTCTTGGGGTAGCGCTAACACTCGGGCTAGCTTGTACCACAAGATGACTATTCTGCCGGCTACAACTAATATCAATATATTTATGCCAACCCAACAAAAATAATATAAAGAAATCAAATCCACACTAGCTATAAGTCCAAAAGCTTGGTAATAGAGAAGCTAAAACAGGCTTCTACAAAATCAGAGTGCAACTATAAAATTGCCCCGAAGGGCTACAACATAACCCTCATATGTTCATATCTGCAACAGATGGTAGTGACGACACCATCCCTTCAGGCCCGGTCGTCCTGGCTTGGCTGATCGGCTCAATGACCTGCTGTACCATCTGTGGGATTTCCTCCTAAAAAGGAAGATGTAGTAACTGTTAGTCATAAAGACTAAGTGGCTTCACATCCGCTCCCTTGTCGACTCCTCGGCACCGGGCGGAGAAATAGACAGGGTACAATATAAGTATATAAGCAGGAGTATAAACAAGCAAGTGGTATAACATGTAGTAAGATATTCTAACATTTCTACCATCTATCACATCATATGAATATAGAGTTATAACAGAAAGTAACTCAACTTATATGGATGCCCATAAAAGCATATAAGTTGAGGATCGTTCAGGAGTAAGTAACTCATCGTATAGGAGTTCCCATACAAACTTATACGATGAGGGTCTTGTGTATGTAATGAAGTGCAATGTTATGTATGCGATGCAATGACTCACCCATGATCACGCGCATGCAATTGCTATGTCAACACAGACTAGTAGTTCCCACTTTTCGAGTAAGTAGCTAACCTCTCAGGAGCCAACCGTCGTGGACAGACGGTGACAGTAGAACGAGCAATTCTACTACTAAGTGAGTATCCACACTACTTCACTTAGGCCTCCGTATGCCTCAATGCTAAGAACACAACAACAGAGCCCATGAATACTATGACCCAGCGGGTTCACTTATGTAGATGTGCACCAAGATCCTAGCCCCGAACTGGCCTATGCGTGACATGGAAGGAACCTCATAAATAAGCACGAGGGTAAAGCCCAACCGTTCACTAGGTACGGATGGCGCCCCGGGACATGAACACCGAGGTATAAGCCCAACCGCCCAAAGTCTATCTGTCAACTCACTTATGTAGATGTGCACCAAGATCCTAGCCCCGAACTGGCATATGCGTGACATGGAAGGAACCTCAGAAATAAGCACGAGGGTAAAGCCCAACCGTTCACTTGGTACGGATGGCACCCCGGGACATGAACACCGAGGTATAAGCCCAACCGCCCAAAGTCTATCTGTCAACTCCCATCGGTGTGATGATTTGCGAGCCCATAGACCTGCCACACTATCCTTAACCCAGGATTACGACACCGCGTGTCGACTCACACCGCATGCAATTCCACAAAACCGTGGCATGGAAGGATCCTCAAAGAAAGCACGAAGACCAATGTCACAACCCGCATTTTTCTCACTATATTTTAAATCAGAGTAAGAGAAAATCTACGCGCTGTGATGCCACGTCGAGCAGGGGATAACTGCCGACGTTCAGGCGACACTCCAAATCCTTCAAATCATGAATTAATCGATTATAAAAAACTTGATTTATTTATTGGCCGTATCCCTCGGCTCAGTGGACCAAAGAGTCCACGGTTTCAAAACTGATTTTTATACGTAGCGGAAGATACTTCATTTACGTCAACATCCTAAATGAGCGCATAAGTGATCCCGAAGGGCCCTTACGCTGAACCGAAACTCTAGTTTTAATTTATACATATATAGGAAAATTCATTTGCTATACGTAATTATGAAAGTACGTTAATTGAGTTCTTTTTAGAAATCATGCTGATCATATGCTTATACATAATATAGTTTTACTTTTAGCTTTTAAAGTAACTAGCAACCTAGCATAAAACTTCCCAGAGCAAATAGACTATCTCCCAGAAAGGGTAGCAGTAAGAAGAAAACATATCTAGTACAAAAAGGTAAAACTACCAGGGGCGCCAACAGCTGACACGAACCCACTGGCAAGTATGTATGTCTGTAGAAAGTGCAGTAAAACTACCTCACAATGACTCAAGAGAGTCTCAACAGGCAACAAAAGGACCTCCAACAGCACCACAGCAACAGCCACCTACTGGCTACCGCCCAGAACCTGAGGCGTTCAGAAGAAAAATAGAACACCTCAGAGCAAGGAATGCAAGTGCTAAAAAGGAAAGTAAGGTAAAAAGCAGGTAAAATAAGGTAAAGAGAGTACAAACAAGAGTAAAAACAACAATGCCCAAGGAAGGGCGAAAAGCAAACCTGCACCAAGTGCGGGTAAACAGCAACTACTCTGCCTAAAAACCTGCAGAGTCAACATGGCCATGATGCCAAAAAAATGCTGCAACACCTACGGAAGAAACGCCTAACATCCTAAATTGTGAGAGGCGGCAGTAGCAAAAACAAGAAACTTGGTATTAGGTTGAAAGCGTTCCAAATCGCCCAACCACTAATTCCGAGTCAACAAATTGCTCAAGGGTTGACACGTGAAGGCACAAAAGACCCATCACTCACTTGCCCAGAAAACTACTCGGGTCAAGGTAAAGAGTGTGGTCAAGGCTACATCACGCCACACAACCCCTAAAAGAGCCATCCACCACCACTACTGACCACAACCCACGATTCGGCCTTCGAAAAGTAACAGCCGACAAGGGACTCTCGATACACGAGCAAAACACTCGGGGAGAAATCAACGCTAAGGGATTAGTCGTTGCGATTACGCAACGCCGCTGCGAGTGAGTACACTCACTCGATCCTAAGCCTAGCGTACGAGCACCGTCATCGAGTCGCACGATTTAAAAGACGCACGACCATAGGCCGTGCGCGCACAATTACACCTAAACGCCTCAAATAGGCAAACTAGGCAAAAATCCCAAACCCTAGACCTACACCTAGGCCTATCATAAACTCAACCCGACGCTAACCCATATCTACGCTAATCACCTACCGCGACGCCGTCCTAAATCGGAGGCTACTAGCGGGAGGAACATAATCCTAATTTTTTTCTAGCGCGATCCAATGGGGATAAGGGTTAGGAGGGGCGTTATTACGACTAAATTAACAATTTTGATTATGAATTTAACATGCAATAGAGGAAAAGAGAGGCCAAACGGCGAAAGGGAGAAACACTTGCCTTGCTAAATCACCAAAAATTTCGCCAGCACAACGGCGCTATGGCGGACGCCCAAAAATTCCGGAAGCTTCCAAAATCACCAAATCCACCAAGATATAACCTAAGATTGCAACTAATCTTAAAACAAAAGAGAACATCCAAAAGAAATCCAAAACCAAAAAAAATGGAGATCCAAAGAAATCAAGGAGGGAGGTTCGATAGCATACCAAGGATCGAAGCTCTCGGCGAGGGGAACTCGGATCCGGGCTCGGATCGGGAAGAGGGGGCCGGGGCTGCCGGCGGCGGGCGGCGGAAGGGGGCCGGCTAGGGCGGTTTCCGCTCGGTCGGGCTCGTACAGGGAGAGCTGCGGCTTTTTTTTTTCTGATAAGGGGGGCCGGCTGAATGGGGGGGGGGGAGAAGATAACCTAATTTATATATATATATATATCTATATACCTATTTAATAACATACTAACTAAATATCTAAATAACATACTAACTAAATATCATAATACCCATTTAAAATGTATTATAATCTAACCTATTATATAATATAAGGTATTATACTCTTATATATAAAAAAAATATTATACTCGTAAAAATATTAATACACCCACCCTAATACACATTCGCACTAACTCCCGCATAAGTTATCGCATAACTACACAGACACGTCTAACAACACGCGCCCGCGCACACAATTTCAACTCCGCACGCACGTACACGCACGAACAAAAGGCACGCCTCAACCACGCGCCACGCTACACATGCGTAATTAAATAAATACGTCATCATAAAACTGACGACTCGCTAACTAGCGTCCGCCAAAAATGACGCGAAACTTAACGTTCTCGGAATTCGACCAAAATCGCACCGTAGCTAAATACCCGGGCTACAAGGACAACGGCGAAGTCAAAAACGACTTCCGACGAACAAAACTCGAGCTAACCTCGCCCGAAGCCAAACACGAGAATTCCCTGAACGGCTCAACCAGGTCTCCAAAACAGACACCGGCTAGCTGGAGAAACCCGCAAACAGGCTAAACCTCTAAGAACACCTAACGAGGTACTCTAACAACGGCTCGAGACGGAAAACGTCAACGTAACGCCGAAAAAGGATTTAAAATAAATCATCGAAAATTCGGGGGCGTTACAGTCACTCCCCCTAACAAAAAGTTTCGACCCGAAACTTTGCGAAAACTACTCCTACAACAGAAGGAAAGAAACAAACTACCAGAAAGGGAACGTACCCGAAAACTCAGGGGAACAAATGAGGGTGAGCCTCCCTCATAGCCGACTCTAGCTCCCAAGTCGCGCTCTCCAAATCCTGATTCTTCCAAAGAACCTTCACCATAGGAATAGACTTCGTCCGCAACACTCGAGCTTGAGCTTCCAAAATGCGGACCGGCACCTCGACATACGAGAGATTGGGCTCCAACTGGGGCACAGCGTCCAAGACTTGCCCACTGCTCCGCACGCACTTCCGCAACTGGCTCACATGAAAGACATTATGAACCCCCGGGAAGCTAGCTGGCAGATCCAGCCTATAAGCAGCCACACCAATACGCTCCAAAATCCTGAACGGGCCCACAAATCTCGGATCCAACTTCCGATTCTTGCCAAACCTCTTCACTCCTACCATCGGAGATACCTTCAAGAAGACCAAATCATCCACTGAAAATTCTAAATCGGACCTACGCCGATTGGCGTTCTTCTCATACCTCTCCTGAGCAACTCGAAGCTTCTCCCGAATAAGTTTCACGGAAACCTCCATCTCTTCGAGTGCATCAGGACCCAAAACAGGCCTCTCACCGGCCTCGGCCCAAAACAAAGGGGTTCTGCAGCGCCTCCCATACAACGCCTCGAAGGGAGCCATCTGTAGACTCTCTTGGTAGCTGTTGTTGTAGGCAAATTCCATGAGCCGCAAACGCTCATCCCACGCACCTCCATGATCAAGAATATAGCACCGGATCATATCCTCCACAATCTGATTCACACGCTCGGTCTGCCCGTTGGTCTGCGGATGGTAAGCTGTGGAATACCTCAAATCAGTGCCCAAACCCTCCTGCAAACTCCTCCAGAAACGCGATGTGAACCGAGAGTCTCGATCTGAAACGATGCTAACAGGGACGCCGTGCAATCTGACGACCTCATCCAAGTACAACTCAGCAATCTTCTTCATCGAGTAATCGATCTTATAAGGTACGAAGTGCGCACACTTCGTCAATCGGTCCACGATCACCCAAACAGAATCAAACCCTCTCGGAGATCTCGGTAAGCCTGTGATGAAATCCATCGAGATGCTTTCCCACTTCCAAGTCGGGATCTCCAAAGGTGCCAACTTGCCACCAGGCCTCCCATGGTCGGCCTTCACCCGCCTGCAAGTGAAACACTCCGAGACAAAACGAGCTATATCACCCTTCATCCCATACCACCAGGCGATCTGCTTCAGATCATGGTACATCTTCGTAGATCCCGGGTGGTAGGAAGCACTGGATCCGTGAGCCTCTTTGCAAACCAATACTCTGATGTCTCCAACTGCGGGGATGCAAAACCTGCCGCGGTACTTCAAAGTACCCGCCTCGTCGATGGAGAAATCTGGCAACTCTCCCCTCTCAGCTCTGAGGTACAAGTGCAACAAATCCGGATCCTCTTTCTGATGCAATCTGGTGAGAGAAATCCATGACGGCTCTGCCACTACCAAACTGCTCTGCAACTCACAGCGTCCTGCGGTGATATCCATCAATAGAAACTCCTCCACTAAACGATCCGCGGTGAGATTGAAGACATTCCCCGTCTTCCGGCTCAAGGCGTCGGCCACCACATTGGCCTTGCCCGGATGGTACTGAATCTCAACATCGTAATCAGCAACATACTCAAGCCACCGCCGCTGGCGCAAATTCAGCTCCTTCTGAGTGAACACGTACTTCAGGCTCTTATGATCGGTAAAGATCCTGCACTGGGCCCCATAAAGTAAGTGTCTCCACAGCTTCAAGGCGAAAATCACCGCAGCAAACTCGAGGTCGTGCGTAGGATAGTTCCGCTCATGAACCTTCAACTGACGAGACCCATAAGCGATCACCTTCCCTTCCTGCATCAACACGCCACCGAGTCCAACGTGCGAGGCATCCACATAAACGTCATAGTCCTGTCCCTCCGCCGGTAAGGTCAACACAGGGGCAGAACATAACCGGCTCTTTAGCTCCAGAAAGGCCTCCTCGCACTTATCACTCCACACGAACGCCGCATGCTTCTGCGTCAGCTTTGTCAAGGGCGCTGCCAAGGTAGAAAAGCCCTCGACGAATCTTCTATAATAGCCGGCCAACCCCAAGAAGCTCCTGATCTCCTTGGGTGTGCTCGGCCTACTCCAATCCATCACTGCTGAGATCTTCTCCGGGTCCACTGAAATACCATCTTTGTTCACCACATGACCCAGGAAGGAAACCTGGGGCAACCAGAACTCGCATTTGCTCAGCTTGGCATACAACTGATGATCCCTCAAGGCGGATAACACCAACCGCAAATGCTGATCATGGTCCGCCGCATTTCGAGAATAAATCAGAACGTCGTCAATGAACACAACGACAAACTTGTCCAGAAAGTCCTTGAACACCCGGTTCATCATGTCCATAAATGCTGAAGGCGCATTGGTCAGCCCAAAAGACATGACCAGGAACTCGAAATGACCATGCCTCGATCGGAAAGCCGTCCGTGGAACATCCGACTCTCCGATCCTAAGCTGATGGTAACCCGAACGGAGGTCTATCTTCGAAAATACTGAACTGCCACGCAACTGATCAAATAAGTCGTCGATTCTGGGCAGTGGATACCTGTTCTTGATGGTGACTTTGTTCAACTCTCTATAGTCGATACAAAGGCGCATCGAACCATCCTTCTTCTTCATAAAGAGAACCGGGGCACCCCAGGGCGACGAGCTTTGCCTTATGAAGCCCTTCTCCAATAACTCATCAAGCTGAGTACGAAGCTCCTCCAGCTCTCGCGGGGCCATCCGATACGGCGCCTTGGCAATCGGACGCGTGCCAGGCTCCAAATCAATCACGAACTCCACATCCCTGTCTGGAGGAAGACCGGGAAGATCGCTAGGGAACACGTCAGGAAACTCTCGCGCAACCGGAATCTCATCCAAAAGCGGCACACTGCTAACAGTCCCCAACACTGAGACTAAACAAGCAAAACAGCTAGCAGGAAAAACCCTCCGAGCACATACCGCAGAAATCGCCGGAGAGTCCCGACGCGAATCACCGAAAACACTCCCAGGCTGACCGCTGTCCTTCCTGAAGTCCAAGCGCTTTCCCCTGCACTGGATCACTGCATCATATCGGGACAACCAGTCCATACCCAGGATGACATCGAAATCCTCTAAGTCTATAACCTTCAGATCAGCCTTGGCCAGATAATCCCCCAACAAAATAGGGCAGTCCAGAATGCCCTGATCTGATATCACGGATTCACCCGAGGGGAACTTGACGCTAAAGGCACCACCAACACGATCAACAACCCACTGGCACCGCTCGACAAAGGCCCTAGCCACAAAAGAGTGGGTAGCACCTGAGTCAAATAGAACGCGGGCCCAGCGGTTCCTTACCTTAAATTTCCCTATACACAAACAAAACCATAAACGCACAAGCAATAAACAAAACCATAGCAACACTAAAACTGCTACAAAAGAGAAAGTCAAGCGAGGGGGGGGTTTACCTGAAATGACCTGCGTCGAAGTCTCAGCCTCCGCTGAAGATACCACATTCAGCTTCCCTTTACCCTTGTCCACCGGCTGAGGCGGAGGTAAAGCCTGGAGCGGAACGGCATGTAGAGCGGACTGAACCTGAGGGCACCTCGACTTAATATGGCCCTTCTGGCCACACTGGTAGCAAACACGATCCTTGGACCAGCACTGAGCAGCCTCGTGACCGGGTCGCTTGCAGACAGGACAAGGAACATCCCTCCTCGGAGCACTCTGGATAGCATGCACATGCTCCTTCTTCTGGACCCTTGCCCTCTTGAAGCACCTCTCAGCTGGGTGGCCCGGATGGCCACAGAAACTGCACACTACCTTGCTCTTCTTCTCAGAAGCAGCACCAAGAACCTGGGGACCCTTTTCCTCAACTGACCTCCTCTTCTCGCTTCTCGCCTGTTGTCCACGCTGCTTCGCGTTCTCGATAGCCTCTACCTTCAAAGCGGCCTCAACTGCTCCCGCATAAGTAACCGCGCCGTGAGCAACCGCAAGCTGCTGGACATCGCTCCTCATGCCACCAAGAAACCGCTTCACCCTGTCCTCCTCGGAGCTCACCAAGCTAGGACCAAAGCGACTGAGTTTGCTAAACTCAATCTCGTAATCGCTGACGGAGAGCTGCCTCTGCTTCAGATGAATAAAGTCATTCATCAGTCTGTCTCGCTCTACTGACGGTAGAAACTTCCTCATCAGGATCTCTTTGAAGGATGCCCAAGTACATCCTCCCACCATGCCTTCCTTCTCTCGCATCCACCAGCCCTTCGCTAGCCCTTTCAGCTGATAGGCGGCTAACATCACCTTCTGGTCTTCAGTCACCCCAGAGTAATGGAACATCTCCTCCATGGTGATCATCCAGTCATCCAGTACCATATAGTCCGCCTTACCATCGTAGGTAGGAGGTCGCAGCCGCTGAAACTGGGAGATGAAAGCCATCCCGGGGGGCACCACCACTGGAGGCACGAGAGGAGCAGGGGGGGCAGGAGGGGCTAGGACAGCTGTACCCACGGCGGGGTCCTGAACTCCCGGAGTCTGACCCGCCGCTCCGGATAAAAAGGACTGCATCTGGGCCTGCAACTCCACCACCTGCCTTGATAAGGCCTCGTTACTCTGCCTCAGGCTTTCCACCAACGCATCACTTTGAGCACCGGAGGACTCACCCTCAGACTGGGGAGTCGACCTCGTCACTCTACGCTTCGGCGGCATACTATAAGGAAAATTAAAACATAACAAACGATTAGAACTTAGCTAAACTCCTAGGATTAGACAAAAAGTACAGACAATACATACATAAATATGATCTTCTACTGCTATACTTGCTCTGAGATTTTATTTTATTTAATACAAAAGGAATGATATGCTTAGCCTAAGATGGTTCACCACCATCACACTAACTCTTGTGCCTAGATCGGGAATGCATGAATTATATTATTTTTGACTCAAAAATTATGTGTGTACACATGTCATCCTGCACGTCTTTAACTTGGCGCGTTGTGCTTATGCGATGTTATGCTATGCATGGTTATGCTATGCATTCTAAAAAGGCCCTAGTGCATGCCATGGCGGAGTACACATGAAAATGTTATGCATCCCATAATACATAACATTTCCATGCAACTAAAAAGAAAACGTGCTAGTCGCATCCATGCGGTGAGGTTATGCACCCCATAATACATAACCCTCGCATGTTGCCCCTATGGTGGATCCATATACAACCACATATTATGTATCGTAAGATACATAATATGCCCCGTATACTTCATGTTATGCTTATGAGTGTAGTGCAGTGTTCGTGCTTCAGCCAAAACGTGCCGATGACATGTCGGTGTGTGTATGATATGACTCTAAACATCTAACACAAACAAAGGAAGGTTGCCCGACCAACTGTCGAGCAACCTCCCTCTGATACCAACTGTCACAACCCGCATTTTTCTCACTATATTTTAAATCAGAGTAAGAGAAAATCTACGCGCTGTGATGCCACGTCGAGCAGGGGATAACTGCCGACGTTCAGGCGACACTCCAAATCCTTCAAATCATGAATTAATCGATTATAAAAAACTTGATTTATTTATTGGCCGTATCCCTCGGCTCAGTGGACCAAAGAGTCCACGGTTTCAAAACTGATTTTTATACGTAGCGGAAGATACTTCATTTACGTCAACATCCTAAATGAGCGCATAAGTGATCCCGAAGGGCCCTTACGCTGAACCGAAACTCTAGTTTTAATTTATACATATATAGGAAAATTCATTTGCTATACGTAATTATGAAAGTACGTTAATTGAGTTCTTTTTAGAAATCATGCTGATCATATGCTTATACATAATATAGTTTTACTTTTAGCTTTTAAAGTAACTAGCAACCTAGCATAAAACTTCCCAGAGCAAATAGACTATCTCCCAGAAAGGGTAGCAGTAAGAAGAAAACATATCTAGTACAAAAAGGTAAAACTACCAGGGGCGCCAACAGCTGACACGAACCCACTGGCAAGTATGTATGTCTGTAGAAAGTGCAGTAAAACTACCTCACAATGACTCAAGAGAGTCTCAACAGGCAACAAAAGGACCTCCAACAGCACCACAGCAACAGCCACCTACTGGCTACCGCCCAGAACCTGAGGCGTTCAGAAGAAAAATAGAACACCTCAGAGCAAGGAATGCAAGTGCTAAAAAGGAAAGTAAGGTAAAAAGCAGGTAAAATAAGGTAAAGAGAGTACAAACAAGAGTAAAAACAACAATGCCCAAGGAAGGGCGAAAAGCAAACCTGCACCAAGTGCGGGTAAACAGCAACTACTCTGCCTAAAAACCTGCAGAGTCAACATGGCCATGATGCCAAAAAAATGCTGCAACACCTACGGAAGAAACGCCTAACATCCTAAATTGTGAGAGGCGGCAGTTGCAAAAACAAGAAACTTGGTATTAGGTTGAAAGCGTTCCAAATCGCCCAACCACTAATTCCGAGTCAACAAATTGCTCAAGGGTTGACACGTGAAGGCACAAAAGACCCATCACTCACTTGCCCAGAAAACTACTCGGGTCAAGGTAAAGAGTGTGGTCAAGGCTACATCACGCCACACAACCCCTAAAAGAGCCATCCACCACCACTACTGACCACAACCCACGATTCGGCCTTCGAAAAGTAACAGCCGACAAGGGACTCTCGATACACGAGCAAAACACTCGGGGAGAAATCAACGCTAAGGGATTAGTCGTTGCGATTACGCAACGCTGCTGCGAGTGAGTACACTCACTCGATCCTAAGCCTAGCGTACGAGCACCGTCATCGAGTCGCACGATTTAAAAGACGCACGACCATAGGCCGTGCGCGCACAATTACACCTAAACGCCTCAAATAGGCAAACTAGGCAAAAATCCCAAACCCTAGACCTACACCTAGGCCTATCATAAACTCAACCCGACGCTAACCCATATCTACGCTAATCACCTACCGCGACGCCGTCCTAAATCGGAGGCTACTAGCGGGAGGAACATAATCCTAATTTTTTTCTAGCGCGATCCAATGGGGATAAGGGTTAGGAGGGGCGTTATTACGACTAAATTAACAATTTTGATTATGAATTTAACATGCAATAGAGGAAAAGAGAGGCCAAACGGCGAAAGGGAGAAACACTTGCCTTGCTAAATCACCAAAATTTCGCCAGCACAACGGCGCTATGGCGGACGCCCAAAAATTCCGGAAGCTTCCAAAATCACCAAATCCACCAAGATATAACCTAAGATTGCAACTAATCTTAAAACAAAAGAGAACATCCAAAAGAAATCCAAAACCAAAAAAAATGGAGATCCAAAGAAATCAAGGAGGGAGGTTCGATAGCATACCAAGGATCGAAGCTCTCGGCGAGGGGAACTCGGATCCGGGCTCGGATCGGGAAGAGGGGGCCGGGGCTGCCGGCGGCGGGCGGCGGAAGGGGGCCGGCTAGGGCGGTTTCCGCTCGGTCGGGCTCGTACAGGGAGAGCTGCGGCTTTTTTTTTTCTGATAAGGGGGGCCGGCTGAATGGGGGGGGGGAGAAGATAACCTAATTTATATATATATATATATCTATATACCTATTTAATAATATACTAACTAAATATCTAAATAACATACTAACTAAATATCATAATACCCATTTAAAATGTATTATAATCTAACCTATTATATAATATAAGGTATTATACTCTTATATATAAAAAAAATATTATACTCGTAAAAATATTAATACACCCACCCTAATACACATTCGCACTAACTCCCGCATAAGTTAACGCATAACTACACAGACACGTCTAACAACACGCGCCCGCGCACACAATTTCAACTCCGCACGCACGTACACGCACGAACAAAAGGCACGCCTCAACCACGCGCCACGCTACACATGCGTAATTAAATAAATACGTCATCATAAAACTGACGACTCGCTAACTAGCGTCCGCCAAAAATGACGCGAAACTTAACGTTCTCGGAATTCGACCAAAATCGCACCGTAGCTAAATACCCGGGCTACAAGGACAACGGCGAAGTCAAAAACGACTTCCGACGAACAAAACTCGAGCTAACCTCGCCCGAAGCCAAACACGAGAATTCCCTGAACGGCTCAACCGGGTCTCCAAAACAGACACCGGCTAGCTGGGGAAACCCGCAAACAGGCTAAACCTCTAAGAACACCTAACGAGGTACTCTAACAACGGCTCGAGACGGAAAACGTCAACGTAACGCCGAAAAAGGATTTAAAATAAATCATCGAAAATTCGGGGGCGTTACAACCAAGCCCAACCATCCACTTGGCACAGAAGGAGCCCCGGGACATGAACACCGAGGGACAAGCCCAACCATCCAACTTTACTCATCTCAACACCATCCCGACTAGTGACGGCCAACGCCGCACTTACTAACTTCCACAATGCTACACGTAGGGAAACGACTCTCTAAGCATTAGACTACCAAATTTCATTCTATTTATTCAACATACATATGGCCATAGTTTCTTCATCTATATGTCATACCGAATGATTTCAACATTATATAACAAAATGCGCATAAATGATAATCTACCAATTTATATCAAGCCATTTCGTTCGATTCAAGCTTGCTTCACAACTCCTTATACGAATTCAAATTAACAAACTTCAACCTTCATAACACTACGGTGGTTATCATAAAAGAGTTCACCCGAACCTCGAATTAGATTGCAACATTAATTTCATCGAATCTAAATCCATGTTATACACTACCCAGAAATTTAGGTGCAGAATAAATCTGGACAACAAGTTCAACTGAAGATTTCCGTGGCTACAAGAATCCGGTGAGTGCATGTAACCCTTTGATGGAAAGGTATTTCCATTGAGTACAACTTTCATGTTCAGCCTGCAACCCAGATAAGACTTTAACCCACATGAAATTGGCTCCAAAGCCTGCAGCGTACAGAATATAATTTCTGTGCGCCTAGCTTACAACCCTTACTTTGATTAGACATTCCCATGGATACAGGCTTCAACCGATGGCGTGTAACCACTCATTGGAAAGGTAATTTCAAGGGCTTCAATGTTTGAGTTTAGTCGAAAGCCCAGATCGGACTAGTTCTTGCCTTAAAATAGCCAAGAAGGTTATTGTGTGCAGAACACAGATTCTGCACGCATCTTGAAGCGGAATGAACGACATCGGTTCATCTTCCTCCTCAAACCGATCACCCCAAATCGCAACAAGAAGTTGCTCCACCCTTATTCTCCATCTCAAGGCCATTCCTCTTCACGAATCCACCCCCATCATCACTTTGAAGAAGGGGAGGTTGAAGATGACTAATCATTAGAACAAAAGTTCTAGATAGGCCTTCCTAAGAAACCTTATCCTCACACATCAAGACTCATTTAAGTCGATGTCACGCCTAAGAATATCTAAAAATATAGCACCAAGGTAGAGGGGAGGATGCTCACCTCATTTCCAGCGGTACCACCATTTTCGGCCATGGATCTTATCATCCTCCTCGGCGGCATCGCTTTTTCCTTGACGGCGGTGGCGTTTCTCCTCCTCCAAGGTTTGCTCCAGCAAGATCTCCTCCTCCAGAAATCTCCCACCAGAAAATAGGGTTTAGAAAGAGAATGAGATTGCTAGGGTTTCACTTTTACTTTTTTATACAGAAGTGACACGGGTAGGGACACGACCGTGTCCTTACCCGTGTCCTACTCTAGCAAAATGGCTCGACTGCCGTTTCGTGCTCCTACACAGGTACAAACATTCCCTTGTATGTACCCGTATCTAAGTGACACGGTCGTGGTTCTGGTCGTGTCGACACCCGTGTCCTGCTCGGGGAACTTCTCGTTTTGCTTGCCTTGGAGCACACGGGTGGGGACACGCCCGTGTCTCTACTCGTGACCTTCTCTGGCCAGAATCAAAGCCATGGCATTCAAAGCCATGACACTCAATTCCATGGAACACGGGTAGGGACACGCCCATGTCTCTACCCATGTCTAGCTTGGGACAAAACACTCAAAGCCATTCACTCAAAGCCATGGTCACTCAACATTACTGAACACGGGTAGGGACACGCCCGTATCCCTACCCATGTCCTTCTCGGGACACACCACTCAACGCCATTTTATTACCACTCAAGCCCATGGACACTCAACGCCACTGAAAACGGGTAGGGAAACGCCCGTGTCCCTACCCGTGTCATACTCAACACAATTTTCAGCCTATTTCCTTGTTCTCTGCGAGTACTCACCTGATCGCCTGCACCCCCTTGAGCCTACATTAGCTCTCCCGACACCAAAAACACGCACAAGGGGCCTTGTGCGAATCGGGACGTTACAGATAATGCAACGGATGAGGAGATGGCTGCCCTCAATAAAAATGAGACATGGGACCTTGTGCCTAAGGTTGAAGGCATTACTCCTGTGACATACAAGTGGGTTTATAATATGAATAAGAAGGCGGATGGGATCATCGAGCGGTACAAGGCTCGCCTTGTAGCTCGAGGTTTTTTTAGCAATACGGAGAAGACTATGAGGAGATGATTAGTCCTGTGACAGTTGATTTCAGTTCGGGTGGTGATGGCCTTAGTGGCATGCCAAGGCTGGAAGATGTGGCAGCTGGATGTAAAAAATTCTTTTCTTTACGGATAAATTGATAAAGACAACTTCATGGTTCAGACGCCTAGATACGTGTCAGAAGATCATCCAGGATACGTCTATAAGCTCAGGAAGGCCCTTTACGTCTTGAAGCATGCTCCGCGGGCATGGTATGAGAAGATCGCGGAATGCCTAAAATTTTGCGGTTATTTTGCCTCCGATTCAGATTCGAGCTTGTTCATCAAGAAGAAGGGGGAGCTTCATGTCTTGGTGCTGCTGTACGTGGATGACATGATCATCACGAGAAAATCCGAGGAGGAGGTGGCTAGGCTCAGGGTAGAGCTATCCATTCAGTTTGAGATGAAGGAATTGGGTGAGCTCCACCACTTCCTTGGACTTGAGGTGGAGAGGAAAGAGAGCGACATACTCATTTACCAAAGGGGCTATGCAGATCAGATCGTTCAATGCTTCGGCATGCGGGAAGGGAGGAGTAGCTCTACTCCACTTGATGTTGGTATCAAGCTTCTACGAGATGAAGGAAGGATACTTCTGGATCCTTTAGTATTCCGTTCTCTAGTGGGTAGCCTTATCTACTTGACGATTACAAGGCCAGACCTTGCATATGTTGTAGGCCGAGTAAGTCGGTATATGGCGAAACCTCAGAAGCCTCATCTGATGGCAGCAAGGAGCATTCTAAAGTACGTGAAGTCCACTTCTGATATGGGTCTCCTTTATGGGAGAAATACGGGCTTCAACCTGCACGGGTTTACATATGCTGATTATGGGGGAGATTAAGATGACCGGAAGTCAACATCCGGTTACGTCTTCACATGTGGATCAACGAGAATCTTGTGGTGCAGCAAGAAGCATGATTCTGTGTCAGTCTCTAATACGAAAGCAAAGTACAAGGCTTCGACCTTGGCTGCTCGGGAAGCCATCTTGATTAGGAGGCTAGTAGAGGACGTCCATGAAGAAGTGTGTGGTACTACTCTACTACGCAGTGATAATGAGAGTGCCCTGAAACTTGTTAATAATCCAGTTTGTCACACGCGGACAAAGAACATTAAGATTGAGAACAATTTCATTCGAGAGAAGGTGTTGGAGTGGTCACTTGTGATTGGAAATGTGCGGAGCGAGGACAACATCGCGGACATCTTTCACAAAGCCGATATCGAAGGGGCAATTTACTTGGCTACAGGGATTGCTAGGGCTAGTTTCCACTTCTCACTTCAAGGAGGAGTGTTGAATTTTTTGAAGTGAAAGTGGGCGGCCTGAGCGGTCAATCCGCACAGCCTGTGCGGTCAGAAGGTGGGGGCATGGCAGGTCTTCCTAAAAGTTGCTGGGGGTCTGTTCCCTGAGGAAGCAGGGCAGATAAGATGGTTATCCGCTCAGTTTTCTGATTTGTGCAGACTGGTTCTGTTGTCCGCCAGCTATGTGCGGACTAGTCTTTGTATCCACTGGTGATGTGTTTGCACCAGGGATGGCAAGTGGTGTGGACTTGGTATGGTTTTGTACCAAGTCCAGGTGAGCTTAGTTAGGGAGATCATGCGGTCTACACGGATTGATTTTTCTGTCTGCTGAGTTCGGCAGATAGCTGTGTGTGCTTTGACTGCGGGCTCGAGGTATATGGTCTGGAGTTGTTTCTAAAGGCGAGAGCGCATAAGAGCTGTGTCCGCTGGAGTACGGACTGATGCGGTATCCATAGTGTCCGGCCTTAGTGGTGCGTTCTCGGAGGACTGACTGTCTGGTTTAGTCGCGGCGTACTGATATTGTGTCTGCAGCTTGGCAAATACACTCTCTTCTTGCCGCGAGATAGGGCGATGATCCTATCAGTTAGGGAGGTGATCACACCCCTCTCCGCGCCTATAAATTGTACCCCCTATCACATCCAGGATACACCGAGTGAACAGTAAGTGGACTTGGGCAGTTACTGTGGACATAAATTTTTATCCACGCAGTTTGAAGTGCTTGACTGGTTTGTGCTGTGCAGGTTGTGCGGATAGTGCTGAGAAGCCAGAGACTTAGTTCTGACTTCGGTCAAGGACAGTGCAGACTCTGCGGTTTGCAACCAGTCCTCACAAATAATATTGAAGAAATCACACAAAAGAGATTTTAGTAAATCGTTACCCAATCCAAAGAAGTCCGTCCAGGAGATGAGTGGAGGAATCACACACGACGGTGGTTGATTTTCTATTTCCACGCAAACACCACGGATCTGTACCGAATGATGTAGACGCAAGCCGTTCTTCATTTGCAATAATCTTTTGGAGTGAGAGAAATTTTGAGGGATTATATATATGGAAAGTGGAGAGAGAAAAGGTGGTGGAAAAAACAAAGGTTGAGGGTGTTTGGGGTTTTGGTGATGATGAAGGTGGTCGGGTTTGGGTGTTGGATGGGAAGATAGGGCTCAGGTTGGGGTGTGGAGGTGGTGGCCGAGTGGTGGAAGGGGAGGAAAGAGGGTGGCGGTTAGGGAGGTGGCCGACTAGGGTTTTGGGAGGGAAGTGAGGCTCGGTTTTGGGAGGAGATAAGAAGATGGCTATTAGTGGAGAACTAGAGGAGGAGGAGAGGTGGAGGCCGAGAGATAGGGGGATAAAAGAATGGTCGACAGCCAAGAGGAAAGGGAATGAGGATGGCCGAAAATTACCTAAGAGGGAAGAGGGAAAGAGTGGGAAATTCAATCTTTTAATTAAGGTTTCAATTTTTCATTAATCATCTAATAAAAATGAAAGCAATATATGGCTATATATAGCCTACACCACTCAATCTGCACCCTTAAAAATTAAATAACTCATGATGGTTATATGCACCCATCAACATGAAATAAAAACAATAATCAAATGTATGAAATTTAAAATACATAAAATAAACTCTTAAAATAAAATTGCTAAAAATAATAATTTGATAAAATATATAATTATAATTATTTAATTTATTATTATATATTTTATTTAGTGACGGCGGCGGACGTCGTGCAAAACATATCGTGGTGATGGCAAAGGGCGTCGTGGTAGAATCCCATCCTCGAGCTTGCGGCAACGATCGTCCCAATCCACGAACTCTCTCAGACGGGGATCAATGGCGGCCGCAACAGCAACGTCTCCATCAGTATGTCTCGCCTTGTAAAGATTTTATGATAGTACAAGATTCTTGCTCTTCTATTGGCTTTTGGTTTACTTGTGCTCAGATTGGTTAAGTGTTCCTGCACCTGGTTTCCCGTTTTTCGCAAATCACAATTTTTTACATAACCTTCATCACTCAACACATTTGTACTTAAAAGAATCATTTTGGCTGATGGCATTGAGTGAACATTCTTCACTCAACGCTTCTGAACTTGGCAATTATCCTGACTGAATGCGTTGAGTGAACCTTCTACACTCAATGCTTCTGGACTTGTACAAAATTTCTGATTGAAGGCGTTGAGTGAACCTTCTACACTCAATGCTTCTATACTTAGCCACTTCCTTTGATAGGGCATTGAGTGAGCCTTCTTCAATTAACGCTTTTGTACATGGACAAATTTTGTTTGCGTAGGCATTGAGTGAATGACCTTCACTAAACGTTTCTGTTATTAGCCAGGTTTGAGTCTACATCTACTGAGACTTTGAATGACAGAGCTTTTGTCAACTCTTTGAGGCCCCTGGCGTCGAGTGATGTGTACTTACTCAACTCTTCTAGACTTAGCCAAATATTTGCCTCTCTATAGTATCGTGTCTGGAGTCCAACTAAACTTCTGACCCTATCAGCCCGTCTAATCAATGAATAGTGGACAACCTGTATACATTGAACTAGAACACATATCAAATACAAATATGTTTATTCTATTGACTTGTGGGCCTTCTTCAAATCTTGGACATTGTGATCAATGGACCCAACATCTCTTATCATCACTGAGAGTTTATGTGACTCTGATAGTGGGGTATTAGATTCTGATACTTCACAACACATTTGCTCAGATGCAATGATGTTCAGTTCACTAGAGGTAACGGCTGGGTGAGTCTTTCTGGTTATCGACTCAGTATATGAGGTTATGGGGATAAGGACATTAAACATCCGAATGCATGATGGAGTATTGCTTAAGCTTGAGAGAGTATATCTGGTACCACAGTTGCACAAGAATTTGATATCGCTAGGCAGACTGGACTCTAAATGATGTAATTTTATGGCGAGATGTGGAGCTCTAATGGTGATACGAGGGCGCACCATGATAATGCGAGGTATGCAATACAGTAGTTTGTACCGGCTGATGGGGACATGATACGAGGTGGTGCGTCCATGATTTTTGCGGTCAACAGAGTGGATCGTCGAGGTGGTACGACGGATTGTACTTCTGGAACTCTGACTAGGAGAGTCAGATTCATTGATCCAGTTGCGTTGACATTCAGAGGTTGAGCTCGAGAATGGATGAGTCGACTGGAGAAGGTCGCCGGATGCCTAAGATTCCGTGGGTGGTGCATAGTGCAATGTTGCTTCGCATAGTTGGTGCTTCATGCATGTATTAGCTGCGGATCCTGAACCAATGTGGTGTATTGTGGGTTTTTGTTTGTTCAGATCCCAAAAAGGATCCGAATCTGACGCGGATCCAGACCCACTAAGCATTTGGTTTTTTATTTAATATAGAACCTAGGTTTTTCCTACTTCCTCCCTCCCATCTGTGAGAAAAAAGCAGCCGTCTTGTGTTTTGGAGTTGATGTCCAAAACATCTCTCTCTCCCCCTCTCTCTCTCTCCATCATTTCTTTTTGCTCATGAGATAAGGGTTTCGGCCAGCCTTAGTGTAGAGCCACCGACTTTTGACGAGGAGAGATGTTGTTGGTCTTGGAGGAGATAGTCGTAGGCGATGGCAGAGAGTGTCGTTTTCTATCTTGGAGGTATGTAGCCTCATGCTCATGCAAGAGGTGGAGCGAGGAAGGAGGTGGTGCCGTGGAGAGGAGAATCATGGTTAAACCTGGCTTGGATTCCCTCTCGGGTGGTGGCGTGATATCCGGTGTTGGAGCGGTTGAACGTCGGAAATCGACGTTGAAGGTTCTTGTGAATCTTCTGCGTCCGCTATGTGGATTGCAGTTTAGATCTCAGACTTTGTCATTGATCGTGCGTGTTCGGATCATCCGCGGCGTACTTGTTGGACAGTCAAATCATTTCACCATCCTTGTTCTCAGTTATTAATATTGTTTTGATTATATATATATTTATATATCCGAGGTTGTGGCTCAACGGGTTTGGTCGAGTGCAGTTTTGTGCTCTATTTATGTTTTTGTTACTAGTGTTGATTATTGTGTTGCCTGCAATGTGTACCAGATTTTACAACAAATAAATGGTGATTCAACCATCCTCTCATCATCCTCTGGAGCTAATTGAGGATCAAAAGGGAGGCGCCTCAGATCACTAGAAGCCATAAAATTCATGTATTCATTTTTAGAACCTATGCATCCAATATATATCCAATTTATTTATACCTGGGAATCTTCATTATTTTCTGGTGGGAGTAGTCATAACAAGCTCACACATTTGTTGGCTTCTAATCATTGAAAATTTATATATGCTGAAGTCATAGGCCATTAGGCCTACAGTGCTCTTATCTTATATTTGAATCCAAATATTAAAAATCAATTGATTTTAGGTGAAGAGAATTATAAACTATAACTAGTACACAAGGCTATATGACTTTCCAAATTCTGATTAAACACATCTCACAAGGAAAAACATTAATAAAATGCGCCCCTCCCATGCAACTACTTTGTTCCAACATTCATAATGGGTGTCATAGGAACAAAGGCCGCGTCCTAATATTCAGGAGGTTGCAATAGCATTTTGATACGCATCACCTCTTTGAAAATTTCTTTTTTGAGTTGTACCAACCGTCTTCAATCTTTGAAGCTTGAATACTTAGGAGGTTGTCTTCAATCTTTGAATATAGAGGTTGGAGAGAGAGGGGGAGAGTCAAGTTGGTAAAGGCCAAGGGAGGGACCGACAAAGCGAAAGAGAATCCATCCACTGATTACAACAAAGATGGAGGCGTAGGAAAACTTGTTGAGTCAAAATAGGAGCCCCTGTAGTTTTGATAGCAAGATTACAGGAAGCTAGAATGTTTTGGATTGTAAAGTTAGGTATTTTTATTTGAGCTGAAGTAGCTTTTATAAAGATTGATTACAAGCAAGAGTCACCTAAATATGAGTTGTAATGTTTACAGCTCATATAACACCTGCAAAGTAAAAAACCATACTTATCTTTATATTTATATGAATATATAAAGATATAAGTATATTACATATTTAAATTTACTGCAGCAGGAGATAGGGGGTTACAATTTATTCAATACCCTCCTTAAACACCTTTTCGATGCTGCCGTTTCGTGCTATTCGTTGTCTGCGTCGTTCGCCGTTTTTTGATGTTCTTTATCATGCGCTACTTTTTTATTAAATGTAGGCGATGTCTTCGATGTTCTTCTGTAAAGTCTTTCGCTTCATTTCTTAGCCCTATCTTCGTCTTCCTTCCTCCCTTTCTTCAATCGCTAGTTGAAAGACTGAGGGCTTTTTTCTCAGATTGATGAAACGAGCCCTTGGTAGCGGTTTTGTGAGTATATCAGCGACTTGATCTTCTCCACTGCAATAGGTTACTCTAATCTTTCCTTTTTCTTAGTTTTCTCTGATGAAATGGTAGCGTAGATCTATGTGTTTTGAGCTATGTTGAGTTAGAGGATTTTTTGACAAAGCTATCGCTGAAATATTATCGCATTTTATTTCTGTTCCTTCTTCTTCTTCTTCTTCTTTTCCTGTTATAGTTTTCATCATTTCACGAAGCCAGATGGCTTCACAGCTAGCGGCACTGAGACTCATATATTCGGCTTCTGCTGTAAAGAGAGCCACGAATTTTTGCTTTCTTGAACTCCATGTGACTGGATTTTGCCCTAACATGAATAAGTAACCACTGGTACTTCTTCTGTCTGATAAATCTCCACCCCAGTCTGCATCACTGTAACCATGAAGTTTAGGGTTTTCATCTTTACGATACAGCAAGCCATAACTTAAAGTTCCTTGAATATACCGTAATATTCTTTTTACTGCAGCAAAGTGAGATTTTTTTGGATTGCTTACAAATCTAGACACAATGTTTATTGCATTTTCTATATCTAGTCTTGTGTTACAGAGATAGATTAAAGATCCTATGGTTGATCTGTATAAATCACCGAGTAAATTTTCTTCTGTGTATGATTTTTGTAGTTTTTCTCCTTGACTCATGGGTGTTATAGATGGGTTACTTTCACTCATGTTGTTCTTTTTAAGTAAATCTTTGGCATAGTTGCTTTGAGACAGAAAAAGTTTGTTGTTGATTTGGGAGATTTGAATTCCAAGAAAATATTTCATTTCCCCCAAATTTGTCATTTCATATTCTGATTCCATTTCTTCTTGAAATGTTTGCAAAAGTTTTAAGGAGTTTCCTGTTACAAGGAGATCATCAAAATACAGGCCAATTAGGAGAAATTCGTCTTTGATGTGCCGGGTATACAGTGTGGGCTCACTTTGACCTTTTTTGTAATCATTGTTTTGTAGATAAGTGTCAATGTGGGAGTTCCATGTCTTGGAGCCTGTTTTAGTCCATATAGAGCCTTTTCTAACTTGTATGCTTTCTCCTTTTTATCTTCTATAATGAATCCTTGTGGCTGATCTACATAGATTTCTTAAGTTATGTATCAATTCAGAAACGTAGATTTAACATCATAGTGATATACTTTTAACTTATGTTGGGTTGCATATGCTAAGAGTAATCTTATAGTATTCATTCTTACTACAGGAGCATAAGTCTACTCATAGTCTGTACCATATTTTTGTGTGAATCCTTTAGCTACAAGCCTTGCTTTGTAGCGGGAAATGGCTCCTATTTCATCAATTTTGACTCTGTAAATCCAGTTGAGTCCTACTGTGGATTTTCCAGGGGGTTTTTCTACAAGTTTCCAGGTTTTATTTTTATTTATTATTCTTACTTCTTCTTGCATAACTTCATTTCATTCAGGGATTTTGTTGGCTTCTTCATAAGTTGTTGGAGAGGTGCAGGAAAGGGCAAGGTCACAGTTTTGATAAAGGTCTTCCAAAGTTCTTGTTTTGTGGGGTGATGATGAATCTGAGCTGGAGTCTTCTGAGTGTTTTTCAGGTGAAGGAACATTCAGAGTTGGATTTTCTGGTATGTTTTGAGGGATTTGGGTGGATTCACCTGATATGGTTGAGTCAACCTCCCTCCTTAGTATTTGAATTTGTTACTCTTCTGAATCCCACTGCCAGGTTCCTTCTTCATTGAATATTACATCTCGAGAAATTAGTAATTTCTTTTCTTTTGGTTCATATAATCTGTAGGCTTTAGAATGGTCATTATAGCCTATAAATATACATTCCTTGCTCTTTTTGTCTAACTTTTCTTCTCTACCTTTCTGAATAATTATGTAGCCTATGCATCCAAAAGTTCTTAGATGTTGTACTGAGGGCTTGTTTTTAAATAACTGCTCATAGGGTGTGCTGTTATTTAAGGCTCTAGATGTTACTCTATTCAGAATGTATACTGCTATACTTACAGCTTCTGCCCAGAATATTTTTTGAAGTTTCTTATGTAACAACATAGTTCTCCCCATTTCTGCTACTGTTCTATTCCTTCTTTCTACTATTCCATTTTGTTGGGGAGTATAAGGGGCAGTTAATTGCTTTTTAATTCCATTTTCTAGATAGAAATTTTTAAACTGTGTAGATGTGAATTCCCCTCCCCTATCTGTTCTTAGGCATTTAATTGTGAGGTTGAATTGGTTCTCAACTTCTCTTTTAAAGTTTTTGAACAGAATTAAAGCATCAGATTTATTGGTAAGGAAATAAATCCACATGTATTTGCTATAATCATCAACAAAAGAAAATAATAACTCTTACCACCAATAGATTTGGTTTGAGTTGGTCCCCATAGGTCTCCATGAATTAATTATAATGGTGTTGATGATTTGCTTTCTGATTGTGTTGGGAATGAGACTCTGTGAGCCTTTCCTTCTACACAGCTTGGACAAAATGATCTGGATTTTGTTAGAATTGGTAGCCCTGTAACTAGCTATTTTTCCTTCATTTGATGAATTGCATCCCAATGAGTATGTCCCGGTCTGTGATGCCCAAGCTGAAGGTCTGAGCTACAACCCTGTTCACAGGAGAGGGAAGCTTCATGCTGACTTACATCAAGATCCAGGGTGAAAACCCTATTTCTTCCCATTTGTGCTGAGACTATTAGTTGCCCCGTTTTCTGATTAGTAATCTTGCACAAATTGTTAATAAATGATACTTCATAACCTTTTTGTAGTAATTAACCTACACTTAGTAGGTTCTGTGCTAATTTAGGAACATACTGTACATCATTAATTCTCTTTTGTTTGCCCGAAGGAGTGTTCATTGTTATTGTACCTTTTCATTGAATTTCAGATGCTTTTCCATCCCCAAAATAAACTTCAGCTCTATGGGTTTCATCTAGTGTGGTAAAGGCATCCTTTTGGTATGTCATATGAGATGAACACCCACTATCAATATACCATATATTTGATAGTTTTTGTTCAGTTTTTAAGCAGGAATAAAAGAGATAATCTGTCTCTATATTCTTTCCCTTTTCAGCAAACTGTGCTGTGTCTTTATGCCAGCAATCCCTATCAAAATGATTGGGAATTTTACACTCCTTAAACACCTTTTCGATGCTGCCGTTTCGTGCTATTCGTTGTCTGCGTCGTTCGCCGTTTTTTGATGTTCTTTATCATGCGCTACTTTTTTATTAAATGTAGGCGATGTCTTCGATGTTCTTCTGTAAAGTCTTTCGCTTCATTTCTTAGCCCTATCTTCGTCTTCCTTCCTCCCTTTCTTCAATCGCTAGTTGAAAGACTGAGGGCTTTTTTCTCAGATTGATGAAACGAGCCCTTGGTAGCTGTTTTGTGAGTATATCAGCGACTTGATCTTCTCCACTGCAATAGGTTACTCTAATCTTTCCTTTTTCTTAGTTTTCTCTGATGAAATGGTAGCGTAGATCTATGTGTTTTGAGCTATGTTGAGTTAGAGGATTTTTTGACAAAGCTATCGCTGAAATATTATCGCATTTTATTTATGTTCCTTCTTCTTCTTCTTCTTCTTTTCCTGTTATAGTTTTCATCATTTCACGAAGCCAGATGGCTTCACAGCTAGCGGCACTGAGACTCATATATTCGGCTTCTGCTGTAAAGAGAGCCACGAATTTTTGCTTTCTTGAACTCCATGTGACTGGATTTTGCCCTAACATGAATAAGTAACCACTGGTACTTCTTCTGTCTGATAAATCTCCACCCCAGTCTGCATCACTGTAACCATGAAGTTTAGGGTTTTCATCTTTACGTTACAGCAAGCCATAACTTAAAGTTCCTTGAATATACCGTAATATTCTTTTTACTGCAGCAAAGTGAGATTTTTTTGGATTGCTTACAAATCTAGACACAATGTTTATTGCATTTTCTATATCTAGTCTTGTGTTACAGAGATAGATTAAAGATCCTATGGTTGATCTGTATAAATCACCGAGTAAATTTTCTTCTGTGTATGATTTTTGTAGTTTTTCTCCTTGACTCATGGGTGTTATAGATGGGTTACTTTCACTCATGTTGTTCTTTTTAAGTAAATCTTTGGCATAGTTGCTTTGAGACAGAAAAAGTTTGTTGTTGATTTGGGAGATTTGAATTCCAAGAAAATATTTCATTTCCCCCAAATTTGTCATTTCATATTCTGATTCCATTTCTTCTTGAAATGTTTGCAAAAGTTTTAAGGAGTTTCCTGTTATAAGGAGATCATCAAAATACAGGCCAATTAGGAGAAATTCTTCTTTGATGTGCCGGGTATACAGTGTGGGCTCACTTTGACCTTTTTTGTAATCATTGTTTTGTAGATAAGTGTCAATGTGGGAGTTCCATGTCTTGGAGCCTGTTTTAGTCCATATAGAGCCTTTTCTAACTTGTATGCTTTCTCCTTTTTATCTTCTATAATGAATCCTTGTGGCTGATCTACATAGATTTCTTAAGTTATGTATCAATTCAGAAACGTAGATTTAACATCATAGTGATATACTTTTAACTTATGTTGGGTTGCATATGCTAAGAGTAATCTTATAGTATTCATTCTTACTACAGGAGCATAAGTCTACTCATAGTCTGTACCATATTTTTGTGTGAATCCTTTAGCTATAAGCCTTGCTTTGTAGCGGGAAATGGCTCCTATTTCATCAATTTTGACTCTGTAAATCCACTTGAGTCCTACTGTGGATTTTCCAGGGGGTTTTTCTACAAGTTTCCAGGTTTTATTTTTATTTATTATTCTTACTTCTTCTTGCATAGCTTCATTTCATTCAGGGATTTTGTTGGCTTCTTCATAAGTTGTTGGAGAGGTGCAGGAAAGGGCAAGGTCACAGTTTTGATAAAGGTCTTCCAAAGTTCTTGTTTTGTGGGGTGATGATGAATCTGAGCTGGAGTCTTCTGAGTGTTTTTCAGGTGAAGGAACATTCAGAGTTGGATTTTCTGGTATGTTTTGAGGGATTTGGGTGGATTCACCTGATATGGTTGAGTCAACCTCCCTCCTTAGTATTTGAATTTGTTACTCTTCTGAATCCCACTGCCAGGTTCCTTCTTCATTGAATATTACATCTCGAGAAATTAGTAATTTCTTTTCTTTTGGTTCATATAATCTGTAGGCTTTAGAATGGTCATTATAGCCTATAAATATACATTCCTTGCTCTTTTTGTCTAACTTTTCTTCTCTACCTTTCTGAATAATTATGTAGCCTATGCATCCAAAAGTTCTTAGATGTTGTACTGAGGGCTTGTTTTTAAATAACTGCTCATAGGGTGTGCTGTTATTTAAGGCTGTAGATGTTACTCTATTCAGAATGTATACTGCTATACTTACAGCTTCTGCCCAGAATATTTTTTGAAGTTTCTTATGTAACAACATAGTTCTCCCCATTTCTGCTACTGTTCTATTCCTTCTTTCTACTATTCCATTTTGTTGGGGAGTATAAGGGGCAGTTAATTGCTTTTTAATTCCATTTTCTAGATAGAAATTTTTAAACTGTGTAGATGTGAATTCCCCTCCCCTATCTGTTCTTAGGCATTTAATTGTGAGGTTGAATTGGTTCTCAACTTCTCTTTTAAAGTTTTTGAACAGAATTAAAGCATCAGATTTATTGGTAAGGAAATAAATCCACATGTATTTGCTATAATCATCTACAAGAAGAAAATAATAACTCTTACCACCAATAGATTTGGTTTGAGTTGGTCCCCATAGGTCTCCATGAATTAATTATAATGGTGTTGATGATTTGGTTTTCTGATTGTGTTGGGAATGAGACTCTGTGAGCCTTTCCTTCTACACAGCTTGGACAAAATGATCTGGATTTTGTTAGAATTGGTAGCCCTGTAACTAGCTATTTTTCCTTCATTTGATGAATTACATCCCAATGAGTATGTCCCGGTCTATGATGCCAAAGCTGAAGGTCTGAGCTACAACCCTGTTCACAGGAGAGGGAAGCTTCATGCTGACTTACATCAAGATCCAGGGGGAAAACCCTATTTCTTCCCATTTGTGCTGAGACTATTAGTTGCCCCATTTTCTGATCAGTAATCTTGCACAAATTGTTAATAAATGATACTTCATAACCTTTTTGTAGTAATTAACCTACACTTAGTAGGTTCTGTGCTAATTTAGGAACATACTGTACATCATTAATTCTCTTTTGTTTGCCCGAAGGAGTGTTCATTGTTATTGTACCTTTTCATTGAATTTCAGATGCTTTTCCATCCCCAAAATAAACTTCAGCTCTATGGGTTTCATCTAGTGTGGTAAAGGCATCCTTTTGGTATGTTATATGAGATGAACACCCACTATCAATATACCATATATTTGATAGTTTTTGTTCAGTTTTTAAGCAGGAATAAAAGAGATAATCTGTCTCTATATTCTTTCCCTTTTCAGCAAACTGTGCTGTGTCTTTATGCCAGCAATCCCTATCAAAATGATTGGGAATTTTACACTCCTTGCACTTGGCATAGCAGTATCTTGAGTTGTGAGTATTTTTGTTGCATATGATACAGTACATGGTAGAGTTGTTTGGCCTTCCAGTAGGAGGAAATTGACTTTTGTATTTTCCTCTTGTTTCACTAGTCCAGGGTTGTTTTGTTCTCTGGTTCTTGTGGATTGGTTGTTTTTGAAAATTTTCTTTCTTCTCATTTCCTATTTTAAAACTCATTTTAGTTTGTAAGGCTTGGTCAAGATTTTGTGAGCCTCTAGCCAAACGATCTTCATGAGATTTTAAGGAGGCCATGAGTTTAGTTAAGGGCAATTTATAGATGTCTTTAGACTCTTCTATTGCCGTTACTGTAGGGTTAAAACTGCTGGGAAGGCACCTTAATAATTTTGGGACTATTTGCCTATCTTCTACTGTATCTCCATAGTTTCTAATTTGGTTTATTAGACTGATAACTCTAGCAAAAAATCCTTTATTGACACACCTGTTTTCATGCTTACCAGATCAAGTTGTCCCCACAGTGTTTATAGTTTCATTGCAACTACTCTTACAAATCCTTTATATTCTTCCCGGAGAAGGTCCTAAGCTTCTTTGGCTGTTTCAGCACTCATAATACTGGGGAAAATTTCTTCTATTACACCTTGTTGAATTATCATTAGAGATTTAGAGTCTTTCATCATCAGATCTGCTTTCTACTTTATATATTCAGGTTCACTTTCTTTTTCTTTGCTTCTAGAGGGAAGAACAGGTCCAGCCTGTACTAGTTCCCATAATCCTTGTGATCTAAAGACTGTGCGCATTTGGACCCACCAATGTTGATATTTTTCTCCATCGAACACAGGGATGGAAGAATGAGAGAAGGTGTCGACTGACGAGGTAGATGATGACGCCATAAGATCCAAGCAATTGATGATGGACACAACCTGGCTCTAATATAACTGTAGTTTTGATAGCAAGATTACAGGAAGCTAGAATGTTTTGGATTGTAAAGTTAAGTATTTTTATTTGAGCTGAAGTAGCTTTTATAAAGATTGATTACAAGCAAGAGTCACCTAAATATGAGCTGTAATGTTTACAACTCATATAACACCTGTAAAGTAAAAAACCATACTTATCTTTATATTTATATGAATATATAAAGATATAAGTATATTACATATTTAAATTTACTGCAGCAGGAGATAAGGGGTTACAATTTATTCAATAGACCCTTCTCCCCCACGTAAAGCTCCAAAGTCTCCTCTCAAAGCGTCATGTCCTCCCACTTCTTTGGCGGAATTGGGGCCTTTTGCAAACCTTGTTGCAGCTTCTGTTGCTCCTTTTTTGCCCGTGATCATGAATGAGCTCGGTATCGGATTGTGAGAGTAGCCGGAGATTCCCACCGCTGCGTTGCGGCATTAGAGGCATCGCGATTGCTTTCCTTTCCTTTGGCATCGGTGCTACCGTCGGATTTGCTATCCGGGGAAACTATGGCACAGATTATGGAGAGTGGCCAGGAGTGGCTATCAGATGAAGGGGGAGAGGATTTGGTTCTGTATAGTGATTTCGCCATGGTAAAGCCAATCATAGAGGGCATGCGGTAGAGGATGAGTTTGGTTTCCATAGCTGTAGCCGCTGCTGCTTTCTTCTTCTTCTTCTTCAATTTGTGTGGCTAGCAACCTGGTAGCTTTCCCTACAAAGTCTATCTTACAAAAATTCCGAGCACTTCCCTGACATACATATATTTTTTAAAGAGTAATGTCACAGGAACCCCTATAATGGATATGTGCACACCCAAAAAAAATCCAAAAAGTAACTTAAAAAAAGATAAAACCTAAAACCTTCTCCTATACACTCACACCATTATTTCCCGCAAAGCCCCTCCGCCTGTTTCGCAAAACCGAGGGCGAAACTGAACCTCCGCCTAACATCGGTTGCCGACCTCCAATACTCCACCATCGGTCGTCGAACTCGCCGACAAATCCATCTTCTGGACCTGTAAGATCGCCCCTTCTCCCACAAATATCATTTTATCGGATTTAATGTTCTCTTTTTTGTTAGGATTTCTAACCTAGATCGGTTTTTTGCAATAGTTTATTTGAGTTTTGTCCAAACCATCTGAAGATTCATTTTGCCGGCCTCTTAGATCACTTTGTTGTCATTATAAAAGTATAACTTCTTATTTTTCTTGTTTTTTTCCTTCATTTCATTGATAGAATATTATTATTTTGGTTTTAGGGTTGTAGTTTTGTGATGAATGTTGTTCTATTATGGTTGTTGTGGCCAAACTTAATGCCCCGGTCGAACCAGATTAATTAGGACCATCTTAGCTCACCGTGCGGTCGAGCTCGCACACAATCATAGAAAGAAAAGCTTACAAGGTAATTTTTTTTACGTGGAAAACCCGCCAACTGGGTGAAAAACCACGTGAACGGATCTGTGTGGACCAAACCTCCACTGGATCTGAGTGTTTTTACAGGGCATTTCCAAGAACTTGAAAGAGACAAGCCACCTCTCGTTACTATTATTGGGGAAGAGAGAGAAGAGCTCGGAGGGTGACAGACCATCGTTCGCAGAGCTAACAATTTCTTTGTGTGATGTGGGGAGATATACGCTCGTTGTATTCTAGAGTCCTCTGATGGTTCTTGGAACCGGGAGTAGGTTGTTGCACTTGTTTTGATGTCTGGGTCTTGGAAGCTTGTGCGACATGCTAGGCGCGTCCTATCCTCTGTGGTTTGTCTCTTGTTTTACTTTGAGGGGACAAGAATTGCTGACTTGCTGATGCTTGGTGGGCTTGTTGTTGAGCTTATGCGTTTAATACTTACATCAGTTTTGAGAGCGGAACACACGAAGGTGAGTTTTGAGAAGACTTTTTTGCAAAGTGCACGTATAGCTACTTTATGGAGAGAGAGCGCATGGAGCTTGCTAGAGGAGAGAGTGTGGAGCACTCGTTTGAGGAGAGCGCGTTGGGCCCTTGCCAGAGGATAGCGCGCAGAGCGCTTGTTTGTAGAGAGCGCGCGGGGCGCTTGTTGACGGAGAGCGCGTGTGGCGCTTGTTGACAGAGAACCCGTGGAGAGCTTGTTCGTAGAGTGCGTGCAAGGCACTAATTGGAGGAGAGTGCATGGTGTGCTTGCATAATATGAGTGCGCGGGGTGCTTGTCGGCAGAGAGCGCGCGGGGCGCTTATTGGAGGAGAGCGCTGTTGGGTACATTGGAAACTGTATACCTGATTTGGAAAAAGCCTCACTTAACTCAATGATATACATCAATGTGTATTTGATGGGATGTTGAGTTTCAATGTGCAGGTTAAAGAAATGTAGAAAAATATTCTAAGTACAAGTGTCGACACTTGTGAAGGAAATGTGTGGACACCAGAAGCCAGATTGTGTTGACACACAGGACTTGTGTCGACACATAGAAATTCTGTCGGCAGTAATTGTGTCGACACACAGAACTTGTGTCGACATGTACAAGAATTCTGTCAACACCAACTATATCGAGAGTAGAAGCTATTGTGTCGACACACAGGACTTGTGTCGACACATTCTACAGAAGCTATGTCGAGAAGATAAAGAAGGGCTGTGCCGACATTGTGTGAGCTGTGTTGACATCATCAAGAATTGTGTCGACACATGGTCTATTAGTGTTGACACATATGAAGTATTGTCTCGATGCTTTTCTGCTGAGATAGAGTACAATGAGGTATCAGGTGTCAAGACTAAAGACTTGATAGCTGTCATAACTAATAAAGCTGACGCATCTGTCAGAGCTGTCAGAAGACGATTATGAACCAGATCAACTGGTAACCTCAGATGGGATATATATAAAGACTTTTTCTATCATTAAAAGAGTGTGATTAAAAAAAGAATGAAGGACCTGACATTTTATTACAGTTGAAATCTACAAGTCATCAAGAGAAGGCAGATCCTGAACAAGTTTGCATGAAGAATTCAGATCTTATTCTGAATAGAAAAAGGAAGCTTGATTGAGGATCATCTCCAACTTTATAAGAAGATCAAGCTTACTTTGTTTAGATTCAAGAAGCTTTGAAGAAGCTAATACAGGTTGGATCTTAAGAAGTCAGATCAATCAAGATCTGATCAAGAAGCCTTCACCCCTTTCTCTCTCTACCTGGGTGAAGGATTTATCATCTTAATAATCAATTTTTCTGTAAGATCTTTTATAGATCTGGGTGTAGGAGAGTTATATCTCTGAGTTGTAAGCCTAAATTTATAAAGGCTGAGGTAGGGCCGAGTGCCTGAGGTAGGATCTTTGTGATCTAAGTTATAGGCCTGATGATAAGGGCTGAGGTAGGGGTGTTTGCCTGAGGTAGGATTCTTGGGAAGAATCTGAGTTTTAGGACTTGAAGAAGTCTGAACTGTAGGAACCAGTTGGGTTCTGAGTTATAAGATCTGAGGATCTGAGATTGTGGAAGGGAGTTTGGCTGAATCTAGCTCTCAGCTGGATAGGTGAAGGGGGAGAGTTGACGTACCCACGAATTGGGGAATCACTATAAAGAACTGTGTGTTGTGCTGTGTTTTTCTGTGCTTGTTTTATCCTATGCTGTGATATTGGTAGCTAAATTAGCTATGCTAAGATTAACCTTTTAATTGCCTAAGTTAAAGTTAGATTTGAACCTATTCACCCCCCCCCCCCCCCCCCCCGCCCCCCCCCCCGTCTAGGTGTTTAGGATCTTTAAACCAAATGTTTCAAGTGGTATCAGAGGGAGGTTCACTCAAACATAGACCTAACAGTCTGAGTTGATCTCCAAGGCAGTTATCTGTTAGCCAGAATGGGTTCAGGTGAAAATCAAAAGGAACTTGGATCCATGAAACTTCCTATCTATAGGAAAGAAAATTTTGCCATATGGAAAGAGAGGGTCAGATTGTTCATGGAAGCATCTGATCTAAGAATTTACATCACAGTTCTATAAGGGCCATTTAGGGAACAATTCCTATAGGCTTCATTTCAGTTCTTGATGCCAACCTCCAGATTCTGATGATGAGGAGTCTCCAACTCTTCTGCTTCTGGGCAAACAGTTCTCCTTCTTGCCCTTATTTTGAAATGACTAAGGAAGAGATCTTATCCTAGCATCCTTAGATTCCTTTATTTAATCAGAACATAATTGTGGGTGTCATAAATGATTCTACATTCTAGAATCTAGTCCATTGCAAAAACTCTAAGGAGATGTTGGACACTTTGATTGTCTACATGTAGGGAACAGAAGAAGTAAGAGAGGATAGAAAGTCTATGCTAAATCAAGAATATAAGAGTTTTAGACAAGCCAAGACAGATAGCATAGTTGAATGCTAAAAGAAATTCTTTAGAATTATAAATGAGCTAATGACCTATGGAAGAGTCTTTAGCACATATGAATTAAATGAAAAGTTTCTCAAATCACTAACCAAGGACTGGGATACTAAAATATGTGCCATCAGAGAGGTAGTCAGGCTTACTGATACACCTCCACCAACCTTATTTGGAAAACTATTATCATATGAGATGCAGCTCACTGCCAGAAAGGAGGAGAAGAAAAGCAATAGGTCTGAACACAAAGAGAAGTCAATAGCCTTCAAGGCTGAAGCCACAAGAAAGGTTAGGAGAAAGTCTCCTTCTCCTCCCCGGAGAATTGCTGAAGTTGAATCAGAAAATACTGACATCAAAACTTCAGACAACCACAACTATGATGAAGACTTTGCTGCCTTCACAAGGCAATTTCAAAGGTTCATGAAGAAGAAGCAATGGAGAACAAAGTCATCTTCATCTTTCTCCAAGGATGACTACTACAAGAAGAAGAAAACTTCTAAGGATGATAGGTATGGCTCTAATCCCAGTAAACAAACTTCTTCTAAAATTGTTTGTTATTGTTGCAACAGGTCAGGACATGTCATAGCTGACTGTCCTGATTAAATAAAGGAATCTAATGATAAGAATAAGCATCAAAATAAGGGCAAGAAGGAGAGATCCTGTATTGCCCAGAAGCAGAAGAGTTGGACTGACTCCTCATCATCAGAATCTGGAGAAGAGGCTGAAGCTGAAGCCTATATTGGATTGTTCACTACTGAACAGGATTCTGTAGAGACTGAATTCTTACAAATGCTGGAATCTATAAATGGGATTAAAGATCATCATTGTATAGGGTTGATGGTTCTGTCTAAGGAAGATCAGTGCCTGGATCAGCCTAGTCTCATTAAGGTATACAATCTATCTTCAGTTTCTGAGTATTATAATGGATCAGAATCAGAAGCATCTGCATCAAGAGATGTTGATGGTTCTGAATCTGAAGGGGATGTTCATTAACTAATTCATGAGTATGGTGGTCTATTGCAAGCTCTTAAGAGAAGCAGAATCCTTGTCAAAAAGCAGGCTAAGGAAATTGCATCTCTCAAATTGGCTGCATCAAATTTAGCAAAAGTGCTGGATTTGAAGTTGAATGAAGTTGCCAAACTGAAAAACATAACAATTATTCAGATGGGTACAATTACCTTCAAAAATGATCACATCAAGAGTCTGGAAGTAAGAATTCAAAGAGAGAAGGATCTTATGGATAAATTCTCAAAGCCAAAGTCAGTCTTACCCTTAATTGAAAACTTCATTTTCCAAAAGGGTAAGACAGGATGTTGGGTCTGGCGTTCCTTCAATTGACCCATGGCGCTTTGCTACTTATTTAAGAAATTAAGTAGCGCCCTCTCCAATAGTCCGAGCTTTTGGTGCAGTTGGGTATGCACTTGATCCTTCAATTGGTATCATAGGGGGTCACGGGTTAAAGACCGGGGGGGGGGGGGGGGGCGCTATTAAATCCCAATTTTTCCCTTCTACCTGTGTGGGTCCGACGGGTCATACAAATCGTGGACATGTTGTAACCCCACCTCTGAGCCATGTGGTAACCCCACCTCTGAGCCGATGGGTTGTGTTGGACGTCAGGGGGGGGGGGGGATTGTTGGGTCCGGCATTCCTTCACTTGACCTGTGGCGCTTTGCTACTTATTTAAGAAATTAAGTAGCGCCCTTTCCAACAGTCAGGGCTTTTGGTGCAGTTGGGTATGCACTTGATCCTTCACAGGATTAGGCTTCAAGGGAAGAACAAGGGTAGCTAATTCCAACAGAAAAGGCAAAGCCCCAGTTCAGCAACTAGCTTCCAAATCCCCTATTTCTTTCTAGAAAGTTATGTAGCCTACTAACAGGTATGATCATGACATCACACATGGTCACTGTAAGCATGGTGATCAAGATGGCAAGGGTGCAAATGCTAATAGTGCATCCCATGAGCAAACACACCATGTTCTTCAGGAATCATCAGTGTTTGATGCACCAACCCCAACACTTAAAAAGACTGTTGTTCCTACAGACTTGAGGATTGCTGACAGCAATGCTATTAAGCATGTACTTAAAAGAAGGTGTAACAGATATGAGTGCTGGTGTTGTGGAAAAGTTGGCCACTATGCAATTGATTGTTGACATAATGCTAGTGTCCAAAAAAATGCCAGCTTACATGTCAGAAAGGCTGCAGACAAGAATATCAAATTTCAAGCTAACCTGAACCTAGGAGCCAATAAAAATTGGGTTTCTAAGGATAGGTAATTTTATTTGATGCAGATGAGTCCAAGTGGTCATACCCCAATATGGCACTTAGATAGTAGATTTTCCAGGCACATTACTGGAATAAGAAGAATGCTGAAGGATTACTCTCCCATAAATAATGGACCCAAAGTGATCTTTGGTGGATCTAAAAAGGGGGTCATCAAAGGAATTGGTTACATTTCCAATAGCTCTATCACTATCACCCAAGTGGCTTATGTGAAGGGTCTGAAACATAAACTAATATGCATAAGCCAACTAAGTGATCTTGGTTATGACACTTATTTCCTCAAGGGTGTCTGCCAAGTAAGAAGGTCAAGTGATCAAGAGATCATTCTGACAGGCACTAGGAAAGGAAGTGTCTACTATCTTAATTTTGGTTATTAGAGTAAGAACACTCCTATTTGTTTAGTTGTAGATGAGAAAGCATCTCATTGTGTCCAATGGCACAAGAGGCTTGCTCACCTGAAATACAAGTCAATAGGCTAACTCTTTAGAATGGAGTCAGTGAGGAATGGTCCTCAGGTTAAGTGCATTAAAGAGAGTGTATGTTCAGCTTGCCAAAAGGGCAAACAGACCAAGACCACTTTCAATGGCCATAACACCAAAGATTCAGTGAGATATTTATACCTCCTGCATATGGATCTATTTGGTCCTATGTCAGTTCATAGTCTAGGTAGGAAAGCTTACACATTTGTGGTTGTGGATGACTATTCTAGATTTACATGGGTTTTCTTCCTGAGGACGAAATCTGAAACCCCTACTATCTTCCAAAATTTTGCTAGGCAAATTCAGAATGAACTTAACAATTTAGTTGTCAAAATCAGAAGTGACCATGGGACATAATTTCAGTCTGAATGCATGACAAGGTTCTGTGAAGAACTTGGGATTCATCAAGATTTCTCCTCACCTAAAACTCCCCAGCAAAATTGGATTGCTGAAAGAAAGAATAGGACTCTTATTGAGGCTGGTAGAACACTATTAAGTGACACTTCTCTCCCAGAATATTTCTGGGATGAGGCAGTAAACACTACTTGTCATGTTCTCAACAGACCTTCCATCACCAAAAGCCACAAGAAGACACCCTATGAGATTATGAAAGGCAGAAAACCAAATTTAGCCTACTTTAGAATCTTTGGTAGCAAGTGTTATGTTCTTAATAATGGCAAGTACTATTTAACTAAGTTTGCTGCCAAATCCCAAGAAGGGATATTTGTTGGGTACAACAATAATAGTAAGGCATACAGGGTCTATAACTTGACTACTCAATTGTAGAAGAATCTGTCCATGTAGTTTTTGATGAATCTAAGTTAATTAATTGTGAGTTGTCAAACACTTCTTCTAGCTCTATAGGGTTGAAAGATAAGATGGACAAGCTAATCATTATAGAAGACCAACCTATGAGATAGGATGAGGAAAATGATGGATGCTATCCAGGGGGAGTACAAGACCCACAAGCTGAAGATGAAGACAATGAAGTACAGCTTGATGAGGAAAATGAAGAAAATCAAGAGGTGGATAGATTTCCTCCAGCAATAAGACATCTGAGGGATCATCCTGCACACCAAATCATTGGTGATGCAAGACATGGATTCTAACCAGAAGCAAGAGCATGAACACAGTTCTATGTTCAAGCTTCCTGTCCTAGATGGAACCTAAGAAATTTGAAGAGGTTATACAAGACCCAAATTGGATTGATGTCATGCAGGAAGATATGAATCAATTCAAAAGATGTAAAGTCTGGAAGTTTGTTCCTAAATCAAAGAATCACAATGTCATAAGGACTAAGTGGATCTATAGTGTAACACCCCAGAACTCAAAAGATGTTTGTACACATTTTTGAGTAGCAGGCTGGTAGACACGGCCTGGGACACGGGCGTGTCCCAGGGCGTGTCGGAGTACACGGCCTGGGACACGGGCGTGTCCCAGGGCGTGTTCGATTTAAATCTCAAAATTGGCCTATTCGGGTCAGAGCTGTACACGGCCGTGAACACGGCCATGAACACGGGCGTGTCAGGCTGGACACGGGCGTGTCGGCTGCCGTGTTCCGACCCGTGTACTGGTTTTGGGAGCCGTTGGGTGCCGTGTAGCAGGGGACACGGGCGTGTCTCAAGACTGACACGGGCGTGTCAGGTTCGACACGGGCGTGTCGAGCCCCGTGTTGTTCAGTCGGTTCCAAACCGCGTGTGCCGCTTAAGGTACACGGCCTGTGACACGGGCGTGTCACAGGCCGTGTCAGGCAAAATTTGGGGTTTTGGGCAGATCTCGGCCGTTCGTTTCCTTCTCTTTGGATCGTGTGGTCCATAGCATTTCCAGCCTCTTTAAGGCCGTGGATTGATTCAACTCATTCCACTTAGCCTTTCTTCTTAAGAAAGAGAGGAGAGCTTGGAGGAGGAGGCCGGTGGAGCTTCGTCGAGCCGAATAGAGAGCCGAGAGCAGCGTTGCGGAGGCAAGGCCGCTGCGGTGGTTTCCATCCGGCTAGTTTTCTATGGCACCGAAGAGATCAACAAGGGTAACGATCTTTCTTCCTTGGGCAGGTGAAGCCCTTTGTTTTGCATGTGCATGGGATCCTCCATCAAGAGATGGAAACGCGTAAGTGATTCCAGCAGTTGAGTCTGCATCTAGAGCCGGAAGTCTGTAGTACGGCATAGGCATGCTGTGTGAAGCCCATCCAGACGTATGTCGGGATTGGTGATGTTAATATTGCGATCCGGAGAAAACTCCGTGTATGCATCGTTTAGCCTGCGGAGATGGTGAGGACGATGTGTTTGGTGTATAGGATGCTTTGTATAGCTCCTTTAGTTGTATGCTTGTAAGAGCTGGTTGATGGAGTGCGGACACCTCTGAGTGGGTGGGTGCGTGAGGTCTTCAACAGGGGTTTGGAGGCTTATGCCCATTCTACCAAGTGGCGATGAACACCTCTGAGTGGGTGGGTGCGAGAGGTCTTCAACAGGGGTTTGGAGGCTTATGCCCATTTCACCAAGTGGCAATGTTAAGATCGGGTGAGCGGTCGATTGGTAGCAAAGCAGCAGGGCGAATTCCCTAGGCTTGTTACACTACGGGGGTAGGTCGACTGATAGTGCTCACGGGTTTTGGTGTGGTGCGTACCTCTGAGTGAGACGGGTGCGTGAGGTCTTCAACAAGGGTTTGGAGGCTTATGCCCGCCTACCAAGTACAAACCATAAAAGGTGCCCTGAGTGCACGGAGCGCCTGGCATTGAGGCCGGCGTTTGTGATGTTGGGTGTATGTGCTTTATATGTTGAAATTGCTATACATGCAGGGAAGGAACCACTGCCCCGGGTAAGGGGTGGGGTCGTTATAATTGGTCAGCTGAATGCTGACCGTTGCTTTGTTTATCACCCATGGGGTGGATGTCCATATGCAGGTGTTGCGGGCTGATGGATTGAGCGGGCAAAAGCCCATGCTGCTGGTAGGCCCTCGAAGGCCGTGCGAAGTGTTGGATTTCATGTGTGGCCGGCCTGCGTGCCGATGTATGAAATTATATGTGTTGTAAAGAGTAACTTGTAAGGCCGTAAGGCCGTGTGCGGTGTGGGTTGTAAACATTCCTGGTTATCTATATAAATGTGATATTTATATATAGTAGTGGACATTCAATGGTATGAGTTCTTGTACTTAATAAGCTTCCGCTAGAATGCTCTGAGTTAGGACTCGTTTAGTTTGGTATTATCCTGTGACCTCACCGTCTGTTTGTGGCATATAGTGTGGGGCCCCGGCCGGACCTTCTACTATGCGTCATTTAACGGATGGGGTCGTTACATTTTGGTATCAGCGCTTTTGTCGGTCTTCCCTTCCGAATTCGTGGACGAATTCTTTTGTGGGGTGGCGATCACGTGTTCGTGCGACCTGCTGTAATGCTAATGAACTCAAGAATGTCCACTAGGAATGTGTGTGTGTGTGTCTTTTCGGTGCGTTTGCCGTATTACCATGGAAAGTAATGCTATCTTGTTCACCTATAGGTGACGAGGAGTGGAGCTGGGCAGTCGGAGCCCCAGCGTTCGGATGAGAGTGCGGCACCACCTGAGGTGCCTACACCTCCCCCTTCTGCGGAAACGGTGCGCTTAGTTGCGGAGATGATCTTTGCTATGCTTCAGGCACAACCTTTTGGGCAAGCAAGGCCCGCTGTGGCGCCAGTGCACGTTGGTGCGAGGCAAGAGCATGTTGAGGTTGGTGCGAGGCAAGAGCATGTTGAGGTTCCGGTTGCTGTGCAAGCAGCGGACGAGCAACTTAAGCACTTTATGGAGTTTAATCCGCCTACGTTTGTCGGGGCAACGTCTCCAACAGAGGCCGAGGATTGGCTCTCTCGAGTGAAAAGAATCCTGGCTGCGCTCAGGATTAATGAGGAGCAGAAAGTCCCGTTAGCCACTTTCCTCTTGGAAGGAGAGGCGAGGCTTTGGTGGGATGAGATCGAGTTGCACCAGTTGGGCGGTAGAGATCTGGGCGACATATCGATGGACGAATTCTCTAGATTGTTTTGGGCGAAATATTTGCCAATGGCGCAGAGAATTGCAATGGAAAATGAATTTCAACGTCTGGTACAGGGTGATAAGACCGTGGACGATTACCTGCATGAGTTTACCAAGCTCGGTCGTTATGCGGGATCGACGTTTGCGGACCAGGCGCAGAAGACAAATAGGTTCTATGAAGGGCTGCGTGATGAGCTGAGGTTGGCTCTCCCAAGTTCAGTGAACCAAGGATTCCAAGCATTGGTGCATACCGCTAGTGCGCTAGAGAAGGATTTGAAGCGGGTGCGGGAGAAGAAGATCGTAGCGGTGGAAAAGTCCGACTTCAAAGTTCCGCCATCCGAGCAGTCCGATTTCAGGAAACGTGATAAGAAGCGGTTCAGGCCTGCTGAACAAACTTCTTCAGATGTTGCGTCAGGAGCAACGTTTGGGCAAGAACGGGTTGAGCCACGGACATGTTTCATTTGTGGGAGGCCAGGACATATCGCGCGATTTTGCTGGAATGGTGCGGCCAAGGGTGAAAGAAAGACAGGTGCGTCTTATGACGAGAAGGGTAAAGCTGTGGCAGAGTCGTCTGCATCGCGGGCGCAACCGAGAATATACACTCTTGAGATGCAGGAGCCGCAAAGCTCAAATCAAGCAGAACAACAAATCCGTGCTTTGGACTTAATGGAGGCCGCTAGACGGATTCTGCGAGATGCGGAGAAGCCGAAATAAAGTGGAGTGTGCACTTTATTTTGTTGTTTGTTGTATATATGTATGTCTGTATGTATTTCTGTTTGAGACAAACAGTGTGGTGGTACGATTCCATGGGGCGAGCCAAGCTGTGGCCTCTGAGCTCTAAACCTGGATCGTTTTGGGTTGTATCGCAACAGCGTGGTTGTGTTGATACTTGTGCGTTGCGCTAAATTTCGGGACGAAATTTCTATAAGGAGAGGAGGGTTGTAACACCCAAGAACTCAAAAGATGTTTGTACACATTTTTGAGTAGCAGGCTGGTAGACACGGCCTGGGACACGGGCGTGTCCCAGGGCGTGTCGGAGTACACGGCCTGGGACACGGGCGTGTCCCAGGGCGTGTTCGATTTAAATCTCAAAATTGGCCTATTCGGGTCAGAGCTGTACACGGCCGTGAACACGGCCATGAACACGGGCGTGTCAGGCTGGACACGGGCGTGTCGGCTGCCGTGTTCCGACCCGTGTACTGGTTTTGGGAGCCGTTGGGTGCCGTGTAGCAGGGGACACGGGCGTGTCTCAAGACTGACACGGGCGTGTCAGGTTCGACACGGGCGTGTCGAGCCCCGTGTTGTTCAGTCGGTTCCAAACCGCGTGTGCCGCTTAAGGTACACGGCCTGTGACACGGGCGTGTCACAGGCCGTGTCAGGCAAAATTTGGGGTTTTGGGCAGATCTCGGCCGTTCGTTTCCTTCTCTTTGGATCGTGTGGTCCATAGCATTTCCAGCCTCTTTAAGGCCGTGGATTGATTCAACTCATTCCACTTAGCCTTTCTTCTTAAGAAAGAGAGGAGAGCTTGGAGGAGGAGGCCGGTGGAGCTTCGTCGAGCCGAATAGAGAGCCGAGAGCAGCGTTGCGGAGGCAAGGCCGCTGCGGTGGTTTCCATCCGGCTAGTTTTCTATGGCACCGAAGAGATCAACAAGGGTAACGATCTTTCTTCCTTGGGCAGGTGAAGCCCTTTGTTTTGCATGTGCATGGGATCCTCCATCAAGAGATGGAAACGCGTAAGTGATTCCAGCAGTTGAGTCTGCATCTAGAGCCGGAAGTCTGTAGTACGGCATAGGCATGCTGTGTGAAGCCCATCCAGACGTATGTCGGGATTGGTGATGTTAATATTGCGATCCGGAGAAAACTCCGTGTATGCATCGTTTAGCCTGCGGAGATGGTGAGGACGATGTGTTTGGTGTATAGGATGCTTTGTATAGCTCCTTTAGTTGTATGCTTGTAAGAGCTGGTTGATGGAGTGCGGACACCTCTGAGTGGGTGGGTGCGTGAGGTCTTCAACAGGGGTTTGGAGGCTTATGCCCATTCTACCAAGTGGCGATGAACACCTCTGAGTGGGTGGGTGCGAGAGGTCTTCAACAGGGGTTTGGAGGCTTATGCCCATTTCACCAAGTGGCAATGTTAAGATCGGGTGAGCGGTCGATTGGTAGCAAAGCAGCAGGGCGAATTCCCTAGGCTTGTTACACTACGGGGGTAGGTCGACTGATAGTGCTCACGGGTTTTGGTGTGGTGCGTACCTCTGAGTGAGACGGGTGCGTGAGGTCTTCAACAAGGGTTTGGAGGCTTATGCCCGCCTACCAAGTACAAACCATAAAAGGTGCCCTGAGTGCACGGAGCGCCTGGCATTGAGGCCGGCGTTTGTGATGTTGGGTGTATGTGCTTTATATGTTGAAATTGCTATACATGCAGGGAAGGAACCACTGCCCCGGGTAAGGGGTGGGGTCGTTATAATTGGTCAGCTGAATGCTGACCGTTGCTTTGTTTATCACCCATGGGGTGGATGTCCATATGCAGGTGTTGCGGGCTGATGGATTGAGCGGGAAAAAGCCCATGCTGCTGGTAGGCCCTCGAAGGCCGTGCGAAGTGTTGGATTTCATGTGTGGCCGGCCTGCGTGCCGATGTATGAAATTATATGTGTTGTAAAGAGTAACTTGTAAGGCCGTAAGGCCGTGTGCGGTGTGGGTTGTAAACATTCCTGGTTATCTATATAAATGTGATATTTATATATAGTAGTGGACATTCAATGGTATGAGTTCTTGTACTTAATAAGCTTCCGCTAGAATGCTCTGAGTTAGGACTCGTTTGGTTTGGTATTATCCTGTGACCTCACCGTCTGTTTGTGGCATATAGTGTGGGGCCCCGGCCGGACCTTCTACTATGCGTCATTTAACGGATGGGGTCGTTACATATAGGAACAAGTTAGATGAAAATGGCATTATAGTCAAGAACAAAGCCATACTGGTAGCAAAAGGCTATAAGCAGGAAGAAGGAATAGACTTTGACCAGACATTTACCATAGTGGCAATGTTGGAAGCAATAAGGATGTTCCTTGCCTATGGAGCTTACCAAGGGTTCAAGGTATTCAATATGGATGTAAAGTCAGCATTTTTGAATGGTGACTTAAAAAAGGAAGTTTACGTTGAGCAACCTTCAGGTTTTGTAGATCCTCTTTATTTTAACTATGTTTATAAGCTTAAGAAAGCTCTATATGGATTGAAACAAGATCCTAGGGCTTGGTATGAAACTCTGTCTACCTTCCTCATGAGAATAAATTCTCAAGGGGGAAAATTTACAAGACTCTATTCTTTAGAGAATCAAAAGGCAAGATCATCCTAGTCCAGATATATGTTGATGACATTATCTTTGGATCAACTGAAAAAAACCTTTGTAGAAAGTTTGTCAAACTTATGCAAGGGAAGTTTGAGATTAATAGCATGGGTGAGATAAAATTCTTCTTGGGACTCCAAGTTAGACAGACTGATGATGGCTTGTCCCTATCCCAATCTAAGTTCACCAAGGAGTTAATTAAGAAATATGGCATGGAGTCAGCCTCCACATTGAGAACTCCAATGGGGTCAAGTAAGCCAATAGGCAAAGATGAGGAAGGAAAACCTGTTGATGAGTCTTTGTATAGAGGTATAATTATCTCCCTTCTTTACTTGACTACTAGTAGACCTGACATCATGTATGCCACATGTGCATGTGCTAGATACCAAGCTTGCCCAAAGGAATATCATTATTCCGCTGTCAAGAGAATTTTAAGATATATTAAGGGCACACCAAATCTTGGTCTTTGGTACCCTAAGAATAGAGATTTTCTACTAACAGGTTATTCAGATGCAGACTTTGCAGGCTGCAAAGAAGATAGGAAAAGCACCACAGACACATGTCAGTTCCTAGGTGGAAGATTGGTGTCATGGAGCAGCAAAAAGTAGACAAGTGTGGCTATATCCACTACTAAGTCAGAATATGTAGCTGCAGGCAGCTGCTGTGCTCAGTTGTTGTGGATACAACATCAACTTGAAGACTATGACATCAAGGTAAGTATAACTCCATTATATTGTGATTCTACTAGTGCCATATCTATTGCTAGAAATCCTATTTCACATATCAGAACTAAGCATATAGAAATCAGGTTTCATTTCATTAGAGAACATGTTGAAAAAGAAGACATAAGTCTAGAATTTGTCAACACTAATAATCAAATTGCTGACATATTTACAAAACCTCTGGATGAAAGTAAATTCAATTAATTTAAGATTGAATTATACATGTTAAACCTAGAATAAAATGTTAGGTCAGCACAAAATTTCTCAAAAAAATGGCTAAGTTAGAAAGTTTGTATCGACACAAGCTCACTGTGTCCACACTATCAACGTGTTGTGTCGACAAAGGAATAAACTGTGTCGACACAGAAATAAATTCTGTGCGACAAAAAAGGTTTGTGTCGACACAACTCTGTCGATACCTTGTTTTAGAAGATTTCTATGTCGACATACAAAAATCTACGTTGGCATATAGACATGACGACACTTACAATTCTCTGTCGAGACGTAAGTTGTCTATGTCGACACATGCAATATTATGTCAACTCATAAGATTCTTATTTTGGGGCGTCTTTTGACCTAGCCTTCACAAGAATTCTACAAATAGGAGAAAACAAAATCTAGTCGACTGTGCTATCCAGAACTCTCAACTCTAAACCCTGTGTCGACAAGAAATTCTACAGTCTTCTCTCTTCTCTCTCTTTCATCAATTGTGCCACAGATGGAAGACAAAGTAATTGAGGGATATGAACTGGTTTGCAATGCAATTGAGACTGCCACACAAGAAATCAAAGATGTGATTACCCTAATCACCGATAATGGATTGGAGTACCTAGTCTCAGAAACTACCAGGATATGGAAGAAGGAGGTTCTTGAATTCTACTCATCAGCATCAATGGATTCGAAGGGCATGAAGATTAAATCATCTGTCCAAGGTACTAAGGTGAAACTCACACTAAAGAGTTTAAGTAAAACACTTCAGCTTCCCAGGATTAAGGAAGAAGATGACATAGCATCTTCCATTACAAAAGATGCTCTCCAATGGTGTGGACTGGATCCCCCTACCAAGATTGGATCATCAATGAACAGGAAGGGAATGAATTCCCAGGGCAAATTCCTGTCTGAGATTCTCGGCAAGGTTATTTTGTGTAAATCAGGAGGACATGATAGGATTTCAGCCTATATGTTCAATCTTATGACCAAAGTCATATTCAAGGTGAAAACTGACTGGTCTGCTGTTGTGTTTGAAAAGATAAAAGAAAGTCTCAAGAAACCTAATCTGGGCAGAATACTAAACATGTATCTGGCTATTAATATTCCTGAAGTGATGAATCAGACTACTAGTTCTAAGATTAATCACATGAGGAAGATGGACTTACGAATCCTGTCTAGATGGGAAAGAGTATTGACTAAAGATGTTCCTACCCCTCAAAAACAACATAAGAAAATTAAGGAAAAGAACACACTAGCCAAGCTCCTTGAATCCTCTATTGATTCAAAAGAGCAAGTTGACTTCAGTATAGATGAAGAACAACCAAGGAAAAGGAAATCAACTACACCATCACATAACAATGAGGTTCAGGCCCAAGGGGAGACCATCCAAGTTCCAAACAACTAGGTGGTATCATCTTAAGGGGGAGACAACACTGAAACTACACTTGTCCATGAACCAGAAAATCAACAGATATCAGACCTAGGGGGAGGTATAAATGAAGTTGAACTGGATAGTGAAAATACAACTGACATAGTCATGAACATAGTTTCAGAAATCAACAATGCTGCAATCAACACTACTGAGAAAGAAGCACAGAATGTGCATATGTCTGATCCAGATCAATCTGTGCAATAAAACTCTCCTAATAAAGAGAAAACCCTGGAAGAGGACTTTGATTTCTAGGGGGATCAAACTATTGAGAATGAGAAAGTTATTCCTCCTGTTCAGATGCAACAAGAGGTAACACTAGAAGAATTGTTTCCTGACTTACAAGGATCAAGAACTGAGGGGAAGATGCCAATCATTGCCTCTAGTCCAAAAGAAACATTAGACATAGCTAGTTCATCTGATTCCTCTGAAGATGAAGAAGACTCCAGGGCAAAGAAAAGGAAACTTGTGGAGCTCATGAAGAGGAGCTCGAGCTATAAGAAAGCCTTAAATATTGCCCCACAAACACCAGCTCCTGTAGTAGACTGGTTCACTTATGGTTCAACTGCAATTGAAATTGGATGCGCAAAGAGTTGCTCTTGAAAAATATATGGATGAGAACAATAAAGATCTGCAATTCCACTTAGCCCAGGATATCAAATCCATTAGGTTTGAAGTAAACTTGAACAAGAAGGAAATGACAGATTGCTTCCAAAAGTGAGGTAATGTTGTAGTATACTTGGCCAATCAACAACAGGAGGTTAAGACTGCAATAGAGGAAATTGCAATCAAACAAGGTTATGTCCTGGAAAATAAAATCAGAATGAATGATAATCTAGTAGACTCTCATAATACTATTCTAAAATATCTCAGGAGTAAATCAACTGCTATCTCTGAACAAATGGTTACAGTAAAGTCTGAGTTTGACAAACAACTCAAAGAGGATTTAACAGCTGTCCAAACCGTTATCCAGGCATCTCAAATGGCAATCTCTGATCAAATGTAGAAGTTCAAAGCCAACTATAAAGATCGAACAAATTATCTAGCTGACCAGGTAAGATTTCAGAAGGATGATCTAAGAGACCATATAGAAAGAGAAGTCATAAAGGGGGATAGAGTATTAGTCAAAGAAAGCTCAGATCATGCTAAATGGATATCCAATAACATCAGAGCAACTCTTGGTTATCGACCCTTTGTGATGATGACAACACTGCTGAATCTGGAATTCAACCTGCTTACATTGAAGGGGTTCAGCAGGAAGTAGCCCAAGTCATTTATCCCCCTTCTGATTTTGAAGAAATCCAGCAGGCAGTACACCAAATGTATAGCCCTCCACAGGAGGCACATAATGTTATTCTTGAAAAAGTTGAAATTCCTGCAGCTGCATTACAAAGAGAAAAAGAAGCACAAAGAGTAAGGTATGCCCAAAAAGAAGCTCAGTTGTGTAGGAAAAGGTTCAAAGAACAGGCCGAATTAAAGCCTGATTTTGAACAATGGAGTCCAACCTCCAGGAATATTATTCTTACTATTTGGCATGCTGTTAAAAAGAATATGCATGAGAAAGGAAAGTGGTATTCTGAATAGGAATGGAGCAAATATTAGGAGTGGCAAGATGCCATATACCAGTTCAAAAGAGACCTTAGAGCTGGAAAGATACCTGCTAACTCTGTGGAGCCTAGTAAGTATTTCCTAAAGACTTTTCATTACCTTGAAAGACAAAAGATCAAGGCTGAAGAGATCAAGAAGAAGGATTTGAAAGGAAAGAAGCTGGCTGATGACACAAGAGCTACTATAAAAGCTAGGATTTAGTCTGGCAAAAGGAATTGTCATCAAGGAGCCTAATAAATCCTATTGATAGATTCACTAGGCTTAAAACAATGAAATCTTTTGTTCTAAAATTCTTGTAATTCAAAACTGATTCTTGTTTACTGTATTTTATCATATTTTGTGATGATATTACATGCTATTTTGCTTATGAGTTACCCCGTCTGATTAATGATTTTATACATCATAATCTTTGTATTATTATAAGTGGTGTATATCATTGACTAAGGGTTATGACTTCTCCAAATAGGTGGAGATTGTTGGCTATATTGGAAACTGTGTACCTAATTTGGAAGAAGCCTCACTTAAATCAATGATATACATCAATGTGTATTTGATGGGATGTTGAGTTTCAATGTGTAGGTTAAAGAAATGAAGAAAAATATTCTAAGTACAAGTGGCGACACTTGTGAAGGAAATGTGTCGACACTAGAAGCCAGATTGTGTCGACACACAGGACATTTTTCTATCGTAAAAAGAGTGAGATTAAAAAAGAAAGAAGGAATTGACATTTTCTATAAGTTGAAATCTACAAGTCATTAAGAGAAGGCAGGTCCTGAACAAATCTGCAAGAAGAATTTAGATCTAATTCTGAATAGAAGAAGGAAGCTTGATTGAGGATCATCTCCAACTTCATAAGAAGATCAACCTTACTTTGATCAGATTCAAGAAGCTTTGAAGAAGCTAAGAAAGGTTGGAACTTAAGAAGTTAGATCAATCAAGATCTGATTAAGAAGCCTTCACCCCTTTCTCTCTCTACCTGGGTGAAGGATTTATCATCTTAATAATCAAATTTTCTGTAAGATATTTTATAGATCTGAGTGTAGGAGAGTTATCTCTCTGAGTTGTAAGCCTAAATTTATAAAGGCTGATGTAGGGTCGAGTGCATGAGGTAGGATCTTTGTGATCTGAGTTGTAGGCCTGGTGATAAGGGTTGAGGTAGGGCTGTTTGCCTGAGGTAGGATTCTTGGGAAGAATCTGAGTTATAGGACTTGAAGAAGTCTGAGCTGTAGGAACCAGTTGGGTTCTGAGTTGTAAGATCTGAGGATCTGAAATAGTGGAAGGAAGTTTGGCCGAATCTAGCTCTCAGCTGGATAGGTGAAGGGGGAGAGTGGACGTACCCACGAATTGGGGAACCACTATAAAACACTGTGTGCTGTGTTTTTCTGTGCTTGTTTTATCCCGTGCTGTGATATTTGTAGCTTAATTATCTATGCTGAGATTAACATTTTAATTGCCTAAGTTAAAATTGGGTTTGAATCTATTCACCCCCCTCTAAGTGTTTAGGATCTTTAAACCAAATCTTTCAAGCGCGCAGAGTGATTGCAGGAGTTGTGCGCACTGGGTGCTTGTTTGTAGAGAGCGTGCATAACACTTGCTGGTAGAGAGCGTATAGGTCGCTTGTCAGAGGAGAGATAGTGGAGCGCTTGCAGGAGGTGAGCGCGCGGGGCGCTTGTCTGGAGTGCTTGTAACACCTCCCTCCGTCATGTAAAATATAATAGAAGGTCTAGCCCAGGCTCTACGCCATATTCCACAGAAAGTTAGTGGAGTTACTTATTGAAACCATTTCATTCATGCATCCTAATTCAGAGTGCATTCTAGTGGAAGCAATTACGTTAGGTTTAGAGCCCAAATGCCAGGAATGTCCACTTCAAAACATAGGAATGACATTTAATACACAACATGTTTTGGCCATAAGGTCTTACAACAGTTTTCTTTATAAATGTATCTTCCATACATTTGCACACAGGCCGGTCACACATGAAAACAAAAAACATTCGCCTTAGACCTTCGAGGACCAACCAATCGCAGCATAAGGGACTTCAACCCCCTACTTTACACTTGGATCTCCAGCACTTGCATAAGTACATCCCATCAAAAAGTGGCAAAACAAAGCAATGGTCAGCATTAACTGACCAAATTATAACGACCCCACCCCTCACTCGGGGCGGCGGTTCTACTTCCCTGCAAATAACAGTATATATTTCTTTTGGCAACAAAATGTGTATTTAAACACCATTCACTACAGGCATAGTCACAATCAACCGCATTCCCCGTGCACTCAAGACACATTATCGGTGTACCACATAACTTACGGTCCCACCACCATCCAGAGTCCCATACTTGATGGTCCAAACATGAGCATTCTAGTATTTCTGGCTCGAAGTCTAAGACTCTCATTATGCCAATGACGAAAGTCATTTACTTTAGGCAATCTAGTCCGAACGACATAACGCAAGTACGTATTTTCTCTTTCCCATTGCTCAAATTGTCATGACAATGTCGACGACCAAAGCAATCAAGGCAGATGACAAGACGCGATTCAGCCTCCCCTTTCCTGTTTGTCTCTTATGACCTCATACCTGGGTACTTCTTGCTCTCAGCTTCAAGTGCCACCCACCTTGCCCCAGGACCAGGGCTCACAATCATCACAATACATATTGGCTCTCACAGCCACAACAAGTGTGCTCTCCAGGCTCAACAGCTTCACATGCTACCCACCTTGTCTCGTGGACACAGGCTTCGTAACTAAAATCAATCTGACTCTAACGACCACCTTAGCTGGGCTTTTCAGGCTCTCAGCTCAATTATTTGGCCCCCAAGTCTCCAAGAGACATGCCCCTCAATAATTGCTCACTGGGTGCAACCACCGGCGGTAGCGATACCGCCGCGCGGTAGGGGACATATTATCGTTTCTTCCCCCACTTCTGGTGTATTCCTAAAGGCAACCTCCAGTACTATCACCGCAGCTGACATAACATATTCCGCCATGAAGATCTACATGAGGGAAGGCTCTAGATCGACCTTATACACACTCTTATTCCACCACACCTACACAAACATCTATCGCCCTTACTACGTAATCGTTTCGCGCACAAGCCTAAACACAATCGAAGAATGGTCGACTCTAAAACAGCGGTGAAAAATGAGTCGACCCATTCCCAAAATTAACGCAAAGGTTGTCAATCCTTTTGAGAGAAAGATCAAGGCTATAGGACAAGATCCGCTCAAGCAAAATGAACCTACCCGGACCGGAAATAAGAAACAAGAACAATAACGATTTCTACTCAAAGATTTGAAATCGATTAAAGTTTAAAGCCACGGAGAACACGATGGTTCACCTTCCACAAATCTAGAGAAGAATCACAAGAGAGGGGAAGAGTTTACCCAACCCGTTGGTGGAAACACACATGATAACTTGTGGAGAATCACTCTCTCTATGATTCCCACCGGCGTCATACCGAATGGATCCACCAGCATCACACCGAGTGTGTTTGTCGTCCTTCTTCCTTGGTGTCGCACCAAGAGACCACGTCGGAAGCTCCATGGGTTGGGGGTGGGGCGGCCAAGATGGAGATGAGAGGGGGCAAGAGGGGGGGGGGGCGGCGGCTAGTGACAAGCCTTGGCTGAACTCCTCCTTTGGGGGCTACTTTAGGATTCAATCTTCATCATCTCATTCTCTTAATAAGACTCCTATATATAGGAGTTACAAAATAGATCCAACCATCCATGATTGAGATGAAACCTCATCAATCTGGATGGCTATTAGCACACCAAAAATAAAATTCAGAAAATTAAAAATTACAAGCTTTAAATGAACTAAAGCATTTTAAGGAAATATGAAATGTTCTTCAAATAAGCCTTTTAAGTTGGCTTCGCGTACCGCAGACGGAGATTGTAAGGTTGCCTTCCGTTAGCGGCCAAAGATTTGTCATGTCGCTTGAAATCTTTTCGTTGTAGCATCTCGTCATCCGGATAATCTTCAAATTGTGGTGGAGAGGCTGCGAAATCAATCCTCCCCTGCTCAAAGCCACGTATCACCGATGCGTGGTCCAGGAGATAGCGGCGGAGAAGAGCGGCATCCAATTGTTGTAGCTCTGTCTCGATAAAACATGAGTCATCGGAAGGAGGGCATTCACGCCAACAAATGAGAAAGCGACGGGTAGTACCATCAGTAGTAGTGAGCAGCTACGCATCAAGTGTCCTGTCTGGTATAATAAAGGTTTTGGGAAACCTTGGAAACATTTCAGCAGTGGGAATAAAAGAAGGCAACTTACCATCCGATGCTAAACCTGTGGAGACAAGAGGAGAGATATCATCCGTACTACCACTCCCCAAACCCAAATAATTTTTAGTGGAAGGAGAAGATGACAAAGAAGTCAACTCTTGTGGAGGCGAAACAAACATTATAAAATCCGAGACATTAAAAATGGGTGAAACACCCCAATCAGCCAGCAAATCTAAGACAAAAGCATTATCACCGAGTTTCTTTATAATTCGAAAGGGGCCGGCGCGCTTTGGAGCTAACTTTCTAACGGTGTCAGTTGGCAGTTGATTGGGAACTAAGCAGACTAAGACTTGATCGCCGACTTTAAAGTGTGACACTCTTCTATGTTGATTAGCGTGTGCTTGATAGGATTCGTATTGGGAGGTCAAGGTTGCTTGGATATGTGCGTGCAAGTCATGAATGTGTTGGGCGAAAGATTGTGCAAATTGACTTGCCTTATAGGCTGGAGGTAATGGAACCAAGTCAAGAGGAACAGGAGCCTTATAACCATGAACAATCTCGTTTGGGGACATACCCGTGGACCTATTATTAGAGTTATTGTAAGCCAATTGTGCATGGGGGAGAAGTATATCCCAAGTGCCCTTGTGATCACTCACAAGACACCTTAGAAGATTCCCCAAACTTCGATTGACCACTTCCGTCTGCCCGTCGGTTTGTGGATGATATGCAACGGAAAATAATAATTTTGTTCCCATTAAAATCCATAAAGTTTTCCAAAAATAGCTAGTGAATTTCACGTCCCTATCCGAGACAATTGTCTTCGGCACTCCGTGATGACTAACGACCCCGTTAAAATATAATTTAGCTACATGAGATGCGTCGTTGGTCCTGCTACAAGGGAGAAAGTATGCCAATTTTGAAAATCTATCCACAACTACAAAAATAGAGTCGTGTCGACGAAGAGTGGTGGGGAGGACTAATATGAAATCCATGCTCACATCTTCCCATGGTACGAAAGGAATAGGTAGAGGGGTGTATAACCCAACATTGGTTTTAGTTCCCTTAGATACTTGACATGTACGGCAACTACTCACTATCCGTCCAATCATCGCCTTAAGTTTAGGCCAGTAAAATTTCTCCTCCACGAGTGTAATTATCTTATCCATCCCAAAGTGTCCACTCAGACCTCCGCTATATAATTCCCAGATAATGTGGTGCCGTAAGGAGGATCGCAGAATACACAACATTCCGTGCCTAAAAAGATAACCGTCTTTAAGAACAAAAGTGAATACGGTCGTTGGAGAGCTATCCTGGGCGGATAAATACACCTCGTGGAAATCCGGGAAAGTGGCATATTCTTCCTTAACCTGTTCGAATCGTATAACATTGACTTGCATGGTAGACAACAGAAGGATAAGGCGGCTAAGTGCATCGGCAACTCGGTTGTCAGACCCCTTAAGGTGCTTAAGAGTTAACGTATACCCTTGCAAGAAAGCTACCCACTTAGCGTGACGCGGGCTGATTTTATGCTGACCTTTATGAAACGCAAAGCATCATGATCGGAGAGGATCACAAACTCCTTGGAGAGTTGATAGTGCCTCCAATGATGCAAACATCGAATAACAACATAAAACTCTCTATCGTAGTTCGAATAATTCAATTTAGCGCCCACTAGTTTCTCTCTGAAATAACTGACCGGGTGACCTTCTTGACTTAAAACACCTCCAATTTCCACCCCTGATTCATCATAGGTAAGCTCAAAGACCTTGGTGAAGTTAGGTAGACGTAACACCGGTGCCTCGATCATGAACTTCTAAATATGTTGGAAGGCAAAGATGGTGGACATCGCCCAGGTGAACTCACCCTTCTTCATGCAGTCACTAATAGGTGCCATAATACTACTAAAGTCTCGTATGAAGCGTCGATAGAAAGTTGCCAAACCATGGAAACTACGCACCTCTCGTAGGCTAGTCGGTCCGGGCTAGTCCTTAATCACTTGAACCTTTCCAGGATCAACTCGAATACCCCCAGACCCGACTATATAACCTAAAAAGTCTACCTCTGGAACAGAGAATATGCACTTCTTAAGATTAAGGAATAAAGTTTCCTTCCTCAAGGTGGACAGAGTCACTCTCAAGTGGGAGATGTGCTCGGCAGCGGAGGTGTTTTAGACTAAGATGTCATCGAAACAGACTACCACAAACTTCCCCAAGTACGGTCGAAAGATGCGTGTCATCATCCTGGATAAGGTGCTTAGGGCATTAGATAACCCAAAGGGCATCACGAGCCACTCATATAACCCATCTTTAGATTTATACACAATCTTCCACTCATCTCCTTCACGGATCCTAATCTGGTGATAACCGCTCCAAAGATCAAACTTAGAAAATATAGTGGCGCCAGATAAAACATCCAAGAAGTCATCTAAACGTGGGATAAGGATCCTATACTTGACGGTAATCTTGTTGATAGCCCGACTATCAACACACATTCTCCATGAACCATCCTTCTTGGGGGCAAGCAGAGCTGGTACAACACATGGACTCATACTAGTCCTAATAAACCCCTTCTTCAACAAGTCCTCTATCTGAACCTGCAACTCCTTATGAGCAGCGGGATGGAGTCGATAATGTGGCTGGTTGGGCAAGGAAGACCCCGGGATGAGATCTATCGCATGCTGAATACCTCTAAGTGGGGGTAACGTCGAGGGAAACTCATCCAGGTATATATCCCTATACTCTTCCAATAATACCCGTAGCTCACTAGTGAGATCATCCAATACTCGGGAATCCATCTTCGCACTCAGAAGGACTAGAGAATACATCATGCCGTCAAGAAACGTGTCCTTAATAAAATCCTTTCTCCCGACTAGGCTAAAAGTCTTTCTCTCAACTAGGATCGTGGTGTCCTTACCCTGTCCTATAGGCTCCTTCGGGTTGGTCGGACTCAATGTAATGGTCTTGGCATTGAAATTGAATTCATACGTGTTGGCCCTGCCAAAATGCATCACATCACGGTCATAAAGCCAAGGGCGGCCTAAAAACACGTGCTAAACATCCATAGGAAGGACATCACACCACACCTCATCAATATAGGATTTGAATGAGAGGGGGACTAGGCATCGCTTGGTGACTGGGAAGGTAACCTTGTTGTTCCAAGCTACTTGATATGGGGTCAGGTGGGGCTCTGTGGTTAGGGTCATATGAGTAACGACATTCTCAGATATGACATTCACGCAACTATCGCTATCAATGATCAACTTGCAAAACTTCTCTCCACTATTAAAAATCAGAGAAAATATACTCGTCCTCTTCCAATCATCTAACAGACGAGGAGTGGTCAAGATGCAATGCATCACCATGAGGGGGTGATCGTCCTCTAAGTCACTCGGGACACCATCTTGGTCATCCTCTTCAGCAGCTTCATAAACTAGATCATCAGGAGTCGAGTATAATAGGGCGATGGCCTTAGTTTTTGTTGGGCATTCATAGGCATAATGGCCTTGAATACCACAAGAGTAACACGTAGTATTGGCCTTACTAACCTTCCCTATGGGGATACGCTCACTGGTGGGGTTCCTTGCATTCCTAGCTGTGATAACTACTGCTTTAGACTCATTGGACCAAAATTTTCCCTTATCCTGATATGTGGAAGAGGATACTCCTAGTATGATCTTACCCTTCACTTGGGAATTACGGGCATGAGCCTTGGAGGCTAGATGTTTTTCAATGTCAAGGGAGGCATTGAAAGTCATGTTTTGATCCGTATGTCCATAGCGTAGGAGTTTACTTTGGATGTTTGGAGATAGTCCCTTACGAAATGTAGATAAGGTAACCTCGGGAACCTCTCTATGGTCACAACGCACCATACAATCCTTCAATTCGCCCATGTACTCGGCTACAGATTTTGAGCCTTGCTGAAGAGTGATGTTGGGTATTGCATCCACAATAAACCAGATTTGCATGAAGTCACCCTTGAACTAAGATGAATTAAGTTGTATTTGATATCCTATTCTAGTTGAATGTTTGCAGATTCTCAGTGTTATGTGTAGACCAATGTCAGTCTATAGTGGGTCAGGAACACGGTACCATACAGTGGAATCCCTCACCTTGTGATCCAAAGTGTTGACTCATGTATAGCCTCTTAATTGGGACACACTTCATGTTCAAACATTGGGAGCATGGGATGAAGACAGGACCAGAAGAAAACATTCTCTAAAACTCTTGAAAAATTATCTAAGTCTAGTTCTCGAGAAGAAACTTCAGAGTTCTCGAGAAGTGTAGTTTAGTTCTCGAGAAGCTCTCATAGTTCTCGAGAAGTTTAACTACAAAGTTCACGAGAAGCCCAGGTTCGAGGTCTCGAGAAGTCTGGACAGATTCAAGAAATTTTTTCTAAGTTATAGTTCTCGAGAAGCCTAAGGTATAGTTCTCGAGAAGTCTTACTTGTTCTCGAGAAGCTTGGCTTCAGTTCTCGAGAACGGCCAGCTCAATTTCTTGAATAGTCAGGATTTGCCTCAGAAATTTTTCTAAGTGTTTATTCTCGAGAAGTCAATTAGTTCTCGAGAACTAAACTTTGTGTTCTCGAGAAGTTTAGAAAAGTTTCTAAGTGCTTGTTCTCGAGAAGTTCAGAAAAGTTTCTAAGTGTTTATTCTCGAGAAGTCAATTAGTTCTCGAGAACTAAACCTTGTGTTCTCGAGAAGTCCAAACCTCTTCTAAAGAATTTAGTTCTCGAGAAGACATGACAATTCTCGAGAACTCGGTTCCTAGTTCTCGTGAACAATAGCCACTTCTCGAGAACTAAGTCGACTTTCCAGGAAATTTTTTCCTAAGTCCAGAACGGCCGAAATTTCAAATAACTCGACGTGATTGGTCCACGTGTCGTCATTAATATCTTTTCTAGCCGTTAAGGGTAATACTATATAAAGTTTTTTCACTAAGACATAACCCTAAGCAGAAAAGAAAAAGAAGAATCTTTTAAGAGCGGATTCCGTACTTTCAAAAGTTACTGGTTCGGCCGACTATTCTCAAGCATGACATTCTGAAGCCGTCGCTCTCGTCAAGATCATTCTCTCTACATTTGATCTAGAAGATCTGCTGATTAAGGAATCGTCTTCCTCTCCTTGATCGTGTAGATTCAAGCTTTCTCAGGTCAGATTTTTAAAGGATCTTCTTCTACAAATTCTGAAAGAGCCGCAAAGTTCAAGAAGAAGACCTAGAGACAAATTCTTTCAGATTTGAGAATATTTCTGTTTGTATTTTAAAACTCTATTTGTAAATCTTGTAGGAGATTATTCTCCGAGTGTAGGAGCATTGTTCTCCGAGTGGTAGGAATTTTTCATCTTCCGAATGTAGATCAATTTGGATCAAGTTTGTAGGAACTTGGTTCCGAGTCGTAGGATTGTTTTCAATCCGAGATAGTAGAGTAGTCGAGTCTAGTGATTTGCTAGATCGGTGAGATAAAGTGAATGTACCCAAGTTTGGGGAACCACTATAAATCTTCTTGCCTTTCTGTGATTGCTTGATTTCTTATGCAAGATCGCTAAAAATTTTATTCCGCAAATAGACACATGATTCACCAATTCACCCCCCTCAAGGTGATTTAAGTTGACAACTTTCCACTTTCCATTGGTATCAGAGGAAGGTTGATCGTTAAAAGGTTAACACCTTGATCAATTTCCTCTCGAAAGTTGTCATTTGATCATTAAAGCAATGGACAAGGTCAAAGATTTTGCCAAGCTTCCTTTGTGCACAAAAAATAACTTTCCCATGTGGAAAGAGATAATTAAATTTTTCATGGAAGCTGTGGACCCCCAGATCTTCATGATTGTTGAAGAAGGTCACTATGTTCCCATGACTATCTCCACTATATATCCAACCAAGAAAGTTCCTAAGAAGTTGATGGATCTGGATAAGGACGAGATTGCACTTGTCTCGTTGGACAAGAAAGCTAAAAATATCATAGCAAGTACAGTCGATGACTCGATGCTGCAGAATCTGATACACTGCTAATCGGCTAAGGAGATGTGGCAGTCTCTAGTTACTCTGATGGAAGGCACTGAGGAAGTGAGGGATGATAGAAGGTCCCTACTGAACCAGAAATATGAAGCCTTCAGGCAAGGGTCAAAGGAGACCATTGCAGATACCTTTGAGAACTTCTTCAAGATAGTAAACGACCTAAGAGTGTATGGACGAGTATTCACCAATGTAGAGCTGAATGATAAGTTTTTGAGGTCTCTTACAAAGGAATGGGACTACAAAGTCTGTGCCATTCGGGAGTTTGGCAGACTAGCTGAGACAGACCCACAAAATCTTTTTGGCAAGCTGATGTCCTATGAACTGCAGATCAACTCCAGAAAAGCTGAAGAAGAGAAAAGTCGCTTCTCCTCAAAAGAGAAGTCAGTTGTATTAAAGGCTGACAGTTCAAGGAAAGGCAAAGCTGCCTCACCAGCACCAGCTCAAGAAGTAAGTGAAGAGGAGAGCTCTGAGCCAAGAACCTCAGGCTCAAAACTATCTGAAGGAGAGTTCTCTTTACTCTCTCGGCAGTTCATGAAATTCTTGAACAAGAAGAAGCAGTGGAGAGGCAAGGATGCCTCATACAGAAGATCACGACACGACGGTGATCAATGAAAGAAAGGCTCGGGTATCCATGACAGGTATAACACTAAATAGAACAAACAGATTTCTACTGACATCGTTTGCTATTGTTGCAACAAACCAGGTCACGTCATAGCTGACTGCCCCCACAAGAAGAAGGAGGGTGGCAGAAGAGAGGAAAAGAAGTCCTCATACCACAAAAAGAGGACAGAGAAGAGCCTGTTGGCCTAGAAGGGCAAAACTCTCAGCGACTCTGACTCATCTGAGTCGAGTGAAGAAGAGGAAGCCTACTTTGGCCTCATGGCTCAATCAGATGACGAACAAGAGCCCTAATTTACTGGGGAGGTAAAATCTCACACTCCTCTCTCTGAATCTGAAAGTTCTAAGCATGATCACGAGGACAGCTCTTCTAACGACGAGTCTGAACTTATGGCCCAGTACAAGGAGTTGATCATAACTTACGACAAATGTCGCCGAGTCGTGAAAACTCAGGCTAAAGTGATTAAGTCTCTAAAGGCTATTGAGAGCAGCTTGAGAGAAGAAGTCGCTAAGACTGACTCTCTTCAAGAGAACTTCAATTTTTCTATTGAAGAATATAATCAACATCTTAAGCACCTCGGCCATAAAGATGAAATCATCAAAGAGTTGGAAAAACAACTCGAGGTTGAGAAGAAACTTGTTGAAAGTTTCTCTAAGCCTAAGAAAGTTCTTCCACTCATTTCTGAATTCTTAGCTAAGGCCCAAGGAGCTGGACTAGGCCATGTTGTCGCTCCTAGTAAATCTTCTAGGAGAAACAAGGCTCAACAGAAGAATAAGGCCGCCAAGAAGGCCTTGGCCAAAGAAAACGGAAAAGCCCCTCTAGATAAGACTGTATTTAAGAAAGTCATCTTTCCAACAAATGAGTTTGATCTGGACTCGTCCTATGGTCACTTGACCAGGCCTACTTACGTAGAGCAAAAGTCTCGGTACCAAGGATGGACTCGCCCTCAAGACTTTGGAGAGAGTGTCTTTAAGGCACCTTATGAAGAAGTGATTCTTCAGGGCTATGGTCCTTATAATCATGGCCACAACTTCAAGAAAGCACCGAAAGTAAAGCCCGTTGAGGAAAGGCCTCTAAAGGAGAAGAAGTAATGTGATTGTCATCACTATGAAGCTTCCTCCTCCAAGAGTGCTACCCCTGCTTGTCACAACCCGCATTTTCTCCGTGGAAAACGAATTATCAGAGTAGGAGAAAACATGCGTCATGATGCCACATCGAGTAGGGGATAACTGCCGACGCTCAGGCCAACCACTATCAACCATACTTAATGAAAATTCATAAGTTAAATGATTATAAAATCAGTTATATTTTTAAAGGCCGTATCCCTCGGCTTGGTGAATCATCTAGTCCACAGTTTAAAAACTATACTTATACGCTGCGGAAAAATACTTTATTAAGGTTTGACATCCTAAAAGAGTGCATAAGTGTCCCCAGAGGAAACCTTATACTCTGCAAGACCCTATATTTAATTTATTCTATATATAAGAAAATGATCTTTTTTACGTTGTTTGAAAAATAGTGATGAGTTTTATAAAATATGCTGATTATGAGTAATACTTATAATAGTGTTTTAGGTTTAAAAGTAACTAGCAACCTAGCGTAAATCATCCCAAGAGCAAGTAGACTATCTCCAATAAAGGTAGCAGCAACAAGTAACATATCTAGTATCAAGGTAAAAACTACCAGTGGGCGCCAACAAACTGACACGAACCCACTGGCAAGTATGTATGTCTGTAAGAAAAACACATCAAAACTACCTCGCAAAACACGGAACTGATCTCTATAGCACCAGAGACCACCAGCAACAGCACAACACCACTAGCCATCAGAGCGGCTACTATCTAGAACCAGAGGCATTCAAAGAAGAAAGAATACCTCAGCAAGAAAAACTAGAAAACTGCTCGAAAGTGTCAATCAGAAGATACATAAAAGAGGAAAATAAAGCAGTAACAGTCACAACTGCCCAAGGAAAGGCAAAAAGAAAGTAAACCAAGTGCGAGGACACAACAGTAGCTCTGCCCAAAAGCTACAGAGTCAACAAGTCTACCATTAGCCCAAATGCTGTAATCTACCAAGGAAGAAACGTTTAACACCCTAAGCTGTGAGAGATGGTAGTAGCAAGACATCACGGATCCGGGTTGGAGGCAAACTCAGTCCCCCAACCACTATTTCCAAGAAACCAAGCTCAGGGGTCTACATGTGAAAGCACTAGGGACCTCCCACCCCCTTGCCCAGCCCGTACCTGGAGCAAGATAAAAGAAAAGGGTGGCTACGACTAAATTACACAACACCACCCCCCATAAGAGCTTAAAACCACCACTACTAACCACGACCAACGATTCGGCCTTTGAGAAAGAAAACATAGCCGACAAGGAACATCAAAATCAAGGAATTCACTCGGGGCGAAGATCAAGGTAAGGGATCAGCGTTGAGATGACTCAACACGGCTTGGCGTTGAGTGAGCCCCACTCACTCAACGCTTCACCAGACCTTGGAGTTGAGTGAATTAGCCTCACTCAGCGCCAGAAACCACCATGGCGTTGAGTGAGGTTCACTCAATCAACGCCCTCCGTAAGAATAGCTCTGGCGTTGAGTGAGCTAACTTCACTCAATGCCAAAACAGCCATGGCGTTGAGTGAGGTTCACTCACTCAACGCCTCCCGCAAGAAAACTCTTACGTTGAGTGAGCTAACCTCACTCAACGCCAAAACAGCTATGGCATTGAGTGAGGTCCACTCCCTCAACGCCTTTAGCAAAACCGGTAGTGGCGTTGAGTGAGCTAAACTCACTCAACGCCAAAACACCTACGACGTTGAGTGAGGTCTACTCACTCAATGCCTTAGCACTTAACCGCAGGAAAACCCTAAACCAACGCCATCCGAAAGAGTTCGGCGGGAATGCCAACCGATTCTCGCCGAATCGGCGGGAATGCCGACCGATTCTCGCAGAATCGGCGGGAATGCCGACCGATTCTCGCCGAATCGGCGAGAATGCCGACTGAAACTTGCCGATTCGACGGGAATGCCGATTGATTCTCGCCGAATCGGCGGGAATTCTGATTGATTCCCGCCGAATCGGCGAGAATCACGATTGATTCTTGCCGAATCGACGGAAATCACTAACGATACTCGTCGAAGTCGGCGAGAATCACTTAGTGATTCCCGTCGATTTCGACTTAGACGAATTTATAACTCAATCGCCTCACTACTTAGCCGCCAAAGAACAGACCAAACTATGGATTTGAGTGTGTGCACAACACTCAATGCCAAATCCCGGGCGACTTTTGGTTTTGAGTGTGTGCACCACACTCAACACAAAATCCCGAGAGCCTACCAAGACTGGTTCTAACCAGAGCACTACCACAGAAACCTCCCTCTCTCTCTCTCTCTCAGCTCCACCCGCAAAAGCACCAAACCAGAACTAAAAATCTGGAGTCTAAATTGTGAAAACAACCAGCGGGTTGAGCAAAAACAGCACAAAGAGGGGGGCTCATTAAGGGAAACTGAAGCATAAAGTTTTAGCAAGCAAAAAAAAGAAAAGCTTGGCTTCTATCGTAGGGCTAACTGGGTAGTTAAGAGGGGGAAAAATCAAAACTGCAAGTGCAAGGACCACTTGCCTCGATTTCCGACGAAGCTTGGTCGGTTTTCCATTATCTTCACACGGCACCAGCAGCAGCAACACCCTAACAGCAAAATCTCGAACTTTAATGGCGGAAAAGGGCCAAAACCAAAATTTCGGGCCTCCTAAAAACTCCACGAAAATAAAATCTCTTCTTGTAGAAACGTAGGTCTAAGAGAGAGCAACCCAAATCCGCTTTCGGAATTGAATTCCGTCCACAAACGCTCCTGGAATTGACGTCCGAAGGGTAGCAGGTCGGCGGTTTCTCCGCTGCTTTTCCGCGTATAGTAGAGGCAGGTTCGGTCTTGGGAAGAAGAAGAAGAGTGGGCCCTCCATCTACTGATTAAGACTTTTAAATAACTCTAATCACGCCTAATCAGCCTTAACCGCCTCCTAAGCCGCCGGTTCACTTAAGCAAACAAATTTCCAATTTGCTTTTACTAATAGCACACCCAAAACGACTCGAAAACCGAACTACCTCGGAATTCGACGAAATTCTCACCGTAGCTAAATATCCATGTTAAGAACACAACGACGAAGTCAAAATTAACTTTCGACGAACAGAACTTGAGTTATACCCAACCGAAGCAAAAACACAAGCATCCCCCGAGAGGCCACACCGGGTCACCCAAAACGACTCGGCCTTCTTGAGAGATCTTGCCAATAGGCTATAAAATAGGCAACTCAGTTCTAAGGAGTTAAGACCACACTCCGCAGATGGCACAAGCCATGAAAACGTGTCGACGTAACGCCAAAAGAGAATTAAATAATCGCAGAAAAAATCGGGGGCGTTACAGTCACTCCCCCTAAAAGAAAGTTTCGTCCCGAAACTTTACGCACAACACTTCTACTATAGAAGGAAAAGTAACAAGCCAAACATTACAAGAAGAAAACAAACAACCTAATCAGGGAAACAGAGTAGGGTGAGCCTCCCTCATAGCCAACTCTAACTCCCAAGTCGCACTTTCCAAACCCTCATTCTTCTATAAAACCTTGACCATCGGGATGGACTTCCTTCACAGTACCCGATCTTTAGTATCCAATATGCGAACCGACACTTCAATAAAAGAGAGATTAGGCTCCAACTGGGGCACCACATCCAAGACTTGCCCACTACTGCGCACACACTTTCGCAATTGGCTGACGTGAAATACATTATGAACACCTCAGAAGTTTGCTGGCAAATCCAACCTATAAGATGACAGGCCAATCCGTTCTACAATCGTAAACGGGCCCACATACCTCGGGTCAAATTTCTGATTCTTACCGAACCTCTTAACTCCAACCATCGGGGAAACCTTAAGAAACACGAGGTCCCCTACAGAAAACTCTAAGTCCGACCTTCGCCGATTGGCGTTCTTTTCGTATCTCTCCTGAGCTATACGAAGCTTTTCTCGAATAAGCTTCACTGCGACTTCCATCTCCTCGAGCGCATCCGGACCCAACAAGGGTCTCTCACTTGCCTCAGCCCAAAACAAGGGAGTTCTGCAGCGCCTCTCATACAAAGCTTCAAACAGAGCCATTTGCAAACTTTCTTGATAACTGTTGTTGTATGCAAACTCCATAAGTCGCAACCGCTCATCCCACGCTCCACCGTGGTCTAGAATGTAGCATCTGATCATATCCTCAATTATCTGGTTCACCCGCTCCGTATGCCCATTGGTCTGTGGGTGGTAAGCAATCGAATACCTCAGATCGGTACCCAAACCCTCCTGCAGACTCTGCCAAAAGCGAGAAGTAAACCGGGAATCTCGATCGTAAATGATGCTAACAGGCACACTGTGCAATCTGATGACCTCATTCAAGTACAACTCTGCTATCTTCTTCATCGGATAGTCAATCTTATACGGCACGAAGTGAGCACACTTCGTTAATCTATCCACTATAACCCAAACGGAATCAAACCCCCTTGGAGATTTTGGTAAGACCGTGATGAAGTCCATAGAAATACTTTCCCACTTCCAAGTCGGGATCTCTAGTGGAGTCAACTTGCCACCAGGCCTTCCGTGATCGGCCTTCACATGCTTGCAAGTGTGGCACTCAACAACAAATCGGGCTATATCACTTTTCATGCCATACCACCAGGCAATTTGCTTTAAATAATGATACATCTTCGTAGATCCTGGATGGTAGGCAACACTGGATTCATGAGCCTCTCTGCATACCATACCCCTGATGTCTCCAACAGCAGGGATGCAAAATCTGTTGCGGTACTTCAAAGAGCCCGCATCATTGATGGAAAAATCCGGTAACTCCGCTCTCTCAGTCCTGAGGTATAAGTGCAACAGGTCCGGATCGTCCTTCTGGTGCAAGCTGGTAAGGGAAATCCAGGACGGCTTTGCCACTGCAAAACTACTCTGCATGTCGCAGCATCCCACTGACATATCCATAAGGAGGAACTCTTACACTAAATGATCGGCGGAGAGATTAAAGATCTTCCCCGTCTTTCGACTCAGGGCGTCGACCACCACATTGGCCTTGCCTGGATGATACTAGATCTCCACATCATAATCGGCCACAAACTCTAGCCACCGATGCTGGCGCAGATTCAACTCCTTCTGCGTGAACACATACTTCAGGCTCTTGTGATCAGTGAAGATCTTGCGCTGAACCCCATAAAGTAGATGCCTCTACAGCTTCAACGCATAAATCACCGCTGCAAACTCAAGGTCATGCGTAGGGTAATTTCTCTCGTGAGTCTTTAATTGCCTTGACCCATACAAAATCACTATTCCAACTTGCATCAACACGCAACCTAAACCAACATGCGAAGTATCCACGTAAACATCATACTCCACACTCTCAGTAGGTAGGGTCAGGACGGGAGCAGTGCACAATCTATTCTTTAGCTCCAGGAAGGCTTCTTCGCACTTCTCGCTCCAAACAAAGGCCGCATTCTTCTGAGTCAACCTGGTCAAAGGTGCATCTAGGGTAGAGAAACCCTCCATGAACCTCCTGTAGTAGCCGTCCAACCCTAGAAATCTCCTAATCTCCTTGGGCGTGCCCGGCCTACTCAAATCCATCACTACTGCGATCTTTTCCAAGTCAATCGAGATCCCATTCTTATTCACCACGTGGCCCAGAAACGAGACCTGAGGCAACAAAAATTCGCACTTGCTCAACTTGGCGAATAACTTGTGATTCTTCAACTCCAATAGAACCAAGCGCAGATGCTGCTCATGCTCCTCAGCATTGCGAGAATAGACTAGCACGTCATCGATGAAAACTACAACGAACTTGTCTAGGAAATCCTTGAACACCCGGTTCATCATATCCATGAAAGCTGATGGTGCATTGGTCAAACCAAATGACATCACCAAGAACTCAAAATGTCCATGCCTCGATCTAAACGTAGTCTGTGGAATATCTGCCTCACGGATCCTAAGCTGGTGGTAGCCAGAACGAAGATCGATCTTAGAGAACACCATGCTACCACGCAACTGGTCAAACAAGTCATCGATCCTCGGCAGAGGGTACCTGTTCATAATAGTGACTTTGTTCAACTCCCTGTAGTCGATGAAAAGCCGCATCGACCCATCCTTCTTCTTCACAAATAGAACAGGAGCACCCCAAGGCGGCGAACTCTGCCTGATAAACCCTTTGTCCAACAACACATCTAACTGGACTCGCAACTCCTCTAGCTCACGAGGGGCCATCTGGTATGGCGCCTTAGCAATAGGATGCATACCCGGTTCCAAATGAATCACAAATTCGACATCCCGATCATGAGGAAGAATAGGAAGGTCATCAGGAAACACATAAGCGAAATCGCGAACAACGGGAATCTCCTCTAAGCACGGTATACTAATAGCGGTCCCAACCACCGAGACTAAAAAGCAAAACAACCAGAAGGAAACAACTTTTGAGTACATACCACAGAAATGACAGGAGATTCTTGGCACGGATCAGCATACACGCTTTCCGGCTGACCATTGACCTTGATGAAGTCCAAGCGCTTCCCTTTGCACTGAATGACCACATCATACTTAGACAGCCAGTCCATGCCCAGAATAACATCAAAGTCCTCCAGATCAATCACTTTCAAGTCTGCCCTAGCAAGAAAATCCCGTAACAAAACAGGGCAATCTAGAATGCCCAAATCTGATAACACAGATTCACCAGAAGGGAACTTGATGCGGAAGGTATCACGAACTCGATCTAGAGTGAACCGATGTCGCTCCACAAAGGCTCTAGCCACAAATGAGTGGGTAGCGCCGGAGTCGAACAGAACGCGTGCCCAGCAGTTCTTCACCTTAAATTTCCCTATAGGAGTATATAAAAATAAGAATAAAACCAAACTATAACCATTCTAACAAATAAAACTTTCCATCTGGAAAAAGAAACAACTAACCTGAGATGACCTGATTCGAAGCTTGGGCCTCCTCGGAAGAGATCACGTTCAGCTTTCCTTTACTCTTGTCCACATGCTGAGGCGGGGGTAGTGCCTGAAGTGGAACTGCATGAAGAGCAGGTTGGACCAGGGGACACCTAGACTTGATGTGACCCTTCTGCCCACACGGATAGCAGACTTTATCCTTGGACCAGCACTGTGCAGCATCATGCCCGGGTTGCTTGCAGACAGAACAGGAGACATCCCTCCTAGGAGCACCCTGAATCGCATGAACCTGCTCCTTTTTCTGAGCTGCTTCCTTCTTGAAACACCTCTCGACAGGGTGGCCCGACCGGCCACAGAAACTACACACCACCTTGCTCTTCTTTCCCGAAGCAGCATCGGGTACCTGGGGTTTCTTCTCCTCGACAGACTTCCTCTTGTCCTTCCTCATTTGCTGGCCTCTGCTCCTTGCGGTCTCGATAGCCTCCACCTTCAGAGCAGCCTCCACTACCCCTACACAGGTATCCGATCCATAAGCACTGGTCAACTGCTGCACATCGCTCCTCAAGCCACCAAGAAACCGCTTGACTCGATCAGCCTAAATACTCACCAACCCAGGAGCAAATTGAATCAACTTGCTGAACTCTATCTCATACTCACCAACCGTGAGTTACCTTTGCTTCAGGTGGAGGAAGTCGTTCATAAGACGGTCACGCTCGACCGAAGAAAAGAACTTCCTCAACAGCATTTCCTTAAATACTTCCCAAGAGCATCCAGCTACAAAGCTCTCCTTTTATCTAAGCCACCAATTTTTCGCCAAACCCTTGAGCTGATAGGCGGCTAACATCACTCTCTGATCGTTTGCAATACCGGAGTACGAGAACATCTCATCCATGGAGATCAGCCAATCGTCTATGACCATGAAATCTGCCTTCCCATCATAAGTAGGAGGGCTAAGTCTCTGAAACTGTGAGAAGAATGCCATCTCCGCTGGCACCACCACTGGAGGTCTCAGGGGTGCAGGAGGAGGTGGAACAGCAATCCCCCCTACAGGGCCTTACACTCCCTGAGTCTGTCCTGCCACAACTGCCACCAAAGACTGGATCTGGGCTCGCACCTCCACAAACTGCCTGCTCAAGTGATCGCTACTCTGCCGCAAGCTCTCGATCACCGCATCATTATGCGCTCCAGATGACTCACCCTCAGATAGGGGGGGTCGATCTAGTCGAAGGGCGTCTCGTCATCCTAAAATCATAGCAACATTAGATAGATCCTAGTATGACAGCTGCAACTAACTACAAGTATAGACAATACATACATAAATATGAACTTAAAGCTGCAAAACTTGCTCTGGGAGTTTATTTTTACAAGAATTGATGTTATGCCTTAACCTAGTATGGTTAACCACCACCATAGTAACTCTTGTGCCTAGATCGGGAATGCATGCCTTTATATTATTTTTTACTCGAAAACTTATGTGTGTACATATGTCATCCTGTCAGTCTTTAGCTTGGCACGTTGTGCTTATGCAATGTTATGCTATGCATGTTTGTGCTATGCATTCTAAAAAGGCCCTAATGCATGTTATGAGCGGCATACACATGAAAATGTTATGCATCCCATACTACATAACATCCTCATGCAACGATAAGAAAACGAGCTAGTCGCAACCATGTGGTGAGGTTATGCATCCCATACTACATAACCCTCACATGTTGCCCCTATGGTGGATCCATATACGACCACATATTGTGCATCCCATACTATATAATATGCCCCGTATACTTCATGTTATGCTATGAGTGTAGTGTTCGTGCTTTTGCCAAGACGTGCTGATGACATATCTGTGTGTGAGCTAACTTCACTCAATGCGTCAAGAAAAACCGGCAGTGGCATTGAGTGAGGTTCTCTTCGGCGGTGAGTAGGTGTGTGAACTTCCTCAACAACTCTGGCATTGAGTGAGCTAACTTCACTCAATGCCAAAACAGCCATGGCATTGAGTGAGGTTCACTCACTCAACGCCTCCCGCAAGAAAACTCTGGCGTTGAGTGAGCTAACCTCACTTAACGCCAAAACAGCTATGGCGTTGAGTGAGGTCCCCTCAACGCCTTCAGCAAAACCGGCAATGGCATTGAGTGAGCTAACCTCACTCAACGCCCAAATAGCTACGACATTGAGTGAGGTCTACTCACTCAACGCCTTAACACTTAACCGCAGGAAAACCTTAAACTAACGCCATCCGAAAGAGGTCGGCGGGAATGCCTACCGATTCTCGCCGAATCGGCGGGAATGCCGACCGATTCTCGCCGAATCGGCGGGAATGCCGACCGATTCTCGCCGAATCGGCGGGAATGCCGACTGAAACTTGCCGATTCGGCGGAAATGCCGATTGATTCTCGCCGAATTGGCAGAAATGCTGATTGATTCTCGCCGAATCGGCGGGGATCACGATTGATTCTCGCCGAATCGGCGGAAATCACTAACGATACTCGTCGAAGTCGGCGAGAATCACTTAGTGATTCCCGTCGATTTCGACTTAGATGAATTTCTAACTCAATCGCCTCACTACTTAGCCACCAAAGAACAGACCAAACTATGGATTTGAGTGTGTGCACCACACTCAATGCCAAATCCCGGGCGGCTTTTGGTTTTGAGTGTGTGCACCACACTCAACACCAAATCCCGAGAGCCTACCAAGACTTGTTCTAATAAGAGCACTACCACAGAAACCTCCCTCTCTCTCTCTCGGCTCCACCCGCAAAAGCACCAAACCAGAACTAAAAATCTGGAGTCTAAATAGTTAAAACAACCAGCGGGTTGTGCAAAAATAGCACAAAGAGGGGGGCTCATAAAGGGAAACTGAAGCACAAAGTTTTAGCAAGCAAAAAGAGAAAAGCTTGGCTTCTATCGTAGGGCTAACCGGGTAGTTAAGAGGGGGAAAAATCAAAATTGCAAGTTCAAGGACCACTTGCCTCGATTTCCGACGAAGCTTGGTCGGTTTTCCCTTATCTTCACACGGCACCAGCAGCAGCAACACCCTAACAACAAAATCTCGAACTTTAATTACGGAAAAGGGCCAAAACCAGAATTTCGGGCCTCCTAAAAACTCCACAAATATCAAATATCTTACCATTGAAACGTAGGTCTTAGAGAGAGCAACCCAAATCCGCTTTCGGAATTGAATTTCGTCCACAAACGCTCCCGGAATCGCCGTCCGAAGGGTAGCAGGTCGGCGGTTTCTCCGCTGCTTTTCCGCGTACAGGACAGGCGGGTTCGGTCTCGGGAAGAAGAAGATGAGTGGGCCCGCCATCTGCTGATTAAGGCTTTTAAATAACTCTAATCACACCTAATCAGCCTTAACCGCCTCCTAAGCCGCCGGTTCACTTAAGCAAACAAATATCCAATTTCCTTTTACTAATAGAACACCCAAAACGACTCGAAAACCGAACTACCTCAGAATTCGACGAAATTCGCACCATAGCTAAATACGGATGCTACGAACACAATGACGAAGTATAAATTAACTTTCGACGAACAGAACTCGAGTTATACCTAACCGAAGCCAAAACACAAGCATCCCCCGAGAGGCCACACCGGGTCACCCAAAACGACTCGGCTTGCTAGGGAGATCTTGCCAATAGGCTATAAAATAGGCCACTTAGTTCTAAGGAGTTAAGACCACACTCCACAGATGGAACAAGCTATGAAAACGCGTCGATGTAACGCCAAACAACAATTAAATAATCGCAGAAACAATCGGGGGCGTTACACTGCTAGACCACCATCTCAAAAGGTCAAGCAAGAGTACGTGAGGAAAAGATATAACAAGTTTGACTGTTGGCGCTGTGGAAAAATTGGTCATTTTGCCATCGATTTTTGGTTTAATACCAGGAAGGTTACTACTCCTCAAGTTGGCAACATGATATTGACCACTCAGAATGTTAATCTTCGTAGGGGGAGTGTTCTAACCCGAGACCAAGGACCCAAACATGTTTGGGTTCCCAAGGCAAAGTGATCATGAATGCAGGTATTTCCAAAGGCCACCAAAATGCCAATCTGGTACTTGGACAGTGGATGCTTTTGGCACATGACCGGGATAAGAAGCCTACTCCATAATTTCATCTCAGTCTGCAACGGACCAAAGGTAATCTTTGGAGGTTCAGATCGAGGAATAACCAAAGGCTACGGTATTATCACTAACGGTAATGTATCCTTTTCGGATGTAGCTTATGTGGAGGGATTGGAACACAATCTCATAAGCATAAGTCAACTATGCGACAAAGGATACATAGTTGAATTCCACGCTGACAAGTGCTTGATAAAGTCTGTTGACAATATGGAAACAGTTCTATCAAGCGCTCGAAGCAGGAATATATTTTGCTTAAATTTCATTTATATAGATTCTTCTACACCAGTGTGACTTTTGGCAAAAGATGGTGCGTCTCTTGGTGACCAATGGCACAAGACGCTAACACATATTAATTTTAAAACTATTAATAAATTGTTCTCCCAGAACTTAGTACGGGATGCCCCTAATTTCAAGCATGTCAAAGAGAGACCTTGTCATGCATGCGTAAAAGGCAAGCAAACAAGGGCTACCTTTAAAAGCATTATAGGCAAAAACTCTAATAGGTGTTTACACCTACTTCATATGGACTTGTTCGGTCAACTACAAGTTAGAAGTTTAGGAGGTAAGGATTAAACGTTGGTAATTGTTGATGACTACTCGCGTTTTGCGTGGGTGTTCTTTCTGAAACACAAGTCAGATACCTTTGATATCTTTACAAGTTTTGTTAGGTAAGTACAGAATGAATACAACTGTTCCGTAGTCAAAATCAAAAGTGACAATGGAACGGAGTTCAAATCTGGGGCCATGATAGAATTTTGTGAAAGCCTAGGTATTTTTCATGAGTTTTCCTCTCCCCGTACTCCACAGTAAAATAGAGTAGCTGAGAGAAGGAATAGAACACTCATAGAGGCGTGCAAGACCATGTTGAGTGACACTTCACTACCGGAGTACTTCTGGGCTGAAGCCGTCAACACTGCTTGCAATGTGCAAAATCGAGCCCTCATAAACAGGAATCATGATAAGACACCTTATGAACTTCTAAAAGGCAGGAAACCAACAGTTTCATATTTTAGAATTTTTGGCTGCAAATACTTTGTACTTAACAATGGTAAGTATCATACTACTAAATTTAGTGAGAAAAGTTTTGAAGGTATTTTTGTAGGATATAGTAGCCATAGTAAGGCATACAGGGTTTTCAATAGAAAAACTCTGGTTGTAGAGGAATCCATACATGTTGTATTTGATGAGACAAGCTTGCTGCAAAGAAAATCGTCTAGTGTGCTTGTTGAAGATGCAGGTACAAGGCTCAAAGAAATCAGTTTGGATGAATTAACTAAAGGTAAAGATGAAAAGTTCATCATGATCACCTCTCCAACCCCTATTGGAGAGGTAGAGGATCAAGATGAAAATACTATCCAAGTTGATGAAGTCACTCCAGTGGCTGAAGAAGTCCAAGATGCGAGGAATCTAGAGCTCAGAGATCTGAAGGATCACCCAATGGACCAGATCATAGGAGATCCCCGGGATGGTGTTAGAACTCGTCGAGGTACAACTAACGAGAATCTCTATTTAAGTTTTCTCTCATAGGTTGAACCAAATAAGTTTGAGGAAGCAAACTTAGACGCATCGTGGATCATGGCCATGGAAGAAGAACTGAATCAGTTCAAGAGCTGCAAAGTTTGGACGCTTGTTCCAAGACCCAAAGGTAAAAATGTAATCAGAACGAAATGGGTCTACCAGAACAAGTTGGACGAGGATGGAACTATAATAAAGAACAAGACCAGACTCGTCGCCAAAGGATATAGTCAAGAAGAAGGGATCTACTTCGACCAGACATACGCTCTAGTGGCAAAGCTGGAGGCCATCAGACTGTTCCTGGCTTATGCTGAACTGAAGGGCTTCATCGTCTATCAAATGGACGTGAAGTCCGCCTTCCTAAATGGTGACATAAAGGAAGAGGTGTATGTGGAACAACCCCCAGGTTTTGTTGATCCTAACTTACCCGAGTACGTTTATTTATTATCTAAAGCGCTGTACGGTTTGAAACATGATCCTCGAGCTTGGTACGAAATGCTATCTAGCTTTCTCCTCGAGAACAAGTTCACAAGGGGAAAGATAGATAAGACATTATTTCTTAGGGAAATTAAAGGCAAGATTTTTTTAGTGCAAATCTATGTCGATGACATTATTTTTGGCTCTACAGACAACAACCTCTGCAAAAAGTTCTCTAAACTTATATAAGGGAAGTTTGAAATGAGTAGTATGGGAGAGCTGAAATATTTCTTATGACTTCAGGTGAAACAATCTGAAGATGGAATTTTCATCTCACAGACGAAGTTCACCAAGGAGTTGATTAAGATATTTGGAATGGAGTGTGCAACCTCTATGAGGACTCCAATGGCCTCAACTATGTCTCTGGACAAGGATAAGAAAGGGAAAATTTTTGATGAAACCAAATACAGAAGCATAGTTAAATCCTTGCTCTACCTTACTGCCAGTAGATCAGACACAATGTTCTCCACATGTGTCTGTGCTAGATTCCAAGTGAACTGTAAGGAATCTCACTATGCTGCTACAAAGCGGATATTAAGATACCTTAAAGGTACACCGAATCTTTGCTTATGGTACCCAAGAAGTAATGACATCGAACTAATTGGTTTCTCAGATGCATACTTTGCAGGTAGCAAAGATGACAGGAAAAACACTTCTGGGACGTGTCAGTTCCTTGGAAGAAGGCTTATCTCATGGAGCAGCAAAAAGCAAAACTGTGTCGCAATCTCAACGGCCGAGTCAGAATACATTTATGCCGGTAGTTGTTGTACACAGTTGCTTTGGATAAAGAACCAGCTAGAGGATTACAATATGAAGGTCAAAGACATTCCATTGTTCTTTGACTCCTCCAGCGCAATCGCAATTGCAAACTACCCAATCTCACACAGTCAGACAAAGCACATCGAGCTGAGATAACACTTCATCCGGGAGCATGCAGAGCAAGGGGATGTGGATCTGCAGTACGTGCCAATAGATCGGAAGGTTACAAATATTTTCACAAAGCCGCTGGACGAGACCAAGTTCAATTTCTTCAAAACTGAACTTGGGCTGCAGAACAAGGAAGATTAGGCCAAAGTGATCAGTTCAAAGGCTCAAGAATCGAGGAAACTCCAAAAAGGTCAGAATTTCTCAAGTAGAAGGATAGTTCTCGAGAACCATACTCCCTTCCCGAGAACTATCTGCCAGTTCTCGAGAACCATACTTACTTCTCGAGAACTATCTGCCAGTTCTCGAGAACCATACTTACTTCTCGAGAACTATCTGCCACTTCTCGAGAACTAAAGCCTTCCTCTCGAGAAATGGCCCGTCATTTTGCCTATTTTTTCTAACTCTTCTATTTCGTATACCTCTTGATTTCTGTCCTAATCCAAGGTTAATTAGACATATAATTGATATTACTAGGGTTATATATATATATATATATAATATTTTAGAAATCTTAAATCAACCGCCATTTCAAAATCATTTCTCTCAAAACTCTTCGTCTTCCGCCGTAAGAAACCTCCGTATTCGCCACTGTCTCGCGCTCAGTCCGTTGCCACCGTCAGCTTCCATGGCACAGGTTTCCAAGATTGGAGTCGGCAGCGAACTGGTAGTCGCAGGAATTGCAGAGATTTCAGACGATTTCCAGAACCTCCTCATTCTTCTCGAAACCGCCAGCCTCATGTTCGTTTTGACAGAACCCTGCAAGATTCTTTTTCCTGATGTCGAGGAGTTCTTCAAGAATGCTAAGGTGAAAAGGAATGGCCAGATTCTGAAAATTCAAGTCAGAGGGATCAAGATAAAGTTGAACAAGACGATAGTTTCCCAGCTTCTGAGAATGCCCGTTGTAGATAAGGAAGACGACCTAACTCTAGAAGATTATGACAGGACCTACTCCTTCTGTGGAGTTTCTGAGGGATTCAACTCCTTAAGGAGAAACCTTTTCAATGATGTAGGGAAATTTTTGGCAGACATTATTGGAAAAATCTTGTGGTGCAAAACATGGTCGATCAGTTTCATTACTAATGAACTATTTGGAGTAATGACAGCTGTAATTTGTAGGAAGAAATTTCAGTTTGGCATGATGGTATTTGAATTGATCAGGGACAGCATTCAAACTTCTAAATTTGCAAGGATAATCTCATTAATTTTGAGAGAGATTGATCCAGTTACTTTTAAAACCTCCAAAGGTACCCAGATTTACCATCTTAAGAAAATTTCCTTAGACTCCATCTAGAGATGGGAGTTAAAGCTGAAAAACCCAAGGCAGATAGCTAATGAAGTTGGAGCTTCTGTCTCAGAGGTCAGGACCCAATCTCCTCCTCTACATCATGTTGCTGAACCATCTGGTGCAGCAACTGAGGGGGAGCCTACACACTCTGCCTCAATTATATGTATTCCCTCTCCTCCTCCAGCCAAATCTCCTCTAAGAAGCCCAGTGACATCTCTAGTCAGGAGCCCTGTGACAGTCTCTCAATGCCAAACCTATCAGATGTTCCAGCCCAAGATATTCTCAAAGACACAAATGAAGCTATAGATAAGATGATAGAAGAGCTCACCTCAGATGAACCTCTTACTCCCCTTTCCAAAGATCTCCCTGAAGAACCATCCATAGAACCATCTCCCCTACCCTCACCCCAAGCTACTCCTTCTCCCTCTCTAAGAAAAGCATCAACTCCACTAGATACCATCCTTCTATCTGAAGAGGATATGCAAGCCCCTGAAGAGATGGAAGCCCCTCTCAGGAATCTTGATTTCTCCCTTCCCAGATTTGTTGATGAGGAGGGAGATATAGTATCTCATACTATAAGAGCCCAGTGCTCTGTAATACAAGAAGAAATCCCCCCATGGAAAGCTCCTCCTCCACCTAAGATATTCTGTCAAAGATTGAAGAAATGTTAGTTAACCAGACGAAATATTTTGAAGAATCTCTTCAGACTGTTAAAGATCAGGTAACTGCCCTTGAGAAAGAAATGAGCAGAGGATTTGCAGAGATTAAAGCCAACACAGATTCTCTCAAAGAATTGTTCAAAATTGGAGGCAAAGCCATAGATAACACCATCACCAGCATTGGTCAAGTCATGGAACAATCTTTCACCCTGACAAACAATCAAATTTAGTTGGACAAGAGAGCTGAAGAGAAATTCACGAAAGTATGCACTGAAGTTGGTACTTTCAAAGAAGACACCATAGACCAGTTATTTGTAGAAATAAGAAAGGGGGAGGCCATAGTGAAAGAACAGGTAGAAAAGCTTACTGCAGATGCGAAAACTATCTGGAATGAGAAATTAACTGAAATCAGTAAGGATGTTTTAGAACAGATTAAATCAGTAAAATTCCATACATATCATACAGCTATCTGGATGCACAACCAGATCTTTCCAGATTTTCAGGCTGACCCCAACATTATTCCTCATCACTTAAATCCTCTTGCTCAAGGTGAGTCCAGCCAAGTGCCTAAACCTCAAATGCCTACATTATCTCCTAAACAAGAAGATCAGGAACCTACTCCAGCTTCCTATTCCCAAGTTTGGGATGACATTATTCCTCAAGATCTACCATAGGTTCACATCCCCAAGAAAAGGGAGTATGGGGAAGGTCCTTCTGCTAGCAGATCTGTTCCCCAGCCAGAGGCAGAAAGAAGAAAAGCAAAGGTGTAACGCCCCGTTTTTTTTCAGCGATTATTTTTATTCTCGTTTGGCGTTACGATGACGCGTTTCCATGACTTGTGCCATGTGTGGAGTATGGTTTAGCTCCTTAGAACTGAGTGCCCTATTTGGTAGCCTGTTGGCAAGATCTCCCTAGCAAACCGAGTCGTTTTGGTGACCCGGTGTGGCCTCTCGGGGGGATGTTTGTGTTTGGCTTTGTTTGGGTATAACTCGAGTTCTGTTCGTCGAAAGTTAATTTCGACTTCGCCATTGTGTTCGTAGCGTGGATATTTCACTACGGTGTGAATTTCGTCGAATTCCGAGGTGAATCGGTTTTCGCGTCAATTTGGTGCTTTATGTAATTTTGTAATTAATAATATAATTATATAATTATATATATATAGATTTATATAGGTGAATAGAACGATCATCTTCTTCACGATAGAAAACCGCCGGCCCCTTGTACGAGAGAAACGGAGTAACCGCCGAGCCTTCCCTTCGGACGCCGATTCCCGGAGCGTCTGTGGACGGAATTCGATTTCGAGAGTGGATTCGGATTGCTCTCGTTGAGACCTTCATTCCTGCGGTAAGAAATTCGATTTTCGTGGAGTTTTGAAGGATTGGAATTTTCAGTTTTGGAAGTTTTCCGCCATTAATGGCCGAGTCTTTGTTCTAGGTGTTGCGGCCGTCTTGATCCATGCGAAGAGGAGGAAAGCAGTCCAAAGCTTCGCTGAGATTTGAGGCAAGTGGTATTCTTGCCCTTGCCAAGTGTTTTCTTTGATTTTATTTGCTGAAATTGAAATCCCAGTTAGCCCAGGTTAGAGGCCTTGTTGTTCTCATTTTCTTGCTAACTATAGGGCTTAGTTCTTCCTACTGAAACCCCCCCTATGTTGTGATGTTTGGAATCCAAATTGTCGGCGTGGAGCTGTTGTTTTCCTTTATTTTTTGATTGTTGCTCTGGTTCGGGTGTAGCCGAGAGGGAGAGTTAGGAGGGGTGGGGGTGTGGTTGCCAATTTCCTTCGTTAAGATATTATTCGAATGGTTAGGCATAGTTTGAATGGTAGTAGCGTGCGACGTGATAGTTGTCTACTGCTACTGCAGTGGCGTGAGTCGTGTGCGCATTCCGGTGTCGTTCGGGAAATTCCAAACGGTGCAGGTTGACCGCGCACGGTCATCAACCTTTAGGGCGCACGACCACTGGTCGTGTGCATCTGTTCGTGCGCGTATAAATTTCAGTTTCCAAAGTTCTGTCTCGGGCAATCGCACGAGCGCTGGCAACAGTGCGCACGACCACTGATCGTGCGATGCTGATCGTGCGCAGTTGCTAGGTTTTCTGTCAGGTTTTCCAGGTTCATTTCGCACGATCATCAGCCGATGAGTGCGCACGACCACTGATCGTGCGTCACTGATCGTGCGCTTTGTATATTTTCTTTTGACAGGCGAATTTAGATGGTTTCGAGTGCGGGAGTTTAGATACTCAAGCGGCAGGCAACTACTCGAGTTCTGGATCTTCTGCCTTGGTCGTTCGACTGTCGTCGAGCTCCGCATTTTTTAGTGGGCTGTGGGTAGTTGTATGATTTTGGCGGCGAGTGAGGCTAGCTCACTCAACGCCAAAGTTTAGGTAGGCACTGAGTGCGTTTCACTCAACGCCTAGTCGTGTTGGTTTATTTCAACACTCTTCCTTTACCTTGTATTTCATTTCCGAGTGGATTTCCAGTTGTATTTCTGGGTTTTCCTTGTCGGCCGTTTTCTTTATTTTCCTAAAGGCCGAATCGTGGGTCGTGGATAGTAGTGGTCGTTGTAGCTCTTTATGGGGGTGGAGTTGTGTGATATAGCCAAGGCCACCCATGGATTTCTTGCTCCAGGTACGGGCTGGGCATGTCGGGTGGAAGGTCCCTTGTGTTTTCACGTGTTGACCCTCGAGCTTTTGACTTGGACATGGTGGATTGGGGGACTGCGTTTGCCTTCGATCCGGTTCCTCGTAGTTGTTTTTGCTACTATCACTTCCCGCAGTTTAGGGTGTTAGAAGTTTCTTCTTTGGTAGTTTGCAGCATTCTGGTTCTTGGTAGCCTAGTAGGCCCTGCAGGATGTGGTTCCTGGGCTGGGTCGTTGCTGTTTCTTTGCACGTTGTGCATTTCTTGTGGTCCTGTTGTGGACAGTTGTGACTCTTTCTACTGCATGTTTTTTTTCTGTTACCTTATCCTTTGGTTGACTCTTTCATGCAGTTTTTCTTTGTTTAGCTTGCTGAGGTATTCTGTTTTCTTTTGGAATACCCCAGGTTCTGAGCTGTAGCCAGTCTGGTGGCTAGTTGGAGGTGGTGTTGTTGGTGGACTTCCGGACCTTGGAGTTCTGTTTACCTTGTTTGTGAGGTTGTTTTCAGTACTTTCTTACAGACATATATGTGTGCTGGTGGGTTCGTGTCAGGTTGTTGGCGCCCACTAGTAGTTTTTACCTTGTACTAGATATATACTATTGCTGCTACCATTTATTTTTCTGGAGATAGTCTACTTGCTTTGAGAAGGTTTTATGCTAGGTTGCTAGTTATTTTTAAACTATAAATACTATTATAAATGAAGCTCATGATCAGCATGTTTTTTATAAACTTAATCGCTATTTTCCAAATCACGTACGAAAACCGTTTTCTTATATGTATTATATAAACTAAGTGTAGTGTCTTGCATAGCATGAGTGGTTCTCTTGGGACCCTTATGCGCTCTTTAGGGTGTAAAACCTAATTAAAAGTATTTTTCCGCAGCGTTTAAATATAGTTTTCTTTTGTGAACTAGATGATCCACTGAGCCGAGGGATACGGACTCTAAACATAACTGATTTTCTATTCATTAAGCACATGATTTTCTTGCATAAAGATTGTAGTTGGATTTGCCTGAGCGTCAGCAGTTATCCCCTGCTTGACGTGGCATCATGACGCGTGTTTTCTCTTACTCTGATAATTCTTAATTCGAAGAAAATGCGGGTTGTTACAGTTGGTATCAGAGGGAGGTTGCTTGACAAGTTAGTTGGGTAACCTTCCTTGGATGCTTTTAGTAGTTCAGCATCATGTCATTCACACACCGATATGTCATCAGCACGTCTTGGCAAAAGCACGAACACTACACTCATAGCATAACATGAAGTATACGGGGCATATTATGTAGTATGGGATGCATAATATGTGTTCGTATATGGATCCACCATAGGGGCTACATGTGAGGGTTATGTAGTATGGGATGCATAACCTCACCACATGACTGCGACTAGCACGTTTCTTTTTCGTTGCATGGAAATGTTATGTAGTATGGGATGCATAACATTTTCATGTGTACGCCGCTCATATCATGCATTAGGGCCTTTTTTTTTAGAATGCATAGCACAATCATGCATATCATAACATTGCATAAGCACAACGCGCCGAGCTAAAGATTTGCAGGATGACATATGTACACACATAAGTTTTCAAACTAACATAAGTTCATGCATCCGATCTAGGCACAAGAGTTAGTGAGGTGGTGGTTAACCATCCTAGGTTAGGGCATATCATCTAATTATTGTGAAGAAGATAAACTCTCAGAGCAAGTTTAGCAGCTTTAAGTCTATATCTACATATGTATTGTCTGTACTGGTAGTCGGTTCTAGTCGTGGGATTTGGATCTGATTTGCATTGTATTGATTTTTAGGATGGCTAGGCGTCCTGCGACTCGATCGACTCCCCTGTCTGAGGGTGAATCTTCTGGAGCTCAGAACGATGCGGTGATCGAGGGTCTGCGTCTGAGTAGCGAAGCTATGGGTAGGCAGTTGGAGGAGGTGCAAGCCCAGATTCAGTCTTTGGTGGCAGTTGTGGCAGGGCAGGCTCAGGGTGCGCAAGTTCCTGCAGGGGGGTTAGCTGTTCCTCCTCCTCCTGTACCCTTAAGGCCTCCAGTGGTGGTGCCAGCAGAGATGGCCTTCATCTCGCAGTTTCAGAGGCTGAGCCCTCCCACTTATGATGGGAAGGCAGATTTCATGGTGATAGACGACTGGCTGATCTCCATGGAGGAGATGTTCTCGTACTCAGGGATTTCAGATGATCAGAGGGTAATGATAGCCGCCTATCAGCTTAAAGGTTTGGCTAAGAGTTGGTGGCTGAGAGAGAAGGAGAGCCTGGTAGCCGGATGCTCTTGGGAAGTGTTCAAGGAGATGCTGTTGAGGAAGTTCTTACCCTCGGTCGAGTGTGACCGCCTCATGAATGATTTCCTCTATCTGAAGCAAAGGAAGCTCACGGTGGGTGAGTATGAGATAGATTTTAGTAAGTTGAGCCGTTTTGCCCCTGGATTGGTTAGCGTTGAGGCTGATCGAGTTAAGCGATTCCTCGGTGGTTTGAGGAGTGAGGTGCAGCAGTTGGCCAGTACTTATGGGTCAGTGACTTATGCTGGAGTTGTAGAGGCTGCTCTTAAGGTTGAGGCCATTGAGACGGCGAAGAGCAGAGGCTAGCAGTTGAGGAAGGATAAGAGGAAGTTGGTAGAGGAGAAGAAACCCCTGGTACCCGATGCTGTTCCGGGAAAGAGGAGCAGGGTGGTGTGCAGTTTTTGTGGCCGGTCAGGCCATCCTATTGAGAGGTGTTTCAAGAAGGAGGCAGCTCAGAAGAAGGAGCAGGTTCATGCTATTCAGGGTGCTCCTGGGAGAGATGTCTCCTGTTCAGTTTGCAAGCGATCCGGGCATGATGCAGCCCAGTGTTGGTCCAGGGATAGAGTCTGCTATCAGTGTGGGCAGAAGGGTCACGTTAAGTCGAGGTGTCCTCAGGTCCAGTCAGCTCTTCCTGCAGTTCCATTGCAGGCATTACCTCCACCTCAGCGTGTGGACAAGGGAAAAGGGAAGCTGAACGTGATTTCTTCCGAGGAGGCTCAGACTTCGACCCAGGTGATCTCAGGTTAGTAGTTTGTTGTTTTCTTTCTAGCCTAGTAGTTTAGTTGCTAGATTATTTGCGGTACTGTTGTGCTAGTTCCTTAGCTTTGTGCGTTCCTATAGGGAAATTTAAGGTGAAGAACCGCTGGGCGCGTGTTCTGTTTGACTCCGGCGCTACCCACTCGTTCGTGGCTAGAGCCTTTGTGGAGCGTCATCGGTTGTCTCTAGATCGTGTTCGGGATTCCTTCCGTGTCAAGTTTTCCTCTGGTGAATCTGTGTTGTCAGATTTGGGTATTTTGGATTGCCCAGTTTTGTTGGGGGATTTTCTTGCGAAGGCGGATCTGAAGATGATTGATCTAGAGGACTTCGATGTCATTTTGGGCATGGACTGGCTCTCTCGGTATGATGCGGTCATTCAGTGCAAGGGAAAGCGCTTGGACTTCATCAGGGACGACGGTCAGCCCGGCAGCGTGTATGCTGATCCGTGTCAGGATTCTCCTGTTCTCTCTGCGGTATGTGTTCAGAGATTGTTTCTTTCTGATTGTTGTGTTTGTTTAGTCTCAGCGGTTGGAACCGTTGATTACGTGCCACGCTTGGAGGAGATTCCTATTATTCGTGGTTTCGCCGATGTTTTTCCTGATGATCTTCCTGGTATCCCTCCTGAGCGGGATGTGGAGTTTGTTATTGATTTGGAGCCGGGTACGCGTCTTATTTCTAAGGCGCCGTACCGGATGGCCCCTCGTGAGTTAGAGGAGTTGCGAATTCAGTTAGATGAGTTGTTGGCTAAAGGTTTTATCAGGCAGAGTTCGTCGCCTTGGGGTGCTCCTGTTTTGTTCGTAAAGAAGAAAGATGGGTCGATGCGGCTTTGCATCGACTATAGAGAGTTGAACAAGGTCACTATCAAGAACAGGTACCCTCTGCCGAGGATCGATGATTTATTTGACCAGTTGCGTGGTAGCACAGTGTTCTCCAAGATCGATCTTCGTTCGGGCTATCATCAGCTCAGGATCCGTGAGGCAGATATTCCACGGACTGCGTTTAGGTCGAGGCATGGGCACTTTGAGTTTTTGGTGATGTCGTTTGGTCTGACCAACGTACCATCAGCCTTCATGGATATGATGAACAGGGTGTTCAAGGATTTCCTAGACAAGTTCGTTGTGGTCTTCATTGATGACGTGTTGGTTTATTCTCGCAGTGCTGAGGAGCACGAGCAGCATTTGCATTTGGTCCTATCAGAGTTGAGGAACCACAAGTTATTCGCCAAGTTGAGCAAGTGCGAATTTTGGTTGCCTCAGGTTTCTTTTCTAGGCCACGTGGTGAACAAGGATGGGATCTCGGTTGACCCAGAAAAGATTGCAGCAGTGATGGATTGGAGTAGGCCGAATACTCCTAAGGAGATCAGAAGTTTCTTAGGGTTGGCTGGCTATTACAGGAGATTCGTGGAGGGTTTCTCTTCTCTAGCCGCACCGTTGACCAAGCTGACTCAGAGGAATGTGGCTTTTGTTTGGAGCGAGAAGTGCGAAGAAGCTTTTCAAGAGTTAAAGAGGAGATTGTGTACTGCTCCCGTTCTGACCCTTCCTACTGAGGGCATGGATTATGATGTATATGTGGATGCTTCGCATATAGGACTGGGATGCGTATTAATGCAGGATGGAAAAGTAATCGCTTATGGGTCAAGGCAGCTGAAGACTCATGAGAAGAATTATCCAACGCATGACCTTGAGTTTGCAGCGGTTATCTATGCGTTGAAGTTGTGGAGGCACTTACTTTATGGGGCTCAGTGCAAGATTTTTACTGACCATAAGAGCCTGAAGTACGTGTTCACGCAGAAGGAGTTGAATCTGCGTCAGCGGCGGTGGCTTGAGTATGTGGCGGATTATGATGTAGAAATCCAGTATCATCCGGGCAAGGCCAATGTGGTGGCCGACGCCTTGAGCCGAAAGATGGGAAAGATCTTTAACCTCTCCGCCGATCGATTAGTTGAGGAGTTCCTCCTTATGGATATTTCAGTGGGATGCTGTAGTTTGCAGAGTAGCTTATCAGTGGAAGAGCCGTCCTGGATTTCTTTGACTAGACTGCATCAGAAGGACGATCCGGATCTGTTGCACCTTTTTACCAGGACAGAGAAGGGAGAGTTGCCAGATTTTTCTATTGATGATGCGGGTACTTTGAAGTACCGCGGCAGGTTTTGCGTTCCCACTGTTGGGGACATTAAGAGTATGATTTGCAGTGAGGCTCATGGTTCCAGCATTGCCTACCATCCAGGATCTACGAAGATGTACCGTGACTTAAGGCAAATTGCTTGGTGGTATGGTATGAAAGAAGATATAGCCCGATATGTTGCTGAGTGTCACACTTGCAAGCGTGTGAAGGCCGATCATGGAAGGCCTGGTGGTAAGTTGACTCCGCTAGATATCCCGACTTGGAAGTGGAAGAGCATATCAATGGACTTCATTACGGGTTTGCCAAAATCCCCGAGAGGATATGATTCTGTTTGGGTTATAGTGGATAGATTGACGAAGTGTGCTCACTTCGTGCCTTATAAGATTGATTACCCGATGAAGAAGATAGCGGAGTTGTACTTGAATGAAGTCATCCGACTCCACGGTGTGCCGGTTAGCATCATTTCTGATCGAGACTCCCGATTTACTTCTCGTTTTTGGCAGAGTCTGCAGGAGGGTTTGGGTACGGATCTGAGGTATTCTACTGCGTACCACCCTCAGACCAATGGGCAGACGGAGCGGGTCAATCAGATTGTTGAGGATATGATCCGGTGCTATATTTTAGACCACGGTGGAGCGTGGGATGAGCGTCTGCGACTCATGGAATTTGCTTATAATAACAGTTATCAGGAAAGCTTGCAGATGGCTCCGTTTGAAGCTTTGTATGGGAGGCGCTGTAGGACTCCGTTGTTTTGGGCTGAGGCTGGCGAGAAGCCTTTGTTGGGTCCTGATGCTCTGGAAGAGATGGAAGTCGCCGTGAAGCTTATTCGGGAGAAGCTTCGTTTAGCCCAGGAGAGGTATGAAAAGAACGCCAATCGGCGTAGGTCTGCTTTGGAGTTTTTAGTAGGGGATCATGTATACCTCAAGGTTTCTCCAATGGTTGGTGTAAAGAGATTTGGTAAAAATCGGAAATTGGACCCAAGGTATGTGGGCCCGTTCGAGATTTTGGAGCGGATTGGTGTGTCTGCATATAGATTGGATTTGCCAGCGAACTTCCCTGGTGTTCATAATGTTTTTCATTTTAGCCAATTGCGGAAGTGTGTGCGCAGTAGTGGGCAACTCTTGGATGTTGTGCCCCAGTTAGATCCCAACCTCTCTTTCGTTGAGGTGCCAGTTCGTATTTTGGATACTCAGGAGCGTGTGCTGCGAAAGAAGTCCATACCGATGGTGAAAATTCTATGGAAAAATCAGGATTTGGAGAGCGCGACTTGGGAGCTAGAGTCGGCCATGAGGAGGGCGTACCCTCACCTGTTTCTCGGATTTGATCGGTATGTTTCCCTTTGTAACTTCTGTTTGTTACTTTTCCTCCTTTGGTAGGAGGGTTGTGCGTAAAGTTTCGGGACGAAACTTTCTTTTAGGGGGAGTGACTGTAACGCCCCGTTTTTTTTCAGCGATTATTTTTTATTCTCGTTTGGCGTTACGATGACGCGTTTCCGTGGCTTGTGCCATGTGTGGAGTATGGTTTAGCTCCTTAGAACTGAGTGCCCTGTTTGGTAGCCTGTTGGCAAGATCTCCCTAGCAAACCGAGTCGTTTTGGTGACCCGGTGTGGCCTCTCGGGGGGATGTTTGTGTTTGGCTTTGTTTGGGTATAACTCGAGTTCTGTTCGTCGAAAGTTAATTTCGACTTCGCCGTTGTGTTCGTAGCGTGGATATTTAGCTACGGTGTGAATTTCGTCGAATTCCGAGGTGAATCGGTTTTCGCGTCGATTTGGTGCTTTATGTAATTTTGTAATTAATAATATAATTATATAATTATATATATATAGATTTATATAGGTGAATAGAACGATCATCTTCTTCACGATAGAAAACCGCCGGCCCCTTGTACGAGAGAAACGGAGTAACCGCCGAGCCTTCCCTTCGGACGCCGATTCCCGGAGCGTCTGTGGACGGAATTCGATTCCGAGAGTGGATTCGGATTGCTCTCGTCGAGACCTTCATTCCTGCGGTAAGAAATTCGATTTTCGTGGAGTTTTGGAAGGATTGGAATTTTCAGTTTTGGAAGTTTTCCGCCATTAATGGCCGAGTCTTTGTTCTAGGTGTTGCGGCCGTCTTGATCCGTGCGAAGAGGAGGAAAGCAGTCTAAAGCTTCGCTGAGATTTGAGGCAAGTGGTATTCTTGCCCTTGCCAAGTGTTTTCTTTGATTTTATTTGCTGAAATTGAAATCCCGGTTAGCCCAGGTTAGAGGCCTTGTTGTTCTCATTTTCTTGCTAACTATAGGGCTTAGTTCTTCCTACTGAAACCCCCCCTATGTTGTGATGTTTGGAATCCAAATTGTCGGCGTGGAGCCGTTGTTTTCCTTTATTTTTTGATTGTTGCTCTGGTTCGGGTGTAGCCGAGAGGGAGAGTTAGGAGGGGGGGTGTGGTTGCCAATTTCCTTCGTTAAGATATTATTCGAATGGTTAGGCATAGTTTGAATGGTAGTAGCGTGCGACGTGATAGTTGTCTACTGCTACTGCAGTGGCGTGAGTCGTGTGCGCATTCCGGTGTCGTTCGGGAAATTCCAAACGGTGCAGGTTGACCGCGCACGGTCATCAACCTTTAGGGCGCACGACAACTGGTCGTGTGCCTCTGTTCGTGCGCGTATAAATTTCAGTTTCCAAAGTTCTGTCTCGGGCAATCGCACGAGCGCTGGCAACAGTGCGCACGACCACTGATCGTGCGACGCTGATCGTGCACAGTTGCTAGGTTTTCTGTCAGGTTTTCCAGGTTCGTTTCGCACGATCATCAGCCGATGAGTGCGCACGACCACTGATCGTGCGTCACTGATCGTGCACTTTGTATATTTTCTTTTGACAGGCGAATTTAGATGGTTTCGAGTGCGGGAGTTTAGATACTCAAGCGGCAGGCAACTAATCGAGTTCTGGATCTTCTGCCTTGGTCGTTCGACTGTCGTCGAGCTCCGCATTCTTTAGTGGGCTGTGGGTAGTGGTATGATTTTGGCGGCGAGTGAGGCTAGCTCACTCAACGCCAAAGTTTAGGTAGGCACTGAGTGCGTTTCACTCAACGCCTAGTCGTGTTGGTTTATTTCAACACTCTTCCTTTACCTTGTATTTCATTTCCGAGTGGATTTCCAGTTGTATTTCTGGGTTTTCCTTGTCGGCCATTTTCTTTATTTTCCTAAAGGCCGAATCGTGGGTCGTGGATAGTAGTGGTGGTTGTAGCTCTTTATGGGGGTGGAGTTGTGTGATATAGCCAAGGCCACCCATGGATTTCTTGCTCCAGGTACGGGCTGGGCATGTCGGGTGGAAGGTCCCTTGTGTTTTCACGTGTTGACCCTCGAGCTTTTGACTTGGACATGGTGGATTGGGGGACTGCGTTTGCCTTCGATCCGGTTCCTCGTTGTTATTTTTGCTACTATCACTTCCCGCAGTTTAGGGTGTTAGAAGTTTCTTCTTTGGTAGTTTGCAGCATTCTGGTTCTTGGTAGCCTAGTAGGCCCTGCAGGATGTGGTTCCTGGGCTGGGTCGTTGCTGTTTCTTTGCACGTTGTGCATTTCTTGTGGTCCTGTTGTGGACAGTTGTGACTCTTTCTACTGCATGTTTTTTTTCTGTTACCTTATCCTTTGGTTGACTCTTTCATGCAGTTTTTCTTTGTTTAGCTTGCTGAGGTATTCTGTTTTCTTTTGGAATACCCCAGGTTCTGAGCTGTAGCCAGTCTGGTGGCTAGTTGGAGGTGGTGTTGTTGGTGGACTTCCGGACCTTGGAGTTCTGTTTACCTTGTTTGTGAGGTTGTTTTCAGTACTTTCTTACAGACATATATGTGTGCTGGTGGGTTCGTGTCAGGTTGTTGGCGCCCACTAGTAGTTTTTACCTTGTACTAGATATATACTATTGCTGCTACCATTTATTTTTCTGGAGATAGTCTACTTGCTTTGAGAAGGTTTTATGCTAGGTTGCTAGTTATTTTTAAACTATAAATACTATTATAAATGAAGCTCATGATCAGCATGTTTTTATAAACTTAATCGCTATTTTCCAAATCACGTACGAAAACCGTTTTCTTATATGTATTATATAAACTAAGTGTAGTGTCTTGCATAGCATGAGTGGTTCTCTTGGGACCCTTATGCGCTCTTTAGGGTGTAAAACCTAATTAAAAGTATTTTTCCGCAGCGTTTAAATATAGTTTTCTTTTGTGAACTAGATGATCCACTGAGCCGAGGGATACAGACTCTAAACATAACTGATTTTCTATTCATTAAGCACATGATTTTCTTGCATAAAGATTGTAGTTGGATTTGCCTGAGCGTCAGCAGTTATCCCCTGCTTGACGTGGCATCATGACGCGTGTTTTCTCTTACTCTGATAATTCTTACTTCGGAGAAAATGCGGGTTGTGACAAAAGGAATTTGCTGAAGTTTGGAGCCCTACTTCTAAAGCTCTAATTCTTGAAACTCTTAAACTAGTCATGGACTTTAATGAGAATAGAAAACTTCACTACAACTCAGTTGAGTGGGAATTATATGAAAAGTCTATGACCAAAAGGAGGATATATGACAGAGAATATGGAAAGAATAATCCTAAAGCTCCTCCAAAGCCCCCAAGGTACTATCCTAAGCCTTTCAGTTATCAGAGGAGGCAGCAGGAAAAGCAAGACAGGCAACATCAAAGCAAAGGATGATTCATGATGTTTTATTTTTGAGAATTTTTGAGGAAATGGATGTTGATTGATTCTAAAACATTACATATATATACAATTCCTAGTTTTGCATAATTGTGCCTTTAATTAATCTGTCTTTGCATTTATATTCAATTTCCTTTCGTCCAGTTCTTTTTTTATTATGATAATTCGCCTTAGTGTAGAGGGTTCTGACTTCTACAAATAGGGGGAGATTGTTGGGTATTGCATCCACAATAACCAAGATTTGCATGAAGTCACCCTTGAACTAAAATGAATTAAGTTGTATTTGATATCCTGTTCTAGTTGAATGTTTGCAGATTCTCAGTGCTAAGTGTAGACCAATATCAGTCTACAGTGGGTCAGGAACACAGGATCATACAGTGTAATCCCTCATTGTGTGATCCAAGGTGTTGACTCATGTGTAGCCTCTCAATTGGGATAAACTTCATGTTCAAACATTGGGAGCATGGGATGAAGACAGGACCAGAAGAAAACATTCTCTAAAACTCTTGAAAAATTATCTAAGTCCAGTTCTCGAGAAGTAACTTCAGAGTTCTCGAGAAGTGTAGTTTAATTCTCGAGAAGCTCTCATAGTTCTCGAGAAGCTTAACTACAAAGTTCACGAGAAGCCCAGGTTCGAGGTCTCAAGAAGTCTGGACAGATTCAAGAAATTTTTTCTAAGTTATAATTCTCCAAAAGCCTAAGGTATAGTTCTCGAGAAGTCTTACTTGTTCTCGAGAAGCTTGGCTTTAGTTCTCGAGAACTGCCCGCTCAATTTCTTGAATAGTCAGGATTTGCCTCAGAAATTTTTCTAAGTGTTTATTCTCGAGAAGTCAATTAGTTCTCGAGAACTAAACCTTGTGTTCTCGAGAAGTTCAGAAAAGTTTCTAAGTGCTTGTTCTCGAGAAGTTCAGAAAAGTTTCTAAGTGTTTATTCTCGAGAAGTCAATTAGTTCTCGAGAACTAAACCTTTTGTTCTCGAGAAGTCCAAACCTCTTCTAAAGAATTTAGTTCTCAAGAAGTCATGACAGTTCTCGAGAACTCAGTTCCTAGTTCTCGAGAACTATAGCCACTTCTCGAGAACAAAGTCGACTTTCTAGGAAATTTTTTCCTAAGTCCACAACGACCGAAATTTCAAATAACTCGACGTGATTGGTCCACGTGTCGTCATTAATATCTTTTTTAGCCGTTAAGGGTAATCCTATATAAAGTCTTTTCACTAAGACATAACCCTAAGCAGAAAAGAAAAAGAAGAATCTTTTAAGGGAGGATTCCGTATTTTCCAAAGTTACTGGTTCGGCCGACTATTCTCAAGCACGACATTCTGAAGCCGCCGCTCTCGTCAAGATCATTCTCTCTGCATTCGATCTAGAAGATCTGCTGATTAAGGAATCATCTTCCTCTCCTTGATCGAGTAGATTCAAGCTTTCTAAGGTCATATTTTCAAAGGATCTTCTTCTACAAATTCTTAAAGAGACGCAATGTTCAAGAAGAAAACCTAGAGACACATTCTTTCAGATCTGAGAATATTTCTGTTTGTATTTTCAAACTCTATTTGTAAATCTTGTAGGAGATTATTCTCCGAGTGTAGGAGTGTTGTTCTCTGAGTGGTAGGAAGTTTTCATCTTCCGAGTGTAGATCCATTTGGATCGAGTTTTTAGGAACTTGGTTCCGAGGGGTAGGATTGTTTTCAATCCGAGATAGTGGAGTAGCCGAGTCTAGTGATTTGCTAGATCGGTGAGGTAAAGTTGACGTACCCAAGTTTGGGGAACAACTATAAATCTTCTTTTCTTCTTGTGATTGCTTGATTTCTTGTGCAAGATCGCTAAAATTTTTATTCCGCAAATAGACGCACGATTCACCTATTCACCCCCTCTAGGTGATTTAGGTTGACAACTTTCCACTTTCAAGTGGCTAGCTCATCGAACATCTGTGTACGGTGGTACGCAGGGACATACTGATCGAACAACAAGTTCTTCATAACGGGCCATCCAACTAGTGGGACTCCGTTCCCGGTCCCTAGTCAACGCTCCTCGTTTAACCAATATGTCTTGGCACGCCCAGTTAACTTCATCCTGGCAACGTGGACCTTCTGGAGGTCCGTGAGGGTGTGCCATTCGAAATAACATTCCATGTTTACCACCCAGGTGAGAATGATATGGGGGTCTCCCATGCCGTCATAGGTAGGGGAATCAATTTTAATTGCCCTAGTAATATTGAAGTCACGCACTTGGTGACAGTCCTGATGAGGCACTCGGGGAGAATTCCTATCAGAGTCCGAATCGCTTACCGGTTGGTGCCGGTTAGGCTGTCCCACGTTAACGGGTGGAGGCGGTCGCCCTTAGTTTGCTAGAAGTTGGGCTAATATGGTCCTAAGTTCCATCATCTCAGTTCATAGTCCCTCAATAGCCTCGGTATTCACATTTCTGTGCTCATTCGCAGCCATCCTAGACGAAGACGGTGTAGTGTACTTCGTTCCTAGCCTAGTGCGCATACAGAGTTACCAAAAGTTTGAAAGACTATTTTCCATAGGGTTTGAACTAAAGTGAAAACATGATATTTTGAAATTTTCCCAAAGTGACAGGAACAAGGAACGTTAAGATATTTTTTTCCCTAATTTCGTAAAAAAATAAAGATTCTAGACCGCTATTGGCAGACCAACAAATTTTTTTTGATTAATTCATGCCAATAAAAGGGAGCGAGGACGTTTGCAACATAGGAGTTACAAAATAGATTCAATCATCCAAGATTGAGATGAAACCTCATCAATTTGGATGGCTAGTAGCACGCCAAAAATAAAATTCAAAAAATTAAAAATTACAAGCTTTAAATAAACTAAAGCATTATAAGGAAATATGAAATGTTCTTCAAATAAGACTTTTAAGTGGCCTTCGCGCGCCGCGGACGGAGAATGTAATATTGCCTTCCGTTAACGGCCAAAGAGTCGTCATGTTGTCTGAAATATTTTTGTTGTAGAATCTCGTCGTCCAGATCATCTTCAAGTGGTGTTGGAGAGGCAGCGACATCAACAACTTCTTGCACACCCCCCCCCCGACCCCAAAAACTACACGTTTATCCACGGAGTCTTCTCCGGAACACAAATCAATCATCACCAATCTAGACCAACTTGTACAGATGAGCTTCACACAATATGCTTATTATGTACTTCGATTTCTGATTCTATATGCAATTTCTATCGGGGATCATAACGATCTACCCACTGGAAACAATCCTATTCTTCACCTTTTGATGAGGGGTTCCTTGCACTAATGCAAATTGAGGACTTCACTTGTCCAAGGAGAAAGGTCATTACCATTGTCGATTGCTTAGGAGCCATGAGCTTGCACTTGATCTAGATGGAACTGATCACCATAATTTCCTCTCTGTGGATCTAGCTTCGACTCGCGAATCCAACCAGATGAACGCCTTTACAACAGGGCTGGATAAACCTTGCCCTTGTTCTCCTGGTCTTTCTCTTTTTCTTCCTCAAAATCGAAAAGAGAGAGAGAGAATGAGAGAAAAATGGGGAAATGATCTCATTCCAAGACTTTATCAAAGAGCTACCGCCACACGGTATCATAGGTATTGGCCGCTTGGCCTAATCAGCACCGCTCTGCCGCTCAAGACCGCCTCGACCTTATCCAACACATGGCACACTAACACCAGCTTTACCGCTACCGTCTAGTGGTACTGTCCGTATCCAAAAGTCGACTTAATTCATTGGCTACTGCCGCACGCTATCAAACTACCGCCGCGTGATACTGACTAGAGACATTGGTTCATTAAAATCAGCTAGCTACAACTAGTGCTAGGCCTACTATCGTGCGACAACCTCTAGTGACCAACTTCCTGTTGTTTTCAGGAGATTTGCGGCATTACAAATTGTTGCATCCCTTGATCCCAATGTCCTGGATTTGAATAAGGCCTAGTAAACATTGTATACACATGTGGTGATCTAACATGCGCTCAAGTTTAATTATTGCAGGTTATCCTAGTAACAATGATGGGACAGGTAGTCTAAATGGCTAAGTCAAGTAAAACACTTACCTAAGTGGTGGACTGACAAAAATTTTTCTATGTCCACAGGCATTGAGTGGAGGCTATTAACTCAACGCCAGATGACTTATAGCGCTGAGTGGAGCCTATATAGTCAAAGCCAAAGTAATGGCAGGCTAGAAATATAGATAAGTCCACAGGCATTGAGTGAAGTTTACTCACTCATTGACATACAACAAAAGGCTGTGAGACAGGCTAATGCTATAATAGCCTAAGTAGAAATGAGCAGAAAAGTGACTAAGTCCACAGGCGTTGAGTGTTTCTCACTCACTCAACGCCACAACTTCATAATCATTGAGTATAGCTTGGTCAGTCAATGCCACAGGAAAACTGTGAGTACCTACTAAGTCCACAGGCATTGAGTGAGGCAAGCTCACTATACGCCATGTGATATTGCGTTGAATAATTCTCAAAGGAAGTGTTCTTCTTGACACAAAAATTTGGCTAAGTCCAAATGCATTGAGTGTAGCTCACTCAAAGCCATATAACAAAAAAGTATGTAAAGTTATTTTGCATTGAGTGGAGCTTACTCACTCAACGCCAATAAGCGGTAAAACTGGCAAAGGCAAAAAACGTTGAGTGAGGCATGCTCACTCAATGCTCTCAACGCTTAAGATGTTGCAGAAATAGAAAATTGGATAAGGCAAAAAGCATTGAGTGAGGTATGCTCACTCAACGCTCTCAACGCCTAATTTATAGAATATATAGGCTAAGTCACAAGGAGTTGAGTGAGGTGTGCTCACTCAACGCTCTCAATGCCAGACATGCAGAAAAGGCTGCAGAAATGGTTAAGGCAAAAGGCATTGAGTGAGGCTTGCTCACTCAATGCTGTCAACGCCTAGTTATATGGAATTTTGTCTAAGTACTTTGGCATTGAGTGAAGCTCATTCACTCAACGCCTATTCTACTGATTCTTGATTCTTGACTAAGTCCATAGATGCTGACGTGTAAGTCAACAAGTCAACCTTATTCAAATTGTTAGCGGAAAAGCTACAGTACATAAAAAAGGCGTCGTAGACCAAATGTACGACAGTTAGACATTAAAGCAAGGATGTAGCTGGCATTAAATGTGTGGGGCCCACTTCTAAAAGAGTCGTTGAGGTGTATTCAATAAAAGGAGAAGTCTTTTACGAAAAAGGAAGTTGTTGAAGTTAGTTCTTCTTCATAGCCATTATTGCTATTATTGAAGAACATGAATCTCAAGTCAGCAAGACTAAGAGCAAGAAAAGTTAGCTATTTGTCTTCATCATCGACTACAGCAAGATCAGAGCAGATCTCTGAAGAGGAGAAAGAAAGTTAGCTGGTGTCATTTTCTATCTGCACCAGCAAGGCCTTGACAGATCCAGCTTCTACTCTGAAGAACCTTTATAGGAGGTTGTGAAGAGGAAGTCAGGGCTGAATCACCTCAGCCCAGGAAAGAAAGTGGAAGCAGAACAGTTGTCTTCAAGTTGCTTCCAACACAAGTCTCTTCATCCTTATTGTTGTGAAGTAGTTGAGCTGAGATTCCTTCAGCTCAGGTAGCCGCAAGATTTGCTGCAATCTCTTCACAGTTCCAGCAGGAAAAATCCCTGGTGTTATAAAGATGAAGTTATGACTGAGTATATCTCAGTTCAAATAAGGTAGACTCAGGAAGTATATTCCAGGAGTCAAAGTTGGTCTATGTCTATTTCAGTCAAGATAGATTGGCACAGAAAAATTTCTGTTGTGTCCAATCAAGACTCACCAATCCACCTCCATCATGTATGATCCAACTGGATCTGATCTGTAAGACCACTGGCCTGAGGTAGGGAAATATTGCCAGAGGTGTAGGAGAGTAAAGCTCTCTTAGTTGTAGGATCCTCTTGGATCTGAGAGGTAGGAGCAAGTTTGCTCTGAGGTAGGATCCCTAATTGATCTGAGGTAGGGTTGTCCTCCCAGCTTGAGTGTAGGGCCTTTGGCCTGAGGTAGGTGATCAGCTGATCACTGAGGTGTAAGCCCTTATTGATGAGCTGTAGGTCTTGGAGGAGATTGAGAGATCCTCAGGGATCGGAGGTGTAAGCTCTTTGGAGCATATATTTGGAGAAGTACCTAGTCAACCAAGATAGTTGGATAAGTGGGAGGGAAAGTGGATGTACCCTTGTTAGGGGAACCACTATAAATCTTTGTGTGCTTTTCTGTGTTGTTTTCTTTATGCAGGTTGCATGTCTTGAAAGCCGAATTTAATCAACTAATAAAGCATCCAACACAAGAAAAATAAAAGATAGTCATTGAGGACTAAGAAACCTATTCACCCCCTCTAGGTGATTTAGCTATCCTTGAAAACAAAGACTTTTATAATTCTCCCCTCCTTTAAGAGATTTCATCATGAAATCCATAATTAACAAGAAACAATACAGAAGCATAAAACATATTAAATGTACCTCAATGGAATAGCTCAGAGAACTCTTCTCGCATGGTCTGCTCTCACTCCCATGACATCTCCTCATGACCATAGTTGTCCCACCGGACTTTAATCATTCCGATCTATTTGTTCCGTAGTCGCTTCACTTCTGTGTCCTCGATATAAATGGGCTTGACTTTCATCGTCAACCCACTATCGATCGGAATTTGCTCCAGAACAACCACTTGCTTAGGCTCTTGCGCAACCTTACACAACATCGATATGTGAAACACATCGTACAAACCACTGAGTTTAGCTGAATGCTTCTGCCGATAGGCATCTTCTCCAAACCTCTCAGTGATTTCAAATGGCACAAGGTATCTCGGACTCAGCTTTTTCAAGCATCGGACCCTCGATACACCCTTGAATGGTTTAATCTTAAGATAAGCCAAATCTCCAACGGTAAACTCCATGTTTTGGGGCTTGACATTATAGTATTTTATCTTTCTATCTTGTGCAATCAACAATCATTCTCAAATCAAACGTATCGTTGAAGTCGCATCTTCAACATCTTTACGATTATACAACTTTGATTCACATGTTTCTACCCAAGCCAATGGAGTACAACACTATCTACCATATAAGGCCTCAAAAGTTGGCATTTGAATACTTACTTAATAGCTATTATTGTAGGTGAACTCTATCTTAAAGATATGATCCTTCCACCTCTTCCCAAAATCCAGGGCGCATATGCGAAACATATCTTCCATCATTTTGTTTACCCTCTCGGTCTGACCATCTGTTTGAGGATGAAAGGTCATGTTGAATTACAGCTTGGTACTAAACAATTGATGAATAAGCTTCCAATCATTCAATGTGAAACACCCATCTCGATCGTTAACGATGCTACGGGGAACACCGTACAAACATATGATCTGCTCAACATAAATTTTAGTTAACTTTTCCACTAAATCGTCCCTTCGATTTAGAATTAAGTGTGCTACTTTTGTCAACCGGTCCACGATCACCCAAATAGGGTCATTCCTGTGTTTCGATCTCGACAAACTGTGCACAAAATCCATCGATATATCATCAAACTTTCATACCGGTATTGGTAACGACTTCAGAAAACCACCAGGTTTTTTACATTCAACACTTCATCACATAAAGTATTATGTCCTTTAACCCTGGCCACACAAAACAATTTCTTCATGTATTTGAATATTTTTGTGCTCCCTAGGTGGATTGAGTACATGGTAAAATGAGCCTCGTACATCAACTCCACTCGCAACCTGCCAATATTTGGGATGCACAACCAACCGTCCTTCCACAAAAGACCGTTGTTCAACAAGATTTTGGAAATTGACCCATCCACTATCTCCGCCATATAACGCTTCATGCTATCATCAAGCTCCAACATCCATCAAATCCTGTCTGCGAGGTCATATTATGTAATGCCCCAAATCTCGATTATGAGTGGGCTGTGTAGGCTGAGCAACACGGCTTAGGACACAGGCGTGTCCAAAACCGTGTCCTCTGTATTTGCAACACGGTCGGGGACACGGGCTTTTCCAAAGTCGTGTCCTGCTCTGTGTTGGCAGGGCGGTGTCGAGTGTGGGGCAGGAAAGTGTCGAGTGTGGCGCAGGGCAGTGTCGAGTGTGGCATACGGCCTGTGACACGGGTGTATCCAGGGTCGTATCCTGCTGAGTTCGACATGTTTTCGTAAGGTCGACAAAATGCAGTCGACGATCCTCGAAGGCAAGCCATGTTGGGCACACAGCCTGTGACACGGGCATGTCAAGGGCTGTGTCCTTCTCTGTGTTTGGACGGTCTATAAAGACTGATGAACACGGGCTGGACACGGGCGTATCTGAAGTTATGTATAGCACACGACCTGTGACACGGGTGCGTCACAGAGACGTGTCCTGGTCTAGTAGGGGCGATTTATTTTGCCGCTCAAGGCACATGGCCTATGACACGGGCGTGTTACAAGCCGTGTTCGGCCCAGGAAAGTGATTTTCAGGGCGATTTGTGGTTGTTCATTCCCTTCAAATAGGATTCAACGGTCCAGAGATCTCCTTGCTATTTTAAGGCCGTGAGTTGAGGGTCAAACTCTCATTTCTCTCACGTCTTTCTCTTTCTAAATAGTTAAAGAGTGGGAAGTGCAAGGAAGGAGGAGGAGGATTCGGCCGCCGGTGGAGCTTCAGAGCCCCGAATTACAAGCTAAGTCCAGGTCCATGGATGCAAAGCTGTTGCGATGCTTTTCATCCGGCTAGTTTTCCATGGCTCCAAATAGAACGTCAAGGGTAGCGATCTTCCTTCTTGGGCATGTGAAGTCCTTTTGACATGTGCATAGATTTCCCCCAGCAAAAGGTGGACGATTGAGGGATTTCCCTTGGGTTGAATCTTGAAATCCCCAATAAGTCTTGCATATAGATCAAGAAATGTGTAGTATGGAATAAGCATGTCGTGTGAAGCCCCTCTTGACAGGTTGGTCTGGATTGGTGATGTTTTATTTTGCGCACCGGAGAAGACTCCGCGTTTATACGAGTAGTTTGTGGAGTCGGTGGGTTGTGCCTGTGAAGTGGAGTAACAGGAAGTACTGGAACGGGGATTCCAGGAAAATACCCTCGTAATTTTTGTGATGTATGCTATGTAAAGACAAGTTTTCTGGCACTGCAGGATGCTACACAGTTTGGGTTGAGTTTGGGTGCAGAAGAGAGAGCTTCTGCTGAACCTGTCAAGCGATCGCGAGGAATGCTGGCACTAGCTACCCTTTTGGAGTGTGAAGCCAGTCCTTGGTGGATAATATGGCTATTGTGAGCTGCGAGCTCTTAAAAGGCTTCATGCCAAACAGACAAGGGGATGCTGACCCGCGTCAGTCTAGATATTGAACTAGCGATTTAAACAATAGGCAAGGGCTGAACTGTATCCACATTATGGTTGTCTAACATGAGTGCCTTGAATATTGACGTTCGTTTGGTTCACAAAATGAGAGTCTTAGGCATGTGCGCCATTTAGACTAAAGTTTTAAGTTATAGGCTGTGGTGCATAATGCTCAAACTTTACCATTGGGTTTCGGACCTTGAACGGTGGTGGGACCCTGGTTTTCCAGTACACCAAGAATGTGCCCGGAGTGCACGGAGCGTCGGGCCGCGTTGCCGACGTTTGTGATATATTGATTGTGTGTGAGTGCACATTGTGTGATATATCTGCTTGTGAAATGATATGCCTGTAGGGAAGGAATACCACTGCCCCGAGAAAGGGGTAGGGTCATTATAAATTGGTTAGTTGAATGCTAACCGTTGCCATGTTTGCCACCATCATGGTGGGCTGTCCTTGTGCAGGTGCTGGAGAGCCGAGCGAGAAATAGAAGGTTGATGCCCCTGCTGCTGCTGCTAGACCTCGAAGGATGAGTAAAGGACTTTATTATTTTCATGTGTGGTCGGCCTGCGTGCCGATGTTTTTAATCCACACTTGTGAAGTTTAACTATAAGGCCTTAAGGCAAAACTTTTGTGTATTTGGTGTACATTCCTTCAGGGTTATATATAAATGTGGTTGTTTATATATAATGGACATTCGTGGTTGTTGAGTTCAATATTAACTTTAAATCTTCTGCTAGTATGCTCTGAGTTAGAATGCAAGTATGTTTTGGTATTAACATGTAACCTCGCTGCCTGTTTGGGGCATATAGTGTGGGGTCCTGGTCGAACCTTCAATTATATGTTATTTAATTGATGTGGTCATTACAGTTTGGTATCATCTTATCTCAGTCTTCATCTTTCGAATTTGTGGTCGAATTCTTTTGTGGGGTGGCGAGCAAATGTAAGTGCGACCCGCTTTAACATTAATGAACTCAAGAATGTCCACTAAGGAATGCAAATACACCTGTTTGAGGAATCTGTGCGTTCATATATCGTTGTTATTGCTTATGCAAGTTCGAGAAAGTGTGTCTTTTTAACCTATGGGTGACTCGTAGTTGTGCTGGGCAGTCTAAGCCCCAGCGTTCTGATGAGAGTGCGGCACCAATAGAGGTGCCTACCCCTCCTTCTGCAGAAATAGTACACTTTGTTGCTAAGGCGCTATTTTCACTTTGAAAATGCTACAATATATATGATGCCTTGTTTGTAGGGATGGAGAAATGCAGCCCCGAGTAAGGGGTTGGATCGTGATAAACGGGTCAACAAAATGCTGACCGTTGCTTTGTTTACAACGTTTTGGTTGGCCCTTTTATGCAGGTGCTGGAGAGCCAAGTGGAAATTAGCGGGCTTAATCCCATGTACTGTAATTGGCTGGTCCTTGAAGGCCCGAAGGAGAACATTTTACTGTTTTCATGTGTGGCCGACCTGCGTGTCGAAGTATTAAACCACTTGTTGCAAAAAGGAAACAATTATAATAAGGCTACGACCAAAACATGTGTTATATGTATATATATCATTCCTGTTGTGTGGTGGACATTCTTGTTGGGTATGGGTTCATAAACTAAAATGCTCTGAGTTAGGATGCGTTCATAAGCAAACTTGGACTTGTAAACTTGTAATCTCCTTACCTGTCTGTAGTATATGACGTCGGGCCCCGGCCGGACCTTCTATCATATGATATACGATGGATGGGGGCGTTACATATCTACTTTCCCCATACTCTTAACTAGCAGTGAGCTAGATTTGATTAACTTCTGTATCCTCATCTCTTTGGGCTTACACCTTAGATCCCTCAAGATCTAACAACTCAGAGTGAATCTCACTCCTACAACTCAAACTGAATACAGTCCTACCTCAGGCACATCAACCCAAAACTCAGAGTTAGGCAACTCCTACCTCAGGATCAACATCCCTACACTAGGAGTTAAGTAACTCCTACCTTAGGCTCAACATCCCTACCTGATATCCACTCCTGAATCCAACCCACTCAGGGACAGCAACTCTAACCACTCAGCCTTTATAACATTGGCTAACATCTTAGATCACACAGTGATCTTACTGATTGAATAAAGTTTTGTGGTGATATACTCTAGAGAAATAAACCTCTGAGTCAGCTTCCTGGACAATATAGGAACATCCCTAATTCTTCACAGCAACAAGAAAGTAAATCTTCAAAGTTATTTTGCTTGTGTTGAGAAGAACTGTTGCAAAGCACCGCTCCTTCAAGCTTGAGTATATCTGAAGTTTAATGCGGCAACCTTGAAGAAGAACAACAATAATAGTGAGTGCTCTGCTAGCTTAACATTACAAAAAATTAGGGCTTGAGTTCTTGCTGAAGACTTTCGAGAGTTTTGGCTTCAACCACTTCAACCAGCAAAAATAATAATCTTCTCTTTTTTTTTCTTTTTTTACTGTATCGACCTTTATATCCCAACTGCAACAACTCTTTGATTCATATAAGTAAGTGGTATGGGCAGTTATAAATTAGCATTTTCATTAACTGCACTGTGGAAAGTATGCGGCGCCATTTGTCCTTTAGCGCTCAAAAATCGCTTCATTTGAATTGGGGATAACGTCAGCATGACTCATCGCTTGTGGACTTAGCAACATTCACCTCACATTCTGCATAGGCATTGAGTGAAGTCTTGTGACTCAATGCATCTGAACTTTAAATGTTAACTGCTAAAGCGATTATTGGTATGTCTTCACTCAAGTTAAAAACACTTAGCTGAATACTATCTAACTTCTGATGCATTGAGTGCGCCTTCATCACTCAATGTTGTTGTCTTTAATAACTTAACTAATAAGGTGTTGAGTGAACCTTCATCACTAAATGCATTTGTAATTAACAGAATCCTTTTGGTTGATGGCATTGAGTGAAGCTTCTTCACTCAACGCTTATGGACTTGGCAGTTATCCTAACAGCAGGTATTGAGTGAACCTTCAACACTCAATGCTTTTGGACTTGTACAGAATTTCTGATTGAAGGCGTTAAGTGAACATTCTACACTCAACGCTTCTAGACTTAATCGCTTCCTTTGATAGAGCATTGAGTGAGCCATCTTCACTCAACGCTACTTGGACAGATTTTTTTTGAGTAGACAATCAGTGAATAGACTTCACTCAATACTTCTGGACTTACCTAGATTTGAGTCCAGTGCCACTGAGGCTTTGAATGACTAAACTTTTGTCAACACTTTTAGGACCCTGACATTGAGTGATGTGTACTCACTCAATGCTTCTGAACTTAAGGCAAATTTTTACCTCTCTATAGTATCCTGTCTTGAGTCCAACTAAACTTCTGACCCTCTCAACCTATCTAATCAATGAATAGTGGACAACCTACATACATTGAATTAGAACACATATCTAATACAAACATGTATATACTATTGAATTGTGGGCCTTCTTCAAATTTGGGACATTATGATCAATGGACCGAACAATCTCCTCCTATTTGAAGAAGTAAGAACCATAGTCAATGATATAAACTATCTCATAGAAAGGATAAACTCATAGAATTGAAGAGCATTAAATAACACACAACCAAAATTTGATTGACACAAAAATTGATAACTATAAACAAAAATGCGTGCCAACAATAATGTTTCATACCGCTAAGGCCATAAGGAATCGATTATAAATGTCATTATTAGGCATCAGTTTCTTTAATGACTATTCCCATGCTAGGCCTTTTAGCAACCTTCTCATCTGCTTCTATCTTTTTTGTCTTTTCCTTTCAAAGTACTTGTATGACTTTGGAGTATCTGACTGCACAGTACCAGCCTTCTAATCCTTTCAAAACTTTCTCCTGATCTCTTCATTTCTTTCAAGTTTAGCCCATTCTATGGAGTTGTGCAGTTTACTTCTATCAGTTTTGTTTTCATTAATTTGATCCCAGGAATCAAAAATAATAGTCCTAGATTGAGGACTCCACATTTCAAAATCAGGCATGGACTTTTTCTCTTCTCGCGGTCTCTTCTTGATCTGTCTAGTCTCAATATCTTCCTTAGTAGCAACCTTTCCTTTGTTCTTAGATAGTTATTGAGTGGTGGGGATGAAGGTTGGAACATTTCCATCAATAGTTTCAGAAATAATTTCAGCTCCATCATCAACTATTTGACCTTCAGGAGTAGGAACATCATCAAATATAAAAGAATCTAGGCCTAGTGATCCTCTAATAACATTTGAAGTCCAAATTGTATTGTCTGTACTAGACTTAATCATTGATTTCTCCTCCTTTATGACTTTTTCAAATATTTCTGTATTTAGGAGTCCTTGGTAGAGGAAATATTTTCAGCCAAATAATTGACCTTTGGTAATTTGATTCTTAACCTCCAGCATGTGGTCATCTAAGTACCGAGTACATGTATCTATTCTTCTTTCTAGAATGACTTTGTTTACTTCCATGATTTACTTTTGTAGTGTATGCACCATTTCCATGTTTCCTGAGGTGATGTTTTGATTCTCTATGATGTCATTTTACTTTTGCATAATCTCAGCAAGCTTTTCTTCAGTGTATGTAACAGCTAGAGTAGCTCTTTTAAAGAATACAATTGTATTAGCTTTGAACAGATTCACCTCAAATATTATAGATTGATCTCAGTGGATAAATCTTGTCTTAGTTTTTTGATAGAATCATCAACATAGTGTTCTATTTGCCTCCCCTAGTCATCTAATAGTTCTTTTAATTGAGCCAGGAAGGAGGAAGACATTACATCAGCGTGTTGTGATATCCCTTTGAAGAAGACATCTTCATCATCCCTCCTTATATCCCCCCTATCCTCTGAGTCAGTCACTTTAAACTCAGAGGAGTAATCAAGAATATCAGCAACAGGCTCATCAGCCTTAGATAATTCAATCACATTTTTAGTGATTGAGCAGGGAGCTCTGTATGAATCTCCCCCTAAGTCTGTGCACCATCCAGATGAAATGTAGGTAAATCAGCATCAGCCCTAAGAGCATCTTCCTGTACTAGTTCTGGAACTTGCTCCCCCTCAATTTGAGCATTGGAGGGAAGCAGCTGAGATTCATCAGGAAACTGACTTATTCTTTCTTTTAGGTTATCCATGAAAGAGTTTGGTATTCTAGACTAACTGAACAATTACCTTGCTCCCCCTTAGTAGGAGCATATACTCTAAGAGTCTCCCCCTCAATATCTATACAAATGTTGTCCGCAATAACATCAACTAATTTCTCAGCAGATTCTATTTGAGTGTCTTCAGATTAATAAACATTGCTTGGTAGAATTATCGCAGTAGGTTCTGATGACATAGACACATGAGCACTTACATCTCTTCTGATCTAAGCAGTTGATTCAGATAGTTGTGGGTCATGAGGCTCTTCACCTCTGCTCTCAGAAGAGCTGCATCCAGAGCTCTCTTCAGTTATTGTAACCACTTTCATTTTCTTTTTTTTCAGCTGGTAGTTGGTGTGGGAGCAACACTCTGTCCCACCTGCCAAACATCCTTGAGTCAATTTTCCTCATATGATGTATCTTAGCTCCTAGCCTCACATTGAGGATCCCTATAGCTGAGCTCTATAAGAATAAGGAGAGTATTCTACCCAAGTTGGGTTCTGGAATACATTCCACTATCCACTCAAAGAGAATCTTCCCTAGTTAGTTTTCTTTGACAGAATTACTCTGGTCATCATCTCAAACATCTTTCTTTAAGTCTTGTCATACGAGCCAATCTTGTAGATTAAAGAATTGCATATGACATCTTCCAAGAACTTCCCTTTCAGGTTCATCTCTTTTCTCATGACAGAACCTGTGGTGTGCTTTGACAGGCCACACCATTTAAGTATTAACTTAACATCCTCAACAAAAATTTCATCATCTTCATTTGAGGGCCCAAACTTAGTCAGTTTTAGAGCCTTGCTCAACCTCCTTGAGGAAATCTTGATTTTGTTTTCACTAATATATGTCTTAATCTTCTTATAATCCGAGTCCACTTTGGAATTAGCGTATAGTTCCAACGCTTCTCTTTTCTAGATGGAACATGGTTTAGACAGAACAAATTTTTGGTTAGTGGAAATATTCAGCAAATGAAGAGCTAGTTATACTTCTTCAGGAGCATCCTTGAATCCATTCCTAACGATTTCAGAGCCCTTGAATAGGAAACCTGCACCTTTTAGTGCCATTGATTCCTTGAGTTGTCGGATAATTGATGAACTTTGCTTGAGAATACTTTAGTAGGGATGCAGTGAGTCGAATAGGGCAATGAACTACGTGTTTTATCCTAGACACACATTTTTATTTATAGTTACCCATATTTGAGAATGTGGAGAGGCGCATACCTGTCATGATTTACACGTTTCGATCAACAACAGAGATTAATCCTGAGAATTAGCTGTAATCTGATCCGCTAGATTAAATGCGTTGATTGCACTCGACGCACTCGACGCCATCAATTGTTTCAATTCTTTCGACGCCCGAACAATTAGTCCATTTCTTTATTGATTACATGCAAAAGGTTAATCCTCCAAATGCACAAATGCATGTAAACATAATGATGCCACTCCAAGTTCAACATATCCAACTAACTTGGCCTCATCTAGAGGCATAGGATATCAACCACTTATTTGTTTGTGGGTATAAACTCAAGACTGATGTCTTCCTTCTCAACATGCTCTCTACTGAAATGATATTTAATCTCAATGTGCTTGGTACTGCTATGAGAGATAGGGTTCTTAGCAATTGAGATAACATTATATGAATAATAATACATAGGAGTTGTACTTAGCATAAGATTATAATCCTGGAGTTAATGTTGAATCCATAGTAGTTATGCACAGTAACTCCCAACTGAGATGTATTCTGATTCTGCAGTGGAGATGGCTATACTGGTATGTTTCTTGTGCTTCATGATACCAGTCTTCTCCCTAGAAACTTACAGGAGCTAGATTTTCCTTTCTTGTCCTCTCTACAACCTGCAAAATCTGCATTTAAATACCTTACTAGTTCAAAATTATTATTCCTAGAATACCACAGACCAAGATCAGGTGTGACCTTGAAATACCTTAGAATTCTTCTAGTAGCTTAATAGAAAGACTCTTTAGGGCATGCCTAGTACCTAGCATATATATTTAGCATACATAATGTCTGGCCTATGAGTAGTTAAGTAGTTAGGCTGAATCTAGCACACTGCTAGATAGGTGAAGGGGGAAAGTGGTACCCAGACCTTGGGGAACCACTATAAACCTATGTGCAATCTGTGATGTGTGTGTGATTGTGAATTCTGTGCTGTGATAGATGTAGAGAAGTTAGGCTGAATCTAGCACACTGCTGGATAGGTGAAGGGGGAAAGTGGTACCCAGACCTTGGGGAACCACTATAAACCTATGTGCAATCTGTGATGTGTGTGTGATTGTGAATTTTGTGCTGTGATAGCTGTATACAAGGAAGAATAAGACTATACTAAATAGGAATAAGAAAAAAAACACTAACAACAAGTAAGCTCTTATCTAGGTTTCGACGATAGGTTTCCATGTAGAGCTTGCTCTCCAATAAGCAAGACTAATGAACTCCCAGATACTTGTTCACTTATGCATGACTCTCTCATACTCCTAGGAAATGCAGTGCAGTTCGAAAGAGTGCTAAATTTTTTTTCATGCTGTTAGAGGCTATTGAGGTGAAGCCCGGTTTGAGTAACCTTCCATTGTATCAGAGTTTGCGAATTTTTTTCTAATGATTCCAGTAGGAAAGTGGCTAATGTGACTTTCTGCCCCCCATCAATCCTGATCATTGTCAGGATCCTCTTCACTCTTGAGACCCAATCCTCTGCCTGCGTTGGGGAATGCGCCCCGACAAATGTAGGTGGATGAAAATCCATAAACCGCTTTAGTTGCTCATCAGCTGCTTTCTCAACCATCTGAGCTTCAACCCACTCTTGCCTCGAACCAAGGGCTAAAAATGCATCCTTGAATTTCTGGAATTATTTTAAGGTGAAAAGATAATTAAAATGAACTAATACTTATTGTTTTGCTTCTAATAAATAGTAAATGATTTTATAATAAAAGTGCTTCTAATAAAAGTGATTAAGGAGCTTGTTTCAAAACATACAGAGCTTTAGATAAAAGATATATGTTAGCATTAGAAAAATAAAAACATGACATCAAATTAAGGTTTAAGATATTTTTGACCGTGCAAAGTAACAAATAAAAATTTTATTTTATTTTATTAGAATCATAAATAAATATTCATATTTTTATTTATTTCATTAACATAAATTTTTTGAAGATAAACATTACTGCATATTTAAATTTCATACGTAACAAGCATATACAGACTCGTCATGACATTTTGAGCATTTTCCTCATTGAGGCTCAAGGGCTAAAAATGCATCCTTGAATTTCTGGAATTATTTTAAGGTGAAAAGATAATTAAAATGAACTAAGACTTATTGTTTTGCTTCTAATAAATAGTAAATGATTTTATAATAAATTATAAAAATTATATTTAATATTTTGGTGTAATTCTACACCATATTCATATATGGGGCTACAAGGTTTCATCAATAGGTTTCCTAGTCTGATCCTTGTCTATTGACATGCTTGACCCCATAAGAGTTTTCATGATGGAGTCACTCTCCATTCTAAACTTTTTGATTAACTCCTTTGTGAACTTAGGCCGTGAGATGAATAATCCATCCTCTGACTATCTAACTTGGAGACCCAAGAAATACTTGAGTTCACCCAAACTACTTATCTCAAACTGATCTTGCATAAGTTTGACAAACTTCTTGCAAAGCTCATCATTAGTAAAGCTAAAAATTATATCATGTACCTAAATTTGGACTAGGATTATCTTGCCCATGACTTTCCTCAGAAATAATGTCTTGTCTATCTTCCCCCTTGAGAATTTGTTCTCAATGTGAAAGCTAGACAAAGTTTTATACCATGCCTTAGGGGCCTATTTTAACCCATATAAAGCTTTTCTTAGCTGAAATACATAATCAGGAAAGTTAGGATTAACAAAACCTGACGGTTTCTACACATAGACCTCATCTTTTAGGTCATCATTCAGTAAATTTGACTTAACATCCATTTGGTAGACCTTAAATCCTTTGTATATAGCACATGCAAGGATAGTCTTATAGCCTCTAGTCTTGCAATAGGTACAAAGGTTTGATCAAAATAAAGACCTTCCTCTTGCTTGTATCCCTTGGCAACCAGTCTAGCTTTATTTTTGATGAAAACACCATTCTCATCAAGCTTATTTCTATAAATCCATTTAGTTCCAATGATGTTATGTCCATAAGGTCTAGCAACTAGCTTTCAAGCATTGCATCTCTTGAACTGGTTCAGTTCTATTTGCATATGCACAATCCAAAATGGATCTATGTTGGCATATTCAAACTTATTTGGTTCAACTTGAGATAGAAAACTTGAATACATTGCTATGTTGAGGCTTCTACTCCTTGTTGTAACACATTCACCTGCATCTGCAATAATTAGATCTCTGTGATGATCTCTCAAGTGTCTAATAGCAACTTACATTTTGTCTTCAGTACTTTGAGCTTCAGTTCTGGAGCCTAATGATCTTCATCTATGTCCAATCCACCTGTACCTTCTTCTAGAACGACCACACTCTCATCATCTTTTTGTTCAGTAGGAGGTATATCACTGATGCTCACCTTGTCCAACTTTAATTCTTCACCTGCATATCTAGAGGAGTTTGACAACTCACTATGAATCATAGAAGACTCATCAAATACTATATTGATAGACTCTTCTACAACTTGATTCTTCAATTTGTAGACTCTATAGGATTTGATTTGGTTGTTGTACCCAACAAAAATTCCCTTATAGGACTTGATAACAATTTTTTTCAAGTAGAACTTCCCATTATTAAGCACAAAGCATTTGCTTCTAAAGAATCTGAAATAGGTAAGATTTGGTTTTATGCCTTTCATAATCTCATAGGGAGTATTCCTGTGGTACTTGTTGATAGTGTCTCTATTCAGGACATGGCAAGCAGTGTTTACTGCCTCAGCCAGAAATATTCTAGGAGAGATGTGCCACTGCGCAATGTCCTTCCAGCCTCTATGAGAGTCCTATTTTTTCCTCTCAGCTACCCATTTTGTTGGGGTATTTTTGGAGAAGAAAACTCCTGAAATATACCTTGCTCTTAACAGAACTTTGACATGCCTTCAGATTGTTATTTTGTGTCATGGTCACTTCTTATTTTGACCACAGAACAGTTCTTTTCATTTTGAATTTGCCTTATAATGGTCATAAAGCTATCGAGGGTTTCACACTTTTTCTTAAGAAAGATTACCCATGTAAATATGGAAAAGACATCAACTATCACAAGAGTGTAGACTTTCCTACCTAGACTATGAACTAACATATGATCAAATATGTCCATATGCTGAAGGTAAAGATATCTCTCAAAATCCTTGGCCCCAATGCTCTTAAAGAAGGCCTTTGTCTGTTTTCTATTTTAACATACAGTGCAAATGCCCTCTTTAGTGCATTTTAGATTGGGTCCATTTCTGATTAGCTCTTCACTGAAGAGCTTGTTGATTGCCTTGTAATTCAAGTGAGCAAGTCTCTTGTGCCATTGCACATAATAAGAGTCTTTCACATTTGAAACATGATACGTAGGAGAGTCTGAATCTATACATAGGAAATTAAACAATAAATATTTCCACGCCTAGTGCCTATCAAAATGACCTCTTGGTCACTTGACCTTTTGATCAGACACTTATCCTTGTGGAAGCCAATGCCATAGCCAATATCACAGAGGTTGCTTATACTAATCAGATTGTGTTGAATTCCTTTCATATAAGCTACTTTTGAAATAGATTCCATGTCATTTGTAATCATATCATAGACTTTGTTAACTCTTCTGTCTAAACCTCCAAAGATGATTTTAGGTCTGTGGAAACCGAGAACTCGGTCTCTTGCAGAGTTCACCCTTGGGGAAGGGGTGATCACGCACCTACTTCTCTCCTACAAGTAAAAAGACAAGGAAAAAGAATAGGGAACTGACCTAAGGGCTCGGCGCGGAGGACCCACCACACACCCGGAAGATCTCAGTGCGCTTCCCCTCCTTAGCCAAATGTCAGTCTAAGGTACCTCAAAAAGCACTAGAAGACTGGGAGACAAGTGTGCATGCCTTCTGAGATACCCCTTGGGTCCTATTTATAGATTTCTGAAAATGGCCTACAAATGGCCAACCTCCGCTATTCTGAACAGCTATGTGCAGCCCAACTGGGTCTGCCAATAGCGTAACTCCGCTGTTTTAACTGGCTATAGGCAGGCCAGCGGGGGAAAATGGTAAAAACACTTCACAGATCATTGGGCGAGTAGCCCTCAACAACCTCTGCTCGACAAGGGTGGCGAGTGCTCGAAGGAGCTAGCACTCGCCTCTTCCGCTCGACCTTTGGCGAGTATGGGCCCGACCTGCCCATGCTCGTATGTTGCGAGTTCATTGAGCAGTCAGAACTCGACGAGTGGCCCAGAGCTCGACGAATAGCCCAGAGCTCGATGAACAGCCCAGAGCTCGACGAACAGCCCAAAGCTCAATGAGAGGGGCTTGGTGAGTACAAGCTCACCTCCCAAAAGCATCTCACCCCACTTGGGCGAGTCGGAGACTATCAAGTTCTCCCCCCCCTGCTGAGCTCGCTCAGGGACTCAGACTGCCTGATTTGGTCGGTCTGTCTCCTGATGACCCACTCGCTGGATATGGGGTTGTACGAGGTCTATTCCTCACTGGAGTATAATCCTTTAGATGGCTCCTTGTTCCAGTCATATGTCTAGAATAACAACTATCTAAGTACCATATTGGCATCTGATGGATACTTGGACCTACCTACAATCACAAGGTTAATTTACCTTAGGAACCCAAAAGGGTTTGGGTCCTTGGTTAATGTTAGCTTGAAAATGGTTATATCTACTTGCTGCAGCTATGACAAGAAGGGCCTTGCCTTGCTTGTTAGAAGGGATAATAGACTTTTGAAAGGTGATCTGAGGCACAATTAGAGCCTTGCCTTTCCCTTTAGAATGGGCAGCTCTAGTGTTCCACTTGAATCCCAATCCCCTCTTATTATTTTGAGAGAAAGGGTCAATTAGTGGCAGCACTGTCTTGGTCTTAAAAACTCAGCCACTAGCATCCTCTCTTTAAGGAGCTTCTCTTCAAGATTCTTAATGATCTTGTTATTCTGGCTAACGATGCTTTTTTGGATGATAGAGATTGTTTTCAGCTGACTGACTTCCCTCTTCATCTGTGCTAGCATAGAAGCTGAATTAGACTGCAAGGAAGTAGCTTATTGTAGAAAAGTAATCTCTGTAGCTTGTCTCTTAACAAGCTTCTTGCTCTTCTTAAGAGCTTCCAGGATACTGTCATACTTTTCAATCAATTGATTGACATCCTCTTCAGATTCTGATTTATCATCCTCACTAGATGAAGTGGGTGCCTTAGATTCTTAGCCAGTCTCATAAATAGAAGAAGAGTTGAGAAGAGAGAGTCCCTCATTAGGAACAGAATTGTCCTGATTATCTTCAGTTAGGGATATGAAGCAAAATTCATCATCATCTTCAATCATTGTCAATAGAGGATAGTGGTTCTCTGATGCTTATTATGGCAGCATGAAGATCAACTTCTCTTCAATAGAAATAAGACCAATATAGGCATCTTCTTCTTCTAATTCTAAAGACTCAGAATCACTTTCTGATAAGCAGGTTTTCTTCTTGGCTAAGAAGCTCTTTTCAGCCCTCTTTTCCTTGTGATGTGCGCTTCTTATCCTCTGATTTCTTGTTCTCCTTTCTCCTAACTGGACAATTAAATATGACATGTCCAGATCTATTGCAACAATAACAAACAACATTAGTCTTAATGTGTTTGTTCTGTTTAGAATTATACCTTTCCCTAGAGCTTTCTTTTCTGGACTTCTCCATATTGGTATATGACTTTCTAGAATGAGAGCTAGAAGAGCCCTTGTTCTTCCATTGTCTTATTCTGCTCAACATCTTTATGAACTATTTGGAACAAGGTAAGTTCTCCATCCGACAGTTCATTGCATGAGGTGCTGGGATCTAAGCACTCTGACACAGCAGCTCTCCTTAGTGGAGAAGGAGTCTTTTCCCTGCACCTCCATGTGGATTTAGCATTGAAGGCCACCATCTTATCTCTGTTCAGGTTTCTTGCATCATCTTCTTCTGATCTTTTGGAGTTTAGTTGTAGCTCATGAGACAGCAGCTTCCCAAAAAGGTTTTGGGGTAGAGTGTTGGCCAGGTTGCCAACCTCCCTGATGGCATAGATCTTGATATCTCATTCCTTATTGAGGGATCTCAAGAACTTGTCATTCAGCTAATAATTTGTGAGTTAACTGCCATAGATGATCAGACTGTTCACAATCTTGAAGAACATTTCATAGCATTCAGTTATGGAATCCTTCTTGTCATGCTTGAAGGCCTCATATTGCTGGTTAAGGAGGGATTTCCTATCATCCCGCTCCTCATCTTTCCCTTTCATATACACAATTATAGAATCTCATATCTTCTTGGCAGTTTTGCAGTGGACCAAGTTTTGAAAAATAGAATCATCTATGACACTTAAAATAATACTATGGGCCCCATTGTCTTTTGTGTAAAGAATTACTCATCCTTGGTCATCTCAGTGTATTTCATGGGAGATTGTACATTGGCATCTATAATAGAGACCTTCATGGGAATAAAAGGTCCCTCTTGAACAGTTATGTATATCCTAGGGTCTGAGTCTTCCATGAACAGTCTTACCCTCTTCTTCTAGATCCCAAAATTATCTTTCCTACAAACAAGAAGTTTCATAGAACCCAACTCCTTGTGTTTCTCACCAAAGTCATGGAGATAAGCTTTTGCTACGCTTAGAGATCTTGCTCAGACTGTAAAGTCCTTTTTGAACAACTTCGCTTTGATACCACTTGAAAGTTTTTGTTCAAGGGTAGCTAAACAACTAGAGGGGGTTGAATACATTTGTTTTGGCTTATTTGAATCTTTTAGAGTTATGAGCTTGGTGTATGTTAGAGTTAGTTGTTAGCTTTCAAGAATCACAACAACACACAAGATTTTATAGTGGTTCCCCTATCTATGGCGCATCTACTTTCCTCCTATACCTATCTAGCAGTGGGCTAAATTCGGTTAACTTCTCCTATATCCTCATCTTCTTGAGCTTTCACCTAAGATCCCTTAGGATCTTACAACTCAGAGTGAATTTAACTCCTACAACTCAAACTGAATACAGTCCTACCTTAGGCACAATAACCCTACACTCAGAGTTAAGTAACTCTTACCTCAGGCTCAGCAACTCTACACTCAAAGTTAAGTAACTCCTACCTGAGGCTCAGAAACCCTACCTCAGCTCCACTCTTGGATCCTACCCACTTAGAGACAGGAACTCCTACCACTCAGATTTTATAACACAAGATTACAACTCAGGTCACACTGTGATCCTATAGTTTGAATAAAGTTTTGTTGTGATTCACTCTAGAGAAATAAACCTCTGAGTTAGCTTCCTGGACTGTGTTGGAACATCCCTAACTCTTCACAGCAACAAGAAAGTTAATCTTCAAAGTTGTTCTTGTGCTGAGAAGAACTATTGCAGACCTCTGCTCCTTCAGGCTTGAGTAAATCTGAAGTTTAATACAATTGCCTTAAAGAAGAACAATAATAATAGTGAGTGCTCTACTAGCTGACCCTTGCAGAAAATAGGGCTTGAGCTTTTGCTGAAGTCTTTCAAGAGTTTTGGATTCAACCACTTCAACCAGCAAAAATAATAATCTCCTCATTTTTTTTACTGTATCGACTTTTATCCCAAACAACATCGGCTCTTTGATACGTATTGGTAAGTGGCATGGGGAGTTATAAAGTAGCTTTACCAATAACTGCACTGTACAAAGCATGCGACACCATTTGTCCTTTAGCTTGCAAAACCCACTTCATTTTAATTTGAGATGATGTCAGCATGACTCAATGCTTGTGAACATATCAACATTCACCACACAGTCTGCATAGGTGTTGAGTGAAGTCTTGTGACTCACCACATCTGAACTTTAAGTGTTAACTGCTGAAGCGTTCAGTGGTAAGTATTCACTAAGCACAAAAACACTTAGCTGAATAACTGTCTAACTTTTGAGGTGTTGAGTGAGTCTTCATCACTCAATGTTGTTGCCTTTGACAGCTTAACTTCTAAGGCGTTGAGTGAACCTATTGAATTTTTTGAAGTGAAAGTGGGCGGCCTGGGAGTTCTATCCACACGGTCTATGCGGTCAGAAGGTGGTGTTCTGGCAGGTCTGCTTAGAAGTGGCTGACGGTCTGTTTCCTGAGGAATCCGGGAAGATAGGATGGTTATCCGCTCAGTTTTCTCGTTTGTGCAGACTGGTTCTGGTGTCCGTTGGCTTTGTGTGGACTGGTCTTTGTATCCGCTGGTGCTGTTTTCGCACCAGGGATGGCTGGTGGTGTGGACTTGGTCTTGTTTTGTACCAAGTTCAGGTGGGCTTAGTCCGAGAGATCACACGGTCTGCACGAACTAATTTATCTATCCGCCAAGTTCGGCATATAGTTGTGTGTGATTTGACTGCGGGCTAGGGGTATGCGGTCTGGAGTTGTGTCTACGGACGCATGTGGACTGGAGCTGTGTCCACTAGAGTGTTGACTGGTGCAGTATTCGCAGTATCCGCGGTTTGCGAATGGAATATGTGGCCTTTATTACTTATGTTCATGGCTGGGCCACTCAGCCATCTTTATTAGAGCTGGATAACCTGCTGGCTTCATAGGAGAGCTTTGCTAGACAAATGGTTGGAGTCACTATCTCTGAAGGAGGTAGTGAGACGCTCTTCTTAGGTAAGAAGAAGAGATGGAAGAAGAAGAAGAAGAATGATGCTGGTGATGGTCCTTCAACTTCTTATCAGAAGGAGAGAAGTGTTGCTCCTAAGCATGACTGGAAGAAGAAGGATCGGCTTAAGTGCTACAGGTGTAACCAGACAGGTCACTTCAAGAAGGACTGTAAGGTCAAGCTGTAGCTTGGGCATGTTACAGAAAAAGAGGAGGATTGTTCCAGTGCTGAAGAAGCCGTATGGGGAAGTGTATTCATGACGGGCACGCATGTTCGCACCTTTTCCTCCATTGACTACAAAGATGACTGGATAGTGGACTCGGGGTGTGGTCATAACCTCACCTGGGACGATTCAAAGTTCTCTTATTTGAAAATATTCTTAGGTAATGATGTTATCACAACTGTTGATGATACTGTTCATGTAGTAGAGAAGGAGGGTGTTGTTTCTTTAGGTAGTGATAAGGGTCCACTCACCTTGAGGTGTGTGTATCACATATTGGGCATTTAGAAGAACCTCTTCTCAGTGACCAATGTAGTTCTTTGCCTTCTAATTTAGTTTTCTGCTTCCATCGGGTACATGAGCGAATCATGTCTCGTCATGTATGCCTCGCTTTGTAAAGATTTTATGATAATAAAAAATTCTTGCTCTTCTATTGACTTTTGGTTTACTTAGGCTTGGATTGGTTGAGTGTTCCTACGCTTGGTTTCCCATTTTCCGCGAATCACAATTTTTTACATGATATTAGAGGGAACAGAGGCTGAACAGTGATCAACTGTCAGATTGTTGTATTGCTTCTGTGAGTATGAGTATTCAATGTTTAGTGCAATGAAAGGTGGAATAACAAGAGGTGTTGGAATTTAGCTCCTTACATCGAATAACTTCAAGAAGTTGAAGTCATGTACGGAAAGCTTTCTTTTAGGCGAGGAATTTTGGGAGGTCGTCAATAGAGATGACAGGCAAGAAGTGGTTGTTGCTGCTGGAAATGCTGATGTTGTGAGATCTTATAAGAAGATAAATGTGAATGCGAAGTTTGTTCTCAAGCGAGCTATCTCATCAGAACTCTTTGACCACATCATCGGATGTTGGTCTACTGCGGAGATTTGGACTTCCCTCGATGGGTTGTTCAGTAGGAAGAATGTAGCAAGGCTATAATTTCTAGAAAATGAGTTGGCGAGAGCCACTCAAGGAGATCTGTCCATGTCAACGTTCTTTCTAAAGATGAAGAACGTATGCACTGATATTTCAGCATTGGACCCTGATGACCCTATCTTGGAAGCAAAGCTGAAGAGGAACATAATCCGCGGTTTGCGAAAGGAATATGTGGCCTTTATTACTTATGTTCATGGCTGGGCCACTCAGCCATCTTTATTAGAGCTGGATAACCTACTGGCTTCATAGGAGAGCTTGGCTAGACAAATGGTTGGAGTCACTATCTCTAAAGGAGGTAGTGAGACGCTCTTCTTAGGGAAGAAGAAGAGATGGAAGAAGAAGAAGAAGAATGATGCTGGTGATGGTCCTTCAACTTCTTATCAGAAGGAGAGAAGTGTTTCTCCTAAGCATGACTGGAAGAAGAAGGATCGGCTTAAGTGCTACAGGTGTGCAGACAGGTCACTTCAAGAAGGACTGTAAGGTCAAGCTGTAGCTTGGGTATGTTATAGAAAAAGAGGAGGTTTGTTCCAATGCTGAAGAAGCCGTATGGGGAAGTGCATTCATGACGGGCACGCATGTTCGCACCTTTTCCTCCATTGACTACAAAGATGACTGGATAGTGGACTCGGGGTGTGGTCATAACCTCACCTGGGACGTTTCAAAGTTCTCTTATTTGAAAATATTCTCAGGTAATGATGCTATCACAACTGTTGATGATACTGTTCATATAGTAGAGAAGGAGGGTGTTGTTTCTTTAGGTAGTGATAAGGGTCCACTCACCTTGAGGTGTGTGTATCACATATTGGGCATTTAGAAGAACCTCTTCTCATTGACCAATGTAGTAGACGCAAGTTTTCACGTTCTGTTCGGCCCAACAGAGGTGAAGTTTCTCCGAAATGTGCCAGCGGTTAAGGCTGACGTTGCTCATGTAGGAAGAAGAATAAGGGGCATGTTTGTGTTATCAATAAGTTTCTATGTTGATCGGATGAGGGCCAATGATAGTGCTGCTATCTAGCATGAGCGGATGGGTTACGTTGGGATGGATAAGTTGAAAGCCATGATAATGAATAGCCTTGTGAAAGGCTTTCCTAAGTTATCATCCTTCGGCAACGGTCATATCCGCGCGGGGTGTCAATATGGTAAGGCTCGTCGCCTTCCGTTTGACAAGTTGAAAACTAGGAGTAATGCACCATTGGAGTGTATTCATGGTGATCTGATGGGGTTGACCGTCACCACCAGCCTTGGATGCAGCAAGTACATGCTGGTGTTTGTTAATGACTACTCGAGGTACACTTGGGTGTATTTCATGAAGGATAAGTCGGACACGTTCCATTTATTTATGGAGTTTAAGGAGCTAGTGGAGGGTCAGCTTGGCCTGCGGGTCGAGAAGTTGAGAACAAACAATGTAGGTGAGTTTGTTTCATCTGAGTTTTCTAACTTCTGTAGGAAGCACGCCATCCAAAGGGAGCTCACTTGTGCTCATACTGCACAGTAAAATGGAGTAGCATAGCGAAATATCCGTCATCTGATAGAGACCTGTAAGTGTTGACTTTATGCCAAAGGCATTCCAATGTCCTTCTAGGTGGAAGGGATGGCCTGTGCTACCTATGACATCAATCAGATGCCTCTGAGTCCGATTAACATGAAGTCTCCTCATGAGATGATGCTTAAGGAGACAGCCAGTATAGAACACCTTCAGGTATTTGGATCTACTTGCTACGTACACGTCCTAGATGCTATCAGGATAAAGCTGGATGCGAAGGCGAAGAAGCTTGTCTTCATAGGCTAAGATGAGTGGAAGAAGGGATAAAAGTGTATGGATCTAGTGATGAAGAAGTTCGTTGTTTCGAAAGACTTGGTGTTCGATGAGCTAACGTCATATGGAGGTGGATCCTCTGTGGAGCTACAGGAGAGCAGGTGGGATGGCGGGCAGGACGGGGCAGCTAAGTATTTTCTGGTGGAGCTGCATGTGTCACTAGAAGCTCCAGATATTTCTAGCTTCGGGGTGGAGGCTTCTGATTCATAAAGTAGGGGGGAGCGATGCTCCTAGTGTTCCCGGGAATGAAGCTGATTTAGAAGAAGCACTAGAGGTTGTTAGCAAGAGTAAGACTTTTCGGAGATCAAAGAGGGTCATCAAACCACCAGCTCATTATTGCGAAGGAAACACAGTGAGCTTGGTCTCTTGTTTCTTCACAGGCCCTCTGGATGAGTGATAACCTTCTTGCTTTGAAGACACCACTAGAGTCAAGGAGTGGGATAATGCCATGGATGAGGAGATGGCTGCACTCAATAAAAATGAGACGTGGGACCTTGTGCCTAAGGTCGAAGGCATTACTCTTGTGACGTGCAAGTGGGTTTATAAGCTAAATAAGAAGGCGGATGGGATCATCGAGCGGTATAAGGCTCGCCTTGTAGCTCGAGGTTTTTTTTAGCAGTACAGAGAAGACTATAAGGAGACGATTAGTCCTGTGATAAAGTTGATTTCAGTTTGGGGGGTGATAGACTTAGCGGCATGCCAAGTCTGAAAGATGTGGCAGCTGGACGTAAAGAATGCTTTTCTTTACGGATAAATTGATAAATACATCTTCATGGTTTAGCCTCCTAGATATGTGTCTAAATATTATCTTGGATACGTCTATAAGCTCAGCAAGGCCCTTTACGTCTTGAAGCAGGCTCCGCGGGCATGGTCTGAGAAGATCGCAGAATACCTCAATTTTTGCGGTTATTTTTCCTCTGATTCATATTCGATCTTGTTGATCAAGAAGAAGGGGGAGCTTCATGTCTTGGTGCTGCTATACGTGGACGACATGATCATCATGGGAAACTCCGAGGAGGAGGTGGCTAGGCTCAGGGTAGAGCTAGCACTTCAGTTTGAGATGAAGGAATTGGGTGAGCTCCACCACTTCCTTGGACTTGAGGTGGAGAGGAAAGAGAGCGGCATACTCATTTTCCAAAGGGGCTATGCAGATCGGATCGTTCAGCACTTCAGCATACGGGAAGGGAGGAGTAGCTCTACTCCACTTGATGTTGGTATCAAGCTTCTACGAGATGAAGGAAGGATACTTCTTGATCCTTTAGTGTTCCGTTCTCTAGTGGGGAGCCTTATCTACTTGATGATTAAGAGGCCAAACCTTGCATATGTTGTAGGCCGAGTAAGTCGGTATATGGCGAAACCTCAGAAGTCTCATCTGACAGCAACAAGGAGCATTCTAAAGTACGTGAAGTCCACTTCTAATATGAGTCCCCTTTATGGGAGTAATACAGGCTTCAACCTGCACGGGTTTACAAATGCTGATTATGGGGGAGATTCAGATGACCGGAAGTCAACATCCAGTTACGTCTTCGCATGTGGATCAACGGGAATCTCGTAGTGCAGCAAGAAGCATGATTCTGTGTCCGTCTCTACTATGGAAGCGAAGTACAAGGATTCGGCCTTGGCTATTCGGGAAGCCATCTGGATTAGGAGTCTAGTAGAGGACGTCCATGAAGAAGTGTATGGTAATACTCTGCTACGTTTTGATAATGAGAGTGCCCTGAAACTTGTTAATAATCTAGTTTGTCACGCGCGGACAAAGCACATTGAGATTGAGCACCATTTAATTCGAGAGAAGGTGTTGGAGTGGTCACTTGTGATTGGACATGTGCGGAGCGAGGACAACATCGCGGACATCTTCACGAAGCCGATATCGAAGGGGCCATTTACTCGGCTACGGGGATTGCGAGTGCTAGTTTCAACTTCTCAATTCAAGGAGGAGTATTGAATTTTTTGAAGTGAAAGTGGGCGGACTGAGAGGTCTATCCGCGCAGCCTGTGCGGTCAGAAGGTGGGGGAATGGCGAGTCTGCCTAAAAGTGGCTGGGGGTCTATTCCTTGAGGAAGCAGGGCAGATAGGATGGTTATCCGCTCAGTTTTCTGATTTGTGAAGACTGGTTCTAGTGTCCGCCAACTATTTGCGGACTAGTCTTTGTATCCACTGGTGATGTGTTTGCACCAGGGATGGCAAGTGGTGTGGACTTGTGAAAGTGAGGATAAGATCTACCTTTACTCTAGAGGGGGGGTGAATAGAGTATATTAAAATAATTTTCCAGATAAAAAAATTATTTGCAGTGGAAGAATTGATTTAAGTATAGGTGTAATTGTGCTTGCAGAAGTAAAACTAGGTTAGCAAGAAAGCAAAATCACAGCACACATCAAAGTAAAAACACAGCAAACAAGAAGACATAAGGATCTATAGTGGTTCCCCAATCAACCTGGGTACATCCACTCTTCTACCACCCTAGGTAGGAATCCACTGCAGGAATAGTTGATCAGGTGTCCTGGGCACCAATGAGCTTTTGATAAGGTGCTCAAAAACCAAACCAGATTTTTTGATCAGTTGTCTTACAACCACTGAGTTTTGACAAGGTCTCAGAAACCAGCCTCAAAACTTTTGAAGGGAGTTTTGATAAACCCTTTATAGGAGAGAAAAGGAAAAGAAAAAGAGTTGTTGTTGTTCTTCTCTGTCAACAATCCTAGAGAATACTAGTGGATGATGTTGTCAAAGCTCCCCCTTAGATCTGCAATGTTCAGGAAGAAAAGCTTTTCATAGGGTGATAGGTCTTCAGTAGATCTAGATCTCCAGCAAAGGATGATTCCAGCAGTTGCTGAAATATGAGATGTCTTGAGACTTTGATGAAGAAGCCTTTGAACACTTGAATCAAGAAGATCTTGAAGAGGTAGAATAGAAGAATTCTTTTCTGTTGATGATCTCCTTCACAGTATGATTCCTTGTGTTCTGTATGAATTCAGTAATCCTGTAGACTTGTGTCTCTTGTATCTATTCCCAGAATTCTTGATTGAAATCTCTTGTTCTGTTTCTCAATCATTCTTTGGAGATATACTGAAAATCTGTCTTTGAGATAGCCGTTAATCAGTCATAAATGACTGCCTTAAATGAACTTTGTCTCGTGAGGAAAGTCCTAAGAGACATTCCATTTTGTATTCTTTGAAACTTGCTCCAGATTAGTTGAAACAGCTACAGAATCCTTTGAAATAAATTCTGATAATAACTCAGATTTAATTCCATAACTGTCTAAATTTGAATTCCTGAAATCGTCGATCTCTTCAGAAAAGCGTCGATCTGAGCTAGACTATCGTCGACCTGAGCTCAGAGACTGAAGCTAGACTGAAAACAGAAATCGTCGATCTGAGCTCAACTATCGTCGACCTGAGCTCAGAGATTGGATTACTGCTAGAGACAGAAACATCGACCTGAGCTCGAAGATCGTCAAACCGAGTTCGACGACTCGTTGAACTGAGCTTAGAGATAGTCGAACTGAGTTCGACGTTTCGTCGACCTGAGCTCAACGAAAAACTGTCTTAGTCTTCTGCACTTGAATTATGATTTCAGAGGGTCTTGGGGGAAGCTTCCAAACCTAAGTTCTAACCCTTAGACTCATTCTATTTGACCTTTAAGACTATACAAGAAGGTCAAAACAATTTCCTAAGAACATAGTGATCCTTGCCCAAATTAGTAATAGGGTGTTCCAACAATCTCCCCCTATTTTGGTTAGGATTACTATTTACAAGACAGATAGGAAATAAAAAGTATACAGACAGAATTTAAAAACAAAAACAATAATGCAGAGAAAAGAAATGCAGCATTACAGAACCACATATAGTAACAAAGCAGACAGACAGAATTTAGATATATTGTCAGCTTACACATTTACTTCTTTTCATTGCCCTTCTTGAATAAGATTTCTCTGTTAGGGTTGAGAGCTTCCTTCTTTGATCTCATGTCATCATCAACACCTAAAGAAGTTTGAGATTTGGGCCTGGGAACCACAGCCTCTGGGTGCAATTTCATATAGCTTTCTGAGTCAAAGAACTTTCTGGATGAATATCTTTCTAGCTCTTCCTTTCTCTGCTCAGATAAGGTTGAGACGTTTGAGGTGTGACTCCCTTGTTCTCTTGCTTTCTTAATCTGATCCAAGGCTGCTAATTCCTTCATCTTGGCAGTCCAAGAAAGTGGATTATTTTCAAGATCTTCAAAAGGGACTGGAGGTTCATATCTATTCATAGAGTCATTAGAAGGAGGAGCTCTTGAAGTAACAGTGTCTTTCAGCTTATAAGGGAAAGGACCATAGGTTGAGTCAATAAGTCCTTGTCCTTCCCTTAGATATGGATGTTGTCTTGACTGACCTTTGGAGTATACTCTATAATCTCTTTGACTTCCTCTGTGCTGACCTCTCCTTGATTGATAACCTCTTTGATAATATCCTCTTGGTTGAAATATGTCTGAAGGTTGAGAAGAGCTATGTTTTGCAGCAGATCCAAATTGAGAAGCAGAACCTCCACCAGTACCTACATCTGGAGGAGGAGGAGGAGGATTAAAGTGAGAAGATCCTTTATCATACTAATCAATCTTCCTCTTTTTCTTCATAGACTTGAGCTGGTTCTTTGAATACTGCATCCAGGGTTCTAAGATGGGGAAGTCATGTAGAATATAATAAGGAATATCATTGTCATCTTTCACCTTTTCTAGAGGTAACCTTTTCAATGCCTTGCTTCTAGCTTTCCTCTTCCTTGCAATAATTGCAGAGGAGTCATCAGAATCAGTTTGGAACTTATCACTGTCAGAACTCTGAGGATTGTCATATAATTCATCAATCCTTTTAAGGTATTCTTGTTGTTGTTTTGATTGTTCAACAGAGATAACAACAACAGCAAATTCATAAGCAGCAGAAACCATTGGGGCAGTAGGAGCAGCAGATACAGACACTTCAGAAACAGAAACTGAAACTGAGATAACAACATCAGAGAAAACAGGTTCTTCAATATGAATAGCAAGCTCATCAGCCTCTGTCATCAGTAAGTCAGCAGCACTATCAGAACAGAATACATCAACACCTTAAGAGATTTGATATATGTATAAATCAGGCTGGGCTTATAGCTGGCAAAAGGCATAATGGCCTTAGTTAGATCTTCCACTTCCTGAGCTGGTAGACAACTGAAGTGAAGAGTATCAAAATCTGATAACAGTGACCTGAGGTCAACTGTTAGAACTGGTACTGGAGCTAGAACTGTAAACTCTGGCAGGAAATCCTCTGATGCAGCAGGCACCATCTCTTCTTCATATGGCATCTCCCCCTGCCTAGATTCAGTAGAAACTGGATCAAGGCACCCCATGGAAGAGATTGCCTGAGGAGGAGAAAGAGAGGATAGCCTGGCAGATAGCTCCTGGATTGATTTCAGGAGTGGAGCCATGGAGGTCTCTAGCAGGAGTGTTAGCTTGGGATCCAACATCCCATACAACCTATCTGCTAGGGCAAGAAGGTCTACTTGCTCAAGTGGAACTTTAGTAGAGGTAGAGGATAGTGTGGCAGAGATTGGTGGTGAAGGGGCTGCAGAAGTTGTAGAAGAAGAGGTGGATGGTAGGATGGATGGTTGAGAGATTGGAATGGTGGGGATGGAAGTTATTAGAGTGGAGATGGATGGGGAGAAGGATGGTTGTGCAAGAATATCATGTAGAAGTTGTTGATAGGAGGTAGATGGTTATGGAGGCTCAAGAGGTGAGGAGGGGGAATCATCCATGAAGGAATCATCCATTAGATTGAAAGATGGAATGGATGAGGCAATATCCAGGGGTGGATAATTGTGTAGGGGATGGAAAAGGTCTACAGAAGTTACTGGTGGTGGTGAAGGAGTTGAAAGTGGAGAGGAAATTTTGATGGGGGAGGAGGTTGAGGTGGTAATGGTGGAAGAAGGAATGGAGGATGAAACAATGGGTGGAGAGGGTGGAGATGAGGAGGAAACAAGCATCTCTTCTAATGGGGAAGTTGCCTGTGGGAGAGTGACTGGAGCCGTCCTTGTGCCTGAGGTTGAGATAGCTGCAGGAGTTCTGCTTGGCTTGGCAATTTGCCTGTCCCATTTACCAAATAGGGCACAGGTCAGCCTCTTGGAGGCATTGATGTGCATCCCACTGTACACAAGCAACTGTGGGCATCTGTTATACAAGAACAGCCCAAGAATCCTTCCAATGTTAACAAAATTTTTGTTCACCTTTTTCTTGATTAAATCAAAGAAAATCTCTTCCCAATTGAGATGTTTCTTATCTACTACAGCAGCCATCAAACAGAATTGATACCTAGAAATGGTATCATGAGCAGAGTGCTTGGCTAATAGCACTTTTCCCACAACATCAGCTAAGAATCTGTATTCAACTGACAAATTCTTTTTGAGCAGCTTGTTAGGGTTTGCTGCAGAATGACCCATCCTATCAAGCATATTTGCAAACTCTTCTCCAGATAGTTCAACAGAATCGTTTCCAGTGCTTAGTTGAAAAACTTCGGTCAGGAGGGCATGTGTTAGAGATACCTAAGTCCCGGCAATAGTACCCACCACAGTATTCTGATCCAAATTGTGAGCCGTGTACACCCATTCTTTGATCTCATCCGTAGCAAGTTTCATCCTTGTGGTCATAATCTGCACCAACTGCTATTCTTTAAACAATTCGAGAATGTCTTTGAATACCTGGTCGCTTTCTTCAAATGAGTCCATATCTATGTCCAATCAAGTATCGAATGACGGCAAGAACTGCAACTGAAACAGCCATTGTTTACCTGCAAAAACGAAACAAACACGACTAAGTGCAGAGAAGTTTGGAAGGAAAGAAAAGTTCTGCAGAGAGTATGAAAGTGCAAAAGGAGAACGATGGCCGAAAATGAATTTTATATTAGGGTTCGACGTCAGAAAGGAAAGATCGTTGAACTCCGTTCGACGATCTGGGCTACTAAAGGAATCTGAAGAGTCTTCAATAACGTCGAACTCCGTTCGACGATATTGGAGAGCGTCGAACTCCGTTCGACGATCTCTGACCAGAAGAAAATAACCTAGCGCTATCTGAAAGTGCTGAACTCAGATCAACGCTTTCGAAAAACGTCGATCTCCGTTCGACGATCTTCGGGAAAAATGTCGAGCGCAGTTCAGAGATAAGAAACACCCTATAGACACTAGAAAAATCATGTTTTTAACCTTGTCTTGGTCAATTTTAGGGTTTTAAAAATCTTGGATCTTAATTTAAGCTTCCTCCATCTAACATTCCTAACTGATTTAGGAAGAAGGTGTGTTTCTTTTCTTCCAAAGGTTTGGTGAAAATATCTCCCCTTTGCAAATAAGTTTGGATATAATGAAGTTCAATTTTATTTTTCTCAACATTATCCCTTAAAAAGTGTTGCCTAATCTCTATATATTTTGTCCTACTATGGGGGACTGGATTTTGTGCTATAGAAATAGCACTAGTGTTATCACAAAATATTTTTGACCTTTCTAAGTTGTAACCATAGTCTAGGAGCTGGTTTTGATTCCACAAAATCTGTGAGCAACACCTACCTGCTGCCATGTATTCAGCTTCAGCAGTTGAAGTGGACACAGATGTTTGTTTCTTACCGAACCAGGAGACAAGTCTGTCACCAAGGAACTGGCAAGTTCCACTGGTGCTTTTCCTGTCTACTCTACATCCAGCATAATTAGCATCTAAAAATCCAGTTAATTCAAATCCTGAGTCTTTTGGATACCAGAGACCTAGATTTGGACAACTTTTCACATACCTAAGAATCCATTTTATTAATGTTAGGTGTGACTCTCTATGGCTTACTTGGAATCTAGCACATATGCATGTAGCAAACATTATGTCAGGTCTACTAGCTCTAAGGTATAATAAAGAGCCAATCATTGCTCTATATGCTGTCTGATCAACAGGTTTCCCATGTTCATCATCATCTAATACAGCATTAGTAGGCATAGGTGTTTTCATACATGATGCTTCAGACATACCAAATTTCTTAACCAATTCTTTTGCATACTTGGTTTGAGAAATAAATATGCCATCAACATGCTGTTTGACTTGCAATCCTAGAAAGAAGGAAAGCTCACCCATGCTACTTATTTCAAATTTTGAATGCATTAGTTTAGAGAGCTTTTTGCACAAATTTGAATCAGTAGATCCAAATATAATATCATCTACATATATTTGCACTAGTAGGATATTGGCCTTATGGGTTCTAATAAAAAGAGTTTGGTCTACTCTATCCCTTATAAAATCATTTTCCAAAAGAAAGCATGTTAAGGTCTCATACCATGCTCTAGGAGCTTGCTTGAGACCATATAATGCCTTATGCAATTTAAAAACATGATCAGGATGAGTTGGAGAGATAAAACCTGGCGGTTGTCTAACATAGACTTCTTCCTTGATGTCTCCATTGAGAAATGCACTTTTTACATCCATCTGATAGACCTTGAATCCTTTGTGAGCTGCATAAGCTAGGAATATTCTTATGGCCTCTAACCTTGCAACTAGTGCAAAAGTCTTTCATAGTCTATTCCTTCTTCTTGAGAATATCCTTATGCAACTAGCCTTGCCTTGTTCCTTACAATGATTCCCTGATCATCACATTTGTTTCTGAACACCCACTTTGTTCCAATAATGGAGTGATCCTTAGGCCTTGGCACTAGCTCCCAAATTTGTTCCTTTCAAATTGATGTAATTCCTCTTGCATTGCAATGATCCAGTGTGGATCTTGTTCTGCATCTTGTATGGATTGAGGTTCAATTTGAGATAGAAAGCAGGTGTGCATCAGGTTTTGGTTTACCTGATTTCTGGTTTACACACCAGCTGAGATGTCTCCAATCACTTGGGAGATTGGATTATCTCTTATTGTTACTAAATCAACAGGGGGTGTTGATTATTCACCAACCTGTGTTGTTGTTTGCTCTTGTGGAACAACCACTGGCTCTTCAAGATGGTTCTCTCCAAGATGTTGAACATTCCCTTCATCTTCACTGCTCTCATCCTTTTGTTGGATAGGTGAACGTATTGTGTCCATTTCTACAATATGTAACCTGTCCAAATTTTCTGAAAGAGAGTGTACCTGCAAGGGTTCTATGGTAGAAGTATTCTTCTCCTTGTAAAACATGTTAGTCTCATCAAAAGATACATGAACAGATTCTTAAATTTTAAGAGAAGTTTTGTTATACACCCTATAAGCTTTACTGATCATGGAGTATCCCAGAAACACTCCTTCATCAGCTTTAGCTTGAAATTTTGCTATATACTTCTTGTCATTATTGTGTATGTAACAAATGCAACCAAAAATCTTGAAGTAATCTACTTTAGGTTTCTTCTCTTTGAGTAATTCATAGGGAGTATTGCCCTTCAACTTATGTATCAAACTTCTATTCAACACATAGTTTTAGGTGTTCACTGCCTCTGCCCAGAAGGATAGAGGAAGGTGAGCATCTGTCAATAATGTGGTGGCAGATTTAATAAGGGTTTTATTTTTCCTTTCAGCTACCCCATTTTGTTGAGGAGTTCTAGGAGCTGAGAAAGTGTGCCTGATCCCTTCACTCTGACAGAACTCTTGCATAAGAAGAAAATCAAACTCTATCCCATGATCACTTCTGATCAGGGCAATTTGAGTATTGAACTCAATCTGTATGCATTTGAGAAACTCTATCAAACACTTAAAGTTATCAGACTTCTTCCTTAAAAAGAACACCCATGTGAATCTAGAGAATTCATCTACAACCACTAGAGTATAAGATTTCCCTCCTAGGCTTTGTACTGTAATGGGTCCAAAAAGATCCATGTGTAACAGATACAAGATCCTAGGTGAATCACTCTTATTAAGTGACTTGAAACTATTTTTAGTTTGCTTGCCTAATTGACAAGCCCTGCAAAGTCCTTCCTTCTTGTAGGGGCCAGAAGGTAGTCCTCTAACAAGGTTGTCCTTGGAAAGCCTAGCAATGGTTCTAAGGTTTATATGCCCTAATCTCTTATGCCATAGGTCATTTGGCTTGCAAACGGAATTGAATAAACAAATATCTATCTTAGTTGAAAGAAAAACTACAAGATAAATGTTACCTTTCTTACCTGTCAACACAGTTGTGTTATCCTCTGATTTGATTTTGCATGAGGATTTGTTGAATGTCACTTGGTATCCTTCATCACATAATTGACTGATGCTGATTAGATTGTGCTTCATTCCTTCCACATAAGCCACCTTCTTAAATGTGACTGAGCCAATCTTGACAGCAGCATATCCTTTTGTTTGTCCAAAGTTTGAATCTACAAATATTACTTTGGGTCCAAGTTTAGCTTTGAAGGATGTGAGATTCTTCTTGCTTCCTGTCATGTGCTTTGAGCACCCACTATCCAGATACCATTGTTGGTTCATTACTGGATAGGTCTTCACCTATACATAAACAACTTATATGTTTTTGACCCAGTTTACCTTGGGCCTAGGTTGATAACCTTTAAATTCTGAAATGAAAGACATCCCTGGCTTACTCTTATAACCTTCAGGATGATATCTCATAGGAGGTATTATCCATTTAGTATAAGGGTTTTAATTTTTGGGATGTAGGACCTCTAGGATTGAAGTTTGATTTGCCTTTTAAAAAATTTTCAAAACTCTGAGCTCTGTTCGACGATCTTTGAGCTGAGTTAGACGATCTTGGGTCAGATCGTCGAGCTCCACTCGAAGATCGATTATACCAGAGTTCAGAGTTCGGTGATCGTCGACCTGAGTTCGATGATTCAGCTTGAGATCGCTGAGCTCTGTTCGACGATCGTCGTGCTTTATTTGACGTTTTCCGTTGAACTTTAGTTTTCTTAGGCAGATCGGGGTTCTTCCTAGCCACCTCTACAACTCCCTTCCCTTTATCTGAGATAAACTTGATTGGGGTTGTTAACACTATAGGTTGGCTAGATGATGCACCCAAGCCAAGTGTACTATTAAGTCTAGAGTTCACTGTGCTTGTGATGTCAATCAGTCTGATGTTTCTCCCATTAAGGGATTCTTCAAACTTCTTTACCTTGGATAGTTCACTTTTAAGTGAAGCTATCTCTTCCCTACAGCATTCTAACTCCTCAGAGAGTTTGAGTTTGTCTGATTTTAAAGTGCTATGTTCAGACAACTGATTTCTGAGAGAGATAATCTCTTTCTCAGACTTTAGCAGGTCTAAACAAAGTGCTTTAAATTCAAATTTAAAGTCCTCTTAATTAAAATCAAAGGAATCTATTACCTGGTCTTTTTCATCTTCATGTTCAGATTCAGATTCTGATTCATGTTCTGTATCAGAATTATGTTGGGAGGCATTGATAGCCATCATGCAGAACTCCTTCTCTTCAGCATCATCTTCATCATCACTTGAGCTTGATGAAGCCTCTGACTCTTCTTCAGTTTCACTCCAGGTTTCAGCTACAAATCCCTTCCTGATGTGTTTGTTTTTGCTAGAGGAGGATTTGTTATTGCTATTTCTCCTGGAGTCCTTGTCTTTTCTCCTATCTTTCTTGTACCTCTTGTCCTTATTCTGATTTTCTGGACAATCAGGCACAATGTGGCCTGGTTTTCTGCATCCAAAACAAATAATTTCTTTATTATTGGATTTGTTATACCTTGGCTTCTCATGCCCTCTGGATGACCTCTTTCTGAAATCTTTCCTTGCCATCTTATAGAATCTTTTGGCCAGTAAGCTCATTAGTTCTTCATTGCCTGTGAATTTATCTTCAGGCTGGTCTTCTGTAGCTTTGAATGATATTGTCTTTTCCTTCTTGATTGCTGGAGAAGCAACCTTTTGTTCTTCCTCTCTATTCTTGATGAGCAGCTCATAAGACTTGAGCTTGCCCAACAAAGCTTCAATAATAATCTCAGCTAGGCTTCTGGCATCCTTGATTGGCCAGATCCTTGAGTCCCAAGTGCTAGGGAAGCACATTAGGATTTTGTGATTGAGTTTTGTTAGAGAGATCTCCTTGTCCAGTGTTTTTAATTCACTGACTATTAGGCTGAGCCTGTTGTACATGTCAGCAACTAACTCAGTTTCTTCCTTTTTGAAATTCTCATACTGGCTAATGAGATGGGATCTTCTGTCTTTCCTTTCATCAGCAGATCCTGAGATAATTTCTGACAACTTGTCCCATATTTCTTTTGCTGAGTTGCATTCAGCCACTTTCTGAAATATTTCATCAGACATAGTCTGAGCCAGAATATTCATTGCTTTGGCATCTGCAACTTTCCATTTCTTAATTTATACATCTGTTCCTGAAGGAGGTGGAACAACACTAATACTTGTGTTCACTGGGGGTCTTGGACACACTGTCAAAACATAATTTTAGATTTCCTCATCAATAGAATTCATATATAATTTTATCCTTGCCTTCCAAAGTGCAAACTTAGAAAGGTTGCACACTGAAGGTCTGGTGCTAGCATAAGCTTTGTTCTATTACATGGTTTTGTATGAAAATAAATATAATACAACTAAAAACCGTCTATAGAAGATTGATCTTATCAGAGATCTTTTGGTTCAGGTGTTAGCCCTTAGGAACAACCAATCTAATGAAGATTTAGTTGTTGAGTAACCAACCTCCCTCTGATACCAATTGAAAGTGAGGATAAGATCTACCTTTACTCTAGAGGGGGGGGGTGAATAGAGTATATTAAAATAATTTTCGAGATAAAAAAATTATTTGCAGTGGAAGACTTGATTTAAGTATAGGTGTAATTGTGCTTGCAGAAGTAAAACTAGGTTAGCAAGAAAGCAAAATCACAGCACACAGCAAAGTAAAAACACAGCAAACCAGAAGACACAAGGATCTATAGTGGTTCCCAAATCAACTTGGGTACATCCACTCTTCTTCCACCCTAGGTAGGAATCCACTGCAGGAATAGTTGATCAGGTGTTCTGGGCACCAATGAGCTTTTGATAAGGTGCTCAAAAACCAAACTAGATTTTTTGATCAGGTGTCATGCCACCACTGAGTTTTGACAAGGTCTCAGAAACTAGCCTCAACTTTTGAAGGGAGATTTTTTATAAACCCTTTTATAGGAGAGAAAAGGAAAAGAAAAAGAGTTGTTGTTGTTCTTCTCTATCAACAATCCAAGAGAAGACTGGTGGATGATGTTGTCAAAGCTCCCCCCTGAGATCTGCAATGTTCAGGAAGAAAAGCTTTGCATAGGGTGATAGGTCTTCAGTAGATCTTGATCTCCAGCAAAGGATGATTCCAGTAGTTGCTGAAATGTGGGATGTCTGGAGTCTTTGATGAAGAAGCTTTTGAACACTTGAATCAAGAAGATCTTTAAGATATAGAATAGAAGAATTCTTTTCTTTTGATGATCTCCTTCACAGTATGATTCCTTGTGTTCTGTATGAATTCAGTAATCCTGTAGACTTGTGTCTCTTGTATCTATTCCCAGAATTCTTGATTGAAATCTCTTGTTCTCTTACTTAATCATTCTCTGGAGATGTACTGAAAATCTATCTTTGAGATAGCCGTTAATCAGTCATAAATGACTGCCTTAAATGAACTTTGTCTCTGGAGGAAAGTCTTAAGAGACATTCTATTTTGTCTTCCTTGAAACTTGCTCCAGATTAGGTTAAACGGCTATAGAATCCTTTGAAATAAATGTCTATAATAACTCAGATTTAATTCCATAACTTTGTAAATTTGAATTCCTGAAATCTTCGATCTCTTCAGAAAAGCGTCGATCTGAGCTCGACTATCATCGACCTGAGCTCAGAGACCTAAGCTAGACTAAAAATAGAAATCATCGATCTGTGCTCAACTATCGTCGACCTGAGCTCAGAGATTGGATTACTGCTAGACATAGAAATGTCGACCTGTGCTCGAAGATCGTCGAACCGAGTTCGATGACTCGTTAAACTAAGCTCAGAGATATTCGAACTGAGTTCGACGTTTCGTTGACCTGAGCTCGACGAAAAACTCTCTTAGTCTTCTGCACTTGAATTTTGATTTCAGAGGGTCTTGGGGGCAGCTTCCAAACCTAAGTTCTAACCCTTAGACTCATTCTAATTGACCTTTAAGACTATACAAGAAGGTCAAAACAATTTCCTAAGAACATAGTGATCCTTGCCCAAATTAGTAATAGGGTGTTCCAACAACTTGGTATGGTTTTGTACCAAGTCCAGGTGAGCTTAGTCCGGGAGGTCACGCGGTCGGCACAGACTTATTTCTCTGTCAGCCGAGTTCGGCAGATAGCTATGTGTACTTTGACTGTGGGCTCGGGGTATGCGGTCTGGAGTTGTTTCTATAAGCGAGTGCGCACTGGAGCTGTGTACGCTGGAGTGCGTACTGATGCGGTATCCACAGTGTCCGACCTTGGTGGTGCGTTCTCGGAGGACTGACTATCTAGCCTAGTCGCACCGTACTGATATTGTGTCTGCAGCTTGGTAAATACACTCTGTTTTTGCTGCGAGATAGGGCGATGATCTTATAAGTTGGGGCGGTGATCACACCCCTCTCTGCGCCTATAAATAGGACCCCCAATCACATCCAAGATACATCGAGTGAACAGTAAGTGGACTTGGGCAGTTACTGCGGACAGGATTTTCTATCCACGCAGTTTGAAGTGCTTGACTGGTTTGTGTTGTGCAGGGTGTTCGGATAGTGCTGAGATGCCAGAGACTTAGTTCTGACTTCGGTCAAGGACAGTGCAGACTCTTCGGTTTGCAACTAGCGGTTAGCAGCAGGTCGTGGATTGTGACTAGGCGGTCTTCTCTTCTACAACTTGTTTCCCAGTTCAATAAGCTGTCTGGTCTGGAGGCTAGTTCAATTGGCAACAGCTGTTTGCATGATCCGATGGCTATGAGACATCGCGGTCAGTTGGCTTGCAGTTCAGCAGATAGAGTTCTTTTCAGAATTGGAATAACGGGTTGTCTGTGCGACTTGGTTGCGGTCTTGCGACTAGGCGGGTTCAATGGACTCCTTAGGCAGCTCAGTAGGGTCGGCGACTTCTTCTTGAGACGGCTCAGCTTGTTCTTTGCCTTGTAATTTTTTTTTCTGCTTCCATCGGGTACATTGGTGAATCATGTCTCACAATGTATTTGATGCAGGCCTTGGTTTTGACGGGATAAACATTACGCGTTCTTGGATTCGTGAATTAAATTAAATACGCAGCGAGCAATATTTCTCTAAATTAATACTAATGATAGTTCCTGCAATATATCAAGGCACAACGCAAAGGGATGCCACCCCTTTTATATATTGAACAAGGGATAAAGGACAATGTTCGCTCAAGCGAATAGGACCTACCCGATCCGGATAATTAGCACTTAAAATTAAATTATGCGCAAACATTCACAATTCCAATACGAGAAAATCCTGTCTAAAATAACGATTAAAATAGAGTCCAAAATTAAACCCAAATTAATTTAATATGAGGGTTGTCAAATCACTTGGAACACTGAAGATATCAAGGCTAAGGAAACTGATTTCTACAAGTGTTTAAGAGATTAACCCGCTCCAAATTATACGAGAATATTCGGGAAAATAATGCTTGAAAATTCAGATTTTAATTAGCATAATTTCAATATAAATCAGGACAAGATATTAGCCTTCTAATTCTACCAATACCTCACAAATAATATTGAAGAAATCACACAAGAGATTTTAGTAAATCGTTACCCAATCCCAAGAAGTCCGTCCACGAGATGAGTGGAGGAATCACACACGACGATGGTTGATTTTCTATTTCCACGCAAACACAACGGATCCGTACCGAACGATGTAGACACAAGCCGTTCTTCATTTGCAATAATCTTTTGTAGTGATTGAAATTTTGAGGGATTATATATATAGAAAGTGGAGAGAGAAAAGATGGTGTAAAAAAACAAAGGTTGAGGGTGTTTGGGGTTTTGGTGATGATGAAGGTGGTCGGGTTTGGGTGTTGGATGGGAAGAGAGGGCTCAGGTTTGGGTGTGGAGGTGGTGGCCGAGTGGTGGAAGGGGAGGAAAGAGGGTGGCGGCTAGGGAGGTGGCCGGCTATGGTTTTGGGAGGGAAGTGAGGCTCGGTTTTGGGAGGAGATAAGAAGAGGGCTATTAGTGGAGAACTAGAGGAGGAGGAGGAGGAGAGGTGGAGGCCGAGAGATAGGGGAGAAAAGAATGGCCGATGACCAAGAGGAAAGGGAAGAAGGAGGAGGGCCGAAAATTACCTAAGGGGGAAGAGGGAAAGAGGGGGAAATTCAATCTTTTAATTAAGGTTTCAATTTTTCATTCATCATCTAATCAAAATGAAAGCAATACATGGCTATATATAGCCTACACCACTCAATCTGCACCCTTGAAAATTAAACAACTCATGATGGTTATATGCACCCATCAACATGAAATAAAAACAATAATCAAATGCATAAAATTAAAATACATAAAATAAACTCTTAAAATAAAATTGCTAAAAATAATAATTTTATAAAATATATATAATTATTTAATTTATTTATATATTTTATTTAGTGGCGGCGGCGGACGTCATGCAAAATATGTCGTGGTGATGGCGAAGGGTGTCGTGGTAGAATCCCATCCTCAAGCTTGCGGCAACGATCGTCCCAATCCACGAACTCTCTCAGACGGGGATCAATGGAGGCCGCAACAGCGACATCTCCATCAGTATGTCTCGCCTTGTAAAGATTTTATGATAGTACAAGATTCTTGCTCTTTTATTGGCTTTTGGTTTACTTGTGCTCGGATTGGTTATGTGTTCCTGCGCCTGGTTTCCCGTTTTTCGCAAATCACAATTTTTTACATAACCTTCATCACTCAACGCATTTGTACGTAACAGAATCATTTTGGTTGATGGCATTGAGTGAACATTCTTCACTCAACGCTTCTTAACTTGGCAATTATCCTGACTGCATGCGTTGAGTGAACCTTCTAGATTCAATGCTTCTGGAATTTTACGGAATTTCTGATTGATGGCGTTGTGTGAACCTTCTACACTCAATGCTTCTATACTTAACCACTTCCTTTGATAGGGCGTTAAGTGAGCCTTCATCAAACAACGCTTCTGTACTTGGACAGATTTTGTTTGCGTAGGCATTGAGTGAATGACCTTCACTCAATGTTTCTGTTATTAGCCAGGTTTGAGTCTAGCTCTACTGAGACTTTGAATGACTGAGCTTTTGTCAACGCTTTTAGGACCCTGGCGTCGAGTGATGTGTACTTAATCAACTCTTCTGGACTTAGGCAAATTTCCTCCTCTCTATAGTATCGTGTCTTGAGTCCAACTAAACTTCTGACCCTATCAACCCGTCAAATCAATGAATAGTGGACAACCTGTATACATTGAACTAGAACACATATCAAATACAAACATGTATATACTATTGACTTGTGGGCCTTCTTCAAATCGCGGACATTGTGATCAATGGACCTAACATCTCTTATCATCACTGAGAGTTTATGTTACTCTGATAGTGGGGTATTAGATTCTGATACTTCACAACACATTTGCTCAGATGCAATGATGTTCAGTTCACAGGAGGTAATGGCTGGGTGAGTCTTTCTGGTTGTCGACTCAGCATATGAGGTTACGAGAATAAGGACATTAGACATCCGAATACATGATGGAGCATTGTGTAAGCTTGAGCGAGTATATCTAGTACCAAAGTTGCACAAGAATTTGATATCGCTAGGCAGACTGGACTCTAGATGATGTAATTTTATGGCGAGATGTGGAGCTCTAATGGTGATACGAGGGCGCACCGTGCTTATGCGAGGTATGCAATACAGTAGTTTATACCGGCTGATGGGGACACGATACGAGGTGTTGCGTCCATGATTTTTACGGCCAATAGAGTGGATTTTCGAGGTGGTACGACGGATTGTCCTTCTGGAACTCTGACTAGGTGAGTCAGATTAATTGCTCCAGTTGCGTTGACATTCAGAGGTTGAGCTCGAGAATGGATGAGTAGACTGGAGAAGGTCGGCGGATGCCTTAGATTCTTGGGGTGGTGCATAGTGCAATGTTGCTTCTCATAGTTGGTGCTTCGTGTATGTAGGGGTCCATGCATGTATTGGTTGCGGATCCTGAACCAATGTGGTGTATTTTGGGTTTTTATTGGTTCAGATCCCAAAAGAGATCCGAATCTGACGCGGATCCAGACCCACTAAGCATTTGTTTTTTATTTAATATAGAACCTAGGTTTTTCCTACTTCCTCCCTCCCATCTGTGAGAAAAAAGCAGCCGCCTTGTGTTTTGGAGTTGCCGTCCAAAACATCTCTCTCTCCCCCACTCTCCCTCTTTCTCTCTCTCCATCATTTCTTTTTGCTCATGAGATTAGGGTTGCCGTTAGCCTAGGTGCATAGCCACCGACGTTTGACGAGGAGAGATGTTGTCGGTCTTGGAGGAGATAACCGTCGGCTATGGCGGAGAGTGTCATTTTCTGTCTTGGAGGTCTGTAGCCTCAAGCTCATGCAAGAGGTGGAATGAGGAAGGAGGTGGTGCCGTGGAGAGGATAATCATGGTTAGACCTGGCTTGGATTCCCTCTCGGGTGGTGGCGTGATATCCGGTGTTGGAGTGGTTAAACGTCGGAAATCGACGTTGAAGGTTCTTGTGAATCTTCTGGTCCGCTAGGTGGATTGCAGTTTTGATCTCAGACTTTGTCATGGATCGTGCGTGTTCGGATCATCCGCGGCGTACTCGTTGGACAGTCAAATCATTTCACCATCCTTATTCTCAGTTACTAATATTTTTTTGATTATATATATATATATATTTATATATCCGAGGTTGTGGCTCAACGGGTTTGGTCGAGAGCAGTTTTGTGCTCTATTTATGTTTTTGTTACTAGTGTTGATTATTGTGTTGCCTGCAATGTGTACCAGATTTTACAACAAATAAATGGTGCTTCAACCTTCCTCTCATCATCCTCTGGAGCTAATTGGGATCAAAAGGGAGGCGCCTCAGATCACTAGAAGCCATAAAATTCATGTATTCGTTTTTAGAACCTATGCATCCAATATATATCCAATTTATTTATACCTGGGAATCTTCATTATTTTCTGGTGGGAGTAGTCATAACAAGCTCACACATTTGTTGGCTTCTAATCCCTGAAAAATTTTATATGCTGAAGTCATAGGCCATTAGGCCTACACTGCTCTTATCTTATATTTGAATCCAAATATTGAAAATGATTTTATTTTAGGTAAAGAGAATTATAAACTATAACTAGTACACAAGGATATATGACTTTCCAAATTCCGATTAAACAAATCTCACATGGGAAAAACATTGATAAAATGAGCCCCTCCCATGCAACTACTTGGTTCCAACATTCATAATGGGCGTCATAGGAACAAAGGCCGTGTCCTAATATTCAGGAGGTTGCAATAGCATTTTTATACGCATCACCTCGTTGAAAATTTCTTTTTTGAGTTGTACCAACCGTCTTCAATCTTTGAAGCTTGAATACTCAAGAAGGTTGTCTTCAATTTTTGAATATGGAGGTTGATGTAGGGACGACCGTGATTCGGACGTGACTATAATACGGACACCTAAACATTACCGAACAAGAAATAAAAGAGGGAACGCCGACCAAAAGCGAACGAAAAAGGGTCGGTTGGTTCCCAAAATCCGGGACTCGATACAACGTCCTTAGGACCTACTTCTCCAACAAGCACACAACTCACCGTGAGTCGGACTCGATACAACGTCCTTAAGACCTACCTCTCCAACAAGCACACAACTCACCGCACCTACACAAGCATCTATTCATTTCAATATGGCCGTTTCAAGCGCAGCAATAGTTTATTTTGGAGCGGCGGAAAACCTTTAAGAGCGATCGAAATTCGAGTCGTGATTAATTCCCTTGTTGGCACATAAAGTGCGCCGAACGGAAGAGCAAATCGAGGCTAGGCAACGTTGCACTCCCAAGACGGATCTACCCGTCCGTACAACAAGAGATTCAATAACAACGCCGTCAAATTCAGATTTTGCAAGCGACGGATTTAAAAATTACGGAAAAACGGTGCATGAAAAAACCTCCACAAACTAAAGCAAGAATCACACAAAGAAAGAGATTACCCAACCAGGATGAAAGTTTAACACAAATATAAGGTGGGAGAATCACTCTCTCCACGGATCCGCCGGCGTCACACCAAAGGGTTTGCAACCTTCTTCTACGGAGTCGCACCAAGGAAGCCGTGCCGGAGTCGCACCGAACGGATGGAGGGAGCAAGGGGGCGGCGGCTTCACACCACACAAGGGGAGTCGGCGGTTTCACACCACCAAGGGGGCCGGCGGCTTGGAGAAAGCTCTTGGCCGAATTTTCTCAAAGGAGAGGGAATTTAGGTTTCAAATATTCAATGATCTTATTCCTCATAATCACCTCCTTAAATAGGAGTTTACAATAACTCTTAGCCCTCCATGATAGAGATGTAATCTCATCCATCCAAAAGGCTAAATGCACACCAAAATAAAATATTGTTCCAAATGAAAAATAACACATGCCATGAATATAAAATTATCACTTAAACATAGGATAATTTTATATTCCCAAAATTTAAAATAAAGTGCATGAAAATAATAAAATTAAGCTAATTTTTCATGGCAGTTTTAGCACGCCGCGGGCGGAGGTGGTAGCGTGCACTTCCTTCGGCATCATCACAACGTCTCAGATCTTTATGTCGTAGCGCCTCGGCAACTGGGTCATCATCAAGTAGTGGTGGCGCTGCATCAGAGGTTTGAGAGAGAGGGGGAGAGTCAAGTTGGTAAAGGCCAAGGGAGGGACCAACAAAGCGAAAGAGAATCCATCCACCGATTACAGCAAAGATTGAGGCGTAGGCAAACTTGTTGGAAACGTAATTTGTTCCACTCCTTGGCCAAAACAACTTCACCGAACAACACCTTCTCCTTGCACACCTCCAATTTACACACTTGGCAGCTCGCGCGCCAAGCTGCCTACTCGCGCGGTTGTCCTGGCGACCACCCTCTCGGCAGAGCCCACTCGGCAATAAGTCTGGCGAGAGCCAACTCGCGCGGCTACACACTCCTATCTGCTCGGCAAACTCGCAAAATCCCTACTTGACAGTTAGACCAACATAACCCGCGACCACAACTCGGCAAGAACACCAACTCGCGAACACACACACGCGAGCACACCACTCTTGCGAGATCGCAGCCTCTGCAAGTTCCCACTCACGCAGCAAGATCACTTAACCGCCCGGCCTCACTATCTAGCCGCCCGACCTCGGCGAGAAACCACTCCGCGCTGCAGCGCTCTCCCTCTCTCACAAGGCCAAAAAACACTAGATGGTGGTGATTTTATCTCTCTATGTTCATCACTTTAAAAGGAACTACAATGGCCTATTTATAGGCAAATGAAAAAACTCTCCAACTACCCTCTCATAATGAAAAAACTCTCCAACTCCCCATTTAATACATTGACTCTCTCTCATACATTAAAGGAAAATATTAATGAAATGATAACTCCAAAACTTGTGGGTCCCAGTCAACATGTCAAAGCTCCAACAAACTCCCCCTCAAACTTGGCAGCACATGCCAAGTTTGTCTTTGAGCTTCAGGAATGTGTCTACCTTCAACGCCTTAGTGAAGATATCCGCGACTTGCTCTCCGGTCGGGCAATACAAGACTTCCACCATCTTCAGATCAGCTTGCTCCCTGAGGAAATGATACCTCGTCTCAATGTGTTTGCTACGTCCATGTAGCACAGGGTTCTTTGCAAGCTGGATGGCCGACATGTTATCCACTAACATGGTCATTGGTCCATTCACTCCATGATGTAGACTCTTCAGAAGGTTCCTTAGCCAGATAGCTTGGCAGGTGCCAGCCGCTGCTGCAATGTACTCTGCCTCACATGACGATAGAGCTATCGTAGCTTGCTTCTTCGAGCTCCAAGAGAATGCACCCGTTCCCATGTTGAAAACATACCCGGAAGTGCTCTTCCGATTATTCACATCCCTGCCGTATTCACTGTCCGAGTAACCTACCAGCATCAGCTCCTCTCCAGTTGAGTACTTTAGCCCATGGCCTCTTGTCCCATATATGTACCTCAGGATCCTCTTCTCCGCTATGAAGTGGTCTTCCTTTGGTTCCTCCATATGTCTGCTCACCACCCCGACCACATACATGATGTCTGGTCAGGTTAAGGTCAGGTAGCGTAGACTACCCACCAAACTTTTGAACAAGGTGTAGTCCACCGCTCCTTCCTTAGATTTCTTATTCAGCTTCAGCCCTGGGTCTGCAGGAGTGGAGATAGGCTTGCTATCCTCCATCCTCAACTTCTTCAGTATCTCCTCAGCGTACTTCTTCTCAGAGATGAAGATGTCATCTTCACTCTGCTTCACCTCTACTCCCAAAAAGTAGCTTAGCTCTCCCAAGTCCGTCATCTCGAACTCTTTCTTCATCATTCCCCGAAACTCTTCATACATCGCAGTGTTGTTCCCTGTGAAGATTATGTAATCCACGTAGAGACACACTATCATCATGTTGCCATCCTTATCCACCTTGGTGTAGAGTACATACTCATGTGGACTCTTCTAATAGCCATGCTTCTGCAGGTAAGCATCTATCCTTCCATTCCAAGCTCTTGCTCCTTGCTTTAGTCCATACAATGCCTTGTTTAGCTTACAGAACTTCCTCTCCTGCCATTTCACCACGTACACTGGAGCCTGCTCGATGTACACATCTTCCTCCAGGTACCCATTCAAGTAAGCAGAGACCACGTCCATCTACATAATCTTCCAGCCATGATGAGCCGCTAGCGCGATGATAAACTGGATGGTGTCTATCCGCGCTACGGGGGCGAACACCTCATCATAGTTGACTTTTTGGACTTGGTGGTAGCCCTTCACAACAAGCCTAGCTTTGTGCTTCTCCACGCCATCGTCCTTGTTCTTCTTAACCTTGTAGACCCACTTCACCCCGAGGGGTTTGTTCCAGCAGGAGGGTCGACCAGCTTCCAGGTCTCATTCTTCATGATGGAGGCAATCTCCACATCCATCGCCTTCCTCCAACTTTTCTCCTTTGCAGCTTCATCATAGGAGCACGGCTCGACATCTGCCAAAAGGCAATATAGTGAAAAATTGTTAAGGGTCGGTGCCGTCTCCTCATTGATTTCATCCAGCCTCCTCATCCTAGGCTGAGGGCAATTTTCCTTGCTCCCACTTGTGCTTGCTCCGCCAGAGCCGCTTCCACTTATGCTTGCACCAATAGAGTAAGGGGTGAGATCTCCCCCTGAACCTCTGCTAGGTGGTGATGGTGGCTCCGCTCCACCCATCTCGGCTTCAGCCTCTTCTCCACCTTCTTCCTCATCATCCTCATAGAACATCCCCTTCGTGTTCCTCACCGCCTCATCCCAGCTCCAGTTGATTCCTTCTTCAAACACCACATCTCGTGAGACGATGGCCTTCTCCGTCACCGGATTGTATAACTTGTAAGCCTTGCTCATCGGAGCGTAGCCTACAAAGATACACCTCTCGCTTCTATCGTCCAGCTTCTTCCTCCTTTGATCCGGGACGTGGGCATAAGCCACACACCCGAAAACCCTTAGGTGCTTCACACTGGGCTTCCACCAACTCCAAGCTTCAAATGGAGTCTTTAACTTCACACTCTTTGTTGGACAATGGTTCAGCACGTACACTGCCACATGCACCGCTTCCGCCCAGAACCTCTTCGGTAACCCCTTGTCCTTCACCATACTCCTCGCCATGTTCATGATGGTAAGATTCTTCCTCTCTGCCACGCCATTCTGTTGAGGTGAGTATGTCGCCGTCAGCTGATGAGAGATCCACCATTGCTTACAGTACTCATCAAACAGCCTAGAGGTGTATTCCCCACCCCTATCCGTTCTTAGCACCTTCAGTGGTTGACTACTCTCCTTCTCAGCCATCGCCCGGAACTCCTTGAACTTGTCAAGTGCCTCAGCCTTCTCCCTTAGGAAATTAACCCAAAACTTCCTGCTGAAGTCGTCAGTGAAGGTAATGTAGTACTTGCTTCCACCTATTGAAGTAGTCTCAAACGGACCAGCGATGTCCGAGTGAACTAACTCCAACGGCCTTATTGCTCTCCGGGACTTGCCACCCTCAAAAGTTTCTCTCCTCTGCTTCCCCTTTGTGCATGCCTCACAGACCCTTTAAGGAGGTGTGATCATAGGCAGCCCATCCACCATCTTTGAACCTGACAGTAACTTCAGGCCTGTGAACCCCAGATGGCCCATCCGGTGGTGCCACAGCCAAGCCTCCTCCTCCTCCCCTGTCCTCGCGAGACATGCCATCTCTTTGACATCCATGCTCAACATAAAGAGACGATTCGTCGTCATCTTCACCCTCACAACTTCCTTTCCTTGAACATCCTTCATGGCTAGGGTGCCATCCCGCAATAGGACTCAGTAGCCCTTTTCCACCAGCTGCCCAAGACTTAGGATGTTACTCCTCAAGCCCGGCACATAGAAGACATCGTTGATGTGCACCTCCTTCCCATTCAACATGGCTGCCACTACTCCTCTTCCTTCAACTGAGATATTTGAAGCGTCGCCGAAACTAACCTCACCACCATTTGGTTCAAGGCTCGTAAACAGCTCCTTCTCTCCGCACATATGGTTACTCGCACCGGTGTCCAAGTACCATACTCCATTCCTTCCACTTCCAGCCCCTTGGATGGTTAGGAACATCATTGGGTTGCCTCCTGTATTACTAGCTTCTACATAATGGTTGGCTTCTCCTCCCTTCCTTGGAGCCCAACAGTCATAACTCATGTGCCCAAACTTGCTACAGTTGTAGCATTGGATTTGGCACATGTCTCCTCTTCCTCCTCTTCCTTGACCTTTTCCCTGGTCTCTTCCCTGTCCTCTGCCTTGGCCTCTTCCTCTTCCTCCTGTGTTCCAGCTTTGGTTTTGCTCCACCTCCTTCTGGTATGGTTGGTATCTTCCTTGGTCTCTGCCTCTTCCTCCTCTACCTCTTCCTTAGTAGCCACGACCACGCTGGCCTCCTCCTCATCCTGAGCTCTCTCCAAAATTGAGTTGAGTCTAGAGTGCTTTCCCCAAGCCACTCACTTCCTCATCATCCTGCACCATGCGGTACTCATGGGCTTGCAGCGAGCCTATAAGTTCATCATCCGTCATCACGGTGAGATCCTTCGAATCCTCAATAGCCACTACCACGTGCCTGAACTTCTTGGACATAGATCGCAGGAGCTTCTCCATAAAGCTGACCTCGTCTATCATCTCCCCATTTCTCTTCATCTCATTCGTGAGCGTCCGCAGATGTGTCATGAAGTCGCCAACCTTCTTCGAGCCTTGCACCCTCACCACCTAATATTGGGCTCAAAGGGATTGAAACATCACCTTCTTTGCCTTATCCACTCCTTGCATGGAGCGCTGCAGTATCTCCCAAGCTTCTTTTGAAGTCTCAGCATCCGAGATCTTCTCAAATGTTGCTTCATCCACTCCTTGGTACAAGATGAATTGTGCCATCTTGTCCCTCTTCTTGGCTTCTCTCAACGCCACCCTCTGAGCATTCGTCAACGCAGCTTCTGCTTCGGCAGTAAACTCCTCAACACCATCCTCTACTACCTCCCACAACTCCTTGGAGGCTAGTAGTACTCTCATCTGAATGCTCAAGTTCCTGTAGTTCGTCTTGCTCAATTTGGGGACCTTTCCCGACATCCCACTACCTGTCTCCATCACTTCACTTCACAATCTTCCAAGTACAACTTCCAGGGGTCTAAATCTGGCCTCTAATACAACTTGTTGGAAACGTAATGGGTTTCGCTCCTTGGCCAAAACAACTTCATCGAACAACACCTTCTCGTTGCACACCTCCAATTTCCACACTTGGCGAGCTCGCGCACCATGCCGCCTACTCGCGCGGTTGGCCTGGCGACCACCCTGTCGGTAGAGCCCACTCGGCAATAAGTCTGGCGAGAGCCAACTCGTGCGACTACACACTCCTATCCGCTCGGCAAACCTGCAGACTCCCTACTCGGTAGTAAGACCAAAACAAACCCGCGGCCACAACTCGGCGAGAACACCAACTCGTGAACACGCACACGCGAGCACACCACTCTTACGAGACCGTAGCCTCTGCGAGTTCCCACTCGTGCAGCGAGATAACTTAACCGCCCGACTTCACTATCTAGCCTCCCGACCTGGCGAGAAACCACTCTGCACTGCAGCGCTCTCCCTCTCTCACAAGTCCGAAAAACACTAGATGGTGGGGATTTTATCTCTTTATGTTCATCACTTTAAAAGAAACTACAATGGCCTATTTATAGGCAAATGAAAAAACTCTCCAACTACCCTCTCATAATGAAAAAACTCTCCAACTCCCCATTTAATACATTCACTCTCTCTCATACATTAAAGGAAAATATAAATGAAATGATAACTCCAAAACTTGTGGGTCCCGGTCAACATGTCAAAGCTCCAACAAAACTTGTTGAGCCAAAATAGGAGCCCCTTCTCCCCCACGTAAAGCTCCAAAGTCTTCTCTGAAAGCGTCATGTCCTCCCACTTCTTTGGCAGAATTGGGGCCTTCTGCAAACCTTATTGCAGCTTCTGTTGCTCCTTTTTTGCCTGTGATCGTGAACGAGCTCTGTATCGGATTGTGAGAGTAGTCAGAGATTCCCGCTGCTGCGTCGCAGCATTAGAGGCGTCGCGGCTGCTTTCCTTTCCTTTGGCATCGGCGCTACCGTCGGAATTGCTGTCCGGGGAAACTGTGGCGCAGATTATTGAGAGTGGCCTGGAGTGGCTAGCCGATTAAGGGGGAGAGGATTTGGTTCTGTGTAGTGATTTTGCCATGGTAAAGCCATTCATAGAGGGCATGCGTAGAGGATGAGTTTGGTTTCCATAGCTGCAGCCACTGCTGCTTTCTTCTTCTTCTTCTTCAATTTGTGTGGCTAGCAACCGGGTAGCTTTCCCTACAAAGTCTATCCTACAAAAATTCCTAGCACTTCCCTGACATACATATATATATTTAAGAGTAATGTCACGGGAACCCCTATAATGGATATGTGCACACCCACAAAATTTGAAAAAGTAACTTAAAAAAAGATAAAACCTAAAACCTTCTCCTATACACGCACATCGTTATTTCCCGCAAAGCCCCTCCACCTGTTTCGCGAAACCGAGGGAGAAACTGAACCTCCACCTAGCTTCGGTTGCTGACCTCCAATACTCCACCGTCGGCCGTCAAACTCGCCGGCAAATCCATCTTCTGGACCTGTAAGATCGCCCCTTCTCCCACATATATCATTTTATCGGCTTCAATGTTCTCTTTTTGTTAGGATTTCTGACCTAGATCGGTTTTTTGCTACAGTATTTTTGAGTTTTCTCCAAACCATCTGAAGATTCGTTTTGCCGGCCTCTTAGATTACTTTGTTTTCATTATAAAAGTATAACTTCTCATTTTTCTTGTTTTTTTCCCTTCATTTCATTGATAGAATATTATTATTTTGGTTTTAGGGTTGTAGTTTTATTATGAATGTTGTTCTATTATGGTTGTTACGGCCAAACTCAATGCCCTGGTCGAACCAGATTAACTAGGACCGTCTTAGCTCCCCGTGCGGTCGAGCGTGCACACAATCACAGAATGAAAAGCTTACAAGGTAATTTTTTTACGTGGAAAACCCGTCAACTGAGTGAAAAACCACGTGAACGGATCTGTGCCGACCAAACCTCCACTGGATCTGAGTGTTATTATATGGCTTTTCCAAGAACTCGAGAGAGACAAGCCGCCTCTCATTACTATTATTGGGGGAGAGAGAGAAGAGCTCGGAGGGTGACAGACCATCGTTCACAGAGCTAACAATTTCTTCGTATGATGCGGGGAGATATACGCTCGTTGTATTCTGGAGTCCTCTGATAGTTCTTGGAAGCGGGAGTAGGTTGTTGAACTTGTTTTGATGTCTGGGTCTTGGAAGCTTGTGCGACGTGCTAGGCGCGTCCTATCCTCTGTGTATTGTCTCTTATTGTACTTTGAGGGGACAAGAATTGCTGACTTGCTGATGCTTGGTGGGCTCGTTGTTGAGCATAACGCGTTGAATACTTGCATCAGTTTTGAGAGCGGAACACACAGAGGTGCATTTGGAGAAGACTTGATTGCAGAGTGCACGTAGAGCTAGTTCATGGAGAGAGAGCATAAAGCTTGCTAGAGGAGAGAGCATGGAGTACTCGTTGGAGGAGAACGCGCTGGGCCCTTGCCAGAGGATAGCGCACAGAGCGCTTTTTGGTAGAGAGATCGCGGGGCGCTTGTTGACGGAGAGCGCACGGGGCGCTTGTTGACAGAGAACGCGTGGAGAGCTAGTTCGTAGAGAGCATGCAAGGAGCTTATTGGAGGAGAGTGCATGGTGTACTTGTAGAATAAGAGTGCGCGGGGTGCTTGTCGGCAGAGAGCGCGTGGGGCGCTTATTGGAGGAGAGCGTTGTTGGGTACATTGGAAACTATGTACCTGATTTGGCAAAAGCCTCACTTAACTCAATGATATACATCATTGTATATTTGATGGGATGTTGAGTTTCAATATGCAGGTTAAAGAAATGCAGAAAAATATTCTAAGTACAAGTGTCGACACTTGTGAAGGAAATGTGTCGACACCAGAAGCCAGATTGTGTAACCACACAGGACTTGTGTCGACACATAGAAATTCTGTCGGCAGTAATTGTGTCGACACACAGGACTTGTGTCGACACACACAAGAATTCTTTCAACATCAACTATATCGAGACTAGAAGCTATTGTATCGACACACAGGACTTGTGTCGACACATTCTACATAAGCTGCGTCGAGAAGATAAATAAGGGCTGTGTCGACATTGTGTGAGCTGTGTCGACATCATCAAGAATTATGTCGACATATGGTCTATTTGTGTTGACACATATGAAGTATTGTCTCGACGCTTTTCTGCTGAGATAGAGTACAATGAGGTATCAGGTGTCAAGAATGAAGACTTGACAGCTATCATAACTAACAAAGCTGACGCATCTGTCAGAGCTGTCAGAAGGCGATTATGAACCAGATCAACCGGTAACCTCAGATGGGATCTATATAAAGACCTGTTCTATCATAAAAAGAGTGTGATTAAAAAAATAAGGAAGGACTTGACATTTTCTTACAGTTGAAATCTACAAGTCATCAAGAGAAGGAAGATCCTGAACAAGTATGCAAGAAGAATTCAGATCTAATTCTGAATAAAAGAAGGAAGCTGGATTGATGATTATCTCCAGCTTCATAAGAAGATCAAGCTTACTTTGTTCAGATTCAAGAAGTTTTGAAGAAGCTAAGACAGGTTGGATCTTAAGAAGTCAAATCAATCAAGATCTGATCAAGAAGCCTTCACCCCTTTCTCTCTCTACCTGGGTGAAGGATTTATCATCTTAATAATCAATTTTTCTATAAGATATTTTATAGATCTGGGTGTAGGAGAGTTATCTCTCTGAGTTGTAAGCCTAAATTTATAAATGCTGAGGTAGGGCCGAGTGCCTAAGGTAGGTTAGGATCTTTGTGATCTGAGTTGTAGGCCTAGTGATAAGGGCTGAGGTATGGTTGTTTGCCTGAGGTAGGATTCTTGGGAAGAATCTTAGTTGTAAGACTTGAAGAAGTCTGAACTGTAGGAACCAGTTGGGTTCTGAGTAATAAAATCTGAGGATCTGAGTTAGTGGAAGGAAGTTTGGCCGAATCTAGCTCTCAGCTGGATAGGTGAAGGGGGAGAGTTAACGTACCCATGAATTGGGGAGCCACTATAAAGCATTGTGTGTTGTCCTGTGTTTTTCTGTGCTTGTTTTATCCTGTGTTGTGATATTTGTAGCTTAATTAGCTATGCTAAGATTAACCTTTTAATTGCCTGAGTTAAAATTAGATTTGAACCTATTCACCCCCCCCCCCCCCCTCTAGGTGTTTAGGATCTTTAAACCAAATCTTTCAAGTGGTATCAGAGGGAGGTTCACTCAAAAATAGACCTAATAGTCTGAGTTGATCTCCAAGGCAGTTATCTGTTAGCCAGAATGAGTTCAGGTGAAAATCAGAAGGAACTTGGATCCATGAAACTTCCTATCTATAGGAAAGAAAATTTTGGCATATGGAAAGAGAGGGTCAGATTGTTCATGGAAGCATCTTATCCAAGAGTTTACATTACAGTTCTAGAATGGCCATTTATTCCTATGAACATTTCAGTTCTTGATGCCAACCTCAAGACTCCAAAAAGTTATTCTGAAATGACTAAGGAAGAGATCATCCAAGCAACCTTAAACAAGAGGGCACAGAACATAATTATGAGTGCAATAGATGATTCTACATTCCAGAATCTAGTCCATTGCAAAAACTCTAAGGAGATGTGGGAAACTTTGATTGTCTACATGGAGGAAACAGAAGAAGTAAGAGAGGATAGAAAGTCTATCCTAAATCAAGAATATGAGAGTTTTAGACAAGCCAAGACAGATAGCATAGTTGAATGCTATAAGAAATTCTTTAGAATTATAAATGAGCTAATGACCAATGGAAGAGTCTTTAGCACATATAAACTAAATGACAAGTTTCTCATATCACTAACGAAGGACTGGGATACTAAAATATATGCCATTAGAGAGGTGGTCAGGCTTACTGATACACCTCCACCAACCTTATTTGGAAAACTATTATCATATGAGATGCAACTCACTGCCAGAAAGGAGGAGGAGAAAAGCAATAGGTCTGAATACAAAGAGAAGTCAGTAGCCTTCAAGGCTGAAGCCACAAGAAAGGGCAGGAGAAAGTCTCCTTCTCCTCCTAGGAGAATTGCCTAAGTTGAATAAGAAAATACTGACATCAACACTTCAGACAGCCATAACTATGATGAAGACTTTGCTGCCTTCACAAGGCAGTTTCAAAGGTTCATGAAGAAGAAGCAATGGAGAACAAAGCCATCTTCATCTTCCTCCAAGGATTACTACTACAAGAAGAAGAAAACTTCTAAGAATGATAGGTATGGCTCTAATCCCAGTAAACAAACTTCTTCTAAAATTGTTTGTTATTGTTGCAATAGGACAGGACATGTAATAGCTGACTGTCCTGATAAAAGAAAGGAATCTAAAGATAAGAAGAAGCATCAAAATAGGGGCAAGAAGGAGAGATCCTTTGTTGCCCAGAAGCAGAAGAGTTGGACTAACTCCTCATCATCAGAATCTGGAGAAGAGGCTGAAGCTGAAGCCTATATTGGATTGTTCACTACTGAAGAGGATTCTATAGAGACTGAATTATTGCAAATGCTGGACTCTATAAATGATATTGAAGATCATCATTGTAGAGGGCTGATGGCTTTGTCTGAGGAAGATCAGTGCCTGGATCAGCCTAGTCTTAGTAAGGCATACAATCTATCTTCAGTTTCTTAGTATTATACTGGATTAGAATCAAAAGCATCTGCATCAAGAGATGTGGATGGTTCTGAATCTGAAGGGGATGTTCATCAACTAATTCATGAGTATGGTGGTCTGTTGCAAGCTCTTAAGAGAAGCAGAATCCTTGTCAAAAAGCAGGCTAAGGAAATTGCATCTCTCAAATTGGTTGCATTAGATTCAGCATAAGTGCTGGATTTGAAGTTTAATGAAGTTGCCAAACTAAAAAGCATAACTGTTTTTTAGATGGGTACAATTACCTTCAAAAATGATCACATCAAGAGTCTAGAAGTCAGAATTCAAAGAGAGAAGGATCTTGTGGTTAAATTCTCAAAGCCAAAGTCAGTCTTACCCTTAATTGATAACTTCATTTTACAAAAGGGTAAGATAGGATTAGGCTTCAAGGGAAGAATAAGGGCAACTAATTACAAAAGAAAAGGCAAAGCCCCAGTTCAGCCACTAGCTTCCAAATCCCCTATTTCTTTCAGGAACGTGATGCAGCCTACTAACTGGTATGATCATGACATCACACATGGTTACTGTAAGCATGGTGATCAGGATGGCAACGGTGCAAATGAAAATAGGGTATCCCAAGAGCAAACACACCATGTTCTTCAGGAATCATCAGTGTTTGATGCACCAGCCTCAGCTCTTAAAAAGACTGTTGTTCCTATAGATATGAGGACGGCTGACAGCAATGTTATTAAGCATGTACTTACAAGAAGGTATAACAGATATGAGTGCTGGTGTTGTTAAAAAGTGGGCCACTATGCCATTGGTTGTTGGCACAATGCTAGTGTCCAGAAAAATGCCAGCTTACCTGTCAAAAAGGCTGCAGGCAAGCATGTCAAATTTCAAGATAACCTGAACCTAGGACCCAATAACAATTGGGGTTCTAAGGATAGGTAATTTTATTTGATACAGATGAGTCCAAGTGGTCATACCCCAATATGGTACTTGGATAGTGGATGTTCCAGGTACATGACTAGAACAAGAAGAATGCTGAAGGATTAATCTCCCATAGAAAATGGACCCAAAGTGATCTTTGGTGGATCTAAAAAGGAGGTCATCAAAGGGTTTGGTTACATTTCCAATAGCTCTATCACTATCACCCAAGTGGCTTATGTGAAGGGTCTGAAACATAAACTAATGAGCATAAGCCAACTAAGTGATCTGGGTTATGACACTTCTTTCCTCAAGGGTGTGTGCCAAATAAGAAGGTAAAGTGATCAAGAGATCATTCTGACTGGCACTAGGAAAGGAATGTCTACTGTCTTAATTTTGGTTGTTAGAGTAATAAATCTCATATTTGTTTAGTTGTAGATGAGAAAGCATCTCATTGTGTCCAATGGCACAAGAGGCTAGCTCACCTGAACTACAAGTCATAGGCTAACTCTTTAGTATGGAGTTAGTGAGGAATGGTCCTCAGGTCATGTGCATTAAAGAGGGTGTATGTTCAGCTTGCCAAAAGGGAAACAGACCAAGACCTCTTTCCATGGACATAATACCAAAGATTCTGTGAGACGTTTATACCTCCTGCATATGGATCTATTTGGTCCTATGTCAGTTCATTGTCTAGGTAGGAAAGCTTACACATTTGTGGTTGTGGATGACTATTCTAGATTTACATGGGTTTTCTTCCTGAGGCAGAAATCTGAAACTCATACTGTCTACCAGAATTTTGTTAGGCAAATTTAGAATGAACTTTACAATTCAGTGGTCAAAATCAGAAGTGACCATGGGATAGAATTTCAATCTTAATGCATGACAAGGTTCTATGAAGAACTTGGGATTCATCAAGAGTTCTCCTCACCTAGAACTTCCCAGCAAAATGGGATTACTGAAAGAAAGAATAGGACTCTTATTGAGGCTAGTAGAACACTACTAAGTCACACTTCTCTCCCAGAATATTTCTGGGCTGAGGCAGTAAACACTGCATGTCCTGTTCTCAACAGAGCTTCCATCACCAAAAGCCACAAGAAGACACCCTATGAGATTATGAAAGGCAGAAAACCAAATTTAGCCTACTTTAGAATCTTTGGTAGCAAGTGTTATGTTCTTAATAATTGCAAGTACTATTTAACTAAGTTTGCTGCCAAATCCCAAGAAGGGATATTTGTTGGGTACAACAATAATAGTAAGGCATACAGGGTCTACAACTTGACTACTCAAGTTGTAGAAGAATCTTTCCATGTAGTTTTTGATGAATCTAAGTTAATTAACTTTGATTTGTAAAACACTTCTTCTAGCTCTATAGGGTTGAAAGATAAGATGGACAAGCTAATCATCAGTGAAGACCAACCTATGAGACAGGATGAGGAAAATGATGGATGCTATCCAGGGGGAGTACAATACCCACAAGCTTAAGATGAAGACAATGAAGTACAGCTTAGTGAGGAAAATGAAGAAAATCAAGAGATGGATAGATTTCCTCTAGCAATAAGACATCTGAGGGATCATCCTGCACACCAAATCATTTGTGATGCAAGACATGGATTCTGACCAGAAGCAAGAGCATGAACACAGTTCTATGTTCAAGCTTCCTGTCCCAGATGGAACCTAAGAAATTTGAAGAGGTTATAGAAGACCCAAATTTGATTGATGCCATGCAGGAAGAGCTGAATCAATTCAAAAGATGTAAAGTCTGGAAGTTGGTTCCTAAATCAAAGAATCACAATGTCATAAGTACTAAGTGGATCTATAGGAACAAGTTAGATGAAAATGGCATTATAGTCAAGAATAAAGTCATACTAGTAGCAAAAGGCTATAGGCAGGAAGAACGAATAGACTTTGACCAGACATTTGCCCCAGTAGCAAGGTTGGAAGCAATAAAGCTATTCCTTGCCTATGCAGCTTACCAAGAGTTCAAGGTATTCCAGATAGATGTAAAGTCAACATTTTTTAATGGTGACTTAAAATAAAAAGTTTATGTTGAACAACCTTAAGGTTTTGTAGATCCTCTTTATTCTAACTATATTTATAGGCTTAAGAATGCTCTATATGGATTGAAACAAGCCCCTAGGGCTTGGTATGAAACTCTGTCTACCTTCCTCATTGAGAATAAATTCTCAAGGGGGAAAATTTACAAGACTCTATTCTTTATAGAATCAAAAGTCAAGATTATCCTAGTCCAGATATATGTTGATGACATTATCTTTGGATCAACTGAAAACAACCTTTGTAGAAAGTTTATCAAACTAATGCAAGGGAAGTTTGAGATGAAAAACATGGTTGAGCTGAAATTCTTCTTGTGACTCCAAGTTCGACAGACTGATGATGGCTTATCCATATCCCAGTCTAAGTTCACCAAGTAGTTAATTAAGAAATATGGCATGGATTCATCCTCCACCATGAGAACTCCAATGGGGTCAAGTATGCCTATAGGCAAAGATGAGGTAGGAAAACCTGTTGATGAGTCTTTGTATAGAGGGACAATTGGCTCCCTTCTTTACTTGACTGCTAGTAGACCTGACATTATGTATGCCATATGTGTATGTGCTAGATACCAAGCTTGCCCAAAGGAATCTTATTATTCTGTTGTCAAGAGAATTTAAGATATCTTAAGGGCACACCAAATCTTGGTCTTTGGTACCCTAAGAATAGAGATTTTCTGCTAACAGGTTATTCAGATGCAGACTTTGCAGGCTGCAAAGAAGATAGGAAAAGCACCACAGACACATGTCCGTTCCTAGGTGGAAGATTGGTGTCATGGAGCAGCAAAAAGCAGACAAGTGTGGCTATATCCACTGCTTAGTCAGAATATGTAGCTGCAGGCAGTTGCAGTGCTCAGCTATTATGGATACAACATCAACTTGAAGACTATGACATCAAGGTAATTATAACTCCATTATATTGTGATTCTACTAGTGCCATATCTATTGCTAGAAATCATGTTTCACATATCAGAACTAAGTATATAGAAATCAGGTTTCATTTCATTAGAGAACATGTTGAAAAAGAAGACATAAGTCTAGAATTTGTCAACACTAACAATCAAATTGCTGACATATTTACAAAACCTCTGGATGAAAGTAAATTCAATTTATTTAAGATTGAATTATGTATGTTAAACATAGAATAAAATGTTAGGTCAGCACAAAATTTCTCAAAAAAATTGGCTAAGTTAGAAAGTTTGTATCAACACAAGCTCACTGTGTCGACACTAACAGCGTGTTGTGTCGACAAAGGAATAAACTGTGTCGACACATAAATAAATTTAAAAAGGTTTGTGTCGACACAACTCTGTCAAGACCTTGTATTAGAAGATTTTTGTGTCTACACACAAAAATCTATGTTGACACATTAACATGACGACACTTACAATTCTCTGTCGAGACCTAAGTTGTCTATGTCGACACATGTACTATTATGTCAACTCATAAGATTCTTATTTAGGCGCGTCTTTTGACCTACCCTTCACAAGAATTCTATAAATAGGAGAAAAAAAAATCTAGTCGACTGTGCTATACAGAACTCACGACTCTATACACCGTGTCAACAAGAATTCTACAGTCTTCTCTCTTCTCTCTCTTTCATCCATGGTGCCACAGATGGAAGACAAAGTAATTGAGGGATATGAACTGGTTCGCAATACATTTGAGACTGCCACACAAGAAATCAAAGTCGTGATTACCCTAATCACCGACAACGGATTGGAGTACCTAGTCTCAGAACCTACCAGGATATGGAAGAAGGAGGTTCTTGAATTCCACTCATCAGCATCAATGGATTCGAAGGGCATGAAGATTAAATCATATGTCCAAGGTACCAAGGTGAAACTCACACTGAAGAGTTTAAGTAAAACACTTCAGCTTCCCAGGATTAAGGAAGAAGATGACATAGCATCTTCCATCACAAAAGATGCTCTTCAATGGTGTGGACTGGATCCCACTACCAAGATTGGATCATCAATGAACAGGAAGGGAATGAATTCCCAGGGCAAATTCCTGTCTGAGATTCTCGGCAAGGTTATTTTGTGCAAATCAGGAGGACATGATAGGATTTCACCCAATATGTTCAATCTCATGACCAGAGTCATATTCAAGGTGAAAACTGACTGGTCTGCTGTTGTGTTTGAAAAGATAAAAGAAAGTCTCAAGAAACCTAATCTGGGCAGAATACTAAGCCTGTATCTTGATATTAATATTCCTGAAGTGATGAATCAGACTATTGGTTCTAAGATTAATCAAATGAGTAAGATGGACTTACGAATCTTATCTAGATGGGAAAGAGTATTGACTAAAGATATTCCTACACCTCAAAAACAATAGAAGAAAATTAAGGAAAAGAACACACAAGCCAAGCTCCCTGAATCCTTTAGTGATTCAGAAGAGCAAGTTGACTTCAGCACAGATGAAGAACAACCAAGGAAAAGGAAATCAACTACACCATCACCTGACAATGAGGTTCAGGCCAAGGGGAGACCATCCAAGTTCTGGACAACCAGGTGGTATCATCTCCAGGGGGAGACAACACTGAAACTACACTTGTCCATGAACCAGAAAATCCACAGATATCAGACCTAGGGGGAGGTATAAATGATGTTGAAACTGGATAGTGAAAATGAAACTTGCACAGTCATGAACATAGTTTCAGAAATCAACAATGCTGCAACCACCACTATTGAGAAAGAAGCACATAATGTGCATATGTCTGATCCTCATCAATCTGAGCAACAAAACACTGCTAATAAAGAGAAAACCCTGGAAGAGGACTTTGATTTCCAGGGGGATCCAACTTGTTGGAACACCCTTTTTATATTTGGGTCAGGATAACTATGCTAAGGATTCATGACCTCATTGTATAGCATAGGTCATTGAGTGTGAGTTTAGAACTTAGGATATTTGAGAATTTAGTTCTGCTCAGCTCGACGGATAGTCGACCCCAGCTCGACGTGTCGTCGTCCTCAGCTCGGCGCATAGTCGACCGCTGCTCGACACATAGTCGATCGCAGCTCGACTCAGCGTCGTCCTCAGTTCAACGCAACGTCGACTTCAGCTCGACGTTTTGGCGTGATTCTCTCTGCATCCTTAATCACTCTCTGATCGACGGATAGTCGTCCTCAGAACGACGATTTATGATGAGTTCGATGTTTTGAGTTCTCCCGTCTGTTGACATTTGAAATTCAAATTAAAGATCATCAAAGCAGTTATTGCAAGAGATCCCCTGGCCGTTTCAAGACTTAATTGGTCCATATCTCAAGGAATTTTCATTGGAAATCAATTAAGGCACTTCCCTCTAAGGCATGGACAGTTAAGGAATGCATTGAATGCCCTGCCAACGGCTATCTATCAGTTAGTAGTAATTCTATTACTCAGAGATTCTTAGAGAGAGACAGTAACACAGTTATTCAGATTTGTTACAGAGAACATTCATCATCATCTCTCACTCACAGAATCTGCTGCAGAGAATTAAAAGAGAAGAACATCACTCAGAGAAATATCATCATCAACACTCTCTGATTCTCTTCTGCTCTGCAATCAACTCTTCTACAGACTGCCTTCTACCTTCAGACATCAAACACTCAGCCTCTGAGTTATCTATTGCTGAAGAAGGACAAGCAGTGAAGAGCCTGTCACCCTTGTGCAAAGCTTCTTCTACCTGAACTCATCTACATCTCAGGGGGAGCTTTGACAACATCAAAATCCACAAGCTTCTCTCTGATAGTTGACAGAGAAGCATACTCATCCTTTCTTTACCTTATTCCATCTATACAGGGTTTTAACTCCCTTCAAAAGTTACCCTTTTGGTTAGCTGAGACCTTGTCAAAATCAGTGGTGGCAAGACACCTTATCAAAAAATCTGGTGGTGCCCAGGACACCTGATCAACCTTCCTGCAGTGGATTCCTATCAAAGGGTGATAGAAGAGTGGACTACCCAAATTTGGGGAACCACTATAATTTCCTTGTGTCTTCTGTGGTTTATGTTTACTTCTTGCTGTGTGCTGTGTGTTGTTTGCTTTATCATATATTTAACCATTGCACAACTCACTTTCTACACTAAGTAAATCAAAAGTTTTAAATACATCAATCTATTTGAACTTACTCTATTCACCCCCCCTCTAGAGGTAGATAGATCTTATCACCTAACTTTCAATTGGTATCAGAGGGAGGTTGGTCTTTCCTTCAGGCTAACACCTGGACCACAAAGATCTTTGATAAGATCAAACTCTACAGAGGGTTTATTTTGTTTTGATAAAAAGTGTTTTTATAAAAACTCATGGCACAAAACAAGGATTATGCAAGCACAAGACCTCCAGTGTGCAATCTATCTAAGTTTGGACTCTGGAAGGCAAGGATAAAATTATATATGAACTCTTTTGATGAAGACATTTTTAACTGTGTCTTAACAGATTGTCCAAGGCCTCCTACTACAACAAGTACCTCTGTTGTTCCACCACCTGTAGGAACAGACACTGATATAAAGAAATGGAAAGTTGCTGATGCAAAGGCCATGAATATCTTGGCCCAAACAATGTCAGATGACATATTTCAGAAGGTTGCTGAATGCAACTCTGCCAAAGAAATCTGGGACAAACTAACTGAGATAGTCTCAGGTTCAGCTGATGAAAGAAAAGATAGAAGAGCTCAGCTGATAACACAGTATGAGAATTTCAAAATGGCTTAAGCTGAATCTGTGGCTGACATGTACAACAGATTTAGTCTGATTGTCAGTGAACTGAAAACTTTGGACAAGGATATATCTCTCACAGAGATAAATGATAAAATTCTCATGTGCTTACCTAGCACTTGGGATTCAAGAATCTGGCCAATTAAAGATGGCAGAAGTCAAACTGAGATGTCCACTGAAGCTCTCTTAGGCAAACTCAAGTCCTATGAGCTATTTGTCAAAAATAGAGAAGGGGAGCAAAACATAACTTCTCCTGCACCCAAAGTGGAGAAGACAATAGCTCTCAAAGCTTTAGAGGAAGTACCTAAAGAGAAGGAGATAGGCAATGAAGAACTATTAAGCCTTCTAGCCAAAGATTCAACAAGATGGCTAGAAAGAACTTCAGAAAATGGTCTTCTAAAGACCAAGATAAGCCAAGGTATGACAGATCTAATAATAAAGATATTATATGCTTTGGCTGCAGGAAACCAGGACACACTGCACCAAACTGTCCTGAAAATCAAGGCAAAGACAAGAAAGACAAGAAAGACAAGAGAGAAAGAAGAGACAAGAAAAGAGATAAAGACTCCAAGAAATACTATGATAAATCCTCCTCCAGCAACACCAAACATACAAGGAAAGGATTTGTTGCTGAAACATGGAGTGATACTGAAAAGTCTGAAGAATCATCCAGCACAAGTGATGATGAGGATGATGCCACTGAGAAAGGATTCTGCATGATTGCAATCAATGCATCACAGAGCAGCTCAGATTCAGAGCATGAATCTGAATATATGACTGATTAGGAATTAAGTGAAGATCAGGTACTTGACTCCTTTGATTTTTCTTCTGATGATTTCAAATTTAGATTTAAATCTATGTGCATAGACTTGCTGACTGCTGAGAAAACAATTGATTCTCTTAGAAGTCAGTTATCTGATTACAGCACATTAAGTGCAAATAATCTCAAGCTTTCTGATGAGTTAGAATGTTGTAGGGAGGAGATAGCTTCACTAAAGAGTGAGCTATCCAAGGCTAAACAGCTTGAGGAAACTCTCAATGGGAGGAGTCTCAAGTTAATAGACATCACAAGCACAGTGAATTCAAGAATGAATGGTTCACTAGGTTTGGGTGCCTCTTCAAGCCAACCTATAGTGCTAACAACTCCCATAAAGTTTACCAGTAACAAGGGTAAAGAAATTATGGTGGTAGCCAGAAAAAATTCTGATCTACCTAAGCCATTTCAAGTACAACAGAAAACGTCGAACAGAGCTCGACGATCTTCGACCAGAGCTCGACGCCATTCTAACAAGAATCTGCAACACCATACTGAAGCGTCGAACTCAGGTCGACACACGTCGAACTCAGGTCGACTGACTGTTGTCCCTGAAGGTAGGCTTGTTCGAACGTCAAATGGAGCTCGACGTCCTGAAACATCAGCGTCGAACTTAGATCGACGATCGTCGAACAGAGCTCAGAGTCTTGTTTTATTTACACAGGAGAAATCTAAATCAAATCATAAATATCCTACATCTCAGCCTAACCCTTATACTGAATGGGTGATTCCTCCTAGGAGATATCATCCTGAAGGCTATAAGAGTCAGCCTGAAATGTCTTCCATTTCTGATTTCATTGGTTATCAACCTCAACCCAAGGTGAACTGGGTGAAAAACAATTAAGCTGTTACATGTGCAGATGAAGAGCTATCCAGTGGTGAACCAGCATTGGTACCTGGATAGTGGTTGATCCAAACATATGACAGGGACCAAAAGCAATCTTACATCCTTCAAAGCAAAGCTTGGACCAAGAGTAATCTTTGGTGATTCCAACTTTGGACAAACCAAAGGATATGGTCAAGTCAAAATTGGATCAATCACCTTCAAGAAGGTAGCTTATGTGGAAGGACTAAAGCACAACTTAATCAGCATCAGTCAACTTTGTGATGCTGGTTATCAGGTTTGGTTCACTGATTTGGTTTGTAATATTGCTTTAGATAACAATATTATGTTGATTGGAAATAGACAAGATAATATATATTTAGTTGATTTCAATTCTTCTAAAGTAGATATATGCCTTTTCAATTCTCTTAGTAAGTCAAATGAGCTTTGGCATAAAAGATTAGGACATGTTAACCTTAGAACTATTGCTAGGCTGTCTAAACTCAACCTTGTTAGAGGACTACCTTCTGGTTCCTACAAGAAGGAAGGACTCTGCAAGGCTTGTCAATTAGGAAAGCAAACCAAAAACAGTTTCAAATCACTTAATAAGAGTGATTCACCTAGAATTTTGTATCTGTTGCACATGGATCTTTTTGGACCCACTACAGTACAAAGCCTAGGGGGAAATCTTATGCCTTAGTGATTGTAGATGACTTCTCAAGATTCACTTGGGTGTTTTTCCTGAGAAAGAAGTCTGATAACTTCAAAATTTTGACAGATTTTCTCAAGAGCATACAGATTGAGTTCAATACTCATATAGCCCTGATCAGAAGTGATCATGGGACTGAGTTTGATTCTCTTCTTATGCAAGAGTTCTGTCAGAATGAAGGGATCAGGCACACTTTCTCAGCTCCTAGAACTCCTCAACAAAATGGGGTAGTTGAAAGGAAAAATAGAACCTTAATTGAATCTGCCACAACATTATTGACAGATGCTCATCTTCCTCTAACCTTTTGGGCAGAGGCTGTGAACACCTCCAATTATGTTTTGAATAGAAGCCTGATACATAAACTAAAGGATAAGACTCCCTATGAATTGCTCAAAGGGAAGAAACCTAAAGTTAGCTTTTTCAAGATTTTTGGTTGCACTTGCTTCATTCATAATAATGACAAGAGATATTTAGCAAAATTTGAAGCTAAGGCTGATGAAGGAGTGTTTCTGGGATACTCTTTGAACAGCAAAGCTTATAGGGTTTATAACAAGTCATCCCATAAAATTGAAGAATCCATGCATATTACCTTTGATGAGTCTAATATGTCTTATAAGGAGAAGAATTCTTCTACCATAGACCATTTGCAGGAACAATCTCTAGCTGAAAATATAAATCAGTTAACCATCATGGATAATGGTTCTTTATCTTCCACTACACAACAAGAACCAAATGTTAGTAACAATGAAGATACTGATCAGATTTTGGAATGAAACAATGAAGAACTTGAAGAACCAGTTATTGTTCCACAAGAGGAAACAACAACACAGGTTGGTGAACAATCAACACCCATTGTTGATTTAGTAACAATAAGAGATCATCCAATCTCTCAAGTGATTGGAGAAATCTCAGAAGGTGTGCAAACCAGAAATTAGATAAATCAACATCTGATGCACACTTGTTTTCTCTCCCAAATAGAGCCTCAAACAATTCAAGATGTAGAGCAAGATCCAAACTGGATCATTGCAATGCAAGAGGAGCTAAACCAGTTTGAAAGAAACAAAGTATGGGAATTGGTTCCAAAACCAAGAAACCAGCAAATTGTTGGAACTAAATGGGTATTCAGGAACAAGTTAGATGATCAAGGGATCATTGTGAGAAACAAGGCAAGGCTTGTTGCTCAAGGCTATTGTCAAGAAGAAGGGATTGATTATGACCAAACCTTTGCACCAGTTGCAAGGTTGGATGCCATAAGAATTTTCCTTGCTTATGCTGCACACAAGAAATTCAAGGTATTCCAAATGGATGTTAAAAGTGCATTTCTCAACGGAGACATCAAGGAAGAAGTCTATGTCAAGCAACCTCCAGGTTTTATCTCTCCAACCTTTCCTGAACATGTTTTCAAATTACATAAGGCTTTATATGGTCTCAAGCAAGCTCCAAGAGCATGGTATGAGACCTTAGCCTCCTTTCTGCTTGAAAATGATTTTAAAAGGGGTAGAGTTGACCAAACTCTTTTTATTAGAACCCATAAGTCCCATATCCTACTAGTACAAATATATGTAGATGACATAATTTTTGGGTCTACTGATTCAAGCTTGTGCAAAAAGTTCTCACAACTAATGCACTCAAAGTTTGAAATGAGTAGCATGGGTGAGCTTTCCTTCTTCTTGGGATTGCAAATCAAACAACATGCTGATGGCATATTTATTTCTCAAACCAAGTATGCAAAAGAATTGGTTAAGAAATTTGGTATGTCAGATGCATCTTCTATGAAAACACCCATGCCTACTAATGCTGTTTTAGATGCTGATGAATCTGGTAAACCAGTTGATCAGACTAACTATAGAGCAATCATTGGCTCTCTTTTATATCTTACAGCTAGCAGACCAGATATTATGTTTGCTACATGTGTGTGTGCTAGGTTCCAAGTGAGCCCTAGAGAGTCACACCTCACATTAGTTAAGAGAATTCTTAGGTATGTAAAAAGCTGTCCAAATCTAGGTCTCTGGTATCCACATGACTCAGGATTTGATCTCACTGGATTCTCAGATGCTGACTATGCTGGATGTAGAGTAGACAGGAAAAGCACCAGTGGAACTTGTCAATTCCTTGGTGATAGACTTGTCTCCTGGTTTTGCAAAAAGCAAACATCTATGTCTACATCAACTGCTGAAGCTGAGTACATGGCTACAGGTAGTTGCTGCTCACAGATATTGTGGATCCAAAACCAGCTCCTAGACTATGGCTACAACTTAGAGAAGTCAAAAATTCTTTGTGATAATACTAGTGCAATTTGCATTGCTCAAAATCCAGTTCTCCATAGTAGGACAAAGCACATAGAGATCAGACATCACTTCTTAAGGGATAATGTAGAAAAGAATAAAATAGCAATAGAGTACATTTCTACTAATTTACAAAGGGGAGATATTTTCACCAAGCCCTTGGATGAAAAGAAGCACTTCTTCTTCCTTAATCAGTTGGGAATGATAGATGGAGATAGCATAAGTTAATCTACAAGATTTTGAAACCATAAAAATGACAAAGTCTAGGCAAATGTATCTCTTTCTTAAGTGTCTAGAGGTTCTGTCTGAACTCTGCTCGACCCTCGACGTTTTTCATTTGAAAACGTCGACTGGAGATCGACTGATCGTCGACCGCTAAAAAGCGTCGACCGTCGACCTCATCTTTGCGTCGACCAGAGATCGACCCTGTCTAGAGTCTGTTAAGTTTCTGTCTCGGTCGACGACGTTAATTGAAGTCGACCAGAGCTCGACGTTCAGCATCCCAAATAGCGTCGACCTTCGACCTTCAAAACGTCGAACGTCGATCTAAACTGAACACCACCGAGTCTCTTCGTTTCCCCTAGAGCTTCTTAGCGTCGATCTAAGCTCGACGTTATTTCTTTTTTTACGTCGAACCCTAGTATAAAATCATCTTCTCGGCGTCGATTTCATTTGTGCTTTCATATTTTCTGCAAGTATTTTCTCCCTCCAAAGATTTTACACTTGTTTTCGAGAGGTATTCTACAGGAAATGGCGATTCCAGCAATAATCTTGGCGGCAATGAAATTTGATTGCGGTTTCGACATTGATTTGGATTCCTTTGAAGGATCATCTCAGAATTTTCTGGAAATTCTGGAGCTGTTCAAGGAACAGAAATTGGAGAAGTTCATGACAACCAGAATGCCAATAGCAGAAACAGAAATCAAAGAATGGATTTATACAGCAGTCACTCAAGATGAAAGCACCATTACTGGTTCAATCTCAGGGACTCAGGTATCCTTAACCCCTGCTATATTTACTGAGGTGTTTGAATTGGAGAATGGCAATGACAGTATGGAGCTGTCCAATGAAGAATATGCTGCAATGTTAGACAGGATGGGTCATTCCTCTGAGAATACCTCCAAATTGTTGAAAGTAGACCTTGCCATAGAATTCAGACTTCTAGCTGATGTGGTAGGCAAGGTTATCTGTGCTAAGAGAACAGCACATGATGCCATTTCCAGGCATCAATTTTGCATCATGGCTGCTCTCCTGGACAAAAAGCACTTGAACTGGGGAGAAATTCTGTTTGATTTAGTGAAGAAGAAGGTCAACAAGACCTATGTCCATTTTAGAAGAGTGTTGGGTTTGCTGCTTCATCATATCTGCCCTCAGCTTCTGGTATCCTCTAAGCATATCAATGCCTCTAAGAGACTGACCTGTGCCCTCATTGGTAAGTGGGACAGGAAAATCACCAATCCCAGAGCTGCTGCAGCTATGAAAACTTCTACAGAAACAAGGACTGTTGTGGTCACTTCACCTCAGCCTTCTGACCTAGTAGAAGAAGCCATGCCATCCATCACCATTTCATCTTCCTTCAGCTTTCCAACCACCTTCACTCCATCCACATCTCAATTTTCATCCCCTATGCCAACAACATCATCAATTGCTACAATTGCTTCTTCCATTCCTCCATCCATTACCACATCTGAAAATTTTCATCCTCTTCACTTCTTCCCTTCAATGGATATTGAGATCAACAATCCAGATGATTCTTTCTTGGATGGTTCTCCTGATGACATATCTGAGACACCATCATTTTCTGACCTCATCATGTCATCCATCATTGAACCTACCATCCCCATTACATCTATGCCAACTTCATCATCTCCTGTTGCATCTGTTTCTCCTCCCTCTACCTCTGCTCAACATCCCCTTGAGCAAGTAGATTTGCTTCCCTTGGCTAACAAGCTCTATGAGCTCTTGGCTCCAAGGCTTTCTTCTCTATTGGATGCTTCCCTAGCTCCAATAATCCTCTCTTTGAACTCCATCTCATCTAAACTCTCTTCCCTTACTCCTCTTGTGGCTGGCCCTTCTTCTAGGGGCCTAGAGTCAGTTCTTACTGATTCTAGGCAGGGGGAGATTTCTGTAGAAGAAGAGCTGCCTCATTTTGATAGAGAAGAGCTGTTAGTTTCAGAAATTCAGCCTACAGATAGAGAGTTTGTTCAGCCTCCAGTTGAAGACCTTACAGTGGCAGTGCCAGCATGCTTTTTCCAAAGGTCTTTCAGCCCATACAGATTATTGCTTCCTGAAGATCTGTCCAGGGCTATTGTTCCCTTTTCTGCTGCTGCTGCTGTTATTTTTGATGAAATGATCCTTGATGATGATGCAGTGGTAGCTGATGCTCCTGCAAATGATTCTCTTGATCATAGTGCTGTTGCTGCTCCTGTTAGTTCTGTTGCTCAAGAGGCAGTGGTAGCTTCTGCTCCTGCTAATAAGATCTATCCAGCCAGTTCAGTTGAGGCTGTAATATCTGAAGTTATCAGTGACTTAGCTGCTCCTATGTCTGTTGCACCTGAAGCCATTTCTTTTCCTGCAGTGCTAGATACATCATCTACACTGACAGCTGCTTCTGCTCCTATTTCAGGAATTGCCTCCAAGAAGGATTTTTATGATCCTTATGATCATGTGCAAAGCAGCTCCTCTGATGAGTTTGCCACTAGCTCAGATGATTCATCTGCCACCATTGCTAAAAAGAGAAAAGCTAGAAGCAAAGCTCTAAAGAGAGTTCCAATGGAAAGGGCCACTGACCATGACACTCCCTATTACATTCTTCACAACTGTGAGATTACAGAGCCCTGGATGCAATTTTCCAAGAACCAACTCAAGGCTATGAAACAGAAGAAAAAGTATTTCAAAGGCCCCTCTAAATCTATTCTTCCTCCTCCTCCTCCACCTTCTCCAGGTGCAGGAGGCAGTGCTAACCCTGTCAGCAAACCTCCCACATTCTCCTTCCAAGGCAAGACATATCAATCCAGGAGGGGACAAAGAGGTAGCCAACCAAGAGGTTATCAACAAAGAGGATCTTCAAGAGGAAACCAATCAAGAGGTCAAGCTAGACACCAGCCATATCAAAGGGGAGGAAAGACTATTGCTTCAACCTCTGGTCCCTTTCCCTTCAAGCTCAATGATGGTGTAAGGCAAAAACCTCCTCCTTCAGATCAAAGCAACAAATATGAACCTCCTGTCCCTTATGATGATCCAGTCAACAATCCTACTGCTTGGAAAGCTAGAATGACTGAGCTTGCTGCTCTAGACCTGATTAAGAAGAATAAAGAAAGAGGACTGGACAAATCAAATATCAGTACTATGTCTGAGCAGAGAAGACAAGAATTGGACAAATACAACTCCAGTAAATTCTTTGAATTTGATAGGTACATGGAATTGCATCCTGCTGCTGTTCCTCCCAGTGGAAAAAGCATAACTTCCTTGGGTACTTCTGAGGATTACAGATCCAGGAAAGATATTGCCAATCCTCACAGAGAAATCAAGTTCAAGAAAAGCTTTGAAGAAGAACCAAAGAAGAAGTAATGTAAGATGGCTCTACCTCTCTACAACTGCCATAAACACTTCTGATATTTATATATCTGCTCCTGCTCCTTCTATGGCTTATGGTTTTGTCTGTGTTTTAATCTTCTGTATGCATTTTATTTCCTTATAAACTTGTGAATAGTAATCCTAATCCAAATAGGGGGAGATTGTTGGAACACCCTTTTTATATTTGGGTCAGGATAACTATGCTAAGGATTCATGACCTCATTGTATAGCATAGGTCATTGAGTGTGAGTTTAGAACTTAGGATATTTGAGAATTTAGTTCTGCTCAGCTCGACGGATAGTCGACCCCAGCTCGACGTGTCATCGTCCTCAGCTCGACGCATAGTCGACCGCTGCTCGACGCATAGTCGATCGCAGCTCGACTCAGCGTCGTCCTCAGTTCGACGCAACGTCGACTTCAGCTCGACGTTTTGGCGTGATTCTCTCTGCATCCTTAATCACTCTCTGATCGACGGATAGTCGTCCTCAGATCGACGATTTATGATGAGTTCGATGTTTTGAGTTCCCGTCTGTTGACATTTGAAATTCAAATTAAAGATCATCAAAGCAGTTATTGCAAGAGATCCCCTGGCCGTTTCAAGACTTAATTGGTCCATATCTCAAGGAATTTTCATTGGAAATCAATTAAGGCACTTCCCTCTAAGGCATGGACAGTTAAGGAATGCATTGAATGCCCTGCCAATAGCTATCTATCAGTTAGTAGTAATTCTATTACTCAGAGATTCTTAGAGAGAGACAGTAACACAGTTATTCAGATTTATTACAGAGAACATTCATCATCATCTCTCACTCACAGAATCTGCTGCAGAGAATTAAAAGAGAAGAACATCACTCAGAGAAATATCATCATCAACACTCTCTGATTCTCTTCTGCTCTGCAATCAACTCTTCTACAGACTGCCTTCTACCTTCAGACATCAAACACTCAGCCTCTGAGTTATCTATTGCTGAAGAAGGACAAGCAGTGAAGAGCCTGTCACCCTTGTGCAAAGCTTCTTCTACCTGAACTCATCTACATCTCAGGGGGAGCTTTGACAACATCAAAATCCACAAGCTTCTCTCTGATAGTTGACAGAGAAGCATACTCATCCTTTCTTTACCTTATTCCATCTGTACAGGGTTTTAACTCCCTTCAAAAGTTACCCTTTTGGTTAGCTGAGACCTTGTCAAAATCAGTGGTGGCAAGACACCTTATCAAAAAATCTGGTGGTGCCCAGGACACCTGATCAACCTTCCTGCAGTGGATTCCTATCAAAGGGTGATAGAAGAGTGGACTACCCAAATTTGGGGAACCACTATAATTTCCTTGTGTCTTCTGTGGTTTATGTTTACTTCTTGCTGTGTGTTGTGTGCTGTTTGCTTTATCATATATTTAACCATTGCACAACTCACTTTCTACACTAAGTAAATCAAAAGTTTTAAATACATCAATCTATTTGAACTTACTCTATTCACCCCCCCCCTCTAGAGGTAGATAGATCTTATCACCTAACTTTCACAACTGTTGAGAATGAGAAAGTTATTCCTCCTATTCAGATGCAACAAGAGGTAACACTAGAAGAATTATTTCCTGACTTACAAGGAGCAAGAACTGAGGGGGAGATGCCAATCATTGCCTCTAGTCCAAAAGAAACATTAGACATAGCTAGTTCATCTGATTCCTCTGAAGATGAAGAAGCCTCCAGGGCAAATAAAAGGAAACTTATTGAGCTCAGGAAGAGGAGCTCAAGCTATAATAAATCCTTGAAGATTGCCCCACAAACACCAGCTCCTGTAGTAGACTTCAGTTCACTTATGGTGCAACTGCAATTGAAATTAGTTGCGCAAAGCGTTGCTCTTAAAAAATATGTGGATGAGAACAATAAAGATCTGCAATTCCACTTGGCCCAGGATATCAAATCCATTAGGTTTGAAGTAAACTTGATCAAGAAGGAAATGACAGATTGCTTCCAAAAGGAAGGTAATGTTGTAGTCTACTTGGCCAATCAACAACAGGAGGTTAAGACTGTAATAGAGGACATTGCAGTAAAACAAGGTTATGTCCTAGAAAATAAACTCAGAATGAATAATAATCTAGTAGACTCTCATAATACTATTCTAAAATATCTCAAGAGTAAAGCAACTGCTATCACTGAACAAATGGTTACAGTAAAGTCTGAGTTTGACAAACAACTCAAAGAGGATTTAGCAGCTGTCCAAACCATTATCCAGGTATCTCAAAAGGCAATCTCTGATCAAATTTAGAAGTTTAAAGCCTACTATAAAGAAGGAACAAATTATCTAGCTGATCAGGTAAGATTTCAGAAGGATGATCTAAGAGACCATATAGAAAGAGAAGTCATAAAGGGGGAGAGAGTATTAGTCAAAGCAAGCTCAGATCATGCTAAATGGATATCCAATAGCATCAGAACAACTCTTGGTTATCCACCTATTTGTGATGATGACAACACTGCTGAATCGGGAATTCAACCTTCTTACATTGAAGGGGTTCAGCAGGAAGTAGCCCAAGTCATTTATCCCCCTTCTGATTTTGAAGAAATCCAGTAGGCTGTACACCAAATGTATAGCCCTCCACAGGAGGCACATAATGTTATTCTTGAAAAAGTGGAAATTTCTGCAGCTGCATTACAAAGAGAAAAAGAAGCACAAAGAGCAAGGGATGCCCAGAAAGAAGCTCAATTGTCTAGGAAAAGGTTCAAAGAACAGGCAGAATTAAAGCCTGATTTTGAATAATGGAGTCCAACTTCAAGGAATATTATTCTTACTGCTTGGCATGCTGTTAAAGAGAATATGCAAGATAAAGGAAAGTGGTATTCTGAACAGAAATGGAGCAAATATTAGGAGCTGCAAGATGACATATACAAGTTTAGAAGAGACCTTAGAGCAAAGAAGATACCTGCTAACTCTGTGGAGCCTATTAAGTATTTCCTAAAGCCTTTTCATTACCTTGAAATGCAAAAGATCAAGGCTGAAGAGCTCAAGAAGAAGGATCTGAATAGAAAGAAGCTGGCTGATGACACAAGAGCTAATGTAAAAGCTAGGATTCAGTCTTGCAAAGGAATTGTCATCAAGTAGCTTGATCAATCCTATTGATAGATTGACTAGGTTTAGAACAATGTAATCTTTTGTTCTAAAATCCTTATAATTCAAAACTGATTCTTGTTTACTGTATTTTATCATATTTTGTGATGATATTACATGCTATTTTTGCTTATGAGTTTCCCTGTCTGATTAATGATTTTATACATAATAATCTTTTTTTATTATAAGTGGTGTATATCATTAATTAAGGGTTATGACTTCTCCAAATAGGGGAAGATTATTTGATACATTGGAAACTGTGTACCTGATTTGGAAGAAGCCTCACTTAACTCAATGATAGACATCAATGTGTATTTGATGGGATGTTGAGTTTCAATGTGTAGGTTAAAGAAATGTGGAAAAATATTCTAAGTACAAGTGTCGACACTTGTGAAGGAAATTTGTCGACACCATAAGCCAGATTGTGTCGACACATAGAAATTCTGTCGGCAGCAATTGTGTCGACACACAGGACTTGTGTCGACACACACAAGAATTCTATCAACACCAACTATGTCGAGACTAGAAGCTATTGTATCGACACACAGGAGTTGTGTCGACACATTCTACAGAAGCTGTGTCGAGAAGATAAAGAAGGGCTGTGTCGACATTGTGTGAGCTTTGTCGACATCATCAAGAATTGTATCGACATATGGTCTATTTGTGTTGATATATATGAAGTATTGTCTCGATGCTTTCCAACTGAGATAGAGTATAATGAAGTATCAGGTGTCAAGACTTAAGACTTGACAGCTGTCATAACTAACAAAGCTGACGCATCTGTCAGAGCTGTCAGAAGGCGGTTATGAACCGGATCAACCAGTAACCTCAGATGGGATCTATATAAAGACATGTTCTATCGTAAAAAGAGTGAGATTAAAAAAAGAAAGAAGGACTTGACATTTTCTAACAGTTGAAATCTACAAGTCATTAACAGAAGGCAGATCCTGAACAAGTCTGCAAGAAGAATTCAGATCTTATTCTGAATAGAAGAAGGAAGCTGGATTGAGGATCATCTCCAACTTCATAAGAAGATCAACCTTATTTTGATACGATTCAAGAAGCTTTGAAGAAGCTAAGATAAGTTTGAATTTAAGAAGTTAGATCAATCAATATTTGATCAAGAAGCCTTCACCCCTTTCTCTCTCTACCTGGGTGAAGAATTTATCATCTTAATAATCAATTTTTCTATAAGATCTTTTATTGATCTGAGTGTAGGAGAGTTATCTCTCTGAGTTGTAAGCCTAAATTTATAAAGACTGAGGTAGGGTCGAGTGCATGAGGTAAGATCTTTTTGATCTGAGTTGTAGGCCTGGTGATAAGTGCTGAGTTAGGGCTGTTTGCCTGAGGTAGGATTCTTGGGAAGAATCTTAGTTATAGGACTTGAAGAAGTCTGAGCTATAGGAACCAGTTGGGTTCTGAGTTGTAAGATCTGAGGATCTGAGTTAGTGGAAGGAAGTTTGGCTGAATCCAGCTCTCAGCTGGATAGGTGAAGGGGGAGAGTGGACGTACCCACGAATTGGGGAACCACTATAAAACACTGTGTGCTGTGTTTTTCTGTGCTTGTTTTATCCTGTGCTGTGATATTTGTAGCTTAATTAGCTATGCTGTGATTAACCTTTTAATTGCCTAAGTTAAAATTGGATTTGAACCTATTCACCCCCCCTCTAGGTGTTTATGATCTTTAAACCAAATCTTTCAAGCACGCAGAGCGCTTGTAGGAGTTGTGCGCACTGGGTGTTTGTTAGTAGAGAGCGTGAATAACACTTGTTGGTAGAGAGCGCACAGGGCGCTTGTTAGAGGAGAGATAGTGGAGCGCTTGTAGGAGGTGAGCGCGCGGGGCGCTTGTCTGGAGTCCTTTTAACACCTCCCTCCGTCATGTAAAATATAATAGAAGGTCCGGCCGGGGCCCCACGCCATATTCCACAGAAAGTTAGTGGAGTTACTTATTGAAACCATTTCATTCATGCATTCTAATTCAGAGTGCATTCTAGCAGAAGCAATTACATTAGGTTTAGAACCCAAATGCCCGGAAGGTCGACTAAAAACATAGGAATGACATTTAATACACAACATGTTTTGTCCAAAAGGTCTTACAACAGTTTTCTTTATAAATGTATCTTCCATACATCGGCACACAGGCCGGTCACACAAGAAAACAAAATACATTTGCCTTTAGACCTTCGAGGACAAACCAATCACAGCATAAGGGACTTCAGCCCGCTACTTTACACTTGGGTCTCGAGCACCTTGATAATACGTTTTGTAGCCTAAACTATTATCGTATTTTATATTTTATTTTGTACAAATTATGTCTATTATTAGTTTATTTTTATCCTTTTTATGTAAATTTTATTGCCACTAACTTTTTCCTGTCTTTTTGCAGGTTTCTAGAAAAATTGCCAAAATGACCTGTCACGCCCCCCTGTCACGCCCTCCCTGGGCGTGACCTATGGCGTGTCACCCGATCCCAAGGACACCTGCTGGAGGGGACAGAAAACAGTCAAAAACCGCTGTCACGCCCCCCTGACACGCCCTCCCCGGGCGAGTCACCGGGCGTGACAAGGGCGTGTCGCCCTCTACCGCAAAGCTGCCGCCGCATTAAATGTCCTTCCACCTCAGCACGCAAATAGTACTATCACGCCCCATGTCACGCCCGTGACATGGGCGTGATACCCTCCTTTTTCAGTGACTGACGGATTTCCGACCAATGATTTGGACATGACATGCCTGTCACGCCCCCCTGTCACGGGCGTAACCTAGGGCGTGACCTAGGGCGTGACCACCGACGTACCGAAGCAATCATCCCTCCCGCCAGAATCCAGAGCCCGAGGTCAAATTCGTACTTGTCACGCCCCCTGACACGCCCCCCCTAGGGCGTGTTGGAGGGCGTGACCAACCCGAGAAAAAATTTATAAATAGAGCCCCCCCCCTCTCCATTTCAGCAAGCTTTGGTTGAGTGGGGGAGGTGCTGCCCCTTTGTTTCTTGATCCTTTTTCATACTTTCTCTCTCTCTCTCTCCCCCTCTCTTTGTACTTTTTGTTTAACCCTAGTTTAATCTTAGTTTGTTCTAGCTTTTATTGTAATTTTCTTCTTGCTTAGTGCTTAATGTAGGGCTAGAATAGGGTTTAATTTTCATGCACTTGTAATTTTATTTTCATTAGTGTAACTTGCCCTTTTTCATTAATAAAATTGTTCTTCCCTTAGCTTGTGTTCTTCTCATGTTTTTCTACTCATCTCCCCCCCTCCACTCCATTATGATTAACTAATCCTCCTTGTACTCGATCTTGAAGATCCGAGGTTAGAACGATTATGTTATGATGTTTTAATCAATCTTTTCTTTTTAGGTTAGGGCCTTGAATTACTCTTGATTAATCACGGGTTGGGGGTATATTTTCGATATATACTCTCCGCCTTTGCTTTCATTCTAGGCTAGCCGAGAGGCCGAAAGAATGAAGTGAGCATTCAAGAGTAAAGGGAGTTGTACGCACCCCTCGAGAGAGGCAGACGTCCAAATCTCCGGGATTGGAGTAAAATCCAATAGTGGGGTTCACCGCGTAAAGCAAGTTTTAGGCCTCCGATTTAGACGAGAGTCGGTCGGACCTTCCTAAACTCAGTTGGGCACGACTTCGAGAGAAGCGTGTTCAAGCTTTAGGAACCTCCACGGTCAAGGACCCTTATCCTATTAAGTTTAGATTTTTATCGCATTTTCTTAATCGTCTTTAGCCGAGGTGAATCTTGATCGGGTGCATTTCCATTTCATATTTTCTTCCTTTAATAGTAATCTCCTATCTTGTGCTCTTTAATTAACTGCAGTAGTTTCCTTTCTAGCATAGTTCTTTACTTAACAGCTTACTTAATTGCAGTGTTTCTCTTTCTAGTATAGCTTTACTTTCTCCCCTGCACTTAGATTTTCTAAAACCCTAGTTTTTCCGTCGATAAGATAATAGCGTTCGTGTGAGTAAGCTTAGCCAACGTTCCCGGATTTCAATACGACACTTGTGTCCCCTTGCTACAATTCGATAGGTATACTTGCCTCATCGGGTTGCTAGTTCGGTTGCGTTTATTTTCTTCGATCCCTAGCGCGCAACAAGTTTTTGGCGCCGTTGCCGGGGAACCAACTTCCGTTGATATTTTGAAAACACGAACCTATTAATTTTATCTCTTCTCTTTCTCATCCCCTTTCTTTAAAGTTTTAAAAATCAAAAAAAATTTATCACCGCTCTTAATAGTAACCAACTTCACAATTTTTCTACGCCACCTAATTCTCTCGAAAAGGGCAAAGGGCTTTAAGCGCCACTGTCTTGTCTAGTACCTTGCGAACCCTTCACGGGGTAGTCCTTGGGAAGTTCGGGAGTTAATCTATAAAAATCTATTTCAAAAAGAAAAAAAAATTTTAATTTAATTTTCTAAATCTAGTTTTTCTTTCTAGTTTATCCTTTTTCTCTTCCTCTTCTTCTTTTCCGTTCTTTTAGTGCATGACCCGCGGGAGTCCGTCGGTTATTTTGGACTTGGACCACGAAATTGAGCGTACTCTTCGGAGAAGATCGCGATTTCATGGTCCTACTATCCAAGTGCCGGTTGAGGACTCCGAGTCATTTAATACTTTAAGAATGGAAGAACCCAACGTAGATGAGGCCATGCAAAGGACTATGTCCTATTATGCACGACCGAACCTCGAGGGAACAGAATCAAGTATAGTCCGCCCTGCTATAGCAAATAATAACTTCGAACTAAAGCCTAGCATAATTCAAATGTTGCAGCAATATGTGCAATTTGACGGACTTCAAGATGAAGATCCGAACGCACATATAGCTAGCTTTCTTGAAATTTGTGACACCTTCAAGATAAATGGTGTCACAAATGATGCGATCAGGCTAAGACTCTTCCCCTTCTCTCTAAGAACTAAAGCTAAGCAATGGCTTAACACACTTCCGAAAAATAGCATAATCACTTGGAATGAATTAACTGAAAAATTTTTGGCGAAGTATTTTCCGCCAGCTAAAACTGCAAAACTTAGGAACGACATCTCTGCCTTCGGACAAATAGACTCTGAAACCCTTTACGAAACCTGGGAGAGATTTAAAGAATTATTAAGACGATTCCCACATCACGCGCTGCCTGTATGGTTACAAGTGCAGACGTTTTATAACGGGCTAAATCAAAGCACGAAGCAAATGATAGACGCAGCTTCTGGCGGTACTTTAAATCATAAGACCCCGGAAGCCGCTCTTGAGCTTTTTGAGGACATGGCCCTGAACACTTATCAGTGGAATGTGCCTAGGTCCCGCCCGAACAAGCCTGTAGGTATCTATGAAGTGGACAACGTCTCCCAGCTCGCTCTGCAAGTAGAAATCCTAAGCAAAAAGATAACGGAGATGACTGCTGCCTCCGCCCCTCAGGTATGGGAATCTGCAACCCCTACTCCAGAACATTTAGATTATGTTAATAATATGCCTAGAACTGCTTTTAATAATTTTTCTGCTGCGAATTTTCATCTGCCTGGTTTTAATTTTCCGAATAGTTATAACCCCGCTTTAAGAAATCACCCGAACTTTTCATGGAGTAATCCATCGAATGCGATGCGCCCACCCCCGCAAAATGATTTTTCTGCACCACCACCACCACCTCTTCAAAATTACCCAAAACCTCCAAGCTTGGAGGAATTACTTTCTAAATATATCACTACAAATGACGCCACCATAAGAACTTTAACGGGAAGCGTAAAAAGTTTAGAAAATCAGGTAGGACAGCTCGCGAAAATAATTTCTGAGCGACCCGCAGAGTCTCTTCCTTCCAATACCGAACCCAACCCGAGAGAGCAAGCGAAAGCTATAACTCTTCGGAGTGGGAAGCAAGTCTCCGGTATGGTAAGTGAAGAGCCCGAGGCAAGCTCTGCTCCTGCTTTTAAAAATCAAAGCTCCGCTCCCGCTTTTAAAAATCAAAGCTCCGCTCCCGCTTTTAAAAATCAAAGCTCCGCTCCGCTTCCACCCTCTGCTGAAGAAGTAATCACCCCCGCTTTAGAAAATAATCTCACTCTACCACCCATCTTCAAAAATAATTCAACTCCTCCATACCCCTCTGAACTTAATAGACAACGTCAAGATGATCAGTACTCCCGCTTCTTAGAAATCTTCAAACAAATCCACATTAATCTTCCCTTTCACGAGGCTATTTCGCAGATGCCGAAATACGCCAAATATCTTAAAGACCTCCTCACAAACAAGAAGAAGTTAGAGAATCTTTCGCATGTCACGCTAAATGCCGAGTGCTCCGCCATTTTAACAAACGGTTTGCCGAAGAAAATCAGTGACCCGGGTAGTTTCTCTATCCCGTGTGTCTTCGGTGATCTTTTTGTTAAACACGCGTTAGCCGACTTAGGCGCGAGTATAAACCTGATGCCCTTTTTGTTGTTCAAAAAGTTAGGGATTGGTAGCCTTAACCCCACGCGTATGAGTATCCAGCTAGCCGATAGATCCGTCAAGTACCCGTTAGGAATAGTGGAGGACGTTCTAGTGAAAGTCGACAAGTTCATCTTCCCAGTGGACTTTGTTATTCTGGACATCGAAGAAGACGTCAAGGTTCCCCTGATCCTTGGCCGACCCTTCCTTGCCACCTCCCGAGCCATCATTGACGTAAGCAATGGTAAGCTCTTTCTTCGAGTAGGCGACGACGAAGTCACATTTTCTATCACCCCTTCGATGAAGAACACCTTAGCGAACAATGACTCATGTTTTTTCGTAAACGCCGTGAGTGATGATTCTTCCTACTGCCTCTCCGAGTTTGAAAAAGAATTTTCTACTTTTTGCTCCTCTTCCCTTACAACTGAATCACTGCAAGGAAGTGATGAATCTTCTTACTGTCTTTCTGAGTTTGAAAAAGAATTTTCTGATTTTTGTTCTTCCTCTTGTCCTCCCACTGAATCTCTACAAGAAGCTGTCTTGGCTGCTAGCCCCACCCCTTATTACGTTCCTTATAAAAAAGTTTATGAAGATATTATTTTTGAAAAAGAAAGAATCTCAAAATCCTCTTATGAAGAACCCCCTACCCTAGAACTTAAAGAACTTCCCGAACACCTTAAGTATGCTTTCTTAGAAAAAGACTCCAAGTTACCAGTTATCGTTTCGGCCTACCTCACGGATACGCAGAACGATAAACTTCTTCTAGTTCTACGTAAGCATCGCCGGGCTATTGCTTGGCAAATTTCTGATATCAAGGGCATAAGCCCATCTTTCTGTAAACATAAAATTTTAATGGAAGATAATTCGCGTAACTCTATCCAACCTCAGCATCGTATAAACCCGAATATGAAAGAAGTAGTTAAGGGCGAGGTTATGAAACTATTAGACGCAGGAATTATCTACCCAATATCGGACAGTAAGTGGGTTAGCCCCGTTCAGGTAGTTCCAAAGAAGGGAGGGATAACCGTAGTTAGTAATGAGAATAATGAATTAATCCTGACACGGACGGTGACGGGTTGGCGTATGTGCATAGATTACCGTAAGTTAAATGACGCCACCCGCAAGGACCACTTTCCTTTACCGTTTATCGACCAGATTTTAGAACGTCTCTCCGGCCATAGCTTTTATTGTTTTCTCGATGGTCTCTCGGGGTACTTTCAAATACCCATCTCTCCCGAGGACCAGGAGAAAACTACGTTTACTTGTCCCTTCGGCACCTTCGCATACCGAAGAATGCCGTTTGGATTATGCAATGCGCCGGCTACATTCCAACGATGTATGCTCGCAATATTTGACAAGTACGTAGAAAGCATTATGGAGGTATTCATGGATGATTTCTCCGTGTTCGGCGATACCTTCGATAGATGTTTAGAAAACCTCGAAAAAGTCTTAGAACGATGCGAAGAAACTAACCTTGCCCTAAATTGGGAAAAATGCCATTTTATGGTGAGGGAAGGGTTAGTTTTGGGTCATAAAATTTCTGCTAAAGGTATTGAGGTAGACGTTGCCAAGATAGAAGTTATTGAGAAGTTGCCGCCGCCTACAAACATAAAAGCTATAAGAAGTTTCCTAGGCCACGCTGGTTTTTATCGTCGTTTTATGAAGGACTTCTCCAAGATCACAAAGCCCCTCACCCATCTCTTAGAAAAAGAAGCTCCATTCATTTTTGATGACTCTTGTATTTCTGCCTTTGAATTAATTAAAGAAAAGTTAATTAACGCGCCAATTATGATAGCTCCGGTGTGGGACCTTCCTTTCGAGATTATGTGCGATGCGAGTAGTTTTGCGGTGGGGGCCGTATTAGGTCAACGCATATCTAAGAACTTCCACCCCATCTATTACACTAGTAAAACCCTCACATCTGCACAAGAAAATTACACCACAACCGAGAAGGAGCTCTTAGCTGTAGTATTTGCGTTTGATAAATTTCGCCCTTACATTACTCTTTCAAAAATCATTGTTATTACGGACCACTCGGCCCTCAAGTACCTCCTTGCCAAAACGGATGCCAAGCCTCGCTTGATTTGCTGGGTCTTACTCCTCCAGGAGTTTGACTTAGAGATCCGTGATAAGCGAGGAGCCGAGAACTTGGCCGCCGACCATTTATCAAGATTAGATAACCCCTTTATAGAAAAATTAAATGAAAAATCTTTTAATGACTATTTTCCTGATGAGAAGCTGCTTTTAGTTAATACATCTACTTCTCCTTGGTTCGCGCACATCGCCAACTATCTAGTGCCCCGGGTGCTCCCAAAAGAGTTCTCCTCTCAGCAAAAGAAGAAATTCTTTTCTGAGCAGAAGAACTACTTCTGGGAAGACCCGCATCTTTTCAAAATTTGTGCGGATCAAGTGATAAGGAGATGTGTTTCTTTTGATGAAGGAATTGATATTCTAAAACATTTGCATGAAGGTCCGACAGGTGGGCACTATCAAGCTGCTCGCACCGCTCATAAGGTGCATTGCGCGGGTTTTTACTGGCCTAGCCTGTTTAAAGACGCGCAAGCCTTTGTGAGCAGGTGTGATAGTTGCCAACGGTCGGGCAATATTTCTAATAAAAATGAAATGCCGCAAAATTATTTCTTAGAGTGCGAAATTTTCGACCTCTGGGGAATTGATTTTGTTGGCCCCCTTCCTTCTAGCTTCGGAAACAAATATATTTTGGTTGCTGTTGATTATGTGCCACGATGGGTTGAGGCCCAAGCTCTTCCTACGAACGACTCCCGAGTTGTAGTCACGTTTTTAAAAAAATTATTTTCTAGATTCGGTACGCCACGCGCAATCGTTAGCGATAGGGGTTCCCATTTCTGTAACGCGCAATTTTCAAAAATCCTTACTAAATACGGCGTTACGCATAAACTGTCCACTGCCTACCACCCCCAAACTAACGGTCAAGTCGAAGTAGTTAATAGAGAAATAAAAAGAATATTAGAAAAGACTGTTTCAACTTCTAGAAAAGACTGGTCAACCAAACTTGACGATGCTCTATGGGCTTACCGAACAGCGTACAAAACCGCCCTCGGATGTACGCCGTATCGGCTGGTCTATAGAAAATCGTGTCATCTGCCCGTAGAGTTAGAACACCGCGCCTTTTGGGCCTTAAAATTTTTAAACTTCGATCCCCACTCAGTCGGTGACCTTCGAAAATTTCAACTAAATGAACTCGACGAGTGGCGCTCTTATGCTTATGAAAATAATAAACTTTATAAAGAGCGGACGAAGCGTTTACACGATAAACACTTAAGGCACCCTAAAAACTTTAAGCCGGGCGACCAAGTCCTTTTATATAATTCTCGTTTACGATTATTTCCGGGCAAATTAAAATCTCGCTGGTCTGGCCCGTTTTCTGTGTTAGAAGTATTTCCTTATGGAACTGTTTTAATTTCTCACCCTGATAAGGGTAATTTCAAAGTAAATGGTCAGCGTCTTAAACTGTATTTCTCGGGTGATGATGATGTCAGTCCAAACATTATTAAGTTTCTGCTTCACGAACTTTAATCTTGAACTTTTAATTTTTTGCTAAAAATGATTTTCTTTCGGGACAACAATATTTTTGGACAAAATTATTTTTTTGATGCGTCGAGCTCAACGACGCTTTAACCAAAGGGCGCTCTAGGGAGGCAACCCAAGTTATCTTTTTCTGTTTTCTTTATTTTACAATTTTTGCCTCGGACGGCTCCGACAAGCTGAAGCTTCTGCGATCGCCTGCTCCAACATTGCTGAATCCATCACAAAGTCCAAAGAAGACATTCAGGGAGCGGCATCACTCAGCTTTCGCAGCAAATAAATCCGGGGAAGTACCTGTATTTCAATTCTGTCTTTCAATTCTGTACTTTATTTTTCTCTCCTTCTCCAATCCCCTTCTTTAGCCATTGAGGACAATGTCTGTTTTAAGCTTGGGGGAGGATTTCCTCCTTCATTTTTGCGTAGTGTAAATATTTTTCTTTTTGTATATATTATAAATAGTTCCAAAAATAAATAAAAAAAATGAATATCTTAAAATTCCAAAAAAGAGAAAAAATTTCCAAAAATCCAAAAATTTTCCAAAAAAAATAAAATTTTTGTATATATTGTAAATAGTTCCAAAAATAAATAAATAAAAAATGAATATCTTAAAATTCCAAAAAAGAGAAAAAATTTCCAAAAATCCAAAAAAAAAAAGAAGAGAATATTTCTCAAAATTAAAAAAAAAAATTATGTGTTTTTGAGTAGTTTAGACATTTTGGTATTTCAATAGTACCCCTAGTTTTTGTTTTTGTTTTACTCAAAATCTCCTATAAACAACTTAGTTAATTATAATATTTCTAATCGTCCTTTTTAATTATGTTTCACAAGTAAAATGTTGGTCATGCTGTGTTTCTAATTCACGGTAGCATGTTAAGGTGAAATATTTTTCTAAAACTCGCATTTCTATTATGGTTTTTTGTTGTTTATTTCCTTTACTTTCTTAAAAATTCATCATCCACTATTTTCTTTTTCGTTTTTGAATAATTTTTGTAAAGTCAACTTTTGAATAACGTAGTAGATGTGAACGATCCAAGTCACCTATTATTTCTATTTTCAAGTTAATTTCATCAATCTTCTTTTATTATCTAGGACTCGCTTTTTGAAAATTTTTCAAACCTTTGTTTTAAATAAATTCAAAAGCGTGAAAATGATTTAGGCCATTTTTGTTTTCGTTTGAGCTTTCCTGCCAACCTAAAAAAACTTTTACCACTAGTTAGCCGTTTTTGAGCCTTTTTCCGATTTCATTTGATAGCTCCTCCCTTCATTTCAGTTTCACCAAAGCCAAAAATTCCAACCTATCGAATCACACTAGCCTTTTTGAGTTTCATAATTTAGTTTGACAATTTTGATAGGGTATTTTGTGATTTTTGTGGGAGAAAGGTTTTCGGAAAAAAAATTTATGTTCGAAAGTGATGTTTATTTTTGTTTGGCCAACTCAAAAAGGAAAATAAAAATATTTATGGCCTTTGTTTGAAAAAAAAAAGAAAAAAAAATGGAAAAGAAAAGAAGAAAAAGAAAGAAAAAAAAATGTGTATATATTTTTATGAAAGTTTTTGAAACTCTTTGCTTTGGTTTAGTGTGATTTTAAACCTTCACGTTTATCTTTGAATTCCACTCCTAATCATTTTCCTAAACCAAACGTTTCTATCCTATTTAAGTCCTTTTGATTCACGCTTTTTGATTTTTTATTTAACAACTAAGAAAAGAAAAACAGTAAATCAGTTTTAGTTTTAGATTTAAACCTAGATTTTTGATAATTAAATTGATATAATTACAATGCGTTGCTTGGATCTAGTAACAACTCAATGCGTGTTTTTCATTTTCGTTGCTTTACTTAAGTCCATTTAAAAAAATCTCATTAAAATTTTGGATGATTTGTTTTTATTAAGTAAAGTTTATAAAAGTTTTACCATACCTAAATAATTGTTTTAGAATTACATTTCACCTTTTCCCTACTTAGAATTTCGCATAATACTTGTGTAGGCATAATTAGAACTTTTTGATTAGTCCTTTTTATAAATTTCTAGTTTTTATATTTTTGCTTGGGGACAAGCAAAGTTTAAGCTTGGGGGAATTTGATAATACGTTTTGTAGCCTAAACTATTATCGTATTTTATATTTTATATTGTACAAATTATGTCTATTATTAGTTTATTTTTATCCTTTTTATGTAAATTTTATTGCCACTAACTTTTTCCTGTCTTTTTGCAGGTTTCCAGAAAAATTGCCAAAATGACCTGTTACGCCCCCCTATCACGCCCTCCCTGGGCGTGACCTATGGCGTGTCACCCGATCCCGAGGACACCTGCTGGAGGGGACAGAAAACAGTCAAAAACCGCTGTCACGCCCCCCTGACACGCCCTCCCCGGGCGTGTCATCGGGCGTGACAAGGGCGTGTCGCCCTCTGCCGCAAAGCTGCCGCCGCATTAAATGCCCTTCCACCTCAGCACGCAAATAGTACTGTCACGCCCCATGTCACGCCCGTGACATGGGCGTGACACCCTCCTTTTTCGGTGACTGACGGATTTCCGACCAATGATTTGGACATGACATGCCTGTCACGCCCCCCTGTCACGGGCGTGACCTAGGGCGTGACCACCGACGTACCGAAGCAATCATCCCTCCCGCCAGAATCCAGAGCCCGAGGTCAAATCCATACTTGTCACGCCCCCTGACACGCCCCCCCTAGGGCGTGTCGGAGGGCGTGACCAACCCGAGAAAAAATCTATAAATAGAGCCCCCCCCTCTCCATTTCAGCAAGCTTTGGTTGAGTGGGGGAGGTGCTGCCCCTTTGTTTCTTGATCCTTTTTCATGCTTTCTCTCTCTCTCTCCCCCTCTCTTTGTACTTTTTGTTTAACCCTAGTTTAATCTTAGTTTGTTCTAGCTTTTATTGTAATTTTCTTCTTGCTTAGTGCTTAATGTAGGGCTAGAATAGGGTTTAATTTTCATGCACTTGTAATTTTATTTTCATTAGTGTAACTTGCCCTTTTTCATTAATAAAATTGTTCTTCCCTTAGCTTGTGTTCTTCTCATGTTTTTCTACTCATCTCCCCCCCTCCATTCCATTATGATTAACTAATCCTCCTTGTACTCGATCTTGATGATCCGAGGTTAGAGCGATTATGTTATGATGTTTTAATCAATCTTTTCTTTTTAGGTTAGGGCCTTGAATTACTCTTGATTAATCACAGGTTGGGGGTATATTTTCGATATATACTCTCCGCCTTTGCTTTCATTCTGGGCTAGCCGAGAGGCCGAAAGAATGAAGTGAGCATTCAAGAGTAAAGGGAGTTGTACGCACCCCTCGAGAGAGATAGACGTCCAAATCTCCCGGATTGGAGTAAAATCCAATAGTGGGGTTTACCGCGTAAAGCGAGTTTTAGGCCTCCGATTTAGACGAGAGTCGGTCGGACCTTCCTAAACTCAGTTGGGCACGACTTCGAGAGAAGCGTGTTCAAGCTTTAGGAACCTCCACGGTCAAGGACCCTTATCCTATTAAGTTTAGATTTTTATCGCATTTTCTTAATCGTCTTTAGCCGAGGTGAATCTTGATCGGGTGCATTTCCATTTCATATTTTCTTCCTTTAGTAGTAATCTCCTATCTTGTGCTCTTTAATTAACTGCAGTAGTTTCCTTTCTAGCATAGTTCTTTACTTAACAGCTTACTTAATTGCAGTGTTTCTCTTTCTAGTATAGCTTTACTTTCTCCCCTGCACTTAGATTTTCTAAAACCCTAGTTTTTCCGTCGATAAGATAATAGCGTTCGTGTGAGTAAGCTTAGCCAACAGTTCCCGGATTTCAATACGACACTTGTGTCCCCTTGCTACAATTCGATAGGTATACTTGCCTCATCGGGTTGCTAGTTCGGTTGCGTTTATTTTCTTCGAACCCTAGCGCGCAACACACCTGCATAAGTACATCCCATCAAAAAGTGGCAAAACAAAGCAATGGTCAGCATTAGCTGACCAAATTATAACGACCCCACCCCTCACTTGGGGCGTCGGTTCTACTTCCCTTCAAATAGCAGTATATATATTTCTTTTGGCAACAAAATGTGTATTTAAACACCATTCACTACAGGCGTAGGCACAATCAGCCGCATTCCCCATGCACTCAAGACACATTATCGGTGTACCGCATAACTCACGGTCCCACCACCATCCAGAGTCCCATACTTGATGGTCCAAACTTGAGCATTCTAGTCTTTCCGGCTCGAAGTCTAAGACTCTCATTATGCCAATGACGAAAGTCATTTACTTTAGGCAATCTAGTCCGAACGACATAACGCAAGTACGTATTTGCTCTTTCCCATTGCTCAAATTGTCATGATAATGCCGACGACCAAAGCAATCAAGGCAGACGACAAGACGTGAGTCAGCCTCCCCTTTCTCGTTTGGCACTTATGACCTCATAGCTGGGTACTTCAGGCTCTCAGCTTCAAGTGCCACCCACCTTGCCCTAGTGAAAGTCCACCTAGTGCCAACTAGCTTCACCAATGGGGGGGGAATAGGTGTCTTGCAGCGAATTTGCGGAATTAAAATTGTACCTGCACAAGAAAACAAAACAACACAGCACAGACAGCACACAAGCAATTTATAGTGGTTCCCCAATTTGGGTACGTCCACATTCCCCCTTCGACCTATCTCCCAACCAGGGACGACTCGGTCACTTCACCAACAGGATTGAAGTCCAATCCTTGCACTAACGGAAGGAACCCTTCCACACGTAGAAGTCACCACTCCCACAACACAGGTTGCACTCAACCCTTACAACTAGAGACCAATCGGTCCTTTACAAAGAATTGAAAATAGCTTGTAAGAAATACAAACAACGTATGGAGACTAAGGTGTCCCTATTCGTTCGACGACGTGTTCTTGAAGTCAGCGAAGAGTCCACTACCCTAGATCTCACTTGGATTGAACCTTCCGGAAACCGGCGGCGGCTTGGAGCGGCGGCTAGGTTCACGGAATAAGCGGCGGCGACGGAGACCTGCTGCCGTGCAATCGAGATTCAAACTTCGTAGCAAAGGAAGCAAGGTCTTCCAACGGTCACACTAGGATTGGTCGTCTCGATCGATTCGGATGGGGAAGGTTTTTCCCGATCAACGAATCAAGAGACAAGGGATCTCTGGTTAGACGCGTGAGACGCTATGCTAGCCTAAGCTTCTGTCACCGGAGATCTGGAAGAACTTGAGATCAACAGCGGCGACGAACTGCTCGAGGGCGGAGACGGTCGGCGGAGCAAGATCGCGAACTAGGTCACTTCGGCGGCTGTTCTTTTTGAATTCGTGTATATGGTTGTTCTACTGTTCATACATACGGAGGTATATATATATTAGGTCAAGTATATGACCGTTGTGGGTGCCACCAGCGATAAGACCTAAGTCCAGTTCGAAATACCGCAGGTAACGTGGACCGGTCCAGAAAGAATCGGAAAATTGCCCAAGTCAAATTCGGCGAGAATCGTAGGTGATTCTCGACGAATCGGCGAGAATCACCAACGATTCTCGCCGAATCCTACTTAGCCGAATTCTGGATGCGCTGATATAGAAGCCGGGGAGAAACGTCGGGAATCACACTTGATTCTCGCCGAATCGTCGAGAATGCAAAGTCATTCTCGACGAATCGGCGAGAATCACTTAGTGATTCTCGACGATTCTGCCTTAGAGAAATTTCTGGCAGTGTCGAGACTGCCGGCTCCAACCGGCGAGAATCAGCTAGTGATTCTTGGCGACTCGGCGAGAATCATAAGTGATTCTCGCCGATTCGGCGAGAATCACATAGTGATTCTCGTTGATTTTTACTTAGGCGATTTCTCCTCTTTCTTTCTGTGAGCTAGTGTTTGGCCCAACCTTGCTCCTTGTCTGCTCTTGCTTTATCATAGCCCTGTACTTGAAATTAAGTACACCCCAATAGAGAGAGTACACGTAGGCCAACACACTGATCTGCTCAACGAGGGATTACGTCGCGCAGACCCGTGTATATTGACCCACTGCACCCTGACATTGGTGTGTACTTAGCGTGGAATAACTGCAAGCACAACTTAAAAGATTTCATCAAACACATTGTCTATTTACCTTAGCTTGTTCAGGGGCTTCTTCAAATCAGGTACATTATGGATACAATACCCAACAATCTCCCCCTATTTGAAGAAGCCTAAACCCTACAAGCTAAGGTGAATAGAGCATATAGGAATGAAAATCATAAACTTAAAATTGAGTTGAGAGAGATATTCATTACCAATTTCTTGAGAGCAAACTTGGAGCCACCTTAGCCTTAGCCGAGAGGGTCTCCCCCTTTTCGGCTTTTGCAAATCTGGGTCTGGTGCATTTGACACCATGCTCCCCCTCAGTTCTTGCACCTATGCTTTACACTTGAGTTCCTGGCAGATGCTCCCCCCTAGATGCACGAGCCAGGAGCTTCTGTAGTCTTCATTCTTCATAGTTGAGCATCCCCAATTCAGTTTTGAAGAGACTGAACTTGGCCTCATCTAAGGGCTTTGTGAAAATATCTGCAATCTGCTTGTCCGTGGGGACATAGCAGAGAGAGATGTCCTTGTTCACCACGTGCTCCCGAATGAAGTGGTAGCGCACTTCAATATGCTTCGTTCTGCTGTGCGATACCGGATTGTTGGCAATAGCAATTGCACTGGAGGAGTCGAAGTACATTGGTACTTCCTTGAACTGGAGGTCATAGTCTGCTAACTGATTTCTGATCCATAGGAGTTGTGCGCAACAGCTGCCAGCCGAGATGTACTCAGACTCTGCTGTGGAGGTTGCTATACAGTTCTGCTTCTTGCTATTCCATGAGATGAGTCTTCTTCCGAGGAATTGACACGTCCCTGAAGTGCTTTTCCTGTCATCCCTACTCCCTGCAAAATCATCATCTGAAAAACCTATTAGCTCGACATCATTGTTTCTCGGGTACCACAAGCCAAGATTAGGGGTACCTTTAAGGTATCTAAGAATTCGCTTTGCAGCGACATAATGAGATTTCTTAGTGTTCACCTGATATCTGGCACAAACACATGTGGAGAACATGATATTCGGTCTACTTGCAGTAAGATAGAGCAGGGATCCAATGATGCTTCTGTATTTGGTTTCATCAAAAGGTTTCCCTTTCTCATCCTTATCCAGAGACATGGTGGATCCCATTGGAGTCCTCATTGAGGTTGCATTCTCTATTCCGAATTTCTTGAGGAGTTCATTGGTGAACTTTGTCTGAGAAATGAAAATTCCTTCATCAGACTGTTTCACTTGAAGTCCCAAGAAATACTTTAGCTCTCCCATACTGCTCATTTCAAACTTTCCTTGCATAAGTTTAGAGAACTTTTTGCAAAGATTGTTGTCCGTTGAGCCGAATATAATGTCATCGACATAGATTTGCACCAGCAAGATCTTGCCTTTGACTTCCCTAAGAAACAATGTCTTATCAATTTTTCCTCTAGAGAACTTGTTCTCAAGAAGAAAACTAGACAAGGTCTCATACCAAGCTCGTGGAGCTTGCTTTAAACCATATAGAGCTTTATTAAGAAAATATACATGATTAGGATAAGTAGGATTGATAAAACCTGGGGGTTGAGCGACGTATACTTCCTCTTTCAGGTCTCCGTTCAAGAAGGCTGATTTCATGTCCATTTGATAGACAGTGAATCCTTTGTGCGAAGCATACGCCAGGAACAATCTGATGGCCTCGAGCCTTGCCACTGGTGCAAAGGTCTGGTCGAAGTCAATCCCCTCCTCCTGTCGGTAACCTTGAGCCACTAGCCTGGCCTTGTTCTTTATAATGACACCATGTTCATCCAGTTTGTTTCTGAAGATCCACTTGGTGCCAATCACATTCTGCTTTTGTGGTCTGGGAACCAGCGTCCAAACGTTGCATCATTCGAATTGATGCAATTCATCTTGCATGGCCAAAATCCATGCAGCATCTTTGTTCGCCTCGTCGAACTTGTTTGGCTCGACCTGTGACAGGAAGCTAAGATGCAAAATCTCGTTAATGGTACCTCTTCGAGTTCTGACCCCGTCACGAGGATCTCCGATGATCTGATCTCTATGATGATCCCTCACGTGTCTGAGCTCTAGAAGTCTGGCGTCAGGAGCTTCGACTACTTCTTGGGCATCTCCTTCTTCTAAAAGATTTGCTCCATTTTGATCTTCAACTTCTCCAATCGGCATTGATGTGGAGACCTTGACGTATTTTGGAGTTGCATCTTTCTCGGGCTCATCCAGTTGTAACTTTTCGAGTCTGGTACCTGCATCTTCAGGAAGACAACTAGAAGTCTTGCAATTAAGCAAACTTCCTTCATCAAATACAACATTTATTGATTCCTCTACCACTAGGGTTTTCTTGTTGAAAACTCTATAAGCCCGGCTATGGCTACTATAGCCCATGAATATGCCTTCGAAGCATTTTTCACCAAACTTATTACGCGGGTACTTCCCATTATTCAGTACATAACATCTGCAACCAAAGATCCTCAAATAGGACATGGTTGGTTTCCTGCCTTTCAGTAGTTCGTAGGGCGTCTTACGATGACTTTTGTTGATCAACGCCCGGTTTTGAACATGACAAGCTGTATTGACAGCCTCATCCCAGAAGTATTCTGGGAGTGAAGCGTCATTCAGCATTGTCGTGCAGGATTCTATGAGTGTCCTATTTCTCCTCTCCGCAACTCCATTTTGTTGAGGAGTGCACGGGGAGGAAAACTCATGAGAGATACCAAGTTCTTCACAGAACTCTGTCATAGCTCCAGACTCGAACTCTGTTCCATGGTCACTTCTGATTTTGACCACCGAGCAGTTAAGTTCGTTCTGAATCTGCTTGACAAAGCTGGTGAAGACGTCAAACGTATCAGACTTGCATTTTAAAAAGAACACCCAAGTAAACCGAGAGTGATCATCTACAATCACTAGCGTATAAGACTTCCCTCCCAAGCTGTGAACTTGTATTGGACCAAACAGGTCCATATGCAGAAGATAAAGACATCTAGAGGAGTCTTTGTCTGGGATTCCCTTAAAGGTAGCCCGAGTCTGTTTGCCCATCTGGCATGCAGGACAGGGACTATCTTTGATGCACCTAATAATGGGAGCATCCCTTACTAAATCTTTGGAAAACATCATATTAATTGTCTTGTAATTAATATGTGCCAATCTCTTGTGCCATTGTTCACAAAGAGATGCACTACCTTTTGCTACTAGGCATACGGGGGTGGAAGAATCTAGACTGAGAAAATCTAAACAGAAAATATTTCTGCTCCTAATGCCGGTTAATACTGTCTCCAAAGAGGCACATGATATTATCAGGCATTAATCCTTGCAGAACTTAACGTCATACCCTTTATCACATAACTAGCTTACGCTGATCAGGTTATGATTTAACCCTTCAACATAAGCTACGTCAGAGATAGAGAGAATACCGTTGGAAATCATACCGTAACCTCTGGTGACTCCCCGATCAAATCCCCCAAAGATGACTTTGGGTCCATTCTCGACTGGAGAGTACTCCCGCAGCAGGCTTCTTGTCCCAGTCATATGACGGGAGCATCCACTATCCAAATACCAAATGGGAGTTTTGTTGGCCTTTCGACATTCCTGCAAAACAGAATTAATTTGCCTTAGGAACCCAATCGAACTTGAGTCCTAGATTCCTTGTTAGCATACTCCCCCGCGATTGGTTAGCCCTACGAGTTGTCGGCCTCGCATTGCTAACATAAGGAGTCTCGTTATACCTTGGAATAAACCAACAATCCACGGCAAAGTGACCAACTTTGCCACAACACCAACAGTCAAATCTGTTGTACCTCTTCCTAGGCTCCTGCTTCACCCTGGGAATGGTGGGCACAGTTGGGGCCTTGGATCTGGGGGTGGAGGCATCATGGTGATTGCAGTCACATGATTTCTTCACCTTCTGTTCCTTCAGTATAACAGGCTTGGCTTTTGGTGTCTGCTTTCTATTATGGCCGCTAGAGAATTGACCATAATTTCCCAAGTGGATTTCCTCATAAGGTGCCTTGAAGACACTCTCACCGAAGTTGCGAGGAAAAGTCCAACCATCATATCGGCTCTTCGGCTTTGCAACCGAGGGCCGAAAATGATGACCAAAGGTTGACTCAAAGTCATGTTGGTTGCAGGGAAAGCTAGGCTTTCTGAACTCAACAGGACTGAGTGGGGCCTTTCCCTTTTCAGCAGTAGAGGCCTTCTTGGCGACCTTATTCTTTCTCTGGTTCTTGTTTCTCCTGGATGAGGAACCAGATACCCCTACATGCCCCAAGCCAGCTCCTTTGGCCTGAGCAGAGAAGGTATCAACTAATGGAAGAACAGTTTTTGGCATAGAGAAGCTCTTGACGATCTTCCTTTCTACCGCAAGTAGTTCTTCCAACTTGTCGACTTCCTCCTGCTTAAGATCAAGGAGCTTAAGAGACTCTGAATGCTTTGAAGTCAGGTCTAAGTGCTCCTGTAGGAGGGAGATCAAACTGGTGATCTCTTCCCTCAGGGATACACTCTCACCTTTAAGGAATTTAACTTCCTTTTTCTCAGCCTTCAGTCTCTTTCGACATTCCACGAAAGTATTAAGCAGAAGCTCATACTTATCGAGGAGCTCAGCTTCACGGGCCGAAGGGCTATCCTCAGGGTCATCATCCTGAGACTCAGGATCAGAGTCAGAGTCGGAGAGAGGGGTGTGAGCTTTTACCTTCCCAGTAAATGGGGGGCAATCTCCTTCCGAGTCACAGCGACCCATTAGCCCAAAGTAGGCTTCCTCGTCATCGCTGGTGTCTGATGTGTCAGATTCACTCAGCGTCTTTGGCTTCTTCGCGATGTAACTCCTCTCCTTCTTCTTGTCTTTTGAGGACCTGTGCTCCTCTCCCTTTCCCTTTTCCCTCTTGCCTTGATGGCAGTCGGCCACGACGTGTCCTAGCTTGTTTAAACCAAAGCAAATAATGTCAGATGAGCAGTGTTTGTTCGGTTTGGAAACATACCTGTCAGAAGAATAGTTCTTCTTCTGATCCCTTGAAGAGGAGCCGTTTCTCTTTCTCTGATTCCTCAGCTTGAGGAACTTCTTGAATTCCCGTGTGATAAGGAATAAGTCTTCCTCAGATAATTCTGAGCCGGAGGAGCTTAGCTCAGAGGCTTCCTCTTCATCCTTCTTCCACGCACGGGAAGAAGCAACACCCTTGCCCTTTCTGGAATGAATGGCTTTTAGGGCCGCGGTCTTTTCTTTGGCTGCGGCTTTCTCTGCTTCCTCTTCGGCCTTCCTTGTGTTCAATTGAAGCTCATAGGACATGAGCTTCCCGAACAGAATCTGAGGGTTGGTTTCCGCAAGTCTGCCAAACTCTCGGATGGCGCAGATCTTCGTGTCCCATTCCTTAGTAAGGGACCTAAGGAACTTATCATTGAGCTCACCGTCAGTGAACACTCTTCCATATCCCTTGAGTGCATTGACGATCTTGAGGAAGTTTTCGAAGGTAACTCCGATCTCCTTCTTGGGCCCTTGCCTGAAGGCCTCATATTTCTGGTTGAGGAGGGATCTCCGATCGTCCCTCACTTCATCCGTGCCCTCCATTAATACAATCAGGCAGCTCCAGAGATCCTTAGCTGTCCTGCAGTTGCAGAAGTTCTGCATCATAGAGTCGTCAACTACGCTTACCAGGATGTTCTGAGCTTTCTTGTCAAGTCCGAACAGCACCATTTCGTCCTTGTCCATTTCCGAAAGTTTCTTGGGCACTTTCTTGGTAGGATCAATGGTGGAGGCCTTAGTGGGAATGTACGGTCCCTCCTCCACTATCATGAAGAGCCGGAGGTCGACTGCTTCCATGTAGAATCTAATTCTTTCCTTCCAGATAGGAAAGTTCAGTCTGGTGCACACTAGGATTTTGCCGGAGTGCTTGAGTTCGTCCATGGAAGATATCGGTCTTCTTCTTGACACTGGTGGCAGGATTCTACTCAAGGTGTGAACCTTTTTGATGAGCAACCTCCCTCTGATACCACTTGAAAGCCCACCTAGTGCCATCTAGCTTCACCTATGGGGGGGGAATAGGTGTCTTGCAGCGAATTTGCGGAATTAAAATTGTACCTGCACAAGAAAACAAAACAACACAGCACAGACAGGACACAAGCAATTTATAGTGGTTCCCCGATTTGGGTACGTCCACTTTCCCCCTTCGACCTATCTCCCAACCAGGGATGACTCGGTCACTTCACCAACAGGATTGAAATCCAATCCTTGCACTAACGGAAGGAACCCTTTCACACGTAGGAGTCACCACTCCCACAACACGGGTTGCACTCAACCCTTACAACTAGAGACCAATCGGTCCTTTACAAAGAATTGAAAATAGCTTGTAAGAAATACAAACAACGTATGGAGACTAAGGTGTCCCTCTTTGTTCGACGACGTGTTCTTGAAGTCAATGAAGAGTCCACTACCCTAGATCTCACTTGGATTGAACCTTCCCGAAACCGGCGGTGGCTTGGAGCGGCGGCTAGGTTCACGGAATAAGCGGCGGCGACGGAGAGCTGCTGACGTGCAATCGAGATTCAAACTTCGTAGCAAAGGAAGCAAGGTCTTCCAACGGTCACACTAGGATTGGTCGTCTCGATCGATTCGGAAGGGGAAGGTTTTTCCCGATCAACCAATCAAGAGACAAGGGATCTCTGGTTAGACGCGTGAGACGCTATGCTAGCCTAAGCTTCTGTCGCCGGAGATCTGGAAGAACTTGAGATCAACAGCGGCGACGAACTGCTCGAGGGCGGAGACGGTCGGCGGAGCAAGATCGCAAACTAGGTCATGTCGGCGGCTGTTCTTTTTGAATTCGCGTATCTGGTTGTTTTACTGTTCATACATACGGAGGTATATATATATTAGGTCAAGTATATGACCATTGTGGGTCCCACCAGCGATAAGAACTAAGTCCGGTTCGAAATACCGCAGGTAACGTGGACCGGTCCAGAAAGAATCGGAAAATTGCCCAAGTCAAATTCGGCGAGAATCGTAGGTGATTCTCGACGAATCGGCTAGAATCACCAACGATTCTCGCCGAATCCTACTTAGCTGAATTCTGGCTGCGCTGATATAGAAGCCGGGGAGAAACGTCGGGAATCACACTTGATTCTCGCCGAATCGTCGAGTGCAAAGTCATTCTCGACGAATCGGCGAGAATCACTTAGTGATTCTCGATGATTCTACCTTAGAGAAATTTCTGGCGGTGTCAAGACTGCCGGCTCCAACCGGCGAGAATCAACTAGTGATTCTTGGCGACTCGGCGAGAATCATAAGTGATTCTCGCCGATTCAGGGAGAATCACATAGTGATTCTCGTCGATTTTTACTCAGGCAATTTCTCCTCTTTCTTTCCGTGAGCTGGTATTTGGCCCAACCTTGCTCCTTGTCTGCTCTTGCTTTATCATAGCCCTGTACTTGAAATTAAGTACACCCCAATAGAGAGCGTACACGTAGGCCAACACACTGATCTGCTCAACGAGGGATTACGTCGCACAGACCCATGTATATTGACTCACTGCACCCTGACATTGGTGTGTACTTAGCGTGGAATAACTGCAAGCACAACTTAAAAGATTTCATCAAACACATTGTTTATTTACCTTAGCTTGTTCAGGGGCTTCTTCAAATCAGGTACATTGTGGATACAATACCCAACACCTAGTACCAGGGCTCGCAATCATCACAGTACATACTGGCTTTCACAGCCACAACAGCTGTGATCTCCAGGCTCAACAGCTTCACATACTACCCACCTTGTCTCGTGGATACAGGCTTTGTAACAAGAATAAATCTGACTCTCACGACCACCTTAGCTGTGATTTTCAGGCTCTCAGCTCAATTATTTGACCCCCAAGTATCCAAGAGACATGCCCCTCAATCATTGCTCACTGGGTGCTACCACCGGCGGTAGGGGACATTATCGTTTCTTCCCCCACTTCTGGTGTATTCCTAAAGGCAACCTCCAGTACTATCACCGCAGCTGACATATTATATGCCGCCACGAAGATCTACATGAGGGAAGGCTCTAGATCGCCCTTCAACACACTCTTGTTCTTCCACACCTATACAAGCATCTATCGCCCTTACTACGTAATCGTTTCACGCACAAGCATAAACACAATCGAAGAATGGTCGACTCTAAAACAGCGGTGTAAAATGAGTCGACTCGTTCCCAAAATTAACGCAAAGGTTGTCAATCCTATTGAGAGAAAAATCAAGGCTATATGCCAAGATGCGCTAAAGAAAAATTGACCTACCCGGACCGAAAATAAGAAAAAAGAACAATAACGATTTCTACTCAACGATTTGAAAGCGATTAAAGTTTTAAAGCCGCGGAGAACATGATGGTTCACCTTCCACAAATCTAGAGAAGAAGCACAAGAGAGGGGAAGAGTTTACCCAACCCGTTGGTGGAAACACACTTGATAACTTGTGGGTGAATCACTCTCTCTACGATTCCCACCGGCGTCGCACCGAATGGATCCACCGGCGTTGCATCGAGTGGGGTTGTCGTACTTCTTCCTTAGCGTCACACCAAGAGACCATGTCAGAAGCTCCACGAGGGGGGGGGGGCAAGATGGAGAAGAGAGGGGGCAAGAGGGGGGGGGGGACGACGGCTAGTCATAAGCCTTGGCCGAACTCCTCCATTGGGGGCTACTTTAGGGTTCAATCTTCATCATCTCATTCTCTTAATAAGGCTCCTATATATAGGAATTACAAAATAGATCCAACCATCCAAGATTGAGATGAAACCTCATCAATCCGGATGGCTAGTAGCACATAAAAAATAAAATTCAGAAAATTAAAAATTACAAGCTTTAAATAAACTAAAGCATTTTAAGGAAATATGAAATGTTCTTCAAATAAGCCTTTTAAGTGGGCTTCGCGTGCCGCGGATGAAGATTGTAATGTTGCCTTCCGTTAGCGGCCAAAGATTCATCATGTCGCCTGAAATCTTTTCGTTGGAGCATCTCGTCATCCGCATAATCTTCAAATGGTGGTGGAGAGGCTGCGACATCAATCCTCCCCCGCTCAAAGTCACGTATCACCGATGCGTGGTCCAGGAGATAGCGGCGGAGAAGAGCGGCATCCAATTGTTGTAGCTTTATCTCGAGAAAACATGAGTCGTCGGAAGGAGGGCGTTCACGCCAATGGATGAGAAAGCGGCGGGTAGTACCATCAGTAGTAGTGAGCAGCTACGCATCAAGTATCTTGTTTGGTATAAGAAAGGTTTTGGGAAACCTTGGAAACATTTCAGCAGTGGGAATTAAAGAAGGCAACTTACCATCCGATGCTAAACCTGTGGAGACCAGAGGAGAGAGATCATCCGTACTACCACTCCCCAAACCCAAATAATTTTTAGTGGAAGGAGAAGATGACAAAGAAGTCAACTCTTGTGGAGGCGAAACAAACATTGTAAAATCCGAGATATTAAAAATGGGTGAAACACCCCAATCAGCCGGCAAATCTAAGACAAAAGAATTATCACCGAGTTTCTTTATAATCCGGAAGGGGCCGGCACGCTTTGGAGCTAACTTTCTAACGGTGCCAGTTGGCAGTTGATTGGGAACTAAGCGGACTAAGACTTGATCGCCGACTTTTAAGTGTGACACTCTTCTATATTGATTAGCGTGTGCTTGATAGGATTCGTATTGGGAGGTCAAGGTTGCTTGGATATGTGCGTGCAAGTCATGAATGTGTTGGGCAAAAGATTGTGCAAATTGACTTGCCTTATAGGATGGAGGTAATGGAACCAAGTCAAGAGGCACAAGAGCCTTATACCCATGAACAATCTTGTTTGGGGACATACCCGTGGACCTATTCTTAGAGTTATTATAAGCCAATTGTGCATGGCGGAGAAGTAGTTCCCAAGTGCCCTTGTGATCACTCACAAGACACCTTAGAAGATTCCCCAAACTTTGATTGACCACTTCTGTCTGCCCGTCAATTTGTGGATGATATGCAGCAAAGAATAATAATTTGGTTCCTATTAAAATCCATAAAGTTTTCCAAAAATGTGCTAGTGAATTTCATGTCCCTATCTGAGACAATCGTCTTCGGCACTCCGCGATGATTAACGACCCCGTTAAAATATAATTTAGCTACATGAGATGCGTTGTTGGTCCTACCACAAGGGAGAAAGTATGTCATTTTTGAAAATCTATCCATAACTACAAAAATAGAGTCATGTCGATGAAGAGTGGTGGGGAGGCCTAATATGAAATCCATGCTCACGTCTTCCCATGGTACGAAAGGAATAGGTAGATGGGTGTATAACCCAACATTGGTTTTAGTGCCCTTAGATACTTGACATGTACGGCAACTACTCACTATCCATCCAACCATCGCCTTAAATTTAGGCCAGTAAAATTTATCCTCCACGAGTGTAATGGTCTTATCCCTCTAAAGTGTCCACTCAGACCTCCGCTATATAATTCCCAGACAATGTGGTGTCGTAAGGAGGATCGCAGAATACACAACTTTCCGTGCCTAAAAAGATAACCGTCCTTAAGAACAAAAGCGAATACGGTTGTTGGAGAGCTATCCTGGGCGGATAAATACACCTCGTGGAAATCCGGGAAAGTGGCGTATTCTTCCTTAACCTGTTCGAATCCTATAACATTGACTTGCATGGTAGACAGCAGAAGGGTAAGGCAGCTAAGTGTATCGGCAACTCGGTTCTCAGACCCCTTAAGGTGCTTAAGAGTAAACATATACCTTTGCAAGAAAGCTACCCACTTAGCGTGACGCTGGCTTATTTTATGCTGACCGTTTATGAAATGCAAAGCGTCATGATCGGAGAGGATCACAAACTCCTTGGAGAGTAGATAGTGCCTCTAATGATTCAAACATCGAATAACAGCATAAAACTCTCTATCGTAGTTCGAATAATTCAATTTAGCGCCCGCTAGTTTCTCTCTGAAATAACTGACCGGGTGACCTTCTTGACTTAAAACACCTCCAATTGCCGCCCCCGATGCATCACAGGTAAGCTCAAAGACCTTGGTGAAGTCAGGTAGACGTAACACTAGTGCCTCAGTCAGGAACTTCTTAATACGTTGGAAGGCAAAGATGGCGGACTTCGCCCAGGTGAGCTCACCCTTCTTCATGCAGTCACTAATAGGTGCCATAATACTACTAAAGTCTCATATGAAGCATCGATACAAAGTAGCCAAACCATGGAAACTACGCACCTCTCGTAGGCTAGTCGGTTTGGGCTAGTCCTTAATCACTTGAACCTTTCCAAGATCAACTCGAATATCCTCAGACCCGACTATATAACCTTAAAAAGTCTACCTCTGGAACAGAGAATATGCACTTCTTAAGATTAAGGAATAAAGTTTCCTTCCTCAAGGTGGACAGAGTCACTCTAAAGTGGGAGATGTGGCTTGGCAGTGGAGGTGTTATAGACTAAGATGTCATCAAAATAGACTACCACAAACATCCCCAAGTATGGTCGAAAGACGTGTGTCATCATCCGGGAGAAGGTACTGAGGGCATTGGATAACCCAAAGGGCATCACGAGCCACTCATATAACCCATCCTTAGATTTAAACACAGTCTTCCACTCATCTCCTTTACGGATCCTAATCTAGTGATAACCGCTCCTAAGATCTAACTTAGAAAATATAGTGGCGCTAGATAAAACATCCAAGAGGTCATCTAAACGTGGGATTGGTATCCTATACTTGACGGTAATCTTGTTTATAGCCTGACTATCAACACACATTCTCCATGAACCATCCTTCTTGGGGGCAAGCAGAGCTAGTACAGCATATGGACTCATACTAGTCCTAATAAACCCCTTCTTCAACAAGTCCTCTATCTGAACCTGCAATTCCTTATGGGCAGTGGGATGGAGTCGATAATGGGGCTGGTTGGGCAAGGAAGACATCGGGATGAGATCTATCGCATGTTAAATATCTCTAAGTGGGGGTAATGTCGAGGGCAACTCATCAAGGTATATATCCCTATACTCTTCTAACAATACCTGTAGCTCACTAGTGAGATCATCCAATACTCGGGAATCCATCTTCGCACTCAGAAGGATGCGAGCATACATAAGGCTGTCAAGAAACGGGTCCTTAATAAAATCCTTTCTCCCGACTAGGCTCAAAGTCGTTCTCTCAACTAGGATCGTGGTGTCCTTACTCGGTCCTACAGGTTCCTTCGGGATGGTCGGACTCAATGTAATGGTCTTGTCATTGAACTTGAATTCATACGTGTTGGCCCTGCCAAAATGCATCACATCACGGTCATAAATCCAAGGGTGGCCTAACAACACGTGATAAGCATCCGTAGGAAGGACATCACACCACACCTCATCAGTATAGGATTTGAATGAGAGGGGGACTAGGCATCGCTTTGTGACCGGGACGGTAACCTTATTGTTCCAAGCTACTTGATATGGGGTTGGGTGGGGCTCCGTGGTCAGGGTCATACGCGTAATGGCATTCTCAGATATGACATTCACGCAACTATCGCTATCAATGATCAACTTGTAGAACTTCTCTCCACTCTTAAAAATCAGAGAAAATATACTCGTCCTCTTCCAATCATCTAACGGATAAGGAGTGGTCAATATTCAATGCATCATCATGAGGGGGTGATTGTCCTCTAAGTCACTCGGGACACCATATGGGTCATCCTCTTCAGCAGCTTCATAAACTAGATCATCGGGAGTCGAGTCTAATAGGGCGATGGCCTTTGTTTTTGTTGGGCATTCATAGGCATAGAGGCCCTGAATACCACTGGCGTAACACATAGTATTGGCCTTACTCACCTTCACTATGGGGATACGCTCACTGGTGGGGTTCCTAGCATTCCTAACTGTGATAACTACTGCTTTAGACTCGTTGGACTGAAGTTTCCCCTTATCCTGATATATGGAAGAGGATACTCCTACTGTGGACTTACCCTTCGCTTGGGAATTACGGGCGTGAGCCTTAGAGGCTAGATGTTTTTCAATGTCATGGGCGGTATTGAAAGTCATGTTCAGATCCGTATGTCCATAGCGTAGGAGTTTCCTTTGGATGTTTGGAGATAGTCCCTTACGAAATCTAGATAAGGTAACCTTGGAAACTTCTCTATGGTCACAACGCACCTTACAATCCATCAATTCGCCCATGTACTCGGCTATAGATTTTGAGCCTTGCTGAAGAGTGGCTAGCTCATCGAAAATCTGTGTATGGTGGTACGCAGGGACGTACTGATCAGACAACAAGTTCTTCATAACGGGCCATCCAACTAGTGGGACTCCGTTCCCAGTCCCTAGTCTACGCTCCTCGTTTAACCAATATGTCTTGGCATTCCCAGTTAACTTCATCCTGGCAACTTGGACCTTCTGGAGGTCCGTGAGGGTGTGCCATTCGAAGTAACATTCCATGTCTACCACCCAGGTGAGAATGATCTTGGGGTATCCCATGCCGTCATAGGTAGGGGCATCGATCTTAATGGACCTAGTAATATTGAAGTCTCGCCCTTGGTGACGGTCCTGATGAGGCACTCGGGGAGAATTCCCACCAGAGTCCGAATCGCTTACCGGTTGGTGCCGGTTAGGCTGTCCCACGTTAACGGGTGGAGGCGGTCGCCCTTTGTTCGCTAGAAGTTGGGCTAATATGGTCCTAAGTTTCGTCATCTAAGTTCGTAGTCCCTCAATAGCCTCGGTATTCACATTTCCGTGCACATTCGCAACCATCCTAGACGAAGACGGTTTAGTGTACTTCGTTCCTAGCTTAGTGCACATACAGAGTTACCAAAATTTTGAAAGATGATTTTCCCTAGGGTTGGACCTAAAGTGAAAACATGATATTTTGAAATTTCCCCGAAGTGACAGGAACGAGGAAAGTTAAGAAAAATTTTTTCCCTAATTTCGCAGACAAATAAAGATTCTAGACCGTTATTGGCAGAACAGCAAATTTTTTTTTGATTAATTCGTGCCAACAAAAGGGAGCGAGGATGTTTGCAACATAGGAGTTGAAACGACTGCCTCTGATACCAAATTGACGTAGCGTATTCTGCCACGAAGATCTACACGAGGGAAGGCTCTAGATCGCCCTTCTACACACTCTTGTTCCACCACACCTACACAAGCAACTATCGCCCTTACTACGTAATCGTTTCGTGGACAAGCATAAACACAATCGAAGAATGGATGACTCTAAAACAGCAGTGAAAAATGAGTCGACTCGTTCCCAAAATTAACGCAAAGGTTGCCAATCCTTTTGAGAGAAAGATCAAGGCTATATGCCAAGATCCGCTCAAGCAAAATGGACCTACCCTGTCCGGAAATAATAAACAAGAACAATAACAATTTCTACTCAAAGATTTGAAAGCGGTTAAAGTTTTAAAGCCGCTGAGAACACGATGGTTAACCTTCCACAAATCTAGAGATGAAGCACAAGAGAGGGGAAGAGTTTACCCAACCCGTTGGTGGAAACACACTTGATAACTTGTGGGAGAATCACTCTCTCCACGATTCCCACCAGTGTCGCACTGAATGGATCCACCGGCATCGAATCGAGTGGGGTTTCCATCCTTCTTCCTTGGCAACGCACCAAGAGACCACGCCGAAAGCTCCACGAGGGGGGCAAGATGGAGAAGAGAGGGGGCAAGAGGGGGGCGGCTTGTCACAAGCCTTGGCCGAACTCCTCCTTTGGGGGCTACTTTAGGGTTCAATCTTCATCATCTCATTCTCTTAATAAGCCTCCTATATTTAGGAGTTACAAAATAGATTCAATCATAGAAAATTGAGATGAAACCTCATCAATCCGGATGGTTAGTAGCACACCAAAAATAAAATTCAGAAAATTAAAAATTACAAGCTTTAAATAAACTAATGCTTTTTAAGGAAATATGAAATGTTCTTCAAATAAGCCTTTTAAGTGGGCTTCGCGCACCGCGGGCGGAGATTGTAGCATTGCCTTCTGTTAGCGGCCAAAGAGTCGTCATGTCGCCTGAAATATTTTCGTTGTAGCATCTCGTCGTCCGGATCATCTTCAAGTGGTGGTGTAGAGGCCGCGACATCAACAGCTTCTTGCACACCCCCCCCCCCCGACACAAAAAACTACACGTTTATCCACGGAGTCTTCTCCGGAACGCAAATCAATCATCAGCAATCTAGACCAACCTGTACAGATGAGCTTCACATAATATGCTTATTATGTACTTCGATTTCTGATTCTATATGCAATTTCTATCGGGGATCATAATGATCTACCCACTGGAAACCATCCCTTTCTTCACCTTTTGGTGAGGGTTTCCTTGCAGTTATACAAATTGAGGACTTCACTTGTCCATGGAGAAAGTTCATTACCATTATCGATTGCTTAGGAGCCATGAGCTTGCACTTGATCTAGATGGAACTGATCACCATAATTTCCTCTTCGTGGATCTAGCTTCGACTCGCAAATCCAGCCAGATGAACGCCCTTACAACAAGGCTGGATCAACCTTTCCCTTGTTCTCTTGGCCTTTCTCTTCTTCTTCCTCAAAATAAAAGAGAGAGAGAGAGAATGAGAGAAAAATGGGAAAATGATCTCATTACAAGACTTTATCAAAGAGCTACCGCCACACGATATTGATGATGCATAATCTTACCTAAATTATTAATATAAAAATCTAAATAATCTAATATAAATATATTTATATTGTTAATTTTATCCTCTAAATCGAATTTTTTAAAATTCTATCATAACCATGCCTATTTTACTATGTTTTCTACGTGCAGCGAACTTCGGGGCCGCTTTCGGATATTTTACAGCCATATTCATATATTCGGCTGAACACAAAAGTTGTAGCCCTCGGAAATACCTTTCCAACGGATAGTTACACGTCTTCATCGGATTCACGTAGATTCAGGAATCCCCGGTCGAAGTTGCTGTCCAGCAGATTTCCTGCAGCGAACTTCGGGATCACTTTCGGGCATGTTAAAGCCAGATTCAGATCTTGGGTTGAACACAAAATTTGTAGCCCTCGGAAATACCTTTCCAACGGATGGTTACACGCCTTCATCAGATTTACGTAGGTTCGGGAATCCCCGGCCGAAGTTGCTGTCCAGCAGATTTCCTGCATGTATGATTCTCGGGTTTGAGCATGAACCGAGGATCCCGAGACAAATTGCATTATAAATTCTAAGAGAACATGCCATCAGTTATGTTGTGTCAAACTAAATATCGAGTACAGTCATGCCACCATATTGTGAACTATATTCAAGAAGGGAATGAAGCCACAATGGTCCGATGATATATTTCTCCTAAGTATGAAAGGAGCTAGCAACCTTTGACAATGAATTAAACATGTGTTCTTAAGAGAAGCTTCTTATCATGCTTTTCATGACAAATGTGAAATAGGCTAGCCACCTTTGACTATATATTCAACATGTGTCCTTAAAGGAAACTTCTTGGAAAGAGAGAAAACTAGCCAATTTCTTATCATGCTTTTCATGACAAGTGTGAAAGAGGCTTGCCACCTTTGAATTTTAAACCAACATGTGCTTTTTGACCAAGGGATGCTTCATGGAAACTTCATCCTCATGCCAAATTCCAACTCTACCCCCTTGGTTTTGGCCCTATAAATAGGCATGAAGGAAGGGAGGAAAGGATCATCCTTCCTACTTCATTTTGAGCATTGTAGAGAGCCTTTAGAGTTTGTTTGTAGAGTATTTTAGTTTAATATTTTCATGCTTTAATGTTCTTGCAATTTCTTTTATCGTACTTGTAATCTTCTTGGAAACTCTCCTTGTAATGTCTTTTTCGAAATCTTTTGTAACTTCTTTTCAATAAGAAATAAATTAGTTTGTTATTCCCTTTCCCTCTTTCTCTTTCTTTTTTGCATATTCTTAACATGATTTTCATTTCCTATATTATGAGTAACTAAACTTTGTTTAGTACTTGATCGAAATGATCCGAGGAATGAAATGATCTCTTTTTATTAATCAATATCATTTCTTTCTCATTGAACAAATGTTTAGGATTTACCCTTGATTAATTTATAGAGATGTCATATCATCGATATATGATTTTCTCTTCTATTTCCATAGTCTAGTAGCCTAAAGGATCATGCGTATGGATTGATCGCTCATGGGTAAAGGGAGTTGAATGCAATCCTTGAAAGAGGACGACGTAAATTTCCCGGATTGGAGTCAAATCCAATATAGGGGTTCACCACATAAAGCGAGTTTTAGGGGTTTCAATTTTAGAATGAAAGTTCGGTTGATCAACCTAAACTCAGTTGGGCATAGCCTTGAAAGAGGTGCGTTCATATTCAGGGAACCTCCACGGTCCAAGCACCTTCGTTAAAGAGAATTAGGGATTTATCTATTTTTGGTCATTTTCATTCCAAGGTGATTCAAGATCAAGTACTAACCTTTTAAATTATTGCTTAATCATCCTCTTTTATTGTATAACCATTCTCTTATTTGCAAACCAAATCAAAGTATCTAATTGATAAAATAATAGGAATCTCTTTGAAGTAGAAGTAATCGACGCGCCTTGGTTCTAATACGATCTTGATTTTATATCCTTTGCTATAAGAGATAAGGTACACTTGCCTTTATCGAATATAGATTCGGAGAACATCATCTTCATCTTCATTTTCTCTCTTTCATAAAACACCTCCGGGATTTTCTCCATCAAGTTTTTGGCGCCGTTGCCGGGGACTTGTGTCGATATTTCAAAAAAAAAGATAACTGTTAATTTTATCATTTTTGCTTTTTTTTTATAAAATATATATATCTTAATAATATACCTAAAACCGCCTAAAAAGAAAAAAAAAATTCCATTATTAATTTTTAAACTCATCTTTAATCATTTGTCTTTTTTTTTTCTTCTAGTATATGACCCGAGCAAGTTCTTCGAATAATCCTGAATCCCATTTTGATCTAGAAATTGAGCGCACCTTTAGGCGACGCCTTCAATCTCGTGGATAGGATTTACCAATTATTTTTGAAGAATCTATCGGAGATACTAATATAGCAACTATGGGTGACCCCAATCCTAATGAAGCCTAGCAACGGACCATGTCCTATTATGCACGGCCGAACTTGGAAGGGACACAATCTAGTATTGTTCGCCCTACTATAGCTAATAATAATTTTGAGATCAAGTCTAGCATCATCATAATGATGCAATAATCGGTTACATTTGATGGTTTACCAGATGAAGATCCAAATCAACATCTTTCAAATTTTCATGAAATCTGTGATACCTTCAAAATCAATGGCGTTACTGATGACGCCATTTGATTACGACTATTTCCCTTTTCTTTGCCGTCAAAGGCCAAGCAGTGGTTAGGCTCTCTTCTTAGAGGATCTATCACTACATGGGCCGAAATGGCGGAAAAATTCATGACTAAATATTTTCCTCCTGCAAAGACCGCCAAATTATGTACTGATATCTCTTCATTTATGCAAATCGACTCGGAGACTCTCTACGATACATGGGAGCGCTTCAAGGAGCTTTTGCATAGATGTCCTCACCATGCACTTCCTACTTGGCAACAAGTACAAATTTTTTATAGCGGCATAAATTTCCAAACAAGGCAGATGATTGATGCAGCCGCTGGGGGTACTCTCAATAATAAAACCCCAGAGGCCGCACAAGAGCTTTTTGAGGAAATGGCCATGAATGCCTATCAGTGGAATGTGCCCCGAGCGCGCCCTAGCAAGCCGGCAGGACTTTATGAAGTTGATATGACAGCTAACTTAGCTTTACAACTTGAACGTTTAAGCAAACAAGTGGCAGAGATGTCTGTTTCCTCTACCACTACTTCTTGGGCTAATAATAATAGTAATACTTTTATTGAAGAACAGGTTGATTTCATGGGGATTCTTACTCGTCCTTCCTTTAACCCGAACAACGCTCCGTATAACAATGCTTATAATCCGGGTTATAGGAACCACCCGAATTTCTCATGGAGCAACCAAAGTAATGCCCAACGCCCTCCTAATATGAACCCACCTGGTTTTCTTCCACCACCACTAAAGCCCTCTTCGATTGAAGAGGTATTTTCTAAATATGTTGCCTCGAACGAATCCAACATCCGGAATCTCACCGGATCTGTAAAGAACTTAGAGAATCAAATTGGCCAGCTTGCCAAAATGATTGTCGAGCGCCCGCATAGAGCTTTGCCGGGCAACACTTAGACGAATCCAAGGGAGAATGCAAATGCCATCAACCTTCGCAGTGGAAAGGAGGTAACCTCTCCAAGTAGGATTGAACCCGAGGTAACTGTTTCTATTTTACCCCCTCCAGTTTTATTTTCTAATTCTTCGAAAGCTTCAAAATCTCCTCTTGTTTCTACTTCTGCACCCCCTTATCCTCTAAAATTAAAAATGAGCGAGGAGAGGAGCAATACAAAATTTTTTTAGAAATTTTAAAACAAATTCATATAAATGTTCCCTTCTGCGAGGCAATCTCTCAAATGCCTAAATACGCGAAATATCTCAAGGAGTTACTCTCCAATAAAAAGAAACTTGAAGATATCTCACGTATTTCCCTCAATGCAGAATGCTCAGCAGCTTTATTAAATAAATTGCCTCAAAAATTGAATGATCCGGGACGGTTTTCTATCCCGTGCCTCTTTGGCAATTTATTAGTAAAGCATGCCCTCGCCGACCTAGGTGCTAGCATAAATCTAATGCCTTACTCTTTGTTTAAGAAATTGGGGTTAGGAGATCCAATCCCAACAAAAATAAGTATACAACTAACGGATCGTTCTGTTAAGTATCCAGTAGGGGTAGTCGAAGATGTGTTAGTCAAGGTTGACAAGTTCATCTTTCCGGTGGACTTTGTCATTCTTGATATCGAAGAGGATGCTGAAGTACCACTCATACTCGGCCGCCCCTTCCTTGCCACCTCCCACGCAATAATAGATGTGAGTAACGGAAAACTCCTCCTTCGTGTTGGAGATGATGAAGTTACTTTCAGTATCAACCCCTCAATGCACAATTCTCTTTCAAATGATGATTCTTGTTACCATCTAGATGCATCATTTGAAGAAGATTTTTCTTCATTTTCTAATTCTGGTCCCACATCTTGTGATGATGCAGAACATGATGAATTATTTTTTTAAGGAATTATCTCGTTCTTCGCCTCCTGAGCCAATTGGCTTAGAGAGTATTAAAATTACGACCTCTTACGAAGTACCACCTACTTTTGAGCTTAAGCAACTTCAAGAGCACCTAAGATATGTCTTTTTAGAAAAAGACTCTAAATTGCCGGTCATCATTTCTTCTACTTTGTGTGATTCGGAAATTTTCGAATTAATTCAAATCTTAAATAGGCATCGCCGAGCTATCGCTTGGCAATTATCTGATATTAAAGGGATAAGCCCCTCCTTCTGCAAACACAAAATATTACCAACATGAAAGACGTCGTTAAGGCTGAAGTAATTAAACTATTAGATGCAGGAATTATCTACCCGATTTCGGATAGCCCGTGGGTTAGCCCCGTGCAAGTAGTACCAAAGAAAGCGGCATGACAGTAGTGGTTAATGAGAACAATGAACTAATTCCAACTCGTACTGTTACGGGTTGGCGGATGTGCTTTGACTATAGAAAATTAAATGATGCCACCCGAAAAGACCACTTTCCCTTGCAATTCATTGATCAAATTTTAGAACGCCATTCCGGTCACTCCTACTATTGCTTTCTTGATGGTTTATCGGGATATTTCCAAATACCAATCTCACCCGAGGACCAGGAGAAAATAACCTTTACTTGTCCCTTTGGCACCTTTGCTTATAGAAGGATGCCATTTGGCCTTTGCAATGCACCAGCTACATTCCAAAGATGTATGTTGGCAATCTTTATGAGTTGGTTGAGGATGTGATGGAAGTCTTCATGTATGACTTTTCCGTATTTGGAAATTCTTTTAAATCATGCTTAGCTAATCTTGAACGTGTTCTTCAACATTGTGAAGATACGAATCTAGCCCTAAATTGGGAAAAATGTCATTTCATGGTCCGAGAAGGGTTGGTACTCGGTCATAAAATATCGGGTAAAGGAATCGAGGTTGATAAGGCCAAGATCGAGGTGATTGAGAAACTTCCCCCTCCCACAAATGTAAAATCTATTAGAAGTTTCCTTGGTCACGCAGGTTTTTATCGGCGGTTTATACAAAATTTTTTCAAAATTACAAAGCCGTTAACACACTTGTTAGAAAAAGAGTCTTCTTTCATTTTTGATAATGAATGTTTAGCAGCTTTTAATATTATCAAAGATAAGCTTATCAACTCGCCAATTCTAGTAGCACCAGATTGGTCCTTTCCATTCGAGATAATGTGCGATGCAAGTGACATTGCTGTAGGCGCAGTGTTAGGCCAACGGGTGAACAAGTATTTTCACCCAATTTATTATGCAAGCAAAACACTCACATCCGCACAGGCCAATTACACAACTACAGAGAAAGAACTTCTGGCAATTTTTTTTGCGTTTGATAAGTTTAGGTCTTATATTACACTCTCTAAAGTCATTGTGTTTACTGATCATTCTGCCCTTAGGTACCTACTAAACAAGGCAGACGCCAAGCCCCGATTATTAAGATGGATTCTCCTACTGCAAGAATTTGACTTGGAGATCCGGGACAAGAAAGGAGCGGAGAACTTGGCGGCCGATCATCTCTCTCGCTTAGAAAACCCTTCTGCGGATACGCTGGAGGAAGCTGATATTGATGATAAATTCCCCGAAGAGCGCCTCCTCGCCATCGAAAAATTAACGAATTCTTCTACCCCTTGGTTTGCGGATTTGGCAAACTATCTAGTGGCTCGGGTCCTGCCAAAAGGTTTTTCAAGTCAACAAAAGAAGAAATTGTTTCCGACATGAAGAACTACTTTTGGGAGGACCCCTTCTTATTTCGTATCTGCGCAGATCAAGTGGTAAAAAGATGTGTATCGAGCGAGGAAGGCTTGCAAATATTGTGGCACTGTCATGAAGTACCAACCGGCGGACATTATCAAGCAAGCCGGACCGCAAGGAAAGTGCTGGAGGTCGGTTTCTACTGGCCCTTGATCTTTAAGGATGCTCACTCTTTTGTAAGTGGATGCGACAGGTGCCAAAGGTCAGGTAACATATCTCGCCGAGACGAAATGCCCCAAAACTCCTTTATGGAGTGTTAAATTTTCGATCTATGGGGTATCGATTCGTAGGTCCTCTCCCTCCATCATTTAATAATAAATATATTCTCGTCACAGTCGACTACGTATCGAGGTGGGTAGAAGCACAAGCTCTCCCATCCAACGATGCAAGAGTGGTCATTAAATTTTTGAAGAAATTATTCTCTCGTTTTGGCACGCCTCGTGCTATAGTTAGTGATAGGGGCACACACTTCTTGCAATAGCCAGTTTGCTAAAATTTTAGCAAAATATGGCGTTACACACAAACTCTCCACCGCCTATCACCCACAAACTAGTTGCCAAGTGGAGGTAGTGAACCGCGAGCTCAAGCGGATTTTGGAGAAGACTGTCTCTTTTAATAGGAAGGACTGGTCTTTAAAGCTCGATGATGCTCTATGGGCTTATCGTACTGCATACAAGACTGCCATTGGTTGTACACCATACCGATTAGTCTACGGCAAAGCTTGCCACCTTCCAGTTGAGTTAGAGCCTCGTGCCTATTAGGCGCTAAAATTCCTCAATCTTGATTATACTTTGTCCTCCGAGCAAAGAAAATTCCAACTGAACGAACTAGATGAATGGCGTGCTAATGCCTATGAAAATAATAAGTTTTATAAGGAGCGCTCAAAGTTCTACCACGATAAAAATATTAAGATTCCTAAAAGTTTTTCACCAGGGGATCTAGCCCTTCTTTACAACTCACGCCTTCGTCTTTTTCCAGGAAAGTTAAAATCTCGATGGTCCAGCCCCTTTGTCGTCAAAGAGGTTTGGCCATATGGGACCGTTCTTATTTCCCACCCGGAACTCGGCTCCTTTAAAGCGAACGGCCACCGTTTAAAATTTTATTTCTCTAATGATACTTCGGCCACCAATATTGAGACCCTCACCATATAATCTTCCATGCCAATTAGTCAAGCTACGCGACGGTAAACAAAGCGCTTTTGGGAGGCATCCAAAACTTTATCTTCTTATTACTATTTTCTTTGTTTTAACATGTATTTGCAGGTTTCCATCTAGCCTCCTCGATTTCACCATCAGGGATGTCCTCTTTCCTCACTTCTTCTTTTATAACATTTTTATTACTTCATACTTAGTTTTAAACATTGGGGACAACGTTTAACTTTAAGTATGGGGGTATAAGTTCTTAAATAATAAAATTTTAAAAAATATATAAATTCCAAAAATTCAAAAATATATATATATTTCTTTCTTTTGTCTTTAATATATATACCAAAAAAGAGAGGATAAAACTTATATAAAATAATTAATAATTTGAGTTAATCTTTGCTAAATCATTTAGTACCCCATGACTTTGCATTTTCTTGTTTTTAATCATTTATGTACTTGTTTAGTTGAAATAAATTAAATTAAATTTCATTTTGTCTATGTTTCATGAGTAATATGTTGACTCATGTAGTGTTCCTAATTAAGGTAACATGTTATTTTTGAAAAACATTCTTAAATATTTGCACTTTTTCATAGACATTTTTTTATGTTTTTTCACTTTTATAAAATCTACCATCCCTTGTTTTCTCTTTTAAAAATATTTGAAATGATTGATTAGTGTTAAGTATAGTAGATGCGAACTAATTTAAGATGCTTATTATCTTCATTTTTCATGAAAAGTCAATTATCTCTATTTTCTATCTGGAATTTGCGTCTCTTGAATTTTTTAATACCTTGCTTTGAGTAGACTTAAGAGCATGAAGATGATCTAGGCAACTTTTTGATTAGTTTGAGCTTTTGCATCCCGAACCTTAAATTCCTAACCATTGCTAGCCACGTTGTGCCTTTTCAATTTTCTTTTTATAAGTCCCACTTATTTTTCACCAAAGCCATATAGCTTACCCATGTCGCACACTTAAAACTTTTTGAGCTTTATGTCACTTGTGTGTACTATATTTTATGAAAATGGTGGAGATTTGTATTATATCTCAATTGCTACAAAAGTGGAAAAAGAAAAAAAAGGGAAAAACTCAATTGCTTCAAAAGATGGAAAAAGATATGATATATAATTATCTATATATGAAAAAAAAATTATGAATGACCTTTTAACCCCAACTTTATATTGCAAAATGACTTGGGGTGTCAAAATTTTATTTTCTAGCAATAAGTTATTTGCAAAGCTCTTCTTTTGGTTTTAAGTGTGTTTTACCCATCATGTTTATCTTTTGAACTCCACACCCTTAAAACCTAAGCCAACAATTTACACCTAATGAAAGTCCTTTTGATTCATGCTTCTGAGGTTTATTTTTAGTACGGTAGCGAGAAAGTAAATTGAGTAAGTTCTTAGGTAGCAGTATTGATCTTTGATTTAGATTGGTATGAATATAAAATGTCTCTTATATTTTAGTAGCTACTCAATATCCTTTTCATTTATCACATTACTCAATTTTTAGTTTTGCTTAAAAATATGGATGATTTATTTTTTTATGCTAGTGAAAAATGTAAAATTCTATGCCAAGACTAAGTAAAAATATTTTGTTTTCTTTTCATAATTCCTCTACCTTAATTTCGCATCGTACTTGTGTTTGGCATAGCCAATTTGTTTGGTTGGTTTTTTTTATTTTTTCTAGCTCGTATGTCTTTGCTTGAGGACAAGCAAAATAATAAGTCTGGGGGAATTTGATGAAGCATAATCTTACCTAAATTATTAATACAAAATCTAAATAATCTAATATAAATATATTTATATTGTTAATTTTATCCTCTAAATCGAATTTTTTATAATTCTATCATAACCATGCTTATTTTACTATGTTTTCTACGTGCAGCGAACTTTGGGGCCGCTTTCGGACATGTTACAGCCATATTCATATATTCGCACAAAAGTTGTAGCCCTCGGAAATACCTTTCCAATGGATAGTTACACGTCTTCATCGGATTCACATAGATTCGGGAATCCCCGGTCGAAGTTGCTGTCCAGCAGATTTCCTGCAGCGAACTTCGGGATCACTTTCGGGCATGTTAAAGCCAAATTCAGATCTTGGGTTGAACACAAAATTTGTAGCCCTCGGAAATACCTTTCCAACGGATGGTTACACGCCTTCATCGGATTTACGTAGGTTCAGGAATCCCCGACCGAAGTTGCTGTCTAGCAGATTTCATGCATGTATGATTCTCGGGTTTGAGCATGAACCGAGGATCCCGAGACAAATTGCATTATAAATTCTAAGAGAACATGCCATCAGTTATGTTGTGTCAAACTAAATATCGAGTACAGTCATGCCACCATATTGTGAACTATATTCAAGAAGGGAATGAAGCCACAATGGTCCGATGATATATTTCTCCTAAGTATGAAAGGAGCTAGCAACCTTTGACAATGAATTAAACATGTGTTCTTAAGAGAAGCTTCTTATCATGCTTTTCATGACAAATGTGAAATAGGCTAGCCACCTTTGACTATATATTCAACATGTGTCCTTAAAGGAAACTTCTTGGAAAGAGAGAAAACTAGCCAATTTCTTATCATGCTTTTCATGATAAGTGTGAAAGTGGCTTGCCACCTTTGAATTTTAAACCAACATGTGCTTTTTTACCAAGGGATGTTTCATGGAAACTTCATCCTCATGCCAAATTCCAACTCTACCCCCTTGGTTTTGGCCCTATAAATAGGCATGAAGGAAGGGAGGAAAGGATCATCCTTCCTACTTCATTTTGAGCATTGTAGAGAGCATTTAGAGTTTGTTTGTAGAGTATTTTAGTTTAATATTTTCATGCTTTAATGTTCTTGCAATTTCTTTTATCGTACTTGTAATCTTCTTGCAAACTCTCCTTATAATGTCTTTTTCGAAATCTTTTGTAACTTCTTTTCAATAAGAAATAAATTAGTTTGTTATTCCTTTTCCCTCTTTCTCTTTCTTTTTGCATATTCTTAACATGATTTTCATTTCCTATATTATGAGTAACTAAACTTTGTTTAGTACTTGATCGAAATGATCCGAGGAATGAAATGATCTCTTTTTCTTAATCAATATCATCTCTTTCTCATTGAACAAATGTTTAGGATTTACCCTTGATTAATTTATAGAGATATCATATCATCGATATATGATTTTCTCTTCTGTTTCCATACTCTAGTAGCCGAAAGGATCATGCGTATGGATTGATCGCTCATGGGTAAAGGGAGTTGAATGCAATCCTTGAAAGAGGACGACGTAAATTTCCTGGATTGGAGTCAAATCCAATAGAGGGGTTCACCACATAAAGCGAGTTTTAGGGGTTTCAATTATAGAATGAAAGTTCGGTTGATCAACCTAAACTCAGTTGGGCGTAGCCTTGAAAGAGGTGCGTTCATATTCTGGGAACCTCCACGGTCCAAGCACCTTCGTTAAAGAGAATTAGGGATTTATCTATTTTTGGTCATTTTCATTCCAAGGTGATTCAAGATCAAGTACTAACCTTTTAAATTATTGCTTAATCATCATCTTTTATTGTATAACCATTCTCTTATTTGCAAACCAAATCAAAGTATCTAATTGATAAAATAACAAGAATCTCTTTGAAGTAGAAGTAATCGACGCGCCTTGGTTCTAATACGACCTTGATATTATATCCTATGCTATAAGCGATAAGGTACACATGCCTTTATCGAATATAGATTCGGAGAACATCATCTTCATCTTCATTTTCTCTCTTTCATAAAACACCTCCGGGATTTTCTCCATCAGATATCATAGGTGGTAACTGCTTGGCCTAATCGGCACCGCTCTACCGCTAAAGACCGCCTCGACCTTATCCAACACATAGCACACTACCACCGGCTTTACCGCTACCGTCTGGTGGTACTGTCGGCATCCAAAAGTCGACTTAATTCATTGGCTACCGCCGCGTGCTATCAAGCTACCGCCGCGTGATACTGACTAGAGACGATGGTTCATTAAAATCAGCTAGCTACCACCAGTTCTAGGCCAACTATCGTGCGGCAACCTCTAGTAACCAACTTCCTGTTGTTTTCAGGATATTTGGGGCATTACAAATTATTGGGTCCATTGATCCCAATGTCTTGGATTTGAAGAAGGCCTAGTAAACAATGTATACACATGTGGTGATCTAACATGCGCTCAAGTTTAATGATTGCAGGTTATCCTAGTAATAATGATGGCACAGGTAGTCTAAATGGCTAAGTCAAGTAAAACACTTACCTAAGTGGTGGACTGACAAAAATTTGTCTAAGTCCACAGGCATTGAGTAGAGGCTACTCTTTCAACGCCAGATGACTTATAGCGCTGAGTGGAGCCTATATAGTCAAAGCCAAAGTAATGGAAGGCTATAAATGTAGCTAAGTTCACAGGCATTGAGTGAAGTTTACTCACTCAATGTCATACAACAAAAGGCTGTGAGACAGGCTAATGCTATGATAGCCAAAGTAGAAATGAGCAGAAAAGTGACTAAGTCCACAGGCATTGAGTGTTGCTCACTCACTCAATGCCATAGCTTCAAAATCATTGAGTATAGCTCAGTCAGTCAATGCCATAGGAAAACTGTGAGTACTTACTAAGTCCATAGGCATTGAGTGAGGCAAGCTCACTCAACGCCGTGTGATATTGCGTTGACTAATTCTCAAAGGAAGTGTTCTTCTTGACACAAAAATTTGGCTAAGTCCAAATGCATTGAGTGTAGCTCACTAAACGCCATATAACATAAGTGTCTGTTAAGTAGTTTGGCGTTGAGTGGAGCTTACTCACTCAACGCCAATAAGCGGTAAAACTGGCTAAGGCAAAAAGTGTTGAATGAGGCATGCTCACTCAATTCTCTCAACGCTTAAGATATTGCAGACACCGAAAATTGGCTAAGGAAAAAAGCATTGAGTGAGGTATGCTCACTCAACGCTCTCAACGCCAAATTTATAGAATACATAGGCTAAGGCACAAGGCGTTGAGTGAGGTGTGCTCACTCAACGCTCTCAACGCCAGGCATGCAGAAAAGGCTGTAGAAATGGTTAAGGCAAAAAGCATTAAGTGTGGCTTGCTCACTCAATGCTGTCAACGCCTAGTTAGACAGAATTCTTTCTACGTGCTTTAGCATTGAGGGAAGCTCATTCACTCAATGCTTATTCTACTAATGCTTGATTCATGACTAAGTCCATTGATGCTGACGTAAGTAAGTCAATAAGTCAACCTTATTCAAATTGTTAGCGGCAAAGCTACAGTACATGACAAAAGGCATCGTAGACCTACTGTACGACAGTTAGACGTTAAAGCAAGGATGTAGCTGGCATTTAATGTGTGGGGCCCACTGCTAAAAGAGCCGTTGAGGTGCATTCAATAAAAGGAGAAGTATTTTATGAAAAAGGAAGTTGTTGAAGTTAGTTCTTCTTCATCACCGTTGTTGCTATGACTGAAGAACATGAAGCTCAAGTAAGCAAGACTAAGAGCAAGAAAAGTTAGCTATTTATCTTCATCATCGACTACAGCAAGATAAGAGCAGATCTCTGAAGAGGAGAAAGAAAGTTAGCTGGTGTCATTTTCTATCTGCACCAGCAAGGCCTTCACAGATCCAGCTCTTACTCTGAAGATCTTTTATAGGAGGCTGTGAAGAGGAAGTCAGGGCTGAATCACCTCAGCCCAGAAAAGAAAGTGGAAGCAGAACTGTTGTCTTCAAGTTGCTTTTAGCACAAGTCTCTTCATCCTTGTTGTTGTGAAGTAGTTGAGCTGAGATTCCTTCAGCTCAGGTAGCAGAAAGATTTGCTGCAATCTCTTCGCAGATCCAGCAGGAAAAATCCCTGGTGCTGTAGAGATGAAGTTATGACTGAGTATATCTCAGTTCAAGTAAGGTAGACTCAAGAAATATATTCCAGGAGTCAAAGTTGGGCTGAGTCTATTTCAGTCAAGATAGATTGGCATAGAGAAATTTCTCTTGTGTCCAATCAAGACTCACCAATCCACCTCCTTCATGTAGGATCCAACTAGATCTGAGCTATAAGACCACCGACCTGAGGTATGGAAATATTGCAAGAGGTGTAGGAGAGTAAAGCTCTCTAAGTTGTAGGATCCTCTTGGATTTGAGTGGTAGGAGCAAGTTTGCTCTGAGGTAGGATCCCTAATAGATCTGAGGTAGGGCTGTCCTCCCAGCCTGAGTGTAGGGCCTTTGGCCTGAGGTAGGTGATCAGCTGATCTCTGAGTTGTAAGCCCTTGTGGATGAGTTGTAGGTCTTGGAGGAGATTGAGAGATCCTGAGGGATCGGAGGTGTAAGCTATTTGGAGCAGATATTTGGAGAAGTACCTAGTTCAACAAGATAGTTGGATAAGTGGGAGGAAAGTGGATATACCCTTGTTAGGGGAACCACTATAAATCTATGTGTGCTTTTCTGTGTTGTTTTCTTTGTGCAGGTTGCATGTCTTGAAAGCAGAATTGAATCAACTAATAAAGCATCCAACACAAGAAAAATAAAAGATAGTCATTGAGGACTAAGAAACCTATTCACCCCCCTCTAGGTGATTTAGTTATCCTTGAAAACAAAGACTTTCATAATTCTCCCCTCCTTTAAGAGATTTCTTCCTGAAATCCATAATTAACAAGAAACAATACAGAAGCACATAACATATTAAATGTACCTCAATGGAATAGCTCGGAGAACTCTTCTCGTAAGGTCTGATCTTACTCCCATGACATGTCCTCATGACCATAGTTGTCCCATCGGGCTTTAATCATTCTGATCTCTTTATTCCATAGTCGCTTCACTTCTGTGTCCTCGATATAAATGGGCTTGACTTTCTTAGTCAACCCACTATCGATCGGAATTTTCTCCACAACAACCACTTGCTTAGGCTCTTGCACAACCTTCCGCAACACTGATATGTGAAACATATAGTGCAAACCACTGAGTTTAGCTGAATGCTTCTGCCGATAGGCATCTTCTCCAAACCTCTCAGTGATTTCAAATGGCCCTAGGTATCTCGGACTCAGCTTTTTCAAGCATCGGACCCTCGATACACCCTTGAATTGTTTAATCTTAAGATAAACCAAATCTCCAACGGTAAACTCCATGTTTTGGGGCTTGACATTATAGTATTTTATCTGTCTATCTTGTGCAATCAACAATCGTTCTCGAATCAAACGTATCGTTGAAGTCGCATCTTCAACATCTTTATGTTTATACAACTTTGATTCACATGTTTCTACCCAAGCCAATGGAGTACAACACTGTCTACTATATAAGGCCTCAAAATGTGTCATTTGAATACTTGCTTAGTAGCAATTATTGTAGGTGAACTCGATATTAAAGAGATGATCCTTCCACCTCTTCCCAAAATCTAAGTCACATATGCGAAACATATCTTCCATCTTTTTGTTTACCCTCTTGGTCTGACCATCTGTTTGAGGATGAAAGGTCGTGTTGAATTACAGCTTGGTACTCAAAAATTGATGAATAAGCTTCCAATCATTCAATGTGAAACACCCATCTCGATCACTAACGATGCTACGGGGCACACCGTACAAACATACGATCTGCTCAACATAAAGTTTAGTTAACTTTTCCACAAAATCGTCTCTTCGATTTAGAATGAAGTGTGCTACTTTTGTCAACCGGTCCACGATCACCCAAATGGAGTCATTCCTATGTTTCGATCTACTGTGCACGAAATCCATCGATATATCATCAAACTTTCATTTCGGTATTGGTAACGACTTCAGGAAACCACCAGGTTTTTTACATTCAGCACTTCGTCATATAAAGTATTATGTCCTTTAACCCTGGCCACCAAAACAATTTCTTCATGTATTTGAATATTTTTGTGCTCCCTGGGTGGATTGAGTACATGGTAAAATGAGCCTCGTACATCAACTCCACTCGCAACCTGCAAATATTTGGGATGCACAACCGACCGTCCTTCCACAAAAGACCGTCGTTCAACAAGAATTGGCAATTTGACCCATCAACTATCTCCACCATATAACGGTTCATGCTATCATCAAGCTCCAACACCCGTCAAATCCTATCCGCGAGGTCATATTATGTAACACCCCAAATATCGATTATGAGTGGGCTGTGTAGGCTGAGCAACACGGGCGTGTCAAAAACTGTTTCCTCTGTATTAGCAACACGGTCGGGGACACGGGCATATCCAAAGTCGTTTCCTGCTCTGTGTTGGCAGGGCGGTGTCGAGTGTGGGGCAGGGCGGTGTTGAGTGTGGCACAGGGCGGTGTTTAGTGTGGCATACAACCTCTGATATGGGCGTGTCAAGGGTTGTGTCCTGCTGAGTTCGACGAGTTTTCGTAAAGTCGACAAAATGCAGTCGACGATCTTCGAAGGCAAGCCATGTTGGGCACACGGCCTGTGACACGGGCATGTTAAGGGCCGTGTCCTTCTCTATGTTTGGCCGGTCTATGAAGACTGATGAACACGAGCTGGACACAGGCGTGTCTGAAGCCGTGTCTAGCACACGGCCTGTGACACGGGCGTGTCATAGGGACGTGTCTTGGTCTAGCAGGGGAGGTTACTTTTGCCGCTTAAGGCACACGGCCTGTGACACGGGTGTGCCAAAAGCCGTGTTCGGCCCAGGAAAGTGATTTTCAGGGCAATTTGTGGTTGTTCATTCCCTTCAAATAGGATTCAACGGTCCAGAGATCTCCTTGCTGTTTTAAGGCCGGGATTTGAGGGTCAAACTCTCATTTATCTCAAGTCTTTCTCTTTCTAATGAGTTAGAGAGTGGGGAGAGCAAGGAAGGAGGAGGAAAATCTGGCCGCCGGTGGAGCTTTAGAGCCCCGAATTACGAGCTGAGTCCAGGTTCGTGGAGGCAAGGCTGTTGCGGTGCTTTTCATCCGGCTAGTTTTCCATGGCTCCAAAGAGAACGTCAAGGGTAACGATCTTCCTTCTTGGGCATGTGAAGTCCTTTTGGCATGTGCATAGATTTCCCCCACCAAAAGGTGGACGATTGAGGGATTTCCCTTGGGAGGATTCTTGAAATCCCCAATAAGTCTTGCATATAGATCCGGAAATGTGTAGTATGGAATAAGCATGCCATGTGAAGCACATCTGGACAGGTTGGTCTAGATTGGTGATGTTTTATTTTGTGCACAGGAGAAGACTCCGCGTTTATACGAGTAGTTTGTGGAGTCGGTGGGTTGTGCATGTGATGTGGAGTAACAGGAAGTACTGGAATGGGGATTCCAGGAAAATACCCTCGTAATTTTTGTGATGTATGTTATGGAAAGACCAGTTTTCTGGCATTGTAGGATGCTTCACAGTTTGGGTTGAGTTTGGGTGCAGAAGAGAGAGCTTCTACTGAACCCGCCAAGTGATCACGAGGAATGCTGGCACTAGCTTCCCTTTTGGATTATGAAGCCAGTCCTTGGTGGACAGTGTGGCTATTGTGAGCTGTTAGCTCTTAAAAGGCTTTGTGTCAAACGGACAAGGGGATGCCGACCCGCGTCAGTCTAGACATTGAACTGGCGATTTAAGAAACAGGCAAGGGCTGAACTGTATTCACATTACGGTTGTCTAACATGAGTGCCTTGAATATTGGCATTCGTCAGGTTCACATAATGAGAGTCTTAGGCCTGCGTGCCATTAAGACTAAAGTCTCCAGTTATAGGCTGTGGAGCATAATGCTCAAACTTTACCGTTGGGTTTCGGACCTTGAACGGTGGTGGGACCCTGGTTTTCCGGTACACCAAGAATGTGCCCGAAGTGCACGGAGCGTCGGGTCGTGTGGCCAATGTTTGTGATATATTGATTGTGCATGAGTGCACATTTTGTGATATATCTGCTTGTGAAATGATATGCCTGCATGGAAGGAATACCACTGCCCCGGGAAAGGGGTAGGGTCATTATAAATTGGTTAGTTGAATGATGATCGTTGCCTTGTTTGCCACCATCATGGTGGGCCGTCCTTGTGCAGGTGTTGGAGAGCCGAGCGAGAAATAGAGGGTTGATGCCGCTGCTGCTGCTGGACCTCGAAGGATGAGAAAAGAACTTTATTATTTTCATGTGTGGTTGGCCTGCGTGCCGATATTTGTAATCCACACTTGTGAAGTTTAACTGTAAGGCCTTAAGGCCAAACTTTTGTGTATTTAGTGCACATTCCTTCGGGGTTATATATAAATGTGGTTGTTTATATATAGTGGACATTCAGGGCTGTTGAGTTCAATATTAACTTTAAATCTTTCGCTAGTATGCTCTGAGTTAGGATGCAAGTATGTTTTGGTATTAACCTATAACCTCGCTGCCTGTTTGGGGCATATAGTGTGGGGCCCTGGCCAAACCTTCTATTATATGTTACTTAATGGATGGGGTCATTACAATTGGGTATCATCTTTTCTCGGTCTTCCTCTTTCGTATTCGTGGTCGAATTCTTTTGTGGGGTGGCGAGCACATGTAAGTGCGACCCTCTTTAAAATTAATGAACTCAAGAATGTCCACTAAGGAATGTAAATACACCTGTTTGAGGAACCTGTGTGTTCCTATATCGATGTTATTTCTTATGCAAGGTCAATAAAGTGTGTCTTGTTAACCTATGGGTGACTCGTAGTGGTACTGGGCAGTCTAAGCCCCAGCATTCTGATGAGAGTGCGGCACCAACTTAGGTGCCTACCCCTCCTTCTGTGGAAACAGTACACTTAGTTGTTGAGGCACTGTTTGCAATGATTCATGCACAACCTACTGGGCAGGCGTAGTCGGCATTGGTGCCAGAACGGGTTGGTGTAAGGCCAAAACCTATTGAGGCTGTTGATCTTCAAGCAGCTGACCGATAATTGAAGCAGTTTACGAGCTTTAATCGTCCTACGTTTACGGGTGTGGGATCCCCAACGCAGGCAGAGGATTGGTTGTCGCGCGTTAAGCGAATATTGACGGCGATAAGGACGGAGGAAGATCAGAAGGTCACCTTGGCCACCTTCCTGTTGGAAGGAGAGGCTCGTCTATGGTGGGACGAGATAGAGTTGCACTACTTAGCGGGCAGGCAATTAACAGAAGTCTCGATCGAGGAGTTTTCGCGTCTATTCTTGGCAAAGCACCTGTCAACATAACAATGCATCGCCATGCAAAATGAGTTCCAGTGTCTAACGCAAGGAGAAAGTAGTGTTGATACCTACTTACAAGAGTTTACACGATTAGGACAATATGCGAGATCTATCTTCGCTGATGAACAATGTAAAACCAATAGGTTCTATGAAGGGTTGCAGGATGAGTTGAGATTCCTGCTCTCAAGTTCGGTGAACCAGGGGTTTCAGGCATTGGTGGATACGGCTTGTGCGTTGGAGAAGGATATGAAGCGGGTGCAAGGAAAAAAGGACTTGGATGTGACAAAGTCCGAGTTCAACGCTCCCCGTTCTGGAAAATCGAACTACCAAAGGAAATCAGGCAAGAGATCCAAGTCTTCTAGACAGGCTCCTTCTACCGTTGCGTCGGGGGCAACTTCGAGGTAAGAGTCTGTACCTGCTATACATGTGGTAGAGTGGGGCATATAGCCCGTGACTGTCTGGTTGGTCCGCAAAAGGTGGAAAAGAATGCAGGAGCATCATATATTGATAAGGGAAAGGCAGTGATGGAGTTCTCTGCATCGCAGGCGCAGCCCTGAGTGTATAATCTTGGACAGTAGGAGGCCATAAAGTAAAGTGACGTCTTCACAGGTACGATCTAAGATATTGGTTACTTTTCATATTTCATACCTTGTGTGTAGATTGTGTATGATGTGTTTGTCTTATGGGCTTTGTCCTGATTCTGAACAATCCGGCGAGAGCACTATTTGATACGGGTGCTTCATATTCATTTCTGTCTATGGACTTCGTAGCACGAATCAGAGTACCTAGTCATGTGACGATAGATAGTGTAAAGGTGTTGTTACCAAACGAATGTGAGATGCGTGCGGATAGGACTTGCTACATGGAAGTACAAATAGGAAGTTGGAATTTCTGCTTGAACGCATTTATGCTACCGATATCAGAATTTGATGTGATCTTTGGTATTGACTGGCTCTCGGAGCAGCGTGCCTTTATTGATTGCAATTCAAAGGAGATCACACTGGTCCAGAATACCAAGCTTGAGACAAAGTTCGTTGGTATGCTAGGAGCGAGCGGGATCTTGATGTCTGCTCTCCAAGTTGTTAATGTTGTTCGTAAGGGCGCAGAGTTATTCTTCACACGTATTCTGGTTGTTGAGCCAAAGGACAGTGTGAGTGGTTTTCCGATTGTATCGGAGTTTGCTGATGTGTTTCCTAAAGATCTTCATGGGTTACCACCCCAGCGGGAGATCGACTTCACTATTGAGCTGGTTCTAGGTGTGAAACCTGTAGCCCGCTCGCCATATCGAGTAGCGCTAATGGAAATGGCAGAACTGAAAGTTCAACTACAAGAGTTGCTGGAACAGGGATACATATGCCCAAGTATGTCACCTTGGAGCACACCTGTTCTTTTTGTGAAAAAGAAGGATGGTAGTCTTCGGTTGTGTATTGATTATCGCAAATTGAAAAAGTTGACAGAAAAAACAAGTATCTGATTTAACGGATAAATGACTTGTTCGATCAGCTAGTGGGATCAACCGTCTATTCTAAACTGGACTTAAAATCTGGTTATTACTAGTTGAGGATTTTGGAATGTGACATTCCCAAGACAGCATTTGGAATACGCTACGGTCATTATGAGTTCACTGTAATGTCGTTTGGGCTATCTAATGCGCCATCAGTGGTCATGAATCTAATGCACCGAACATTTCGAGAGTACGTGGACCTTTTTGTGATCGTCTTCATTGATGATATCTTGTGTACTCTCAATCTAAAGCTGACCATGTGAACCCTTTACGGTTGGTGTTGCATACACTGCGGAGAAATAAGCTTTATGCTAAGTTCTCAAAGTGTGAGTTTTGGCTATTGTCAGTGTCTTTTCTCTGCCATGTGGTAAGTGGAGAGGGCATTACAGTGGATCCGTCAAAGATAAGAGCCATACGGGAGTGGCCAGTGTTGTCTTAGGTGGATGAAATCAAGAGTTTCCTTGGAATGGCAGGATACTACAGACGTTTTGTAGAAAACTTTTCACAGATCGCTTTGCCTCTTACCACAATAACGAGAAAGGATCAGAAGTTCGTTTTGACGCCAGAGTGCGCACGAGCCTTTGAAGAGCTAAAGAGTCATTTGACCACGACGGCTATTTTAACATCGCCATGTGGTACAGACGACTATGAGTTTTATAGTGATGCATCAGGGAGCGGCTTAGGCTGCGTTCTTCTTCAGTTTGGAAAGGTGATCGCTTATGGCTCACGCCAGTTGAAAGTGCATGAGCGAAATTATCCCGTCCATGACTTGGAATTGGTGGCGGTGATTTTTGCACTTAAATTATTATGTCACTATCTATATGGAGTAAAAGTGGATATATTTACGAACCATAAGAGCCTAAAGTACCTATTGGATCAGAAGGATCTCAATATGCGACAACGAAGGTGTATGGAGTTCCTCGGAGACTACATCTTTGATATTCACTACACTCCCGGGAAGGGAAACGTGGTCGCAGATGACTTGAGATGTAGGACTTCGTCAAGGGCAAATTGGTTGCAGATGCATGATGAGCGTCTTATACAGAAGTTGGAAGCGTTAGAGATTTCTTGTGTTGACAAGAATTACACAGCAAATGCATGCTTTAACTGGATAGAGGTACAATATGACATTGCGGACAGAATTCGGCGAGCAACATGACTTGATGAAAGTCTGCAGTGCTATGCAGTGGATGGGTCCAATGACCAATTCTCCTGGGATGACGGTCTTTTGAGGAAAGAGGGTCGTTTGTGCGTCCCAAGTATGGGTAAGATAAGAGAAGAATTGATGTATGAGGCTCACTTTACAAAATACTCAATTCACCCAGGGAGCACAAAGATGTACAAAGACATAAAAAAGATGTTCTGGTAGCCAGGGTTAAAGAAAGACATAGCACTTTATATGGCTAAATGTCAACCATGTGCCTTGGTGAAAGCAGAATGCTAGAAGCCCGGAGGTTCTTGAAGTCGTTACCTATTCCGGAATGGAAGTTTGATGGCATTTCGATGGATTTCGTGCATGGTTTGCCGAGATCTCAATGCGGTAATGATTCAGTTTGGGTGATCGTAGTCCGGTTGACTAAAGTGGGTCAATTCCTTCCAAACAAGAGGGATGATTTAGTGGAAATGTTGGAGAAACTTTATGTTGAGCAAATCATACAATTGCACAGTGTTCCTTGTAGAATCGTAAGTGACCGTGATGGGCGATTCACATCGAATGATTGGAGGCTAATCCATTAGTTTTTGGGAACAAAGTTAACGTTCAGTACATCCTTTCATCCATAAACTGATGGCCAGACTGAGAGGACCAACAGAACGATGGAGGACATACTCTGAATGTGCGCCTTGGATTTTAGTAAGAGGCAGGAAGATCATCTCTATATGGTAGAGTTTGCCTACAATAATAGCTACCAAGCGAGCATAAGTATGACACCGTTTGAAGATTTGTATGGTCGAAAATGCCGTACACCATTAGCTTGGGAGGAAGCAGGTGAATCTAAATTATATAAGTGTAAGGAAGTCGAAGAAGCTAATTCGACGATACGCTCTATTTGGGAGAGGCTACTAAAAGCCCAAGATAGACAGGCGAAGTACTACAATGGCAAGCATCGGAACGCAGAGTTTGCGGTGGGAGACTGAGTATACCTCAAGATAAAGCCGTTTAAAGGCGTATCAAGGATTCAACGCTTAACGAAGCTTAGTTCGAGGTATGTTGGGCCTTTTGAGATCTTGGAGCGGGTTGGTGAAGCCGCCTATATGTTGGCTCTTTCAGTAGAACTGAGTGGTGTACATGATGTATTTCACATATATGTCCTATGCAAAGCCGTGAAAGAACCAGCGCAAGTGGTTGTTGTGGATCAAGTATCGATCGATAGTGGGCTAACAACAAAAGTTAGACCCATTCGAATCGAGGATTCTGAGGTGAAGCAATTGCAGAACAATGCAATCAGGATGGTCAAAGTCTGATGGGATAATTGCGGTCGTGAGGAGATTTCGTGGGAACGAGAGCAGACCATACTTGAGGAGTACCCCGAGCTTTTCTACTCAGGTACCATTTAAGTTTGTGTAATTTTCCCTTTTCTAATTTCGGGACAAAATTTTTTAAGGGGGGAGAGTTGTAATGCCCCAAATCTCGATTATGAGTGGGCTGTGTAGGTTGAGCAACACGGCCTGGGACACGGGCGTGTCCAAAGCCGTGTCCTACTCTGTGTTAGCAACACGGTCGGGGACACGGGCATGTCTAAAGCCATGTCCTACTATGTGTTTGCAGGGCGGTGTCGAATATGGCGCAGGGCGGTGTCGAGTGTGGCGTAGTGCAGTGTCGAGTGTGGTACACGTCCTGTGACACGGGCATGTCCAGGGCCGTATCCTGCTGAGTTCGATGTGTTTTTGTAAGGTCGACGAAATGCAGTCGACGATCCTCAGAGGCAAGCTATGTTGGGCACACGGCATGCGACACGGGTGTGTCAAGAGCCGTGTACTTATCTGTGTTTTGTCGATCAGTGAAGACTGATGGACATGGGCTGGACACGGGCGTGTCTGAAGCCGTGTCTGGCACACGACTTGTGACACGGGCGTGTCACAGGGCCGTGTCTTGGTCTGGCATAGGCAGTTTCTTTTGCCTCTTAAGGCACACGGCCTGTGACACGGGCGTGTCATAAGCCGTGTTCGGCCCAGGAAAGTGATTTTCATGCGATTCATGGTTGTTCATTCCCTTCAAATAGGATCCAACGGTCTAGAGATCTCCCTACTTTTTTAAGGCCGAGAGTTGAGGGTCAAACTCTCATTTCTCTCAAGTCTTTCTCTTTCTAAAGAGTTAGAGAGTGGGGAGAGCAAGGAAGGAGGAGGAGGAGGAATCCGGCTGCCGGTGGAGCTTTATAGTCCTAAATCATGAGTCGAGTCCAGGTCCGTGGACGCAAGGCCGTTGCGGTGCTTTTTATCCGGTTAGTTTTCCATGGCTCAAAAGAGAACGTCAAGGGAAACGATCTTCCTTCTTGGACATGTGAAGTCCTTCTTTTGGCATGTGCATAGATTTCCCCCACCAAAAGAAGGAGATTGAGGGATTTCCCTTGGGTTGATTCTTGAAATCCCCAATAAGTCTTGCATATAGATCCGGAAATGTGTTGTGCGGAATAAGCATGCTATGTGAAGCCCATCTGGACAGGTTGGTCCAGATTGGTGATGTTTTATTTTGCGCACCGGAGAGACTCCGCGTTTAAACGAGCAGTTTGTGGAGTCGGTGGGTTATTCCTCTGAAGTGGAGTAACAAGAAGTACTGGAATAGGGATTCCAGGAAAATACCCTCGTAATTCTTGTGATGTATGTTATGGAAAGACCAGTTTTCGTGCACTGTAGGATTTTGCAGGGTTTGGGTTGAGTTTGTGTGCAGAAGAGAGAGCTTCTACTGAACCCACCAAGCGATCAAAAGGAACACTGACACTAGCTACCCTTTTGGATTGTGAATCAAGTCCTTGGTGGACAGTATCGCTATTGTGAGTTACGAGCTCTTAAAAGGCTTCGTGCCGAACGGACAAGGGGATGCCGACCCGCGTCAGTCTAGACATTGAACTGGCGATTTGAGCAATGGGCAAGGGATGAACTGTATCCGCGTTATGGTTGTCTGACATGAGTGCCTGGAATATTGGTGTTTGTCGGGTTCACATAATGAGAGTCTTAGGCATGCGCGCCATTAAGACTAAAGTCTCAAGCTATAGGTTGTGGAGCAAAATGCTCAAACTTTACCGTTGGGTTTCGGAACTTGAACGGTGGTGGAACCCTGGTTTTCCAGTACACTAAGAATGTGCCCGGAGTGCACAGAGCGTCTGGTCGCGTGGCCGACATTTGTGATATATTGATTGTGCGTGAGTGCATATTATGTGATATATCTGCTTGTGAAATGATATGCCTGCAGGGAAGGAATACCACTGCCCTGGGAAAGGGGTAGGTTCATTATAAATTGATCAGCTGAATGCTGACCATTGCCTTGTTTGCCACCATCATGGTGGGATGTCCTTGTGCAGGTGCTGGAGAGCCGAGCGGGAAATAGCGCGCTGATGCCCCTACTACTGTTACCCCTGTTGCTGCTGCTGCTGGCCCTCGAAGGTTGAGCAAATAACTTTATTATTTTCATGTGTGGCCAGCCTGCGTGCCGATGTTTGTAATCCACCCTTGAGAAGTTTAACTGTAAGGCCTTAAGGCCAAACTTTTGTGTATTTGGAGTACATTCCTTCGGGGTTATATATAAATGTGGTTGTTTATATATAGTGGACATTCGTTGCTGTTGAGTTCAATATTAACTTTAAATCTTCCGCTAGTATGCTCTGAGTTAGGATGCAAGTATGTTTTGGTATTAACCTGTAACCTCGCCGCCTGTTTATGGCATATAGTGTGGGGCCCCGACCGGACCTTCTATTATATGTTATTTAATGGATGGATTCGTTACATATTACACATCCGTCCAATTCAAGCATGTTTTCGTGCTCATCCTACCATTAACACAAGAGATGTCCAAAGCCTCCAACTCACGAATCAGATACTAATCATTCATCTATAACCAATTTGCTCATATTGGAGCTTTGCGACTCAGCGCATCCGCGACTATATTTCCCTTCCCAGAAATATAATGAATCTCCAAGGTGTAGTCCCCAAGGAACTCCATCCACCTATATTGTTTCATATTCAGATCCTTCTGATGCAATAAGTATTTCAGGCTCTTATGATCCGTAAAGATTTCAACATTTATGCCATATAAATTGTATCGTCATAGCTTAAGAGCGAATATCACGGCCGCCAATTCCAAGTATTGAACCAGATAATTCCTCTCGTGCACTTTCAATTGGCGAGAACCATAAGCAATCACATGCCCAAATTTTAGTAGAATGCAACCTAAGCCGCTCCCTAATGCATCACTATAAACTTCAAAGCCTTTCTGTTCCATATAGAGAACACAACACGACGTCGTGGTAAGACGACTCTTCAACTCCTCAAAATCTCATGCGCACTCTGGCGTCCAAACGAACTTCTGATTCTTTCTTGTCAGTGTAGTGAGAGGTAAAGTAATACTTGAAAAGCTCTTTACAAAGCGTCTATAATAACAAGTAAGTCCTAGGAAACTTATGACTTCCATTACCGAAGTAAGTACATGACAGTCTCATATCACACCTATCTTTGTCGGATCCACAATAATACGTTCTCCACTAACGTCATGATTTAGAAATGCCACTGAAGATAGCCAAAACTCACACTTAGAGAACTTGACATATATGCAATTACTCCTCAAGGTATGCAGAACCAATCTTCAATAATTCGCATGATCCTCTTCCGACTGAGAGTATACCAGTATGTCATCAATAAAGACAATCACAAATAAGTCCAAATACTCTCGAAAAGTCATGTGCATCAAATTCATAAGCATTGATGGCTCATTAGTAAGCCCAAAAGGCATCACAATAAATTCATAATGCCTATAGCATGTACCAAACGTTTTCTTGGGAATATCACTTTCTTGAATTTTCAACTTCCAGTAGTCGGACTTCAAATCCAACTTTGAATAGACAATCGATCTAACCAGTTGATCAAATAAATCATCGATTATTAGAATCGGATACTTGTTCTTCTCTGTCAGCTTATTCAATTCATGATAATCAATGCATAGACATAAGCCTTCGTCCTTCTTCATAAAGAGAACCGATGCACTCTAAGGTGACATACTTTGACGTATATATCCTTACTCTAGCAATTCGTGCAACTGAGCTTTCAGTTCTGCCATCTCCTTTGGCGCCACTCGGTACGATGGGCATGACATGGATTTTGTACATGGCACCAACTCAATAGCAAAGTTCATCTCTCGTTGAGGTTGAATCCAAGGGAGATAATTATGAAAAACATCTTAAAAATCCGATACAACAGGAATGTCACTCAAACGGGGCTTCGTCTCTACAATATCTAACAATGTGAAAAATAATTATGTGCCCTTCTTAACCGCCATGACTACATTGAGAGTAGACATCAATATCTTGCTCGATTCTCGCATACAAGCAAACTTAGTCTAGCATTTAGTGTTTTGTCCCAGTATGTCTTCCTTAGAGCTGCAATCAGTACAGGCACGCTGCTCCAAAAGCAAGTACATATTAAATATCACATAAAACTCAGATATCGACAGCACATATGCTTCCAAGAAAAAATCATGACTTCCTATCTGCACTTAACATAACAGGCTTTATCCGCATGCATCAAGCACCTTTTAGACAACAAAACATTCACTCGATCTATTTGTATAGAAGAAGGCACACTGATACGCACCATAAAGTCTTCAAACATAAAGGAATGATATACTTTTGCATCGAATAGTGCTCTCGCTGGATAATCCAAAATCAAGACAAATCCTAACACAAACAAGTTATACACAAGAAAAAAACAAGGTACCAAGTATAGAAAGCAGTAAAAACTATATCTTAACTCATACCTATTACGACATCACTTTGTTGAATGGCCTCCTACTGCCCAAGATTATAGACTCGGGGCTGTGCTTGGGATGTAGTTGACTCCACTGCCTTTCCCTTTTTAGAATATATCAGACCCGTCTTTTTCTCACCTATTGGACGACCACACCAACATTCTCGAGCTAGATGTCCAACCTTACCACATATGTAACAAGTGAGCGGACCTCACTCTGTCTTCACTTCAGGCTTGTTAGAAGAAGTTGGTCCCGAAGACCTATTCTTCTTCCTCCACCTTCTTTGTCCCGGCCTTGCTGAACGCGACACTTTAAACTCTAGCTTCCTTACTGCCAAATCATTCTTCCGCTTCATATCTTGTTATTAGGGAACACAGCGCAACTAACTCTCCCAAAAGCCTGGACTGTAAGGAAGGGCGCTACCGCTCCTTTATAGAGCTGTACAGCAGAATCCATGGGGCGGCTAGTTAGGCCCAGGGGACACACCCTTCTGTTTGACTAGTGTGGGCCATAGTGCCTCGCGTCGTACCTCCCACACCGGGGGCATTGGTGGACCCCAACAATTCCCCCCAGAAATGACCTCGGGGTTTCAAAACCGTTACCTCCTCTGATACCACTATTAGGGAACACGGCGCAACCAACTCTCCCAAAAGCCCGGACTGTTAGAAAGGGCGCTACCGCTCCTTTATAGAGTTGTACATCAGGATCCATAGGGCGTCCAGTTAGGCTAAGGGGACACACCCTTCTGTTTGACTAGTGTGGGCCATAGAGCCTCGTGTCGTACCTCCCACACTGGGGGCGTTGCTGGACCCCAACACTTGTTCTAGGGAATGGGACGTATTGACCAAGGTCAGAAAATCACACGTCATTGGACCTGAGAGAAGCAATCGTATGTCATCTCGCAGTCCTTCCTAGAACTGATTTGTCTTACGTTCTTCATCTACAAACGTAAAACCTGCATACCGACCCAACCTTGTAAACTCATGCAAGTAGTCATCCATAGAACTCTCGCCTTAGTTAACTTTTGGAACTGATTTTCCTTTGCAATCCGTTGTGCAGATGGAAGATATCTTGCAAGAAATAGTCTCGAGAATTCCTTTATTGAGATCTCAATCAATGGCCTACCAACAAACTGGTGAAGCTCCAACTCATCCCGCTATAGCCTCGCCTCTCCCTATAACAAGAAGGTAGCTTTAGTTGATTTCTGCCACTCCTCCATTTATGTTGCCATCATGGTTATCTTTATTCTCGAGATCTAGTCTTCAACTTGTGTTGGGGTTCTAGTACTCACAAACACAGGAGGGTTTGAACTCATTACATGTTTCCATTGCCTTTCCGTTGCTCGCCTTGCATCCACTAGCTCCATTACCACTTGTCTCTCTACCACATGCTCAACTACGCCAATCGATTCCTGGACCACAGCAGAGGTAGGTGGTTATACTTGCCCTCATGGTTGTGAATTGATTAATTCAAACATGGCTTCAGCAACTAATCAAATCATTTCCACAAAAGGAGTTGTTGGCACCTCAGTTGGTGCACTACTCGCCGCCGAGCACTGACGTTCACTCTGCCCCGCACTATTTCTAGTCGCCTATAATTGTGAAACACAGAATTAAGCAACTAATAACATTGAAAAAAAGCAATTATAGGAACACGCAGGTTCCACAAACATGTGCATTTCAATCCTAAGTGTACATTCATGGGTTCTTTCATGTTATAACGGTAGCGCACATACATGTGCTCACAACCCCCTAAAACAATTCGACCACGGATTTGAATAAGAAAGACCGACACTAAGATCTGATACCAAATGGTAATACCTCCATCAGTGGCGGAAAATATAACAGAAGGTCAAGCCGGAGCCCCACGCCATATTCTACGGATAGTTAGCAGAGTTACTCATTGAAACTATTTCATTCATGCATCCTAAATCAGAGTGCATTCTAGAGGAAGCCCACGGGAGAGGAGGGAATAGATGCGCCTGAGGGCATGCAAGGAGGCGGAGCACGCGAGAGCACGTAAGGAATAGATGTGCGCAAGTAGGCGTGCAAGGAAGATATGCGTGCAAGGAAGATATGCGTGCAAGAGCGTGCAAGGAGGCATCACACGCGAAGACATGTAGGGAAGAGATGCAAGAAAGGAGGTGGCATGCGCGAAGGTGCACAGGGAATAAATGTGCTTGAGAGCGCATAAGGAGGCGGCACGCGCGGGATCGCACAAGGAAGAGAAGTGGAGGAGAGAGAAATTTTGGGCAAGAAGAGTGATGAAGATCTTCGAAGGGAGCTTCAAAGACGAATGAGATCTTCAAGCAGTTCTTTAAGTCCTTCGAAGGGATAGAATAGGATGAAGAAGATGGAGGAAGGAGAGAGAAAATTTGTCGGAGTATTTTCCGGTTTAGAAGAGAATGAGAATTAAGAAAGATCTGGGGCCCTATTTATAGGCTTTATAAGTGGTTAGGTAAGTTATGCAGCAATTTGTAGCCCATAATATTCATGATCGTTTTTGGGTATTGTATCCACAATGTACTTGATTTGAAGAAGCCCCTAAACAAGCTAAGTTGAATTGACAATGTATTTGATGATTTTCTTTCAAGTTGTGCTTGCAGCTATTCCATGCTAAGTACAGACCAGTGTCAGGGTGCAGTGGGTCAATATATACGGGTCTGCACAACGTAATCCCTCGTTGAGCAGATCAGTGTGTTGACTCACGTGTGCTCTCTCTATTAGAGTGTACTTATTTTCAAGCACAGGGTCGAGATAGAGCAAGAACAGAAGAGGAGCAAGGATGGGTCAAAGACAAAGTTCATGGGAAGGAAGAGGAAAATCCTCTAAGTCAAAATCGACGGGAATCACCAACTGATTCTCGCTGATTCGTTGAGAATGACCTTGTATTCACGCTGATTCCCTCCGGATGACAAGAGTTTCAACTGGAATTCTGCCAAGGCAAATTCGACAGGAATTATGAGTGATTCCCGCCGACTTCGACGGGAATCACCAATGATTCTCGCCGAATTTGCCTTAGGCAAATTTGCTCTGTTCGGTGGACCGAACCAAGACGGGTTACGCTATTTTGACCAGAACTAGGGCTTCTTCTTGTGGGCCCCACAACGGTCATTTAGGGTTGTTCTACAGTATATATACTCGCTTATTTCGAACATCAACAGTAGCGATTCACGGAGAATCAAAAGTCACCGAGCGTGACCTAGCCGGTCACGGAAATCGTCCCGTCGCCGTCGCCGCTCGCAAAGTTGTTGCCGCCGCAGATCTCAGATCCTCTTTGATCTTCCGATGACAGGACCGAGGCAAGCCTAGCGTCTCACGCTTCTCTCTCGAGATCTCTTGTCTCTCGATTTGTTTAACGAGGATAACTCTTCATTCCGAATCGATTGAGACGACTGATCCGATTGAGATCGTTGGTAGACCTTGCTTGCTTCGTCAAGAAGTTTGGATCTACAAAGAATCGCCGACGCATTCACTTGCCGCCGCCAATCTTGGGAAGATCCTCTCCAAGAGAGTACTCCGGTCGTGGACTCTGTCTTCATCAAGAATGCTTCAACGAACGAAGAGGGACATCGGGTTCTCCACACGTGTAGTTTGTATCTCTTGTACATTATTTTTTTTGTTTTGTTGTAAAGGAATAGTGATTCCTAAATGTAAGGGTTGGGTGCAACCCGTAGTGGAGGAGTAGTGACTCCGCCGGTTGGAAGGGTGCCTTCCGTAGTGTAAGGATTGGATTTCAATCTGTTTGGTGAAGTGACCGAGTCGTCCCTTGGTGGGAGATAGGTCGAAGGGGGAGAGTGGACGTACCCAAATCGGGGAACCACTATAATTGCTTGTGTGCTTTTCTGTGTTGTGTTTGTCTAATTGTGCAGGTTATTTAAATTCCGTAAAAGACTAAGATTCACCTATTCCCCCCCCCCCATAGGTGGAATTAGTTGACACTAAAGACTTTCAAGTGGTATCAGAGGGAGGTTGCTCATCAATAAGGTTAACACCTTGAGTAAGATCCTGCATCTAGTGTCAAGAAGAAAACAAGACTCAAGCATGGAGCTGTACACTGATGTCTCTCCCCTGAGACTGCCTGCATGCACAAAAGAGTATTATCCCATCTAGAAAATGAGAGTTCAGTATTATCTGGAGGCCATTGACCCTCGTGCATCCTTCATTATGGAAGAGGGTCCCTTCATTCCCATGAAGGCTTCCGGATCTAGAGAAGATAACCAAATCCCTAAGAGTACCGCAGAGATGTCTGAAACCGAGCTTTCACTATTCAACTTGGACAAGCTGGTACGACAGATAATCTCTGATATTTGGTCAGGCTCGTCTCTTACAAGATTGGATAAGTGCAAGATTGTCAAGTCCATGTGGGAAACAATCTCTGACCTCATAGAGGGAAAGAAGAATGCCTGGACTAAATACCAGCAAGAGGATGAAGCATATGTGGGGTTCCTAGTCTCTTAAGATGAAAGTCAAGACCTACCTCTCAATATCAGGGCTCCTGTGTCCCTATCTGAGACTGAAGAAGAGATTGAGGAATGCAGCTGTGATGAAGCTGAAACATCAGTCTCTGCAGACCTTAACGTTAACCCTGATCAACACAATCAGGATCAGGTATCTCCCTCATCTTGCTCCTTGCCTCTTGACTTTCCTGAAGACAGGAGAAGTTTAGAGGTTTGTCCATCAAGTGATGCAAGGGAGATTGACAGCTTCAATCAAAAGATTGATACTCCTGATTCCCTTCGTAGTGCCCTTCAGAAGAGCAACTTGCTTGTGGAAAAACAAGCTATGGGAATTGCTCAGTTGAGGACCATGATGGATCTCCAATTGGAATCCATCAAGGTGAAGTACTCAAAGATCTCGGATCTAGAGTTTTCCTTAGAGACCGAGAAGAGAATAGTATCCAACTTTTCCAAGGTAGATGCTATTAAGAGAAAGGGAGAAAATGGGTGGATCTCACGAATTATAAAATCGTGGAGAAATGGGGAAACTGTTTTCAGACCCCCCCCCCCCCACACCGTGTAGGAAGGGCACACATCATGCCTTCAGTTATGACCATAAGAACAACTATGGTCTCTGCAAGAATGATAAACCCTCATGTGGAAATACCCATAGTGCAAGTGATGTTATGGCTAACCATGAGGAAAAACATTTGGCTCATCATGAACCTTTTATATTCACTGCCTCAGCCTCAACACTTCATGAGAGTGCAGGAACCAGCTCTTACAGTACCTCTCACTACCCTAGGACTCAGGGAAAGGGGGTTAGGAAACATGTAGCAAGTACCCATGGGGCCCCCAGATGTATGCTGACTGAAAAGAAGGCACCATCTCCCAGGCCTCATGATACTCACCACATGTTCTCCATCCACCCTCCCTCGTGTCTCGGTGGAAAGGGTAAATTTGAGAGCAGAACCTGCTCTGCCCCTGTCAGACCTATGATTGTGACAAACTCAGTCAGTAGATCTGGTCAAAAAAGGAGATACAATATTCATGAGTGCTGGTGCTGTGGTAAAGTGGGTCACTTTTCCATAGATTGTTGGCACAATCCTTCTGTGCCAAGGGCAAGGGTATGTCCACTTCCTTTGGCTAGAGATAGCCTTCATGACAGATATCCTGGAGGAAGGCATTCAGTAGTTTATGCTGACAGGAACCTAGGACCCAATGCATATTGGGTTCCTAATGTAAGGTAATTCGTTTTTGCAGGATAGTCTAGGTTCCCGTGAACATGATGGGACCTAGATAAGAGATGTTCCAGGAATGGTATGGAACAAGAAATTTTGGAAAAGAGATAATGCGCTACCACTTCTTTCGGGAGCATGTGTAAAACAAAGATATCTCTCTTTGCTTTGTCCCCACGGATAAGCAGGTTGTAAATATCTTCACGAAGCCCCTAGACGAGGCCAAGTTAAGTCTCTTCAAAACTGAACTTGGCATGCTGAACTATGAAGATTGAAGATTATTAGGCTCAAGGCTCTTGGATCAAGGGGGAGCATCAGCAAGGAACTCAAGCTCGAGCACAGATGCAAGATCTGAGGGGGAGCATGTGGCTCCAAGTGAAGTCCCAGATTTGCAGAAGCCGAAAAGGGGGAGATTACCCTCTCAGCTAAGGCTAAGGTGTTAAGGTACTAAAGTGGCTGCCAAAGGCTAAGAATGCTAAGTATGCTCTAAGGAAAATGGTAATGAATTGTAATGAATTTCATTCTCAACTAATTGTTCATTTTATGTTTTTCATTCCCATCTGTCTTATTCACCTTAGCTTGTAGGGTTTTGGCTTCTTCAAATAGGGGGAGATTATTGGGTATTGTATCCACAATGTACCTGATTTGAAGAAGCCACTGAACAAGCTAAGTTGAATTGACAATGTATTTGATGATTTTCTTTCAAGTTGTGCTTGCAGCTATTCCATGCAAAGTACACACCAATGTCAGGGTGCAGTGGGTCAATATACACGGGTCTGCGCAACGTAATCCCTCATTGAGCAGATCAGTGTGTTGACTCACGTGTGCTCTCTCTATTGGAGTGTACTTATTTTCAAGCACAGGGTCGAGATAGAGCAAGATCAGAAGAGGAGCAAGGATGGGTCAAAGACCAAGTTCATGGGAAGGAAGAGGAAAATCCTCTAAGTAAAAATCGACGGGAATCACTAAGTGATTCTCGCCGATTCGACGGGAATCACTAGTGATTCTCGCCAAATTCGTCGAGAATCACTTGCTGATTTTTGCCGACTTCATCTGGCTGACTGTCCTCCTTCAAGAATTATGTTAAGGCAGAATCGACGGGAATCGCCAATTGATTCTCGCCGATTCGTCGAGAATGACCTTGCATTCTCGCTGATTCCCTCCGGATGATAAGAGTTTCAACTGGAATTCTGCCAAGGCAAATTCGACGGGAATCATGAGTGATTCCCGCCGACTTCGACGGGAATCACCAATGATTCTCGCCGAATTTTCCTTAGGCAAATTTGCTCTGTTCGCTGGACCGAACCAAGACGGGTTACGCTGTTTTGACCAGAACTAGGGCTTCTTCTTGTGGGCCCCACAACAGTTATTTCGGGTTATTCTACAGTATATATACTCGCTTATTTCGAAGAGCAACAGTAGCGATTCATGGAGAATCAAAAGCCGCAGAGCGTGACCTAGCCGATCATGGAAATCGTCTCGTCACCGTTGTCGCTCGCAAAGTGTATCGCCGCCGCAGATCTCAGATCCTCTTTGATCTTCCGACGACAGGACCGAGGCAAGCCTAGCGTCTCACGCTTCTTTCTCGAGATCTCTTATCTCTTGATTTGTTGAACGAGGATAACTCTTCATTCCGAATCGATTGAGACGACTGATCCGATTGAGATCGTTGGTAAGCCTTGCTTGCTTCGTCAAGAAGTTTGGATCTACAAAGAATCGCCGCCGCATTCACTTGCCGCCGCCGATCTTGGGAAGATCCTCTCCAAGAGAGTACTCCGGTCGTGGACTCTTCGTCTTCTTCAAGAACGCTTCAATGAACGAAGAGGGATATCGGGTTCTCCACACATGTAGATTGTATCTCTTATACATTCTATTTTTGTTTTGTTGTAAATGAATAGTGATTCCTAGTTGGAGGAGTAGTGACTCCGTCGGTTGGAAGGGTGCCTTCTGTAGTGTGAGGATTGGATTTCAATCCGTTTGGTGAAGAGACAGAGTAGTCCCTTGGTGGGAGATAGGTCAAAGGGGGAGAGTGGACGTACCCAAATCGGGGAACCACTATAATTGCTTGTGTGCTTTTTTGTTTTGTGTTTGTTTAATTGTGTAGGTTATTTAAATTCCACAAAAGACTGCAATTCACCTATTCCCCACCCCCATAGGTGGAATTAGTTGACACTAAAGAATTTCAATCGCTACTATAGACCGATTTCTTAACGCATTTATGCGCATATTATTTTACAATTTAACTAGATGCAACTCAATTCTATTTTTGGCTATGCATTTCCACCACTATGGGAGGTCATGTTGGCGGTTATGTGGTTGGTTACCCATATAAATGACTACGACGATGGAAGGAGCGTGATCAGATGTTGGAGAATAGACGTTGGACAAGAATCTGGCCGATTGAGGCCAGCCGGAGACGAAATCCGATCGGCAATGACGACAGCATCCAAGGAAGAGATAAGTGGTGATGATGGATGCTATGGGAGAGAGGAGCAACGGTAGAGGTGTCCGAAGAAGAGATTAGCGATGACGACGACCACGAGAGATACGAACAATGGCGGTGGCACCCTCAAAAGAGTGGAGCGACAGAGGCGACGTCAGTGGATGAGAAAATCAACGGTGATTATTGTTGTCGCGACGATGGCGGTGACAACTACGAGATGAAGATGAGGACGACGATGAGGTTTGTTGCCGCAGTGATGGTGGAGGTTACCACGGTGATGGTGGCAGTTTTAGGAGTGATGGAGGCAGTCTCCGCGGCGACAGCGGCAGTTGCTGTGACGAAGACAGCGACGACTAGAGAAGAGAAGGGCGACGACGGTGGCATCAGTGGATGATATGGGCGATGGAGGTGGCGTCGGTGGATGAGAAGAGCAATGGTGGTGGTTGTCTTAGCGATGGTGGAGATGTTTGCTAAGATAAAGATGATTATGACGATGACAACGGTCGTCGCGGCGCTAGTGGTGATTGTCGTAGTGATGGAGGCGATCGTCGCGACGACGGAAGAGATGACGATCATGATAAAGATGATGGAAGTGACGGCAGCGGTCGCCTTGATTATGGTGGCGACGATGAATACGAAACGATGATGAAGACAATGATGGTGATGTCGGCGGTTGCTGCGATGATGGCAACGACTGTGGCGGCAGTTTCGGCAGTAGTGGGGTTGACTTTGTCAACCCCACTTCATCTATCAAAGGAGTTGGATGGTTATGTTACCCGTAACTTGGATCATTTCAGAAGGACCCTATCATTCGCCCCAAAGTCCTCACAGTTTCGAGCCGTAGCGAATGAAGGGAGGGGACTTCTACTTAGAAGCCTGTTGTTGAAAATGAAAACTCGGTCTTTGTGGAGTTAACCCTTGGGGAAGGGGTGGTCGCATACTTACTTCTCCCTAGATGAAAGTCTTGTGTTCAAGGCTAGCTAAACACCTAGAGGAGGGGGGATGAATAGGTTTTTGTCTCTATTTCAATCTTATTACTTGTTAGCCGATTTCTGTGCTTAGTTATTCGGTTAGTTTTAGCTTCAAGAACTATCACAGATGACACAACAATTTTATAGTGGTTCCCTAATCTTTGGTACTTCCACTATCCCTCTGTGCCTTTCTAACAGTGTGTTAGACTAGGCTCTTCCACCAAAACTCCGCTCTTTAAGAGCTTACATCAAAGATCCCACAGGACCTCACAGGTCAAACAGACCTACCACTTAGACACTAAGCCAAACCACAGGTCACAAAGACCTTTCACTCGGCACTAAGCCAAACCACATGTCACAAAGACCTTAGCCATTATAACATAGGTTTACAACTTCAGACTCACAAAGAATCTATATAGAAGAAATAAAAGGTGATTTGATTAGACACTTGAGCAAGAACTCTGTGTCTACTTCTTCCTGAACTGAGCAGATATCAGCCCAAGATTTTGCTGTTGAAGACAATGAAGTCGGCAGTTGAATCTTTCTTCAAATAACTATCATTTCTTTGCAGAGCTTGTAGATCTGCATCCTCATAATTGCTTTTGAACCTGCTGTTGCAGATGGGGATTGCTTCAGCTATCTCTTTCCTCTGCTAAATTTTTTGTGCAGAATAACTTCTTCAGGCTCGATAAGAAAGGCGAGGAAGAATATGAAGTTTGACCACACATTCGTTTTCAAAAAACCTAGACAAGGATTCAATTCGATTCAATTGTTTGCTCTGGCTGATTGGCTTCTTTTTATTTGAGGCCCAATTGAGCAGTGGGCCCACCACCAGGATTGATGGCTGAGATTTAGCAATACAACACATTCTTTCAATTTACTCTTGATTCAACGACTCTTTGCTGTGTGTGGGCCCCAACACGTAAATATGAAAATATATCTTTCCAAGTGCAGAGGATGATGAAAGCTAGCCGCCAGTGCCTCTGGCAGCAATCTCGCAACATTTGAATTTTGTTGACTTTTTGACTTTGCTAACGCCAAAATGACTCAACATCTGTGGACTTAAAAAAAATCAAGCATTAGAAGCAAAGGTGTTGGGTGAGTAAGCACCACTCAATGCCACAACACTTAGGCAAAATTCTGTCTGTCTAGGCGTTGAGAGCGTTGAGTGAGCATGCCTCACTCAACGCTATTTTCCTTAGAAAATATTTCTATGTCAAGGCATTGAGAGCATTGAGTGAGCTTGCCTCACTCAACGCTATTTGCCTTAGCAAATATTTCTGCATCAAGGAATTGAGAGCGTTGAGTGAGCTCGCCTCACTCAACGCTATTTGCCTTAGATAGATTTTATGAGCCTTGGCGTTGTGAGAGTAAGCTCCATTCAATGCCAAATAACTTAACATAATTTCTATGTTATCTTGCATTGAGTGAGTAAGCTACACTCAACACTTTTGGACTTAGCAAAATGTTTGTGTTTGAAAACACATATGCAAGGATACAGTCAATGCTATTGTTCCATGACGTTGAGTGAGTAAGCTACACTCAACACCTTGATACTTAGACAGGTTTTCTGTCATAGCGTTGAGTGAGTAAGCTACACTCAACGCCTGTGGACATAGTTAAAATTTTGCCCAACTTTTTTGTGGCATTGACAGGCACAGTAACACTCAACGCTAAAAGCTGTATGGCGTTGAGTGAGTAGACCAAACTCAACGCCTATAAACTTAGCCACATTTTCAGCCTATTAATCTAGGCATTGACTGACTTAGCCAGACTCATAGCTTTTTATTGTATGGTATTGAGTGAGTAGACTACACTCAATTCCTGTGTACTTAGCCATATTTTGGGCTATCTATAGTTTGTCTAAGATAGACTCTGTGCCATTTGTTATATAGAGTTGAGTGAGCTCTACTCACTAGACGTCTGTGGACTTAGGCAAATTTCCAGCTAAATAATATTGATTCCTTATATCTGGCATTGATTGAGCTTGCTCCACTCAACGCCTGTGGACTTGGTGGATTTTTTCTATGTCCAACAGCCAATTGTTGTGTCCACTTGTCCAATCAATATGATATGGACTAACCTGCACTCATGACCTCAAATACACTTCAAATACAGTTGATGTGTGTGGCATTGACCTGTTTGACTTCTCACAAATCAGGGACATTTGGAACAATGGACCCAAAAATCTCCTCCTATTTGAAGAAGTAAATACTCTTATCAAAATTGTTTTCTTTCCTTGGTCAATGACACACAAAACCTATACAGCAAAATAAATATTTAATTCTGACATAACAGCATAAGGAAGTGTACCTCATTTCCTGCCTAGATGGTGAGCATCACCTACTCCCCCTGTTTTGCTGCAAGGTGTTTGTCCTACTTGAGTGCCTTGATCACTTTCTCTCCTATATGGGAATAGCTCTTTCTCCCTTTGGGTTTATTTGTAAGAAATCAGTTTCCTTGTTCACAATTCGTCGCTCTCCATCCGACGAAAGTTTCACGAAATGTTCACAATTTGTCGATCTCCGTTCGACGAAAGGTTTATAATTTATCGATCTCCATTCGATGAAATGTTCATAATTCTCCAATCTCAGTTCGACTAAATATGTTTTTTTTAATTTCCTTGTCCCTTAGTTGCCACATGTCCTTCTCTGGATATGTCCTTCTCCGTATGACTGAATATGTTCTTCTCTCTCCCTTGCAATCTCTCCCCCTTGCAATGACCTTCTCTCCCCCTTTTTGACTTCTACAGAATAGGCAGATAGGGGTTGGCCCTTCCAGAGTAACTTAATCCCCCTCAGTAGAAGCATCAGTTAACTGATACCACTGGGGAGTATTTATCTCCTGCAAGACGAATAATACATGCACCCAAAAAATACAAAATGGAGTGCCTGAAGCTAGGCCAAGTTCAACATACCCAACTCAAATTTGAAGGTGTTGAACTTTGCTTCATCTAATGGCTTAGTAAAGATATCATCCACTTGATTGTTTGTGGGGACAAAGTCAAGACTGATGTCTTCCTTCTCCACATGCTCCCTAATAAAATGATATCTGATTTCTATGTGCTTAGTCCTGCTATGTGAGACAGGATTCGTAGCAACAGAAATAATACTTGTAGAATCACAGTATAGAGGAGTTCTACTTACCTGAAGGTTGTAATCCTGGAGATGATGCTGGATCCACAACAGCTAAGCACAACAACTGCCTGATGATATGTGCTCTGACTCAGCAGTGGATATAGCCACACTAGTTTACTTCTTGCTGCTCCAAGATACTATCCTTCTTCCTAAGAACTATCAGGTTCAAGTAGTGCTTTTCCTATCTTCTTTGCAGCCTGCAAAATCTGCATCTGAAAATCCTGTTAGATCAAAATCCCTATTTCTAGGGTACCATAGGCCGAAATCTGGTCTTCCCTTAAGATACCTCAAGATTCTCTTTGCAGTAGAGTAATGAGATTCTTTAGGGTAGACCTGATACCTAGCACAGACACATGTAGCATACATGATGTCAGTCTTACTAGCAGTCAGGTATAGAAGGGAGCTAATTATCCCTATATACAAAGACTCATCAACAGGTTTCCCTGCCTCATCTTTGCACACAGGTATACTTGACCCTATGGGAGTTCTCATGGTGGAGGCATTCTCCATACCATATTTTTTGATTTGCTCCCTGGTGAACTTGGACTGTGATATGGACAAGACATCATTAGTCTGTCTTACTTGGAGTCCTAAGAAGAACTTGAGCTCACCCATGCTGCTCATTTCAAACTTCCCTTGCATAAGTTTAGCAAACTTCCTGTAAAAGTTATCATCAGTAGATCCAAAGATAATGTCATCGACATATACTTGGACTAGGATAAGCTTACCCTTTGATTACCTTAGTAATTGGGTCATGTCTATCTTCCCCCTTGAAAATTTGTTCTCAGTGAGGAAGCTGGACAAGGTTTCATACCAAGCCCTAGAGGCTTGCTTTAGCCCATATAGAGCTTTCCTAAGCTTATAAACAAACTTTGGAGAGTTAGGATCTACAAAACCTGGTGGCTGATCCACATATACTTTCTCTTTTAGGTCCCCATTCAGGAATGCTGACTTAACATCCATCTGGTAGACCCTGAATCCCTGATAGGTAGTGAATGCAAGATATATCCTTATTTCTTCCAATCTAACTACTGGGGCAAACGTCTGGTCAAAGTCTTTGCCTTCTTCTTGCTTGTAGCCTTTAGCCACCAATCTAGCCTTATTCTTGATAATAATACCATCTTGATCCAACTTATTCCTGTAGATCCACTTGGTCCCTATGACATTTTGTCCTTGTAGTCTGGGAACCAACTTCCAGACCTTACATAAATTGGTCCAGTTCTTCTTGCATTGCTCCAATCCAGAACTGGTCCTTGATTGCTTCTTCATACTTCTTGGGCTCTTCTTGAGACAAAAAACTTGAGTAGAGAGTTGTATTCATGCTCCTGCTTCTGGTCTAGACTCTATGATTTGCATTACCAATGATTTAGTGTGTTAGAAGGTCCCTTAGATGCCTGGTATCTTGAGGCAATCTAACTGCACCTTGCTGATCTTCAAGGTTTTCAGCTAGCTGATCTTCAATTTCTTCAGGTATGTCTTTCCCTTCTCTTGGAATGGATAGTCCATCATCATTATCTTGGACTGTGGGGGTAGCTTCCTTGATGGTCAGCTTGTCCCTCATCTGCTCTGTACATGCAATACTATAAGAGGAGAAGATAGGCCGCTCACTGTTAACCATGTTGGATTCATCAAAAACAACATGCATTGACTTTTCTATAACTTGGGTAGTTAAATTATAGATTTTATATACCTTACTATGAGTGTTATACCCAATAAAGATCCCTTCATGGGACTTAGCAAAAAACTTAGTTAAATGGACTTTTCCATTGTTGAGCACATAACACTGTCAACTAAAGATCCTGAAATAATTCAGGTTTGGTTTTTTGCCCTTCAAGATCTCATAGGGAGTCTTCTTGTGGCTCTTAGTGATAGAAGACCTATTAAGGACATAGCATGCAGTGTTAAGTGCCTCAGCCCAGAAGTATTCTAGGAGAGATGAGTCACTTAACAAGGTTCTACCAGCCTCTATGAGAGTCCTATTTTTCCTCTCAACAATTCCATTTTGCTGGGGTATTCTAGGAGAGGAGAATTCTTGATGAATCCCTTCCTCTTCACAGAACCTTTTCATGCACTCAGACTGAAACTCAGTCTCATGGTCACTTCTGATTTTGACCACACTACTGTTGAATTCATTCTGAATTTGCTTGACAAATGTCTAGAAGACATCAGGGGTTTCAGATTTCTTCCTTAAAAAGAACACCCAGGCAAATCTAGAAAAGTCGTCAACAATCACAAGGGTCTAGACTTTCCTACTTAGACTTTGAATTGGCATAGGACCAAACAGATCCATATGCATGAGGTAGAAGCACCTCACTGAGTCTTTGGTGCCAATGCTCTTGAAGGAGATCTTAGTCTGTTTTCCCTTTTGGCATGCAGATCAGATACCCTCCTTAGTGCATATAGACTTAGGGACATTCCTAATAAGCTCATTACTGAACAGCTTGCCTATGGTCCTATAATTCAGATAAGCTAGCCTCTTATGCCACTGGACACAGGAAGAGGCTTTCTCATCTGCAACTAAGCATACAGATGAGTCTCTGCTTAAGCATAGGAAATCTAAACAGTAAACATTTCCACTCCTAGTGCCTATTAAGATGACTTCTTGGTCACTTAACCTCCTAATTTGGAACTCATTCTTGTGGAATACTATGTCATAGCCAAGATCACAGAGTTGGCTGATGCTTATCAGGTTGTGTTGCAACCCTTCCACATAGGCTACTCTAGTGATAATGACTATGTCATTAGAGATCTTAACATAACCTCTAGTCACCCCTTTTTCTGACCCAACAAAGATAACCTTTGGTCCATTCCTTACTGGAGCATGATCCTTCTGCATGCTCCTTGTTCCAGTCTTGTGCCTGGAACATTCATTATCAAAGTACCATATAGGGGTATGGGCTCTTGGACTAACCTGCAAGACACAAATTAGTTAACCTTAGGACCCCAATTTATCCCTGGTCCTAGGTGCATGTTAGACTGAAAATGACTATGCCTGCCTGTAGCTTTTCTGACAGGCAAGCTAACATTGGCTCTCTATACACTACGATTGTGCTAACAATCAACAGCAAAGTGGCATACCTTGCCACAACACCAACACTCATGGATATTGTACCTTCTTTTCAGAGTAGGTTTAGTGTTTGTGTTAACATAAACTCTTGGTCTAAAGGTGAGGCATCAGTCCTGTTCTTTAGTTTCCCAGCCCCAGTCTTATAAGTTATGGGTATGGCAGTAGAAGTGCTTGGGATATCTTGAGCCCTTCTAGCAGCTCCTTCATTTTCAGAAAGCATACTCTTAATGGCCTCAGAGATGCCACGGTTTGGTCTACTGACAGTCTTTCCCTTTGTCTTAGAGTGGGATGGAAGATCTGGAGAACAGTCAGCAGCTTTACCCTTGACTGAAGGGGTTTGTGCACCAAACACAAATGGTCCATGATGGGCCATTTGTATTTCCTCATAGGCTTCCTTAAAGGCACTTGCACCCTTGATGTATCTACCATCATAGTGTGGAACATCTTTGTTCACACTAGAGGGTCTAGCATTCTTCCAGTGACCATAAATACTCTCGTGATCATGCTTGTTAGAAGGTAGTTGCACTTTATTAAATTTAACAGGAGGCTTAGAGGATAGTGGCTGCACTTGAGATTTGCCCTTTCCCTTGGGATTGGAAGCTCTTATCCTTCCCTTGAAACCCAACCCTTTCTTTCCCTTTTGGGAGGAGGAGTCTATCAAGGGCAGCACTTTACTAGGCTTGGAGTAGCTAGCCACTAGTTCCCTCTATTTTTGGAGCTTTCCTTCAAGATTCCTGATATGGTTATTCTTTAAGGTAATGGTGCCCATCTGAATGATTGTCACATTCTTCAGTTTGTTGATTTCTTGGATCTTCAGATCCAGCAGTTTTTCTGATTTTGAAACAGCAAGCTGAAGAGAAGCAAATTCCTGAGCCTGCTGTTTGGCCAGGAGCTTGATTTTTTTAGAGCCTGTAGGAGTGCACCATAGTTATCAATCAATTGATTGATGTCTCATTTCGATTCTGAGCCATCATAATCATTTGATGTAGAGGCACAAGAATCTGGAATTGATTCATAATCTGATCTAGAAGATCTAGTAACAGAGAGAATACCTTGCTTAGACTAGGCTGGTCCTGGCTGAGTTCTCATCAGACCTAGCCATTAGCCCAAGCCAGCAGCTGTCTTCTTCATAATCCACCTCTGAATCACCATCAGACTGTGATAGAGGGTCCCTGACTTCAACCCTGGCAGCAGGAAGAACCTTCTCAGCTTCTTCTTCTATAGCAGCCAACCTTTTAATGCAGTCTTTTTCTACAGCTCCATCTTCAGTAGAGTACAGCCCTATGTAGGATTCTACTTCTTCTTTTGACTCTGATAAGGAGGTGTCAGTATAGCTTATTTGCTTCTTAGTAATGAGGGATTTCTCCTTCTTGCCTTTTTGCATGTGGTCCTTTTTCTTACTATATTCCCTTCTTTTAAATAGGTAGTTGACTATTACATGCCCAGGATTTTTGCAATGATAACAAGTCATGTTAGATGAAACCTGTTTACTAGTTTTGGAACCATACCTATCCTCCTTAGAGGATTTCCTCCTGCCCTTGTAGTAGTCATCCTTGGGATGAGAGGAGGAGGAAGGCTGGCCTCTCCAGTGCTTCTTCATCATGAACTTCTGGAATTGCCTGGAGAAGGCAGCAAAATGTTCATCAGACTATTGACAGTCTGATTTGCTTTTCTCTGATCTTCCAGAATCAGATTCATCATCTCTCCTTGGTGGAGAGGGAGACTTTCTTCTGCTTTTGTTGGAGCCTTCAGCTTTGAATGCTACAGCCTTATCTCTTGTCTGAAACTTGTTGTGGTTCTCCTATTCTTTTCTGGCAGCCAGCTGCATCTCATATGACAACAGCTTCCCAAAGAGGGTGTGAGGAGCAGTGTCACCCAGCTTTACCACTTCTCTGATGGCACACATATTTGTGTCCCAATCTCTAGTGAGAGATCTAAGGAACTTGTCATTCAGTTCATAGTGGTTGAATACCCTTCCATAAGTCTTCAGTTCATTCACAATCCTAAAGAACTTTTCATAATAGGTGGTTATGTTGTCCCCCTTGGATTGCCTGAAATCCTCATACTCTTGGTTGAGCATGGACTTCCTATCATCTAGAACTTCATCTGTCCCCTCCATGTAGATCACAAGTGTGTCCCTCTTCGACTGTAGTATACATCCTAGGGTCAGCAGCTTCCATGAACTGCCTTACCCTTGCTTTCTAGATGCCGAAGTCTTCCTTCCTACAGATTGGAATCCTCACAGCAATCAGCTCCTTATTGGTCATTCTTGAACCCATAGAGAAAGACTTCTAGCTAACCTTAGAGATCTACTTAGACTATTAAGCCTTTAAAGAGTAACCTCCCTCTGACACCACTTGAAAGTCTTGTGTTCAAGGCTAGCTAAACACCTAGAGGGGGGGTGAATAGGTTTTTGTCTCTATTTCAATCTTCTTACTTGTTAGTCGATTTCTGTACTTAGTGATTAGGTTAGTTTTAGCTTTCAAGAACAATCACAGATGACACGGAAATTTTATTGTGGTTCCCCAATCTTGGGTACGTCCACTGTCCCTCTACGCCTTTTTAACAGTGTGTTAGACTAGGCTCTTCCCCCAAAACTCAGCTCTTTAAGAGCTTACAACACAAATCCCGCAGGACCTCAAAGGTCACACAAACCTACCACTTAGGCACTAAGCCAAACCACAGGTTACAAAGACCGTTCACTCGGCACTAAGCCAAACCACAGGTCACAAAGATCTTAGCCTTTATAACACAGGCTTACAACTTAAGACTCACAAAGAATCTATACAGAAGAAATACAAGGTGATTTGATTAGACACCAGAGCAAGAAATCTATGTTTACTTCTTCCTAGACTGAGAAGATATAAGCCCGAGCTTTTGTTGTTGAAGACAATGAAGACGGTAGTTGAATCTTTCTTCGAACAACTATCATTTCTTTGCAGAGCTTGTAGATCTGCTTTCTCAGAATTGCTTCTAAACCTGCTATTACAGATAGGGATTGCTTCAGCTATCTCTTTCGTATTCTAAGTTTTCTGTGCCGAATAGCTGCTTCAGGTTCGACAAGAAAGGCGAGGAAGAAGATGAAGTTCGGCCGTACTTTTGTTTTCAGAAAACCTAGACAAGGATTTGATTCGATTCAATTGTTTACTCTGGCCGATTTGTTTCTTTTTATTTTACGACCAATCGAGCTGTGGGCCCACAACCAGGATTGATGGTTGAGATTTAGCCATACAACACATTCTTTCCATTTACTCTTGATTCAACGGCTCTTTGATGTGTGTGGGACCCAACACTTAAAGGCAAAAATATATCTTTCCAAGTGCAGAGGATGAGGACAGCTGGCCGCCAGCGCCTCTGGCAGCATTCCCAGAACACTTGAATTTTGTTGACTTTTTTACTTTGCTGACGTCAGCATGACTCAGCATCTGTGTACTTAGACAAAATTTAAGCATTAGAAGCAAAGGTGTTGAGTGAGTAAGCAACACTCAACACCACAACACTAAGACAAAATTCGGTTTGTCTAGGCGTTGAGAGCGTTGAGTGAGCTTGCCTCACTCAACGCTATTTGCCTTAGTAAATATTTTTGTATCAGGGCATTGAGAGCATTGTGTGAGCTCACCTCACTCAACGCTATTTGCCTTAGCAAATATTTCTGCATCAAGGCATTGAGAGCGTTGATTGAGCTCGCCTCACCTAATGCTATTTGCCTTAGCCAGATTTTCTTAGCCTTGGCATTGAGAGAGTAAGCTCCACTCAATGCCTAACAACTTAACAGAATTCTCTGTTATCTGGCATTGAGTGAGTAAGCTACACTCAATGATTTTTGGACTTAGCCAAATATCTGTGTCTGAAAACACATAAGCAAGGATACAGTCAACGCTATTTCTCCATGGCGTTTAGTGAGTAAGCTACACTGAACGCCTTGCTACTTAGATAGATTTTCTGTCATGGCGTTGAGTAAGTAATCTACACTCAACGCCTATGGACTTAGTTAAAATTTTGCCCAACTTTTTATGGTGTTGACAGGCACAACAACACTCAACGCTAAAATCTGTATGGCGTTGAGTGAGTAGACCACACTCAATGCCTGTGGACTTAGCCGTATTTTAAGCCTATTTCTCTAGGCTTTTACTGACTCAGCCAGAGACACGGATTTTTGATGTATGGTGTTGAATGAGTAGACTACACTCAATGTCTGTGTACTTAGCCATATTTTTGGTTATCAACGGTTAGGCTAAGATAGACTAAGCGCCATTTGTTATATGGAGTTGAGTGAGCTTTATTCACTCAACGCCTGTGGACTTAGGCAAATTTTCAGCTAGTTAATATTGATTCCTTATCTCTAGCATTGAGTGAGCTTGCTCCACTCAACGCCTATGGACTTAGTGGATTTTTGCTATGTCCAGCAGCCAACTTATGTCCACTTGTCCAATTAATATGATATGGACTAACCTGTACTCTTGACCTCAAATACACATCAAATATAGTTGATGTGTGTGACATTGACCTGTTTGACTTCTCACAAATAAGGGACATTAGGAACAATGGACCCAACACTAGCCAAATGTCGAGCTAAGGATACCTCAAAAAGTGCAAGAAGACCAGGGCACCAGTAAACATGCTTTTTGAGGTACCCCCTTGGGTATATTTATAGATTTCTGAAAACGGCCTGGAAATAGCCAACCTCTGTTGTTCTAAGTAGTTATACACAGTCTAGGTCGGCCTGCCAATAACGTAACTCTGCTGTAATAGAAGGCTAAAGACAGACCAGCGGGGGTGGACTGGTAAAAACACATCAAAAGAGATTGAACCAGTGGCCTTCTAGAACCTCCACTCGCCTAGGGCGGCGAGTGCTCGATGGAGCTGGCACTTGCCGCCTCGTCCCAGCCCTGGCCGAGTGTGGGCCCAGACTGCCCCACTCACCCGCTGCTCGCCGAGCCCCTAGGGCAAGTGCGAGCCATCTTGCTCCACTCGCCTGCTGCTCGCCGAGCCCCTGGAGCGAGTGCGAGATGACCTGCTCCACTCTCCCCTCATACGATCCACCACACTTGGGCGAGTCGAAGGGGCTTCAAGGGATATCACCTCCTCTAGCCCGCTTAGGACCTGGATTGCTAGACTTTGGCCGATCTGGCTTCTGTCGACCACTACTCGCCGGATATGGGGTTGTACACAATCCCAGCTCTTTGCGAGGTTGGCCCAAGCTCGGAAAGAGTCGTCCAACCCCGAAATATGCGGCGAATACGATAGGGGCCAGAGAATCTTTTGGTGGGCTCCACAAATTGCTATAAAAACATACCCACGTACTTGGGTGGCCTCTGCCATTCCCCTTACTTAATCCTTGTCGAGATGCCTCTCCTCAAAGAGCTCCAAGAGAATATTAGCCACGCCTGCGAGCTCAACGCAACTCACACTATCGCGCTAGTCGGCATCTCTCCCAACGCTGCACTATGCGAGCCGACAAAATCCTATCTTGTCAAGAAGGCTAAGTCCATACCAAAAGATGTTGGATCCATCTATCGTGACCTGGAATCCGCCTTGACTCCCGGGCTCGCCTCCTCATCTAAACTAGCTGCCGACAACAAGGGGAAAATGGTCATCGACATTCCAGACGACCCCGAGAACCATCAGACAAATGCCGAGACCTCCATGTCGCGCTTCCACACCCCACACGATGAATCGCGACCTTAGACTCCCCCCGACACTCGCCTACAAGGCAAATCAGCTCTCCTTGGGACCACGGGGCTGGTCCCGCTGAAGTCTAGGTCGCCAGTTCGCCCTGCTGCCCAGCAGCACACCCCCGCCCCTGTATTCACGGATGGAGGCACCGGAGATATCCACGTCCCCAACTTCAACATCATCTCCCTGGGAATCCATCCTCCGGGTCGCGGCAAGAATTTAGCCTTACCTCCTTCGCACACCACCCAAGGACTGTCGAGCTCATCCCATAAGCTCCACTTTCACAAGAACATTTTGTTTAGGCATCTTTGTTGAACTCACACACTCTTCCTACCAAAGTTGATTGTTTTTGCAGGTCTCCCTGCTCCGTCTGAAGTCAAGGAATCTTCAGAACCGGCTCGCCGCTCGCCACCTCTGGACCCCGGGGTGATGGAAAGCTTCTTGGATGACTCACTGGATCCTGCCGAGCTGAGGCGGTGAATAGTAGAAGTGATGAAGAAGTAAGACATAACCTTGCGCCAACTTTGAGTGGAGAACACATATAGAAAGCAGAGACTATAGGCGTTGGAACAATATTATGTGTTATTCATGGATAAGATGGAACACGGCTCGGCGAGCGAGATGATGTCCCCCACCCCAGTTATTAAGAGACTTGATGAAAACCTGCAGACCTTCATTCGGGTCCTGGACCTGGTCCGCGAGTTCCTAGACCCACGCTGACCTCCAGGGATGGGGGCGCGAGGTCGGGTTAGATGGAAATGGCTCCCTAACTGAGCCTACTGGCCCTCGCCCCCCAGTACCCCAGCTCGCGCGTGTTGACCGAACTTTCTTCTACTTGTTATGAACTTACTCCTTCTCAGGGTTGCGAATGTCCCTGTCTGTAACAACTTGAATAATTTTTTGAACTCAATATGCTACTTGAAATAATATGTTGTGTTATCTAGGCTCAGCTCGCACTAGGATAGGCAAATTCGTCAGGTCGGCGAGTCGGAGTCGGCGAGCTGGGGCTGGCGAGCTGGGGCTGACGAGCTGGACAGACTTGTCAGCTCAGTCATAAATTCGGTTTTCTATAAATATGCCCCCCCACCAACCCCCTAAGACATCGCCTTTATTACATTCATACCCCCTCTACTGATCTTCTTGCTACCTGCTTTCGCACCCCAATCCTTTTGCGGACATGGGAAAGACGCAACCTGATGCCGATAGGCGGTCCAAGTGCGCCCGATAATTTACTGACTACCTTTTCTTTAAGGGAAATACCACCGAGCATGATCTCTCCAACTTCAAAGCTGATTGCGTGCCCCTGGCTATGAGGCGCGCTGCCCCGTAGAGGGCGAGGCCATTAATTCATTCTATGAGGATGAGCTCGCCTTCCCCATCTCGCACTTCGAGGTGGGGTTGCGCTTGCCCCTCTGACTGAAAATTTGCCAGATCCTCAAGTATTTATGCGTGGTGCCCGCGCAACTGAACCCGAATGCGATCGCCATGATGGTCGCATTCACCTGCTTATTTTGCTTGGAGCGGATTGAATTCAACCTCACCGTCTTCCGCAAGCTCTTCACCTACCGCACGACCAACGACGGGGTCGCCTATCTGATGGGCTCGCACATTAAGGTTCGCGAGACCGTAAACAAGAATTATAACTGGGTATCCAACATCGTCTTCATCAAGGGCGACCTGGGAAACATACCCTTCTCCCCCCAGCAGAATATTGAGGAGGTGTACTGCCCCCAATAGTATCGAGCATTGATTCCGAGCTGCACAAGTTCTTCCTTGAGAAGTACTTCGGGGTCGCCTTCCTACGGAGGGGCATCGACTCGCTTCCTTTGGTCCTCTCTGGTGAAGGTATACTTTCCCTTTTCTCTTTACGGGCTTGCCTATGATTATCGCTTTCTAACTCAAGTCATTTCATGCAGGGGAGCGATCATTTCCCGAGAATCCACCCCATGCAAACTCGGAACTCTTTGTGGACAGACTCACACGCGAGCGAGCAGCCGCGGTGGCCTGCCGAGGCGAGCTGGGGTCTGGTGGACCCTCCTCCACCAAGAGGTGACTTGACCATGCTAGATCCAGCTTGCCTCGCCTCCCCCCACCGCCGAAAAAGCTGAGAAAGCTCTGGTGGTCTTCAAGGCGAGACAACAACATCAACAACTAAATACATGAGCTCACCGGAGACCACGCCCGAAGGGTCACCAGAGATCTCGTTGAAGGACTTGCCAAGTAAAGACCAGGAGTGTGGCGAGCCCTCCACTCCACATGCTGCATTGGAAACTATGGCCCGCGAGCAGGGCCTGCCGAAGAGCCACCCCATTTTTCGCTTTGGGGGAAGATCAAAAGACTCGGCCGACGAGCCGATGGTTCGATGGGATGAGCAGACCCACAAGATTTCCATCTCATCACTCCATCCCTCCTGGTCAGGGGGCAAACCCGCCTCTGGGCATGCCTATGCGCTTGGCTTTGGCCTTTATAGGTGTGAGGATGCTGAGGCCTACAAGGGCCTGACTCTTCGATAGCTCGGTCATGAAGGCCTGCAAGCCCAGATGTGGGCCTTGGAGCTGCATCATATGGTGGTTCACCGCAGCTTCAACCTCAACCACCATCTGCTGAAAGCCGAGCAAGAGCGCGACCTCGCCAAAGATAATGTTGCCGATCTGGCGAGGTGTTTTGGCATTGTCTAGGATATCCTCGCAAAAGTGGCTGGTAGGATGGTTAGCGTCAGCTACCCCCTTCCTTTTTCACTTAGGATTTTTCACGCATATTGATCTTACCTTTCCCTTCTTCCCAGGAGGCTGAAGTCGCGAGCGAGCTACGAGCTCGTGCTGTCGAGCTGGAGGTTCACATCGCCGAGCTGGAGAAGGAGAATAAAAAACTGAAGGCGGAGAACAAGGAACTCTAGAGCGAGATCATCCTCCAGATGGACATCTTCTTTCCCCAGGTCGGCGGCGAGTCGAGCATTCCCCCCAAGAGGCCAATGATTTTCGGCGAGGCGGAGGTCGCCGAGAATCTGCGATTCAACTCCATCAGCACTGCTGACTACACCCTATATATGATGAAAAATATGGAGGTGCTGGTGGAGGGATGCGAGGATATCACGGCGTGGGACCTTGTGCTGAACCTATTCCTGCTGGCTACCCCTCCCAGCAAGAAGTAGAAATGTTTTGAGTCACTCTTCAAGGAGGTTAAGGGTTACAAGGACAGTCTTCTATCCGGAGGGGAGGGTGAGGACCACCATCCGGAGGGGAGGGTTAGAGCTGACTCGCACCTCCTTCTCATTTTTGTTCTTTCTTCTGTTGTAATTCTTTTCCCCTTTTTTGTAATCTTGCCGAGGCGAGTTCTCCATTTTGTAACATAACGTTTGCTAATGAAAAAGGGATTTGGCTTGAATTTGTTTATCTTCCTTTTTTGAACTTACTTAATGCAATGTACTCGCCTGTGAGATGCCCTAGTCCATAGAGAGACCTCACCAGGGTGGAACGGGCCGCTAGAATGTATGAGTTAGGATTCGTACCCACGGAGAGACCTTGGGAGCTCGCCAACCCGGACAGTCAAGAGGCGGATTACTCTCCGTGCTAGGCTTGCGACTACCCAGCTCGTCCGCGAGCACTCTTATTTCTCGCAAATGTCAAGCTAAAGTTGTTAGAAATTCCCAAGTAAAATTTTTAAGAGGATGGAAATGTACCGCCAAGGACCGCCTCGTCTCGCCTTCCTCAGTAGATGCCGAGACCTCAGCTCACCATCCCCTTTACCCTGCCTTTATATATTCACCCCATAGTAGTTGGTCTGGATCATTTGCCGAGATAGGCCCACGAATACCCAGCTCACCTATGACGGCTCTTCTTTTTTGAGACTTGACGAAAAGCTGAGAATCTTCCAAGTAAAACCTTGGCGGGCTGGACCGTAACTACTGATAATAGTCTCGGCTCGCCGACCTGCAAAGGTCTTGGCTCTCCCTTTTCGGCTCGCTTTGGGATTATCGGGCTCAACTCCTTGTTATCCCAGTGATCTTTGCCTCCTAAGTTCGAATGCTGGGTCCCGACTTTAGATACCGCTACGTCATCCGAGAATCTCAACCCTGTCAGCTAGGTGGAAGCCTGACAAAAGAAGCATCTCGGGACTCAGCCCAAGGGTCATAATAACATCTAAAGGGGATCCCGACCCTGCCAGCTAGGCGGAAGCCTGACAGCGGGAGCGTCCCGAGGCCTAACCCCAGAGCGAGATAACTTTCCTTTGGCCAACCTCCGGGCGCTACCACCAACCTTATCAGCTAGGCGAGAGCCTGAAGAAGGGTGTTGAGCATCAACCCGACTCAGCCCCAGGGTCATAATGATGTCGAACAGGGATCCTGGCCCTGCCAGCTAGGTGGAAGCCTGACAGCGGGAGCATCCTGTGACCTAACCCCAGAGAGAGATAACTTTAATTTGGCCAACCTCCGGGCTCTGCCACCTGCTCAATCAGCTAGGTGAGATCCTGATGGAGGGTGTAGAGCATCAACCTGACTCAGCCCCAGGGTCATAACGACGTCCAATGGGGATCCCGACCCTGCCATCTAGGTGGAATCCTGACGGCGGGAGCATCCTGTGACCAAACCCTGGAGCGAGATAACTTTCCTTTGTCCAACCTCCGGGCGCTACCACTAGTCCAATCAGCTAGGTGAGAGCCTGACGACGGGTGTTGAGCATCAACCGAACTCAGCCCCATGGTCATAACGATGTCCAACGAGGATCCCGACCCTGCTAGCTTGGTGTAATCCTGACTGCGGGAGCATACAGGGACCTAACACTAGAGCGAGAGAACTTTTCTCCCAGGACCCTGGTTCTCCCATCTAGATGGGTGTCTGGCCGCAGGAGGATGTTAGGATGTAACTTGATAAAAAGGCACGCCTCAAGTTCCATCTGAGAAGAATTTGAGGATAAAAGAATTCTGTATTCATTAAAGGAGAGTACGTACATGCTTTCACGGGTAGAAACATTTCAAGTCATTACCACTCTAGGTGTGACTTAGGGTATCGCCCTCCACATTCCGGAGATGGTACCCTCCTGACCTTAGATCTCCTCGATAATATATGGGCCTTCCCAATTGGGGTTGAGCTTCCCTACTATGGCTGATCTTCCTGCCGCATCCACCTTCTTCTGGAACAAGTTCCCTTCCACGAACTGTTTGACCCTGACATGCTTGTCGAAGTATCTGGCCATTCTTCATTTTACCTCCTCCTACTGGATGACAAACAAATCACATAGCTCCTCCACCATATATAGGGAGAGCCATAGCTCCTCCTCATTCTCGGTCTGCCATTCTTCCCTTCCTTCTTCCGCCTCGACCACCTGAGGTTTCTGAACCTTGAACTCTATTGGAAGTACGCCTCACAACCGTGGGAGAGCTTGCAGGGGGTCTCCTCTATGGCCATGTTGGCAGTGATTCTCAGTGCCTAGAGAACCGAAGGAAGCTGCTCCACCTAGCTACCCCTCAAATTCTCCACTTTATTCTTGAGGAGGTTGACGATTATTTTGTTTGCCACCTCCACCTGCCGTTGCTTCTGGGATGGTGGACCGAGGCGAACCTGAGATCGATCCTGAGATGCCCACAGAAGCTGATGAACTCAGCACCGGTGAACTGAGGCCCATTGTCCGTGACTATGGCCTGGGGCAAACCGTGTCGACAAATGATCTCCCCTCATACTAAGTTCCTGATTACCTGGGAGGTCACCTTGGCTAGCGCCTTCACATCCAACCACTTATAAAAATAATAGATCATCACCAACAGGAACCTCCTCTGCCCGCTCGCTTGGGTGAAAGACCCTACCAAATCCATTCCCCAGATGGCAAAGGGCCAGGGGATCATGATACTCCTGAGCCGCTGAGCTGGTTGAAGTTGGAGTGGGGCAAACAACTGACACTTGTGGCATTTCTTTGTGAACTCCGTGACATCTTGGCCCAGGTTTGGCAAAAAATACCCATGTCAGATGACCCTTCTTTCCAAGGTTCTTCTCTCCGATTGGCTTCCACACTCCCCGGAATGGACCTCCACCAAAATTCTTTGAACCTCCCTTTCAGCCACACAACGTGCCAACATCCCCGAAAGAGTCTTCCTATACAACTGCCCATCGCACATAAGATAATATGCCGACTTGTGCTTGAACTTCTTCTTATCCATCCCCTCTGGGAACTCCCCTGTAGGAATGTTGCGAATGGATCCATCCCCGAGGGGTGTTGGTCCACCTCCATCAACTCTCCCTCTTCGATGGACGGGCGAAATAGGTCGGTAATGGTACCCCCCCCCCCATCCGGGGACCATGTTGGCCAATGTATCAACCTGCTCATTTTCTTCCCTGGGCACATACCGAATGGATAAGTTCTGGAACATACCGATGACCCCCTTCACCCTTGTCAAGTATAACTGGAGAGTTGGCTCCCTTGTCTCAAACTCCCAACTGATCTGAGAAGCCACCACCATGGAGTCAGCGAGGATCTCCACATCATACACTCCCAGCTCCCTGGCCAGGCGCAATCCTGCTATCACCGCCTCATACTCGGCCTGATTGTTTGTGATTGGAAAGTGCACCATTATTGTTTACTCGATCCTCATTCAACGGGGCTCTCCAAGATTACCCCTACCCCAAGGAATTCCTTCTTGAGGTGCCATCTACCATCACCTTTCAGGGAACCGGGCGAGTGCGTTCTGCCTCCGCCACCTCAACCATTTAATCTGGGAGAAAGTCAGTCATTGCCTAGGCCTTGATCGAGAGGCGGGGGACAAAGGAGATATCAAACTCACTCAACTCTACCGATCATTTCTCCAATTTGCCCGAATGCTCCACCCCCTCGAAGATGTTGCGGAGGAGGTGGTTCGTAACCACCCAGATGGAGTGTGCTTGGAAGTAAGTCCGGAGCCTCCGAGCCGAGATGACCACAGCAAAGGACAGCTTCTCCAAGAAGGAATAACGGAGCTCTGCCTTCCTCAAGACCTAGCTTATGTAGTGTATGGGCAGCTGCTTCTTCCCCTCTTCCCAAACAAGGACGGAGCTCAAGGCCTTTGCTCCGACCCCGAGATACAAAGATAGATCCTCCACCTACTTCGGCCCTTGGAGAAGGGAGGCCTGAGTTAACTGCCTCTTCAAGGCCTTGAATGCCTCCTCGCATTCCTTAGTCCATTAAAACTTCTTGCCTCCCCTCAATGCTTTGAATAAGGGAGAGCACTTCTCCCCAGCCTGAGAAAGGAACCTGTATAGCCCTGCCAACTTTCCTCTCAGTCGCTGGACATCCTTAACATTTCGAAGCGACCCCAATTCCATGATCTCCTTAACCTTGTCAGGATTTGACTCAACCTCTGCGGGGGTTAGAAGGTGGCCCAGAAACTTTCCCCTCCTGGCCCCGAAGACACACTTCAAGGGGTTCAGCCTCATCTTGTATTTACGCAAGGTGCCGAAGGTCTACTTCAGGTACTGAAGGTGAGAGTCTGCCTCTTGACTCTTGATCATCAGATCATCTACGTACACCTCCAGGTTCCTCCCCTTTTGCTCCTGGAAGACCTGATCCATCATCTTTTGGTATATCGCCCCTGCATTTTTCAACCCAAAGGGCATCATCTTGTAACAGTAGCACTGAAATACTTTATTTCAAGAGCCTAGACACCTAGAGTGGGGGTGAATAGGTTCTAATTTTCTTTAATAAATTTTAGGCAATTAACTTGTTCTAACTTAGCACAGATAAAAAACAATTCTCAGCACAGCAATCACAGCACACCAATCACAGCACAGTACAGTACACCAGATTTATAGTTGTTCCCCAAGGTATGGGTACATCCACTTTCCCCCTTTGCCTATCCAGTAGAGAACTGGATTCAGCCCAACTTCCTTCCACTTACTCAGATCCACAGATCTTATAACTCAGAACCAGATTGGTTCCTACAGCTCAGACTTATACAAGTCTTACCTCAGATTCTTCCCAAGAATCCTACCTCAGGCCTCAGCCCTACCTCAGCCTTTATCACTAGGCTTACAACTAAGACTTTCACAAGTCCTACACCTCTGACACTCAGCCCTATCTTAGCCTTTATAATTACAGGCTTACAACTCAGATCTTACAAAAGATCCTATAAGAAAATTAAATGATTTAAAGTAAAGAAATTTCACCAGATAGAACTCTCTATTGGTGTGAGATTCTTGATCAGTTCTTGAATAAACTGAATCTTCAGATCCAACCTGACTTAGTTGTTTCAAAGCTTCTTGATAGAACAAAATAAGGTTGATCTTCACTTGATGTAGAAGTTAATCTTCAGATAGCTCCTTCCTTAGATTCAGAATTAGATCTAAATCTTTCTTACAGACTGTTCTGGATCTTCCTTCTTAAGGGTTTCCCCTTTTCTTATTGTCAGATTCTCTTTCCCGTAATTACTTGATTACTTCCTTAGTTATTTTCTGGTTGTCAAGGATCAATCCCTTATATAGAGTTTCCTCATGATTACCGGCTGATCCAGATTGTAACAACCTTCTGATAGTTCTGACAAAGGTGTCAGACCTGTTAGTTATGATAGCTGTCGAGTCACCAGTCATGATAGTTGATTCCTCAAAGACTTTACAACTCAGCATGAACCACTCATCAAACTGCTTCACATATGTCGACACAAATAGACTAAGTGTCGACACAAGTATTGATTATTTTGACACAACACTCCATGTGTTTACATAATCATTCTTTTGTAACTCGACATAGCTTATGTTTATATGTGTCGACACAAGTTCTGTGTGTCGACACAACTGCTCCTGGTCTCGATATAACTGATGCTGACAGATGGAGTTGAGTGTATGTCAAGCTGTCGTTGAGTGTGTGTCAATACGTCATTGAGTGTGTGTCGACATAAGTCCTGTGTGTCGACACAAGCCTTCAGACTCAGTATAGTTGTTGATGTTAGATGATGTTGAGTGTCGTACAGATGTCGTTGAGTGTGTGTATCGACACAAGTCCTATGTGTCAACACAACTGCTTCTGGTCATGACATAGATGATGCAGACAAATGGTATTGAGTGTGTGTCGACACAAGTCCTGTATGTTGACACAAACCTTCTTCAGGTGTCGACACAATTCTTGAGTGTCGATACATGCCTTTCTTCTGGTGTCGACATAACTCCTGGGTGTCGACACAGCTTCTGCTTTAGGTGTCGACACAATTCCTGCCTGAGGCATCGACACAATTCTGGGTGTCGACACAGCTTCTTCAGGTGTTGACACAATGCCTGGGTGTCGACACAGGCCTTGCTTCTAGTGTCGACACAACTTCTGGGTGTCGACACAATTCTTCACAAGTGTCGACATTTGTACTTAGGAATTTTCTTGAAAACTTTACACCTGCACAATAAAACTCTAGCATCCCATCAAATACAAATTGATGTATATCATTTAGTAAGATGAGGCTTCTCTAAATCTGGTACATATTTTTCAGTGTACCCAACAATCTCCCCCTATTTGGAGAAGTAATAACCCTTTGTCAAAGATATACATCACTCATAATAAAGCACATAAAAATAGATGTACATACATTTCAGTGCAAGATAATATACAAATACTGTAAACAACTAAAATCAATAGTGAAGCTGATTTTATTTATTAATCAGAAAATTCTGGGTTTACATGTTTTTCCTTAGGACAAAAGAAAAAAATTACATTGTTCTATACATAAGCCTATATATCCTATGATTGACTAGGCTCCTTAATTACAATGCCTTTTCCAGATCTAATCTTTGCCTGCACAGTAGGTTTTGTATCATCAATAGGTTTCTTCCCATTAAGATCCTTCTTCTTCAGTTCTTCAGCCTTTATCCTTTGCCTTTCAAAATAGTGAAAAGGCTTGGGGAAGTACCTGCTAGGCTCCAGAGCATTAGCAGGTAACTTCCCAGCTTTTGCACTCCTTCTGTACTGAATAATGGCTTCTTGCCTGGCTTGATACTTGTTCCACTCTTTCTCAGAATACCATTTACCCCTATCACAGGTCTTATCCTTTACAGCCTTCCAGGCATTCAAAATAATATTCCTCGAAGTAGGGCTCCATTGCTCAAAATCTTGCTTCAACTCAGCCTGTTCTCTGAACCTTTTCTTGGATAGATGTGCTTCCTTCTGAGCTTCCTTGGCAGCCTCTGACATGTCTACTTTTTCAATAATCACATCTGGTGCCTCCTATGGAGGGTTGTACATTGTCTGCACTTCTTGTTGAACCATGTCAAAGTCAGTAGGAGGGTAAATAACCTGTGCAACTTCAGGCTGATCTCCTTCAATATAAGCAGGTTGCACTCCAGACTCAGTAATATTGTCATCATCACACAAAGGAGGAAAGCCAAATGAAGCTCTAATGGTATTAGATACCCATTTTGCATGGTCAGAGCTGGCTTTGACTAACATTCTCTCCCCCTTTATAAATTCTCTAGCTATATGATCCCTCAGATCATTCTTTTGAAACCTTATTTGATCAACTAGATATTCTAAACCTTCTTGATAGTAGGCTTTGAATTTAGTTAGGTAATCAGAAATGGTCTTCTGAGAGGCTCCAATGGCTGTTTGGACAACAGCTAGATCTTCTTGTATTTGCTTTGATATTTCAGTTTTCAAATCAGTTGAAATACTTCCCAGTTTTTTGAGAATTTCATCATCGGAGTCTTTGAGATTTTCATTAAACCTGAATTGATTTTCTAAAATATATCCTTGCTTGGTGGCAATGTCCTCAACCTTAGTCTTCAGTAGCTATTGATGCTCAGCCAAATATACTACAACATTGCCTCCCTTATGGAAGCAATCTGTCATCTCTTTCTTATTCAGATTGACTTCAAATCTGATTGATTTAATGTCTTGAGCCAGCTGAAATTGCAGTTCTTTATTTGACTCATCCACATATTTCTCTAAAGACTGCCTTTGTTCATCCAATTTTACTTGCAGTTGGACCAGTAATGAACTGAAGTCCATGCTTGGAGTAGGTGGTTGAGTGACTGTTTGTAAGGCCTTTTTATAGCCTGTGCTCTTTTTCCTGATTGCAACCATCTTCCTCTTCTTAGCCACAGAGGCTTCCTCATCATCAGAGGGTTGTGATGAGATTTCTATATCAGCTATTTCCTTATTAGAAGGGGCATTCAGTAGCTCCTCCCCCCTCAGTTCTTGGAAGTTCCTTTTCTACCTGTGATTTCTCCCCCTCAGTCCTTGCAGCTGGTAAATCAGGAAATAGATCTTCCATAGTTACCTCTTGCTGCATATGTACAGGAGGAACAAGATTAGTTTAGAAAACAAAAGGTTCTTCCTGGGCATCCAGATTTTTGTCCAGGGCCTGCTATATAAAGGAGATACTTACTTGCTCATCCTGAGTTGTATCTTTTATCTGCACATCTTGTGCTTCCTTCTTAGCAATTTCCAGTACTTCTTTGTTTATATCTGATACAATATCCATCACTGTATCAGCAGCATACTCACTCTCCAGAGTAGCTTCAGCAATGCCTCCCCCTTGGGCAGGCAGCTCGGATAGTTCAGTGTCTTGTTCTGCTGGTTCAGGGTGTTCTCCCCCTAGAGTGGAGGCTATCTGTTGTTATGGGTGCTCACTGCTCTCTATTTGATCTTGAGCTTCCTTTTGTTGTTGGTCTTCATCTGAACTGAAGACTACCTCCTCCTCATAATCACTAGAGGATTCTTCTTGCTGAATAATTTCTTTCTTTTTCTTATTTTTCTTGACTTATTTCGGTGGAGTAGAAACCTCTTTGGTCAATACTTTATCCCATCTGGATAGAATCCTTACAATCATTCTCCTCATATGATTGATCTTGGATCCTTGTAGTTGGTTCATAACATCTGGTATTGTAGAAGCTAGACATAAGCTTAAGATCCTTCCCAGATTTGGTTTCTTTATTCCTTCTTGTATTTTGTCATATACTATTGATGCTCAGTCTGTTTTTAGCCTGAATATTATTCTTGTCATTAGATTGAGCATAGAGACTGAAATTCTGTCATGTCCACCTGTTTTACACAGAATCACATTGCCTACGATTTCAGACAGAAATTTTACTTGTGAATTCATCCCTTTCCTGGTAATGGATGATCCAACTTTGGTATTAGGGTTTAGCCCTCACCAGCTTAATACATCTTTTGTCATGGATGGACTTATGTCACCATCATCCTTAACCTTAGGAAGTTGGAGTGACTTCCTGATCATCTTCAGTGTAAGTTTCACATGGGAATCCTGAACTGTGGCTTTGATCTTCTTCTCGTCAATATCCACAGTTGCTGATGAATAAAATTCCATTACTTCCTTTTTCCAAATCTTAGTTGGTTCTGAGACAAAGAACTCCAACCCATTTTCCAAAATTAGGGTAAATACTCCTTGGATGTCTTGTGATGCTGTCGTGAATCCACCATGAACTAGCTCATAACCTACATTTACCTTGTCGTCTTTGTGGGGTGCCAATGACGAGAGGGAGAGAGAGAGTATAGAAGATAAGTGAATATATATGTCGAGACAAGGTCTAGAGTCGAGAAATCTGAAGGCGTAGTCGACCAGATTTTGTCTTCCCCTATTTATAGTCTACTGGTGAAGGGTAGGTCAAAGGACGCACCTTACTTAGTAAAAATACATGTCGACATAGTTGTACATGTGTCGACATAAAAGACTTAGGTCACGAAAAAACTTAATTTTAGTCGACATGTCTATGTGTCGACATATCTATGTGTCGACATACTTGTGTTAGTGTTGACACGGGCTGGTCATGTCTCAAAATAGTTGTGTCGACACCTATTTTTCTGTCGACACAGATAATATTTTTGTGTCGACACATCCTTTTTCTTTGTCTACACAACATACTGAGTGTGTCGACACAATTTGCTTGTGTCGGCACAAACTTTGTACTTATAAAAATTTCCTGAGATATATTGTGCTTATATATTCTACTTAGAAATGCTTGAGCTGACCTATTATAGGTTCAACATACCTAATTCAATTTTAAAATAATTGAATTTAGTTTTATCCAGAGGTTTTGTAAAAATATCAGCAATTTGATTATTTGTGTTTACAAATTCTAGACTAATATCTTCCTTCTCCACATGTTCTCTTATAAAATGAAACTTAATTTCTATATGCTTGGTTCTACTGTGTGATACATGAGTCTTAGCAATAGAAATAGCACTAGTAGAATCACAAAATAGTGGAATTCTACTTACCTTGATGTCATAGTCTTCAATTTGATGTTTTATCCACAACAACTGTCCACAACAGCTGCCTGCAGCTATATATTCTGACTCAGCAGTTGAGATAGTTATACTTGTTTGCTTTTTGCTACACCATGACACCAGAATTCCACCTAGGAATTGATAAGTTCTTGTAGTACTTTTCCTGTCTTCTTTGCATCCTGTAAAGTCTGCATCTGAGAAGCCTGTTAGTAAGAAATCTCTATTCTTAGGGTACCAAAGACCTAGATTAGGTGTGTCCTTAAGATATCTCAAAATTCTCTTAACTGTAGTATAATGAGATTCCTTTGGGCAAGCTTGGTACCTAGCACAGACATATGTAGCATACATGATGTCAGGTCTACTTGCAGTCAAGTAGAGTAGGGAGGCAATTATCCCTCTATACAAAGACACATCAACAGGTTTCCCTGTTTCATCTTTGCCTATAAGAATACATGCTCCCATTGGAGTTTTCATGGTGGAGGCTGAAAGTGAGGGTAAGATCTATCTCAACTCTAAAGGGGGGGTGAATAGAGTTTATTCAAATAAGTTTCACAGTTTTGAAAATATCAACACATATAAAATTTAATTTACACTATAGTGTAGAGTGCTAGAAAGAAATTTAAGAAGCAAGAAATTAAGAACACAGCACACAGCAATAATCACACAAACAATCCAGCAGACACAAGGAAATATAGTGGTTCCCCAAAAACCTGGGTACATCCACTCTTCTACCACCCTTGGTAGGAATCCACTCAGGATGAGTTGATCAGGTGTCCTGACACCAATGAGATTTTGTTAAGGTGCTCAAAAACCAAAACTGGATTTTTTGATAAGGTGTCTTGCCACCACTGAGTTTTGACAAGGTTCTCAGAACCATACAGAACTTTTGAAGGGAGTTCAAGAACCCTTTTATAGCAGGAAAATAAAAAGGAAAAGGAAATGAAGTTGTCTTCTCTATCCTCAAATCAAATGAGAGAAGACTAGTGGATCTTTGTTGTCAAAGCTCCCCCTGAGATCTAGACTAGTTCAGGAAAAGAAGCTTTGCTCTAGGGTGATAGGTCTTCAGAATTTTGATCTCCAGCAAAAGATTGTTTCAGTAAGAAGGCTGAAAGATGAGGTGTCTGGAGTTCTTGAAATGAAGTTGTGAACACTTTTCAGTAAGCAAGAAGATTTTTATGTCACAGTTCTTCTGTTGTTCTTTTGCTATCAGTGTTCTGTATTCTGTATATTCTCCTTGTGTGTCTGTATATGATATATTATTTTTTGATTGAAAAAGGAAGATCTTATTCTCTGAAAATTCTTTGTCCAAAGTAGCCGTTGGCAGTCATAAATGTCTTCCATAAAGAGTCTTGTCTTATAGAGGAAAGTCCAGCAAACATTCTCTGAATAATACCTTGAAACTTGCTCCAGAATAAAGACAAACGGCTGGCAGATCTTCTTATCATAAATGCTGATAATATTCAAAAACATTCCAAAGAATAACAGCATTTGAATCCTTAAATGCGTCGATCTCTCAGAAGAATAGTCGATCTGAGCTCTACGATCGTCGAACTGAGCTCAGAGATGAAATGAGATAAAGTAGACAGAAAACGTCGAACTGAGCTCTACGATCGTCGAACTGAGCTCAGCGACCTGAAAAATAACTGAAGAGAGATCGTCGATCTGAGCTCGAAGATCGTCGACCGGAGTTCGACGATTTATCAAGTTGAGCTCAGAGAGCGTCGAACCGAGTTCGACGTTTCGTCGACCTGAGCTCGACGAGAATTGCCTTAGACTTGGCTTTATATCCTTGACATTGGAAAGGTCCTGTGGGCAGCTTCAAACCTAAGTTCTAAGCCCTAGACCATTCTAATGTTGACCTTTACAACTATACAACTAGGTCAACCTGGTTTCCTAAGACAACCATAGTGATCCTTACCCAAATTAGTAATAGGGTGTTCCAACAATCTCCCCATATTTGGGTTAGGATTACTATTTACAAATAACATTAGGAAATGAATAAGCATTCATACAAAAATAAGAGCTAACCAAGCAAATATATAGCAGCAAGCAGATCACAGAGAAAGAGCAGCAATTATCCAGAGGTGGATGAATGTTTAGCTTACACAATTTTACTTCTTCTCGGTTCCCTTTTTAAACAAAATTTCTCTGTTAGGATTCAGGGTTTCTTTCTTTGATCTTCTGTCATCCTCTGCACCTAGAGAAGTTTGAGATCTTGGCCTTGGAACTACAGCCTCTGGGTGCAACTTCATGTAGTCTTCTGGGTTGAAAAACTTTCTTGAAGCATATCTTTCCAATTCTTTCTTCCTTTGATCTGATAAAGTTGTTATATTGGAGATGTCCATGCTTTGCTCTCTGGCTTTCTTTAGTTGATCAAGAGCAGCCAGCTCTTTCATTCTTGCTGTCCAGGATAGAGGATTGTTCTCAGGATCCTCAAAAGGAACAGGAGGTTCATACCTGTTGAGAGATTCAGAAGCAGGAGGAGTCCTGGAAACAACTGTGTCTTTCAGCCTGTAAGGGAAAGGACCTGAAGAGGAGTCAGTGTGGCCTTGTCCTTCCCTTTGATAAGATCTTTGTCCTTTCTGATTTCCTCTGTTATGACCCCTTCTGGATTGATATCCTCTTTGATGTTGTCCCCTTTGATAGTATCTTGGATAAGATTGGGAGGAGCTTTGCCTTGAAGCTGGAGCTTGAGGGGCTGAGCCTGATCCAGAATCTGGAGGAGGAGGAGGAGGCTGATATTGTGAAGATCCTTTTTCATATTTATCAAGCTTCCTTCTCTTCTTCATAGCTTTCAGTTGATTCTTGGAGTATTGCATCCATGGCTCAGAAATGGGGCAATCATGCAGAATGTAGTAGGGAATATCATTGGAGTCTTTTGCTTTAGCTGGAGGAACTGACATCATGGCTTTGCTTCTAGCTTTCCTCTTCTTGGCAATGGTATTGGCAGAGTCATATGATTCAGTCTGGAATTGGTCACTATCTGAGCTTTGTGGTCTGTCATACAGATCATCAATGCTTTTCAAGTACTTTTCTTGTAGCTTTAACTGATCAGAAGTCAGAGCAGGAGCAACAGCAGCAGCAGACACTTGAGCAGGAGCAGGCATAGCAGTAGGTGTGGGATCTTCTAGGTAGGAAGCAAGTTCTTCATCAGCAGTTTCATCAGCAACAGTTACTGGAATCATCTATATATCTTCAGCAGCAGCAGTTTCAACAACAGGAGGCACAATGGCCTTAGTAGCAGCATCAGGAATATTCATAGCCTTCCAGGAATTGATATAGGATTCAATGTGGCTGGGATCACAAACAGATACAGGCACAATGGCCTTAGATAGATCTTCAGTGAGGGGTACTGGCAGAAAGCTGAAATGAACTGTATCAAATTGAGATAGCAGGCTCTGAAGATTTAGTGCAAAAGCACATCCACTGCTTTCTGAGTGAGCAGGAGCTGGAGCTGGAGCAAAAACAGGAGCATCCACTGGCACATCCACTTCTTCATAAAGCATCTCCCCCTGCCTTGGTTCAAGGAGAGCTGAATCAAGGCACCCAGTAGAAGGGATTGCCTGGGAGGAGGAAAAGGAGGAAAGCTTGGTAGACAGCTCCTGAACTTGTTTCAGGAGTGGAGCTAGGGAAGTCTCCAACAGAGATGTCAGCTTGGGAGCTAGCAACTCATAAAGTCTGTCTACCAACCTTGAAAGATCTACATGCTCAAGTGGGGCTTGAGCAGAGGTAGGAGTAAAGGTAGATGGAGGGATGTTGGCTGGAGCTGAAGGTGTGGAGGTAGGTGGAGTAGGAATGGATGGCTCTGAGGATGGAATTGTGGAGATAGAGAAGGTGGAGGTGGAGATAGGTGAAGCAAGAGAGGGGGTGAAGGATGGTTGGGAAAGAATGTCATTAAGCATTTGTTGAAAAGAGGAGGTAGAGGGTGGCTCAGGAGGAGTGGAGGGAGAATCATCCATAAAGGAATCATCTATAAGGGAAAAGGATGGTAGGGTGATGGTTGAATAAGAGAAGAGAGGATGGAATTCCTCTGAGGTGGATACTAGAGGGGATGAAACTGGTGAGGAAATGGTAATTGGGGATGATATGGTTATGGTTGTGACTGGTGGTGAGGAGGAATTGGCTGGGGTAGATACAGTTGGAGGAGGAAGAGAGGCAGGCAACACTTCTGCTGGTGGAGTGACTGAAGTAGTCCTTGTGCCTGAAGGAAGTGGTGTAGTAGCTCTTGTAGGGTTGATGATTTACCTGTCCTATTTGCTGAATAGGGCACAGGAGAGCCTCTTGGATGCATTGATGAACATCCCAGAGGAGGTTAACAGTTCAGGGCATCTGTAGTGCAGATAGACCCCTAAGATTCTCCCAAAACTCACAGCAGTCTTATTTATCTTCTTCTTAATCAGGTTGAAGAAGATTGATCCCCAATCAAGGTGTTTCTTATCGAATAAAGCTCCCATCAAGCAAAGTTGATATCTAGAGATGGTGTCATGAGCTGAGTGCTTGGCCAACAGCACTTTCCCAACTACATCAGCCAGGAATTGATATTCCAGAGACAGATTTTTCTTTAAAAGTTTGTTAGGGTTGACAGCACTGTGACCCATTCGATTAAGCATTGAATCATAATCTTCTCCAGATAATTCAATAGACTCTTCTCCAGTACTAAGTTGAAAGACATCTGTTAAGAGAGCCGGTGATAGATGTACCTGAGTCCCTTTAATGATGCCGACGACAGAGTTCTCAGTCTTGTCTGTCGCTGTAAACCACCACTCTTTGATCTCTTCTGAAGCAATCTTCATCCGGGTAGTCATTATTTGGATCAGTTGTTGTTCTCTGAACAGATTGAGAATATCCTTGAAGCGCTGATCGCTTCCATCAAACGAGTTTATATCAATGTCAAATCCTGTATCAAATTTCATCTTAGAGATAGCAGCACTAGATTCAGCCATTTGCACCAGCAACAGAAAACCAAACGCGACCAAGTGTAGAGGATTTGGAGGGAAAACGAAGAAAGTTGCAGAGTATGAAAGCGCAAAAGGAGAACGACGGCTGAAGAAATGATTTTATATTAGGGTTCGACGGCGAAACGGAAAATCGTTGAGCTCAGTTCGACGAAGCGTCGAACTCAGCTCGACGATTTGGGCTGCAGAAGGAATCTGAAGAGACGTCAATATCGTCGATCTCCGTTCGACGATGTTGAAAAGCGTCGAGCTCCGCTCGACGGCCTCTGAACAGAAGGAGAGAAAGCCTAGATCTAGCGAAGGCTCTGAACTCAGATCGACGACTTTGGGAACGTCGATCTCTGGTCGACGATTTTTTTGGAAAATCGTCGATCTTCGTTCGACGATTTCTGGGAAAACGTCGAGCGCAGTTCAGAGACAAAACTTATTCTACAGACACAAAAAGAATTGATTTTTAGCCTAGTCTTGGTCTGTTTTAGCTTTTCAAAATCTTGTAATTTAATTTAGGCTTCCTCCATCTAACATGCCTAACTGACTTAGGAAGAAACTGTGTTTCTTTTCATCCAAGGGCTTGGTGAAAATATCTCCCCTTTGCAAATCAGTAGGTATATATTGAAGTTCTATTTTGTTTTTCTCTACATTATCCCTTAGAAAGTGATGCCTAATCTCTATATGTTTTGTCCTACTATGGAGGACTGGATTTTGTGCTATAGAGATAGCACTAGTATTATCACATAAAATTTTTGACTTCTCTAAGTTGTAGCTATAGTCTAAGAGCTGATTTTGTATCCACAATATTTGTGAATAGCAGCTGCCTGCAGCCATATACTCAGCTTCTGCAGTTGAGGTTGACACAGATGTTTGCTTCTTACAAAACCAGGAGACAAGTCTGTCACCAAGGAACTGACATGTTCCACTGGTGCTTTTCCTGTCTATTCTGCATCCAGCATAATCAGCATCTGAGAATCCAGTTAATTCAAATCCTGAGTTTTTTGGATACCAGAGTCCTAGATTTGAACAACTTTTTACATACCTAAGAATCCTTTTAACTAGAGTTAGGTGTGACTCTCTAGGGCTAACTTAGAATCTAGCACATATGCATGTAGCAAACATTATATCTGGCCTACTGGCTGTAAGGTACAATAGAGAGCCAATCATTGCTCTATATGTTGTCTGATCAACTGGTTTCCCATGTTCATCAGCATCCAATACAGCATTGGTAGGCATGGGTGTTTTCATACAAGATGCCTCAGACATACCAAATCTCTTAACCAATTCTTTAGCATACTTAGTTTGGGAAATAAATATGCCATCAGCATGCTGTTTTACTTGCAATCCTAAGAAAAGGAGAGCTCACCCATGCTACTCATTTCAAATTTGGAATGCATTAGGTTGGAAAACTTTCTGCACAAGTTTGAATCAGTAGATCCAAATATGATATCATCTACATAAATTTGTACTAGTAGGGTATGGGACTTATGGGTTCTAATAAAAAGAGTTTGGTCTACTCTCCCCCTAACAAAATCATTTTCCAGAAGAAAGCATGCTAGGGTCTCATACCATGCTCTAGGAGCTTGCTTGAGACCATATAATGCTTTATGTAATTTGAAAACATAATCAGGGTGAGTTAGAGAGATAAAACCTGGAGGTTGTCTAACATAGACTTCCTCTTTGATGTCCCCATTGAGAAATGCACTCTTCACATCCATCTGATAGACCATGAAGCCTTTGTGAGCAGCATAAGCTAGAAATATTCTGATGGCCTCTAACCTTGCAACTGGTGCAAAGGTCTGGTCATAGTCTATTCCTTCTTGTTGAGAGTAGCCTTGAGCAACTAGCCTTGCCTTGTTTCTGACAATAATTCCTTGGTCATCCAGCTTGTTTCTGAAAACCCACTTTATTCCAACAATGGAATGATCCTTTGGCTTAGGCACTAGTTCCCAAACCTTATTCCTTTCAAATTGATGCAACTCCTCTTGCATTGCAATGATCCAGTATGGATCTTGCTCTGCATCTTGAATGGATTGAGGCTCAACTTGAGATAGGAAGCAAGTGTGCATCAGGTTCTGGTTGACCTGATTTCTGGTTTGCACACCAGCTGAGATCTCTCCAATTACTTTGGTGATTGGATGATCTCTTGTTGTTACTAAATCAACAGGGGGTGTTGATTGTTCACCAGCCTGTGTTGTTGTCTCCTCTAGTGGAACAACAACTGGCTCTTCAGGATGATTTTCTTCAAGATGTTGCACTTCTTCATCAACACTGCTTTCATTCTTTTGCTGAATAGGTTGAGAGGTTGTGTCCTCTTCTTTAACCGGTAATCTGTCCATACTTTCTGATATAGATTGTACCTGCAAGGGTTCTTTGGTAGAAGTAGACTTCTCCTTATAACACATGTTAGTCTCATCAAAAGTAATGTGAACAGATTCTTCAATTTTATAAGATGATTTATTATATACCCTATAGGCCTTGCTGATCATGGAGTATCCCAGAAACACTCCTTCATCAGCTTTAGCTTGGAATTTTGTTAGATATTTCTTGTCATTGTTGTGAATATAACAAATACAGCCAAAAATTTTAAAATAATTTACTTTAGGTTTCTTCCCTTTGAGCAATTCATAGGGAGTCTTGCCCTTTAGTTTATGTATCAGGCTTCTATTTAGTACATAGTTGGAGGTGTTCACTGCCTCAGCCCAAAAGGATAGAGGTAAGTGAGCATCTGTCAACAATGTAGTAGCAGATTCAATTAGGGTTCTATTTTTCCTTTCAGCTACCCCATTTTGTTGAGGAGTTCTAGGAGCTGAGAAAGTATGCCTGATCCCTTCACTTTGACAGAACTCTTGCATGAGAAGAGAATCAAACTCTGTCCCATGATCACTTCTGATCAGGGCAATGTGAGTGTTGAACTCAATCTGAATGCATTTGAGAAAATCTGTCAAACACTTGAAGTTATCAAACTTCTTCCTCAAAAAGAATAACCAAGTGAATCTTGAGAAGTCATCTACAACCACTAGAGTATAGGACTTCCCTCCTAAGCTTTGTACTGTGATGGGTCCAAAAAGATCCATGTGCAACAGATACAAAATCCTAGGTGAATCACTCTTATTAAGTGACTTAAAGCTATTTTTAGTTTGCTTGCCTAATTGACAAGCCTTGCAGAGTCCTTCCTTCTTGTAGAAGCCAGAAGGTAGTCCTCTAACAAGGTTGTCCTTGGAGAGCCTAGCAATGGTTCTAAGGTTAAGATGTCCTAGTCTCTTATGCCACAAAATATTAGGCTTAGATATGGAATTGAATAAACAGATATCTACTTTAGAAGAAAGAAAATCTACTAAGTAAATGTTACCTGTCCTTTTACCTGTTAACACTGTTGTGCTGTCCTCTGATTTGATCTTGCACAGGGATTTATTGAATGTCACCTTGTATCCTTCATCACATAGTTGACTGATACTTATCAGATTGTGCTTCAGTCCTTCTACATATGCCACCTTTTTAAAAGTTATTGATCCTATCTGAGCAGCACCATATCCTTTGGTTTGGCCAAAATTTGAATCACCAAAAATCACTTTGGGTCCAAGTTTGGTTATGAAGGATGATAGGTTCTCCCTGTTCCCTGTCATGTGCTTTGAGCACCCACTATCCAGATACCATTGTTGGTTAGATACTGGATAGGTCTTCACCTGCACATGAGCAGCTTATTTGTTTTTGACCCAGTTAACCTTGGACCTAGGCTGATATCCTTTGAATTCAGAAATAAAAGACATCCCAGGTTGACTCTTATAGCCTTCAGGATGGTATCTCCTAGGAGGTACTATCCATTCAGTATAGGGGTTAAAGCCTTGGGATGTGGGACCTCTCGGATTGAATTTAGATGTGCCATTGAAGGAATGTTCACATACCTGATCTCTGTTCGACGATCGTCGAGCTGAGGTCGACGATCTTGGGTCAGATCGTCGATCTCTGTTCGAAGATCGATTATACTGAAGTTCAGAGTTTGGATATCGTCGAGCTGAGGTCGACGATCTGTGGTTAGATCGTCGAGCTCTGTTCGACGATCGTCGAGCTCTGCTCGACGCAATCTGTTGAACTGAATTTTTCTCTGACAGATCTGCATTCTTCCTAGCTACCTCTATTACTCCCTTTCCTTTGTCAGAGACAAATTTGATTGGAGTTGTTAATATTATAGGTTGGCTGGATGAGGCACCCAAGCCCAGTGTACTGTTGAATCTAGAGTTCACTGTGCTTGTAATGTCCATCAGTCTGATACTTCTCCCATTTAGGGATTCTTCAAACTTTTTAGCTTTTGACAGTTCACTTTTCAGTGAAGCTATCTCCTCCCTACAGCATTCTAACTCCTCAGAGAGTTTGAGGTTATTTGATTTTAGGACATTGTATTCAGATAATTTGTTTCTGAGAGAGATTATCTCTTTCTCAGATTTTAGTAAATCTAAGCACAATGTCTTAAATTCATTTTTAAAGTCCTCAGAATTAAAATCAAAAGAGCTAATTACCTGATCTTCCTCTGGTTGATTTTCTGAATCTGAATCTGATTCTTCATTAGAGTTTTACTGTGAGGCATTTATAGCCATCATGCAGAATTCTTTCTCATCAGCATCATCTTCATCATCACTGGAGCTAGATGAAGTTTCAGAATCTTCTTCTGTCTCACTCCATGTCTCAGCAACAAAACCCTTCCTTGTATTTTTGTTCCTGCTAGAGGAGGCTTTGTCTGAGCTGTTCTTTTTGAAATCTTTTTCTTTTCTTCTTTCTCTTCTATCCTTTTTGTCCTTGTTCTTGTTCTCTGGACAGTCAGGCACAATGTGGCCTGGTTTCCTGCAACCAAAGCATATGATTTCTTTGTTATTATTATTTGACTTATCATACCTTGGTTTGTCATGTCCTTTGTATGGCCTTTTTCTGAAGTCTTTTCTGGCTAGCTTGTAAAATCTTTTGGCCAGTAGGCTGACCAATTCCTCATTGCCTGTGAGTTTTTCTTCAGACTGATATTCAATAGCTTTGAAAGCTATTGACTTCTCTTTCCTTGAGGCTGGTGAAGCAGCCTTCTGTTCTTCCTCTCTGTTCTTGATAAGCAGCTCATAAGATTTGAGCTTGCCTAAGAGAGTTTCAGTAGTGATTTCATTTAGACTTCTGGCTTCTTTGATTGGCCAGATTCTTGAATCCCAAGTACTGGGGAAGCACATTAGGATCTTGTCATTAAGCTCAGTCAATGAGATTTCTTTATCCAAGGTCCTTAGCTCATTGACAATCAGACTCAATCTGTTGTACATATCTGCTACTGACTCAGTCTCTCCTTTCTTGAAATTCTCATATTGGGTTATGAGGTGAGATCTCCTGTCTTTCCTTTCATCAGCAGACCCTGAGACAATTTCAGAGAGCTTATCCCAAATTTCTTTGGATGAGTTGCAGTCAGCTACTTTCTGAAATATCTCATCAGACATTGTCTGAGCTAAGATGTTCATGGCCTTTGCATCTGCAGTTTTCCATTTCTTTATGTCTGCATCTGTTCCTGAGGGAGGTGGAACAGCATTTGTGCTTGAGCTTGCTGGTGGACTTGGACAAACTGTCAAGACAGAATTGAAAATATCTTCATCAATAGAGTTCATGTATAATTTAATCCTTGCCTTCCAAAGTGCAAACTTAGATAGATTGCACACTAGAGGTCTGGTGCTTGCATAATCCTTATTCTGTGCCATGTCTTAGAGTAATATATATATATAAGAAGAAATAACCCTCTTAAAAGATAGATTTTACCAAGGATCACTTGGTTCAGGTGTTAGCCTGTATGAGCAACCAACCTGCCTCTAATACCAATTGAAAGTGAGGGTAAGATCTATCTCAACTCTAGAGGGGGGGTGAATAGAGTTTATTCAAATAAGTTTCACAGTTTTGAAAATATCAACACATATAAAATTTAATTTACACTATAGTGTAGAGTGCTAGAAAGAAATTTAAGAAGCAAGAAATTAAGAACACAGCACACAGCAATAATCACACAAACAATCCAGCAGACACAAGGAAATATAGTGGTTCCCCAAAAACCTGGGTACATCCACTCTTCTACCACCCTTGGTAGGAATCCACTCAGGATGAGTTGATCAGGTGTCCTGACACCAATGAGCTTTTGTTAAGGTGCTCAAAAACCAAAACTGGATTTTTTGATAAGGTGTCTTGCCACAACTGAGTTTTGACAAGGTTCTCAGAACCAGACAGAACTTTTGAAGGGAGTTCAAGAACCCTTTTACAGCAGGAAAATAAAAAGGAAAAGGAAATGAAGTTGTCTTCTCTGTTCTCAAATCAAATGAGAGAAGACTAGTGGATCTTTGTTGACAAAGCTCCCCCTGATCTCTAGACTGGTTCAGGAAAAGAAGCTTTGCTCTAGGGTGATAGGTCTTCAGAATTTTGATCTCCAGCAAAAGATTGTTTCAGCAAGAAGGCTGAAAGATGAGGTGTTTGGAGTTCTTGAAATGAAGTTGTGAACACTTTTCAGTAAGCAAGAAGATTTTTATGTCACAGTTCTTCTGTTGTTCTTTTGCTATCAGTGTTCTGTGTTCTGTATATTCTCCTTGTGTGTCTGTATATGATATATTATTTTTTGATTGAAAAAGGAAGATCTTATTCTCTGAAAATTCTTTGTCCAAAGTAGCCGTTGGCAGTCATAAATGTCTTCCATAAAGAGTCGTGTATTCTAGAGGAAAGTCCAGCAAACATTCTCTGAATAATACCTTGAAACTTGCTCCAGAATAAAGACAAACGGCTGGCAGATCTTCTTATCATAAATGCTGATAATATTCAAAAACATTCCAAAGAATAACAGCATTTGAATCCTTAAATGCGTCGATCTCTCAGAAGAATCGTCGATCTGAGCTCTACAATCGTCGAACTGAGCTCAGAGATGAAATGAGATAAAGCAGACAGAAAACGTCGAACTGAGCTCTACGATCGTCGAACTGAGCTCAGCGACCTGAAAAATAACTGAAGAGAGATCGTCGATCTGAGCTCGAAGATCGTCGACCGGAGTTCGACGATTTATCAAGTTGAGCTCAGAGAGCGTCGAACCGAGTTCGACGTTTCGTCGACCTGAGCTCGACGAGAATTGCCTTAGACTTGGCTTTATATCCTTGACATTGGAAAGGTCCTGGGGGCAGCTTCAAACCTAAGTTCTAAGCCCTAGACCATTCTAATGTTGACATTTACAACTATACAACTAGGTCAACCTGGTTTCCTAAGACAACCATAGTGATCCTTACCCAAATTAGTAATAGGGTGTTCAAATAGAGGCTGAGTCCATTCCATATTTCTTAATCAACTCCTTGGTGAACTTAGACTGGGATATGGACAATCCATCATCAGTCTGTCATACTTGAAGTTCCAAAAATAACTTCAGCTCACACATACTGCTCATCTCAAACTTCCCTTGCATAAGTTTGGCAAACTTTCTACGAAGGTGATTTTTAGTAGATCCATAGATAATGTCATCAACATATATCTAAACTAGGATTATCCTGTCTTTAGATTCCCTAAAGAATAGAGTTTTGTCTATCTTTCCTCTAGAGAATTTATTCTTAATAAGAAAAGCAGACAAGGTTTCATATCAGGCCCTAGGGGCTTGTTTCAAACCATATAGAGCTTTCTTAAGCCTATATACATAATCAGGATAATGAGAATCTACAAAACCTGAGGGTTATTCAACATAGACTTCCTCTTTTAAGTCACCATTCAGAAATGTTGACTTTACATTCATCTGATATACCTTGAACCCTTGATAGGAATCATAGGCCAAGAATAACATTATAGCCTCCAGCCTTGCCACTGGTGCAAAGGTTTGATCAAAGTCAATCCCTTCCTCTTTCCTGTAGCCTTTTGCTACTAGTCTGGCCTTGTTCTTGATTAGAGTGTCATTCTCATCAAGTTTGTTTCTATAGATCCACTTGGCTCCTATAATGTTGTGATCCTTTGGTTTAGGAACCAGTTCCCAGACTTTACATCTTCTGAATTGATTCAGCTCTTCTTGCATAAAATCAATCCAGTTTGTGTCTAGCATGGCTTCTTCAAAATTCCTGGGTTCTATCTGTGACAAGAAACTTGAACATAAAACTGTGTTCATGTTCTTTCTCATGGTTAGTACACCTTGACTTGCATCACCAATGATTTGATGAGTTGGACGATCCTTTAAGTGTCTTCTTGCTAGAGGAAATTTGCCAACCTCTTGGCCTTCTTCATTTTCCTCATCCTGATGCTCCTCATTGTCTTCTTCATTCAGTGAGTCTTGTTCTCCCCCTGGACAGCATGTATCCTTTTCTTCATCCAGCCTAGCAGGTGCTTCTTCATTGATAGTCAGCTTGTCCAGCCTATTCTTTAAATCTGTTGAACTACTTGAAGAGCTAGACAATTCACTGTTAATCAACTTAGACTCATCAAATACTACATGGACAAATTCTTCTATAACTTGTGTAGTCAAGTTATAGATCATGTATGCCATACTATTATTATTTTACCCAACAAATATCCCTCCTAGTGATTTGGCAGCAAACTTAGGTTGGTAGTGCTTACCATTAACTAGGACATAACACTTGCTACCAAAGATTCTAAGGTAGGAAATGTTTGGTTTTCTGCCTTTCAAAATCTTATAGGGAGTCATCTTATGTTTCTTATTGATGGAGGCTCAATTGAGTACATGACATGCAGTATTTACAGCCTCTGCCCAGAAGTACTCAGGGAGAGTAGTGTCACTAAGTAGTGTTCTACTTGCCTTAATTAGAGTCCTATTCTTTCTTTCAGCAACACCATTTTGCTGGGGTATTCTAGGTAAGGAGAACTCCTGATGAATCCCAAGTTCTTCACAGAACTTTGTCATACATTCAGACTGAAATTCAGTTCCATGGTCATTTCTGATTTTGACCACTGAATTATTAAATTCATTCTGAATTTGTCAAACAATGGTCTGGAAAATAGTAGGAGTTTTAGATTTTTGCCTCAAGAAGAAAACCCATGTGAATCTAGAATAGTCATCCACAATAACAAATGTGTATACTTTCCTACCAAGACTATGAACTGGCATAGGACCAAACAAATCCATATGCAAGAGATATAAACATCTCATTGAATCTTTGGTATCAAGTGCATGGAAAGAGGACTTAGTCTATTTTCCCTTTTGGCAAGATGAACACACACCCTCTTTAATGCACTTAACTTGAGGACCATTCCTCACTAACCCCATGCTGAACAGCTGTCCTATAGACTTATAGTTCAGATGAGCTAGCCTCTTGTGCTATTTGACACATACTGAAGCTTTCTCTCCTACAACTAGACAAATGGGTGAGATGTTAAACTCATAATCTAGGTTAAGACAATATACATTCCCTTTCCTAGTACCAGTCAAAATGATCTCTTGATCACTTGACCTCCTTATTTGGCACTCCCCTTTGAGGAAAGAGATGTCATAACCTAGATCACTAAGTTGACTTATGTTAATCAGGTTATGTTTTAGACCCTTCACATAAGAAACTTTAGTGATAGTAATTGAATCACTAGAAATGTTACCAAATCCTCTGATGATTCCTTTTTCTGATCCACCAAAGATTACTTTGGGTCCATTCTCTATGTGTACATAGTCCCTCAACATTCTTCTTGTTCTAGTCATGTGTCTTGAACATCCACTATCTAAGTACCATATAGGGATATGGCCACTTGGATTCACCTGCATCAAATAAATAATCACTTATCCTTAGAACCCAAATTATTATTGGGTCCTAGGTCCTTGTTAGTTTGAAATCCTGCATCTGTTCTGACAGGTAAAATATTCTTGGTTTTAACACTTGTGTTGAACCATCAATCCATGACAAAGTGGCCCACCTTGCCACAACACCAACACTCAAATCTATTGTACCTTCTTTTAGGTACAGTCTTCATAACTTTGTTGCCAGCAGCCCTGTTAAGTGTAGGTGCTGGAGCAGCAAATCCCAAGAATTCCTTTTGAACCCAATGGGCTTGCCTATAGAGTGACCTATTGGCATTTGCACCCTTGCCCATGAGATCTCCATACTCATAGTGACTGTAACATCCCATTTCCGGCTAGACCCCTGGGAATGGTTTTGCCTTAACAGAACCCGGGGAAGCCCAGGAATTGAAGTTTGTCGACCCTAATTTTGAGTCAAGGGGCGGTCACGCCCGTGACCGACCCGTCATGCCCGTGACCTAGGGCGTGACTCCTTCGACGATCGTCGATCTCAGGGAGATGATCATCGATCTCAGGGAGACGATCGTCGGGCGCAGAATTTTCAACCCGGCCCTGCCACGCCCGTGACCCAGGTATTACGCCCGTCACCAAGGGTGTGACCCCTTCGGCGATCATCGATCTCAGCGCGACGATCGCCGAGCGCAGAATTTGCCTCATGACCCTGTCACGCCAGTGACCTATATGTCACGCCCGTGACCTAGGGCGTGACCACCCTTCGACGAACGTCGATCTCAGTTCGACGATCGCCGAACCCAGAATTTGGTCACCCGGCCCTGTCACGCCTGTGACCTATGTGTCACGCCCGTGACCTAGGGCGTGACCACCCTTCGACGATCGTCGATCTCAGTTCGACGATCGCCGAACCCAGAAATTGGTCACCCGGGCCTGTCACGCCCGTGACCCATGTGTCACGCCCGTGACCTAGGGCGTGACCACCCTTCGACGATCGTCGACCTCAGTTCGACGATCGCCGAACCCAGAATTGGCCACCCGGGCCTGTCACGCCCGTGACCTATGTGTCACGCCCGTGACATTGACCGAAATGACAGTTCAGGCCCAAAATTATTCTAACACGCGTGATAATAAATGCTGGTGTGGGAAGTTACACCACGAGTAATTATGGGTCATTTTCCTTCTGTAATTATATAATAAAAGAAGGAAATGTTGGTCAAATAGGAAATCGCCACCTGGCAAACATCTCTTCGTTTCCAGCATTTCAACTGCCCCTACCATAACCGAAACACCATTAAGGGGAGAACATTCATGGCCATTAAGGCTTTACCCTTTACCCTCCCCACTGGATGATCTATAAAAGCCCCATTAGAGCAGGATGAGAGGTTTACTCTCTTGACCAACAGATTGAAGCCTTGTACCTTGCTGTAGGAGAAGTTCAGCAATGCCACCACCGCGCCATGGCACCCCATCGTTCTTCTCGCCTCCAAACCGCGAACAAGGTCCTCCTCTACTCCTCTCTTCGTGGGCTAGATCCTTAGATATTTTAGGAGAGAAATCGGGCTCAATTGAGCCCGATTGGAGAAGAAATTTTCTGAAATTTCCATGGATTTTCATGGACTTTCAACCTTGTGGGATCGCCGGAAACCACCACTCCGGCGGCTGTGCCGCCGCCCGGCAATAGCCCCCACCTCAACGAAGGTGGTGGCGGTGGTGGCCGGCCAGGGAGGTGGCCGGGTGGCCGGGAAATGAGTTTAGAAAAGCTCCAGGTCGGGCTGATCGTGGCCATTGGCTGGAGGAAGAAGATGACCAAGAGCCCCATGATTTGCTTTAAGATCCGTGCTGGATCTGGTTTTTAATTAAATCCTATTATTTCATTTTTTTGTCCAGTTTTCTGGGCTGTTGTAATTTAAATATTAAAAATAGCTAGGCCCCTCTACATAGAAAGTTATCAACATATATTTTGTAGTCCTTGAAGTCTATGTTAATTTAAAATTTTTTTGAACCCATTTGGGTAAGTGGTTTGACCACAGCACCTATTTTGGTGGGACCTATACCTAGGGCTATCCTGAAATTCAAATGGATGCCCACATTTCATCCCTTGTCCAAATAAGCTGAAATTTGGGCAGGGGGTCTAACATAGCTATATTTATGGCCTGGACAAAAATGGGATTTTTTGGAGAATATGTTTATATAGTTTTTAAAAATATTTAATAAACTATCTATAAATTAATTAGGTGTCATAAACACCTCAAAATTCCACCATAATTGGGTGGGTAGTCTTAGAGGGCATGCTAAGGCTCTGGTAAAAATTTCATCTTATTTGGAGATGTTTTGATTAGGCTTTTATCCAACCCTAGGTTGACCCTCATAGGGGTAATTAGGTCAAAACACCCCATTAGAGTTATGAGTGGCCAAACCACCTCAACAGAGGCTGAAACTTTGGTTACTGACTCTTCATGGTATGACACACCATCCAATGGATTTTGGAGTGCTTTGGAACAGGGTATCCCTAGGACTCTAGGGTAGACCCTTTTATGGGTTTTTTAGGGTTTGTTGGTCATATGTCAAATGACTTTTGAATGACCTGAAATTTGGTGGGGAAGATCATAGAGAGTATATGGTCCTATGGATAAAGTTTCACTGAATTTGAAATCCTTTAACCCCCTCAAAACTCTAACCCTAGTTTAGGGCACCAACCTTATTTTTAATTATTATACTGTCAATTGAACTTCTAATCAAATGAAATTTGGGCAGAGTGATGTTCTGGTCTAAATAACCATAATATAATTTTGTTGAAATTTTTGGGTTAATTTAAATAGTACTTTATTCACAACCCTAGTTGTGCCCTAGATATTTACTTTGATGATTCTAGAATTTCTGTTCACTGGAATGTTATGAAATCTTGGATTAGGAAATCTTATAGTATGTTATACCTCCTGTATTTTTCTTGGGAGTTTTATCTGATTATTTTAGCTACTTCATTCATAAACTATGAACTATGAATTTTGATCAAAAATAGATGTGGAGCTTAGTATTAATATGAAAATTATGAAATCTGGTCAGTGGGTGTTTTATATCAATATGTAAGTCCTGGAATTTTCTCATAATTTTTAGGTAATTATTTACAGTACTTACTTCAATAACCCAAGAGCTTGGAATTAACAATGTAAAATTAAATTAGGAGTTACTGTTCACTGGAAAATTGTGAGAATCCTCCTAGAGTGTTTTTAGGCCATGGTGATTATACTGGATTTTTGCTATAATTTTTGGAACAATATTTCTGGCCTTTGATTCTTAAAATAGGTATTATGAACCTTATATGCTAAATTATGATTTTGGGGCCTAAACCATTTTAAAAATTCATATGTCTTGTATTTACTGTTGATTTGCTCTTTAAAATTTATCATGATTTTATGAAGTCTTATACTTACTTTAAAAGTGTACTTCATGACCAAATGGTAGCTCTTGGAACCCTTAAAAAAATTAATTAAAATATCAGTATATTCAGGAAAATTATTATTTTCTGGATTTAGCACTATTTGTGTCATGATAAGCCTCCAGTAAATAACTTAGGGCACTTGGATGATTATTTGGATTGTCCCCTATTCGGTTCAACATATAGCCTAGGTTGGTTTGCATGTAGCAAATTGCTAAATAGCAATAGGACATGATCCGGGATAGTTGTTGGAGTTGTCATTTTGGCTTGGTGGATTGGTGTGGATGATTTCACTATAGAGGGATAGGAAGAGTTGTGAGAAGTGGTTTGGCTAGATTCTAGGGGTATTCGAGTTCGATGAAAGATCGTCTTCCACGAGGAAAGGAAGAGTAAAAATCACACTAGGTTAGTATATCGTAACACGAGAAGGTAATGGGTAATGGATTCAACCAATAACAATAAGTGCCTTGCGAAAGGGAACGATGAGCTTCAGCTACCATCATAGTTCCTAGTGCCCTTTGAGAGCCCTTCACAGGGAATACTGGGGGCAGTCCTGGGTTAACTTAAACTGTAATAACAAACTGAAAAGAGTAACATAGTAATTAAGATCTCACATTTCACAAACACTCTTTGCACGGGGAGATTGTTGGGAGCTTCGGCTCGATTGGCTAAGAGACGGACGGAATGGTCCGGGGTGCTTCAGCTCGATTGGCTAAGAGACTGACGTTTTGGTCCGGGGAGCTTCGGCTCGTTTTTGTTTGATCACGGTTAAACTTGCATGTGCATAAAAGGAAAGAAAAATTAAGGTGGTGGGTCTTCGGTATTGGAGGGTCGATGCACCGACTCCAATACGCTGACTCGGCAAGTGTGGTTAGCACTTCGCCAACAGAAGTCCGGTGCGCCAGCCGGCAAGAGTACGCAGGCGTCCGCTTAGTGCACCAAGCGTTGAGGCGTATGATAGGTCTGACCGGTAGTGCTTTACTAGTTTAGAGGTGGGCGAGGCCCAACCCACCGCTTCCGTCTGCCACTACGGAGGTATCCTGGGAGGTAACGGCTCCGAAAGGGGGAACTAAAGGTCTGTGTGCACAGAGTCGGGTGTGTGAGTTGCACTTGCATGTTTCATCATACCCACCCGCATGTCATAGCATAATCGATTCATTTAACCCCTGACACCTAAAGTATAAGTGGAATGGGACGCTTATACATTAGGACTTGCAAAACGACCTCTTGGTCTATAAGCTTGTGTGGGCAAGTTTATAAATTAAGGTTAAATTCTATATATATATATATATATATATATATATATATATATGTGCTGTTTGATAACCGACACCCCAACGTATAAGTGGTATGGGACACTCTATACGATGGGAGCCTTGCAGAAGATCCCTTGGCTTATGCGTTTCCGCACATAAGTTAAGGTTTCTTTTCCTACTTTCTTTTATTGACATATTTATTATAGAATTGCTAGATTAGTTCCGCTGCCACCTACTTCTTGATTAAATCTCCACCTTCATGTCCTTCCCTTTCTTCCTCTCCGCTCGGTACCTAGGAGCCATGGGGGAAGGGGTAGGGGATGATAGGGCTTAGTCTTTATGACTAACGGTTTTCGAACCGCATCATTTAGGGGATCGTGGAGCCCAGCATGGAGGAGCGGCCCCAGAGACCGGTGCGCTTGGAGATGGGTAAGTCTAGCTCCAGAGTTCATACAGCCGGGACCGTGAGTCTCGACCCTGAGTAGTTTCTATTTTTGCTTCCGCATGAGAGATTTGTAGTGAGGATATGGTGTACCGGGAAAAAGCCCGCATTTATAGTACTCTGATTATTGTTATTTTGTGGACACTCCTTTCGTGGAGATTTTATTCTATATATGTGATTTACTTTCAGTGGACTTGCTCTTACTTCAATTATTGTGCTACCTTTCTGTGATCGAATTGGCCGGCAGAATTGACGCCTTGTGGTGATGACCCTTCAGGACGTGAAGGTGTCACCGCAAAGCGGCGATTCTGGGCCTAAGACCCCGGGTTTTAAAAAGAAAAAAAGGGGTCTTACAGTGACCATGAGTAATATCATGATCATACCTGTTTGTAGGTTGCATCACTTTCCTAAAGAAAATAGGGGGCTTTTTAGCTAGTGGCTAAACTGGGGCCTTATCTTTTCTATGAGAATTGGTTTCCCTAGTTCTTCCCTTAAAACCTAGACCAGTCTTTCCTTTTTGAGAAATGGAATTGTCTATTAAGGGCAAGACAGATTTTGGCTTAGAGAATTTAGCCACTAACTCTCTTTTTTGCTGAAGTTTTTCCTCCAGTTTCTTGATATGATTTCCTTGAAAGAGATTGTGTCCATCTGAATAACAGTAATGTTTTTCAGTTTAGCAACCTCCTTCAATTTTAAATCTATCAACATGGCTGAATCTGATGCAGCCTGCTTAAGAGACTCAATTTCCTTATCCTGCTCCTTGACAAGAAACTTGCTCCTCTTCAGAGCTTGCAACAGCCCACCATACTCATTAATGAGTTGATGTACATCCCCCTCAGAATCAGAACCATTCACTTCTCTTGAAGTTGATGCTACTGATTCTGATCAAGTAAAATAATCAGAAGCTGAGAGAGAATTGTATACCTTGCTTGGACTAGGCTGATCCTAGCACTGATCATTTTATGACAGAGCAATCAGCCCTCTACATCAATAGTCTTTCACTCCATTTATGGAGTCCAGCATTTGTAGGAATTCTAGTTCCCTAGAATCCTCTTCTGTTGAGAACAGCCCAACATATTCTTCTGCATCATCTTCTTCTCTTGATCCTGAAGATGAAGAGTCTGTCCAACTCTTCTGCTTTTGAGCAACAAAGGATTTCTCCTTCTTGCCTTTCACTTGATGTTTCTTCTTGTCCTTAGATTCAGTCCTCTTGTCTTGACAGTCAGCTATGACATATCAAGGCCTGTTGCAAAAATAGCAAATAATCTTTGAATTAGTTTGTTTACTAGTTTTTGAGGCATACCTGTCCTCCTTGGGAGTCTTCTTTTTCTTGTAATACTCATCCTTGGAGAAGGATGTAGATGGACTGGTTCTCAATTTCTTCTTTTTCATGAACTTTTGAAACTGCCTTGTAAAGGCAGCAAAGTCCTCATCAGAGGTGTGGCTATCTGATGTGCTATTGTCAGGATTTTCTTCTTCTGCCTCAACACTCCTTCTGGGTGGAGAAGGAGACTTTCTCCTACCCTTTCTTGTGCCTTCATCCTTGAAGGCTACTGACTTCTCTTTGTACTCAGACCTACTACTTTTCTCCTCCTCTTTTCTAGTAGTGAGTTGCATTTCATAGGATAGCAGCTTTCCAAATAGTATTGGTGGAGGTGTATCAGCAAGCTTGGACACCTCTCTGATAGCACATATCTTTGTGTCCCAGTCCTTTGTTAGTGATCTGAGAAACTTGTCATTCAGTTCATATGTGTTGAAGACTCTTCCATAGGTCATCAGCTCATTTATTATCCTGAAGAACTTCTTGTAACATTCAGCTATGCTGTCAGACTTGGCCTGTCTAAAGATCTCATATTCTTGATTTAGCATAGATTTCCTGTCTTCTCTGACTTCTTCAGTTCCCTCCATGTAGACAATCAAGGTGTCCCACATGTCCTTAGAGATTTTGCAATGCACCAGATTCTGAAATGTGGCATCATCTATAGCACTTACAATAATGTTTTGTGCTCTTTTGTCTAATGTTATCAGGATGATCTCATCCTTAGTCATTTCAAAATAACTCTTTGGGGTTCTAACATTTGCATCCAGAACTGATACCTTCATTGGAATGAAGGGGCCTTCTTGTACTAGGATGTAGATTCTTGGATCAGATGCTTCCATGAACAACCTGACCCTTTCCTTCCATATGCCAAAACATTCTTTCCTGCAGATAGGAAAATTCATAGATTCAAATTCCTTCTGATTCTCATTTGAACCCATTCTTGAAATTTATTAATTGCCTTGGAGATTCACTCATACTGTTAGGTCTATCTTTGAGTAACCTCCCTCTGATAGCACTTGAAAGACTTGATTTCAAGACCTAGACACCAAGAGGGGGGGTGAATAGGTTCTAATTTTCTTTAATAAATTTTAGGCAATTAACTTGCTCTAACTTAGCACAGATAAAAAACAATTCTCAACACAGTAATCACAGCACACCAATCACAACACAGTATAGTACACCAGATTTATAGTGGTTCCTAGGGAAATGGGTATATCCACTTTCCCCCCTTCGCCTATCCAGTAGAGAACTGGATTCAGCCCAACTTCCTTTCACTTACTCAGATCCACATGTCTTACAACTCAGAACCAGATTGGTTCCTACAGCTCAAACTTATACAAGTCTTACCTCAGATTCTTCCCAAGAATCCTACCTCAGGCCTCAGCCCTACCTCAGCCTTTATCACTAGGCTTACAACTCAGACTTTCACAAGTCCTACACCTCAGGCACTCAGCCCTACCTCAGCCTTTATAATTACAAGCTTACAACTTAGATCTTACAAAAGATCCTACAAGAAAAGTGAATGATTTAAAGTACAGAAATTTCACCAGATAGAACTCTCTATTGGTGTGAGCTTCTTGATCAGTTTTTGAATAAACTGAATCTTCAGATCCAACAAGACTTAGCTGTTTCAAAGCTTCTTGATAGAACAAAATAAGGTTGATCTTCACTTGATGTAGAAGTTGATCTTCAGATAGCTCCTTCCTTAGATTCAGAATTAGATCTAAATCTTTCTTACAAACTGTTCTGGATTTGCCTTCTTAAGAGTTTCCCCTTTTTTTGTTGTCAGATTCTCTTTCCCGTAATTGCTTGATTACTTCCTTAGTTATTTTCTAGTTGTCAAGGATCAGTCCCTTATATATAGTTTCCTCATGATTACCGGCTGATCCAGTTTGTAACAACCTTCTGACAGTTCTGACAAAGGTGTCAGACCTGTTGGTTATGACAGCTGTCGAGTCACCAGTCATGATAGTTGATTGCTCAAAGACTTTACAACTCAGCATGAACCACTCATCAAACTGCTTCACATGTGTCGACACAAATAGACTATGTGTTTACATATTCATTCTTCTGCTACTCGACACAACTTTTGTTTATATGTGTCGACATAAGTCCTGTGTGTCGACACAACTGCTCCTGGTCTCGACATAACTGATGCTAACAGATGGCGTTGAGTGTATGTCCAGCTGTCGTTGAGTGTGTATCGATACGTCATTGAGTGTGTGTCGACACAAGTCCTGTGTATCGACAAAAGCCTTCAGACTCAGTATAGCTGTTGCTGTTAGATGGCGTTGAGTGTCATCAAGATGTCGTTGAGTGTGTCTCGACCCAAGTACTGTGTGTCGACACAACTACTTCTTGTCTTGACATAGCTTATGCAGACAAATGACATTGAGTGTGTGTCGACACAAGTCTTGTGTGCCGACACAAACCTTCTTCAGGTGTCGACACAATTCCTGAGTGTCGATACATGCCTTTCTTCTGGTGTCGACATAACTCCTGGGTGTCAACATAGCTTCTTCTTTAGGTGTCGTTACTATTCCTGCCTTAGGTGTCGACACAATTCTGGGTATCGACACAGCTTCTTCTTCAGGTGTCGACATAATGCCTGGGTGTCGACACAGGCCTTGCTTCTAGTGTCGACACAACTTCTGGGTGTCGACACAATTCTTCACAAGTGTCGACACCTGTACTTAGAGAATTTTCTTGCAAACTTTACACCTGCATAATGAAACTCAAACATTCCATCAAATACAAATAGATGTATATCAATGAGTAAGATGAGGCTTCTCCAAATATGGTACATATTTTTCAGTGCACCCAACAAGCACCCACCCCCTATGATAAAGGAGACATCTTTTACATCAGAAGGGTGCATCCTGATTTGATGATAACCTATGAAATGCATCTAAAAATTTCATTACAGGAAAACTGACGGCTACGTTAATCAGCGCGTCGATTCGAGGCAAGGGATAACAATCCTTAGGACATGATTTATTTAGCAAGAAAATCAACACACATTCTCCACCGACCGTCTCCTTTTTTTAACCATTACAATGTTAGAAACCTAGCCAGGGTATTGGATTTCGCATACAAAGCCATCCTTCAGGAGCTTGGCCACCTCCTCCCTTATGGGTTCGGCTAGCTTGTCCGCGATGGACCTATTCTTCTGCTAGTTATGGCGAGCTTCTTGGATCCAGGTTGAGGCGATGACAGGCAATGTCCGCATCGATTACTGGCATCTCTGTTGCGCTCCAAGCAAAGATGTCAATGTTCTTTTGGATGCATGTCAGCATCCTATCCTGGTCCATCAGGGTCAGTGCCCCGCTAATGCGCACCTTCCCCACCTTGCCTCCAAGGGTGAGAACTTCCATCTCCACCACCTCTTCTATAGCCTCCAGATGAGACTTCTCTCCCCAATCTCTAATGTCCCCCTCTCCTAGGACAAGGACCTCCTCCTCAGCCTCTTCCACGGTCATTGCCTTGGCCGTCTCCTTCTGGATTTCTTCCGCCACCCCCACCTGGGCTCGGTTCTCTTCAACTTACATCTCCACTCCTCATGCCTGCTACTCCGCCACATACATTCTCTGCTCCATCTCCTCGGACCCCTCCTACCACGAAATGGAGTTCACTACGCTGACGTAGCACTCCCTCGCTACCTTGGGGTCTCCTAGGACACAGACCAGGATCCCCTCGGCGTTAAACTTCAAGCATTAGTGGAAGGATGAGGGGACGCAGTGGAAGTCGCTAATGAGCAGCCGTCCGAAGATGGCATTGTAGCTGCTGGTGGCATCCATGATGACAACCCTGCATTTTCGGGACTGCCCCCCACAGTGACGTGGAGCCCCACTCCTCCTTCCACCTCCTTCCTTTCTCCCGAGAATCATAATAGAGGCCCATCCGAGGCCAGCACCCTCTTTGACTCCACCTTTATCGCGTCAAATGCCTTCTTGAATATGACATTGACCGAGCTCCCATTATCGATGAGGATCCGGGAGACGGTGAAATTCTCGACTGCGGTCTGGATGACAAACGCGTCGCAGAAGGGATCCTCATGATTTGGCATGTATTTCCTTGAGAAGATGATCTTCTCATCCGTGGGTGGGGTCTGGGATGTGGAGCCAACACTACGACAGTACATGGTGTGGAGGCTTTCCTTCTGGGAAGCCTCGACCCCCACCCCCCCCATCGTGTAGCACCCCCCTCCCCTCCCCCCCCCACCTTTTGCCCGGGTCGAGCCGAAGGGGGTACTACTGGCCCAAGACGCCCACCCAGTGCTCATAAGGGAAACGATCCACCCTGTCCAAGCACTAGATGACCGCCTTGGTTGGCTCGAATCATAACATTCACAACCCATCAGAATATAGCAGAAGCATTAACAGGAAACCATTGCAGATTTATATGTCACATATCAAAATTACAGCGGTTCTAGGGCCGAAGCCTAAGTACTTATATAAGCCTGTGGGCTATACATGTGCTACATATAATCCTCATATACTCTCTCTCTCTCTCTACGCTGCTTGGCAGAACTCACATCTCTAAACTCTGGGGACGGTGGGGGTGCATCTGCTCGAGTAGACCTAGCTGCTGGCGTAATCTCCTGCGGCAGCGGGTCACTACGGTGATCCACCTCCTGTGAATGGTTAATCAAATAACCGTTGGTCACAGAGCTAAGTGGAAACAAATCTCCTCCCCGGATCCACATCCTGGGGACGAGCACGCACCCACCCTACAGAAGTAAATAGTCGAAGCACGAGAGAGTTAGCACAATATTCCATATATGAACAACTAAGAGCAAATATAAAAGAGTGTAGTATAACCAAAAAGAGCAGCAATAGTATAAAACGGTTATAAATAAGCTCTACTAGATCATCAGCACAACATGTTTTCATATCCTTAATTCTATCACAGGCATTCACAGCCGCGCACATACCGCAGGCATTCACAGCCGCGCACATACCGGAGGCCTTCTTAGCCGTGCACACAAACCCTATGTCGACATAGTTTTGACCGCTTCTGTTCTAGCAGGGTAGCGAGCCCCACGGGCCTCACCGATGTGGCCGTCGGTGATAGTGGCCAGTCCTGCCACTTCTGGGGGTGATCGTACTGCACAACCCAAGTCCCTAACATACAACTTGGTGTACTCTTGGATGTGAACGACATCCAGCGAATCATTTTGGCCGACCAGCGGAGGAAAACTCGACGGGGAATAAAATGGTCGGTCACCCGTGGTGCCCATCTCCCTGTCGCCTTGAGTCGTCAACCTTCCCGCACCGGTACGAACGGTCTGTGAGAGGGAATGACCTGCCACTATTCCACCGCAAGAAATTTACAATCAATCAATCCACGACAAACATAATACATATCGGGTCTACGTCGGCCTGCCCTATTAAACTTCGGGCGGCGGCGCTTAGCTCTACTTTCATCAAGGAGCGTGAGAGCGCATTATTTGGGGGTAGACTTGGAGGAATACCTCAACTCCGGTTATCCCCAACTAAGGCTTAACCTTATTAATGACTGCTCTTCATAACGGATCCCGGGATTATAATAGTAAATTGCAATAAGGACAAATGCGGTGTTTATGTTGCTTATTTAAAGTGCTGGAAAGAAACATGACCAGTACGAAACTGGAGTAGTACTGAATAAAAAGTACTTGACAAGTACGAGACTGGAGTAGAGCTAATTAAAAGTACTTGACCAGTACGAGACTGGAGTAGAGCTGAATTGAAAGTTCTTGACCAGTACGAGACTGGAGTAGAGCTGAATTAAAAGTACTTGACCAGTACGAGACTGGAGTAGAACTGAATTGAAAGTACTTGACCAGTAAGAGACTGGAGTAGAGCTGAATTAAAAGTACTTGACCAGTACAAGACTGGAGTAGAACTGAATTGAAAGCACTTGACTAGTATGAGACTAGAGTAGAACAGAATTGAAAGTACTTGACCAGTACGAGACTGGAGTAGAACTGAATTGAAAGTTCTGAACTGAAAAGAATAAAGTAACAGGACCAGTGCAAGAGTGGAATAATCATAAAGAAAATGGTTAGTAGTCCAGTCACTCCATCCAGGAGGCTTCAGTCCCATCTCCGTTCTCAGGAGGCACATTCGGTTCTCTTTCAGTTTTTAATAAGGCTTCATTGGGTTACACCCATTATTAAGGATCCGATTAGGATTTGGTTGCGCCTTATTAATTATGACTTAATCGGATCAGGGGCTTATCAGGAGTTACACCCTAATTATTTATCAAGAATAATTCGCAACTCGTTGCTCGTACTCTCACTTTCCGAGCGTGTCCAGATCACCCGAGAGTCGAGGCGCTCGACAGTTTCACAAAGCCTCGGAACACACGGAGCTTGGTCACTTGCCTCAGCCACTCTTGTCGATATGATAACTTTGAATTTATTAATTAAATTAGAGAGGACGGTCGCGCGCTCCAATTTCATTTTCGAAGAAAATGAGCGTAATAATTTCCGAACGTGACCCTAGGCTTCCAGATTTTAGGAAAAAATATGAAAACTTATTCTCATGACCCCAAATTTTGATACAACCCTTAAGAGAGCCTAAAATGAGCCTAATAATTTTTTTGTAATTTTCCTAAGTGTTTTGGGTATTTAATTTGTCCAAACAAATTTTATTTGGGATTTTAAAAATACTAAATCAACTTCAAAAATTCTCAAATTTTTTGTGGAAATTGCCCTCATCAAGGGAAATAATTTTTATGTTCAACACTTTTTCTTGAGGGCCCTCTTTTAGCCTCTAAAAAATAAAACCCCTTATTATAATATTATAATATTATAATCATATTAATTATAAAATGAAAACACTGTACACCATCTTTCTCCCCCCCCCCCCCCCCCCGCTGGAACAAACTGCAGCCCCTTACGGGGCTTCTCTGCCGCCGGCCGGCCGTGGCTCCACCACCGGTCAACCCGCCGGTGGTGGGCACTCCCTCCGGCGGTGGTCTGGCGGACTTCCGCCGACAGTCGCCGCCGGAGCCTTTTTTTGTTTTTTTAAACGGGAGGGGAGGGGTGACGGCGGCGGCGCTCCGTCCGCCGTAGCTCGCATGCATCACGTCAAAAAGATAGGGAGGAGGGAAAGGGAAGGTTTCCACCTGAGGTTGGGGGGTTTGCGACCTCTGGCGAGTTCCGCCATTAATGGCGGTGGAAGGTGGCGGTGGAGGGGTAGGAGCTCCTCGGCTTGGATTTTTCCGGCCACCAGAGCTCCGGCAGAGGGGGAAGAAGGGGGAGGGGATGCTCTTGAGAGCTGTGAGGGAAGGAGAGGGGATGGGGTAGCTTTTATAGGGAGGGGGAGGGGGAGCTCCCTCCCTTTGGGTGTGTGGGACTAATCCCTCCTTAGGGAGGGATTAATCCCACTCTCCAGCTGTCCTTGGATAGCTGGAAGTCTCTCATTTTCCCCCATGTGGGGAAAATGAATGAGGCCCTAAATGGGCTTTGGCATTTTGGGAAGAGAGGGGAAAAGGAGGAGAAGAGGGGTGGGGTGGGCCTCCACTTATCCTTGGCTTCATTGCTGGTTGGGGGGCCCAAGGAGAGTGAGGGGGGCATGAGTCATCCTCCTTTGGAGAGGAGGTGGGCCCCTCATTTGGAGAAAAATCCAAAAAGTGGATTTTTAGGAGGGTTTGACCAAGTCAAACCTTTGGTGGGTCCCCCTTGCTGGTCAATGTCAATGTGGGTCCAAGTCATCGGGGTCGGGTCAAGGTTCGGGTGTCGTGTCATAATTGATGTGCGCACGCTTTTCGTTGGACAACTGGCCTAGATTTGATCGCGAGTTGACCAATTATCGTCAAAATTGACCGGGATGACTTCCGTTGACTTCGTATTGATCACACGAGTCCAACGCCACTGACTGGGGTTGAATCAGAGTCCGTTTGGCGAAAGTCCAAAATCTGAGCGTCGTAGCGCGCTAAAATGGTCAAAACGCTCATAATCATCGTTAGGCTTTGAATCGCGACGCAAGGAGGTCCGATGCGTTCGTATCAACTATACAAAGTCATAGGAATTGACAGAACTCAAATCGGAGTTCTTTATGTCAATATCCAAAAATCTCATTTTTGCGACGTTATGCGAGAAATGGTCAAATCCACCGTATGACTTCGGAATTCTACGGCACGAGTTCTAATGCACTCGTATTGACTATACAAGGCTACAGGAACTGATGGAACTCAAAACGGAGTTCTCTAGCTCGATATCCAAAATCTCGCTCTCGTTGTGTTTTACGAGGAATGGTCACATCCACTATATGACCTCGGAGTCCAACCGAACGAGTTTTAATGCGCTCGTATTGAATATACGAGGCCACAGGAACTGACAGAACTCAATTCAGAGTTCTCTAGCTCAAAACCCTTCCTAGGGTTGCCTCATACCGGGTCACGGGTAGAGGCTCGGGTCACTTTTATTGGGCCCACTAGGGCTCTGGTGGCCCAATAAAAGTCGGGATGTTACAATCCAATAAAAATAAAAGGATTTTCGTCCTCGAAAATTTGCTTGAAGTGGGGGGAAAAGTAATGTAACGTCCCAATTCGCGCTAGGCCCCTCGCACGAGTTTTGAGTCAAGAGACTGACTCGAGCTCGGGGCGCACTGGTAAAAGGTGTCAAGTGCGTTTGATGGAGTGTAGGGTTGGGTGATATCCAACTGATCGAAAGGGAATGGCCTAAGGGAAAATCGTCGAGAATACCTGGTGATTCTCGCCGATCGTCGAGTATCGATGAGAATACTCAACGATCTCAACGCCAGATTTCCGATAAGAATGGCCTAAGGTAAAATCGTCGAGAATACCTGGTGATTCTCGCCGATCGTCGAGTATCGATGAGAATACTCAACGATCTCAACGCCAGATTTCTGATAAGAATGGCCCAAGGGAATATTATCGAGAATACCTGGTGATTCTCGCCGATCGTCGATTATCAATGAGAATACTCAACGATCTCAACGCCAGATTTCCGATAAGAATTGCCGAAGGGAAAATCGTCGAGAATGTTTGGTGATTCTCGCCGATCGTCGAGTATTGATGAGAATACTCAACGCTCTCAATGCCGGATTTCCGATAAGAATTGCCGAAGGGAAAATCGTCGAGAATGCCTGGTGATTCTCGCCGATCGTCGAGTATCGATGAGAATACTCAACGCACTCAACGCCAGATTTCCGATAAGTTAGGCTAAGGGAAAATCGTCGGGCATCATTGTTGATACCCGACGAATTCGTCGAGAATGCCTGACGAATCTCGCCGATCGTCGAGAATGACAGATGATTCCCTCCGAATTTGACTTGTGCGTTTTCTTTGCCCAGGCAGATTCGCTGGCTTGCACAAGCAGACCGAACCGGGCTTCGGGATTCGTGCTGGATGATTCCTTGGACCGGGTCACTTCAATATGACCCATTATGAGCGGTCCAATGGGGCGTTGACACGTGGCAGAAGATGTAACCTAATACATCGGCTTATAAAGGGACGTTAAAGCCGAACCCTAGCCTTGCGCCGATCAACCCTTGCCGTCAACGTGGATCTCGCGAACCGTCGGAGCCGAGGGAATTCGGAGCTCTTGGAGGCGGCCTTCTCTCGATCTCTCTCTCTCTCTCTCTCTTTCCTTTGCCGGGAAGAACAAGCACCAAGCAAGGGATGCCGCAAAGAAGAATGACTAGATCCATGGCCGGGAATGTTGGTGCTACCGGAAACGAGGTGAGCTTCCTCCCCTCTCCCTTGGTACTAGATCTGTAGTTATATTATAGGAGAGATATCGACTCCATAGAGTCTTGATGGTGAAGAGGAGATTTCTTAGGGAAAGTCATGCCTAGGTTGTTTTCTAGGCTTTTAGTCTTCTTCAACCTCTCCATCATTCAAAGTGAAGATGAGAGAGTGATTCGTGGAGAAGTACGGCTTTGTGAGGGTGAATAAGGGTGGACGAATGTTTGGAGGAGTTTTGGGAGGTCGGTGCAAGAAGGAAGATGAACGGATGCCGTTCATCTCACCTTAAGATGCGTGCAGAAATCTGACTTCTGCACGCAGCGATCTTCACCGCAAGTTTCGGAAACATTCTGTTCATATCTGGGTTTTAGACTCAACACAAAAGTCGTAGCCATCGAAGATACCTTTCCAACGAGTTGTTGCACGTTTCCAGGTGATACCTGTAGCCACGGGAAAGTCCGTTCGAGTCTGCTGCGATTGGGGGAAATATGTCCAGGAAATCTGTATCCTGTACGCAGTAGACTTCGAGTCAAATTTCTGATGTGATACGACCAGATCTGGGCTTCCGACTCAACATGAAAGTCGTAGCCCTCGCGAATACCTTTCCAACGAGGGGTTGAGCGTTTATAGCGGATTTCTGTAGCTCCAAGAATTCCAGTTTTGGTGGCAAGCTATATAATAATAATGTTCATGTTAACTCATGGTTAAGTGTACTCTTGTGAAAGTTATGATGTGCAATTTATATCGTTTGGCTCCTTTGATTATGATGCTATAGTTAACCTTATGAATGTTGTGCTTAACATTGGTAGCCATCTAGGTTAATGGTGATGTGAATTGAGATAGGATGGCTAGTGATCAATGGAGGTTGAGCTTGGTTGTAGATTATATCTATCCTCTGATGAATTGAGGTGATCAATTGAATAGATAGTTGTGAATGAGAGGAACTCCATTGGGAGAGTACTTTGTACCTGGGATCCGAGCCTAATGGGTTTTGTTGATAACCGATGCTTAGAGATGTAGTCTCCCTACGGGTAGCATCGAGTGAGTTATGATGGTGCATAAGGTGTGCGACGACTCGATGTGTCGCGATACTGAGATAATGAATGTGGCAGGTCTACGGGCCCGCCAGTCATCACACCGATAGGAGCCAATAGTTAGACCTTGGGCGGTAGGGCTAGACACTTGGTGTCCATAACCCGAGGTCTCCTCCGCGCCATGAGAATGGTTGGGCTTGCGCCTCGTGCGATTCCGAGGTTCCTTCCGATTCAAAATAAAATGCCAGGTTGGGCTGTGTTCTTGGTGCACATCTACCCAAGACCCCTTCTGAGCCATAGTATGCATGTGAGCTCCGCTGATGTGTTCTTAGAGTTGAGGCGTACGGAGGCCTAGGACAGGTAGTGTGGATACCACCTAGTAGTGGAGACGCCCGCTCCACTGTCACCGTCTGGCCACGACGGTAGACACCTGAGAGGTTAGCTACCTGCTCGAAAAGTGGAAACTTCAAGTCTGTGTCGACATAGCAACTTGCATGTGTGTGAATATGGGTCGGTCATTGCATAGCATTCATACCATACCATTCATATCATGCACAAGATCCTTATCGTATAAGTTTGTATGAGTACTCTTATACGATGAGTTACTTTTTTGTTAAGCCGAACCTTAACTTATAAGTTTGTATGAGCACTCTTATAAGTTAAGTTACTGTTCTTATTGTAGATTACCTGCTGATTAATTATTTGATTTAATAGAACTCCTAGCTTACTTCGTAGAGATATTATTCTTACCGGTTCCTTGTCACCTGCTTGATTACTCCTATTATATATATATATATATATATATATATATATATATTGTACTTGTTTCCTTTCTCCGCCCGGTGCCGAGGAGTCGCCGGGGGAGCGGATATGAAGCCACTTAATCTTTACGACTAACGGTTGATACTTCTTCCATTTTAGGAGGAAACTCCGCAGATAGGCCAGCAGCAGGACATCCAGGCTCGGACGACAGGACCTGAGGTGACGGTACCGTCGATACCGTCCGTGACAGTTGTGAGTGTTTTGTTGTAGCCTTCTTGGCAAACCGTTTTTAGACTCTGATATTTTAGAAGCTCGTTATGCTTCTTATTTTCCGCTTCGTTTTGGACTTAAAACAATGTGTGAATTTACTTTCTTTTATCTTATGTTTGGGTTGGCATAGTACATTGATATTGGTTGTAGCCAGCGGAATAGGCGTCTTGTAGTACAGACTAACCCGCATGTTAGTGTTACCGCAAGGCGGCTACTCTGGGCATAAGACTCCCCTCGTGCTGTGTTTTGTGTTCCGGGAGGGGGGGGGCTTACAAATGGTATCAGTTTGTCGCGATCCTCACCTAAAGAAGTCATTTAACAATGGGCCACTCCCGTTCGATTAGTCAGCTCGGGGACAAACTGACTTAACGGAAGCAGTGGTGTGCCCATATGTAATTCACACTAAGTTTGTCCAACTTTGACCTTAGTTTTAGCCAACCTGACCCTTGTTCGTACCTTATGCGTAGGTCCCAGCGTAGGTCGAGCCAGTTGGGGGTACTCCTACCCCTTCCGTTCCTTCACAATTCCAACAGTCAGAGCTGGGGCAAATGCTGTCAGCAATATTAGATGCTTTTAGAGCCCAACAAGCTCTGGTGCAGCAACAAGCTCCGGGCTCCAACTGGTTGAGCACCTTCCGTGCCCTGTCCCCTCCTGCTTACCTAGGGACAGAGTCGGCGGTGCGCACCGAAGAGTGGATTGAAACCGTTGAAGAGCTGATGGCCGGTATAAGATGCCCGAGTAATATGGCAGTGGCCTTGGTGGTGACGTTGCTGGAGCTGCATGCCAAACGATGGTGGAAGTCCCTCATGGGCTCCACCTTTCGAAGGCGAGTGTACACAGACATTAGTTGGAGTGAATTCTCGGAAGCTTTCTTGGAACATTTCATCCCCTCTTCCGCACGGGATGGACTTGAAGAGAAATTTCTACAACTGAAGCAGGGATCGAAATCGGTGACGGAATACCAGCAAGAGTTCCACCACCTCGCTAGGTTTGTCGATTCTTATGACTTGGATGATAAAGGCTATGCGAAGCGCTTTTACAAAGGGTTAAGGGACCCCCTGAGACAGGCCCTTTTGTTTATAGCTGACGCTAGCCTGGCGGAAATTATTGACATGGTAAAGAGACTAGAGACAGATCACATGGAAAGTAATAAGAGACCTGCAGAAGGGGTGATGGAAGTCGGCCCCAGTAATAGAAGGAGACATGATCATGGTAGAGGAAGAGGAAATCAGAGAGGCGGCCGGTGGTTCAACCGGAACTATAAAATGGAGCACCCGATTCTGTAGCCACCAACTTTGCCTCCACCACAACAGCAACAATTTCAACAACCTGGGGGCCGACGAGACATAGTGTGTTTCGAGTGCAACCAACCGGGGCACGTCCGGCGTTTCTGCCCGCGGTTGTTCGCGAATGCTCTTCTTGCTCTCCCTCCAGCAGATCCTTGTGGACGGGGGCATATGCGTGGTCGGGGATGGGGACCACCAGGGAGAAATCAGGGACATGCGCGGGAGCAGGTGTTCGCATTGGATATGACCCAAGCGCGGAACCCGCAAGAGGTTATCGCAGGTACGTACTGAGTTTATTAATAGTGCTCGGACATGTTTCTTTTTATGATACATGGAACATGCACATCCCTAGCTACTGGTTATATCTTGATATTTTAGGCACCGTCATGGTTAGTGGGAGCCCCGCTTATGCGTTATTTGATACGGGCGCATCTCACACGTTCATTTCGGCGGACTTCGTGAAAGACTTAGAGAGGGTGCACCATTTCACTGGCACTATACAAAGGGTGCGTCTCCCGGATGGATCCGAGATGACGTCGTCTGCCAGCTGTGACTTCGACACGCTCATAGGAGGGAAGTTCTTTGAAACTGCAGCGACGGTATTGAAGATTCTGGAGTTCGACCTCATTTTGGGCATGCATTGGTTGGACTGGCACCACGCCAGAATTAATTGTGCGGAGAAGCAAGTTACCTTGAGGCATGGAGACTCAGAAGTCGTCTTCCAAGGTATTAGATTCACACCTCGTAAACTGTTATCTTCAATTCAGGTTATAAAATCTCATATGGAGGGGGATGAAGTCTATGTAATTTGTTTCGAGTTGAAGAAGATGGCATTAGATGTCAAAGATTTGCGGGTGGTGCGGGATTTCCCCGAGGTATTCCCCGAGAAATTGCCAGGACTACCCCCGCATAGGGAGGTGGATTTCCAAATCAAGCTTGTTCCGGGTGCCAAGCACGTTTCACGGGCTCCTTACCGAATGGCTCTGAAGGAACTTGCGGAGTTTAGAGTCCAACTTCAGTAGTTGGTGGAAGCAGGCTTCGTTCGCCCAAGTTCGTCACCTTGGGGAGCTCCTGTTTTGTTCGTTAAGAAGAAGGACGGCACCCTACGGTTGTGCATAGATTATCGAGAATTGAATCGGTTAACGGTGCGGAACACCTACCCTATACCCCGCATCGATGAACTATTTGATCAGTTGGTGGGATCACATTGGTTCTCCAAGTTGGACCTGCGGTCGGGGTATTATCAGCTGAGAATAGAAGAGGACGATATTCAGAAAACGGCGTTTAGCTCGAGATACGGCCTATATGAGTTCATTGTGATGCCATTCAGACTCACGAACGCCCCTTCAGCCTTTATGAGTTTGATGAACAAGGTGTTCGGCCCCTATTTGGACATCTTTGTCATCGTGTTCATCGATGACATTCTGGTCTACTCCAAGATAGAAGCAGAGCATGCCGAACATCTAGCCTTAGTACTGGAGAAGTTAAAGGAACACGCTTTATTTTCCAAGTTCAGCAAATGCGAGTTTTGGCTCCAAGAGTTTGCCTTCTTGGGCCATGTGATTAGTGGGGCTGGGCTAGCGGTAGATCCGGCCAAGGTGTGGGCCGTGAAGGAATGGTCGCCATTGAAGTCCGCAGCCTACGTACGGAGCTTTCTTGGACTTGCCGGGTACTATCGCAAGTTTGTGAAAGGCTTCTCGAAGGTCTCCCTTCCCCTTACCACACTGACGAAGAAAGGTGTGTCGTACGAATGGACACCCCAGTGCGAAGCCGCGTTCCAAGAGTTGAAGGACCGGCTCACGACCGCACCCATCCTAGCCCTCCCGTCGGGGAAGGAAGGCTTTCAAGTTTACACGGATGCGTCGTACCAAGGGATGGGAGCCGTGTTGATGCAGAATGGGCACGTGATTGCTTATGCTTCAAGACAGTTGAAGAAGCATGAAGCCAACTATTCGGTGTATGATTTTGAGTTGGGAGCGGTGGTGTTCGCCCTGAAGATTTGGATACACTATCTATATGGCGTCCACTGCGAGATCTTCTCGAATCATAAGAACTTAAAGTACGTCCATACTCAAAAGGAGTTGAATTTGAGACAACGGCGGTGGTTGGAGTTTTTGTGTGACTACGAATTCACCTTGAACTACCACCCCGGAAAAGTTAATTCCGTAGCTGATGCCTTGAGTCGAAAAGTACCGGGATCGAGCACGGAGTCCCGTTTGATGAGCATGGAGTTAGTTCGGATACTTAGGGAGATGGAGATCACGTTGGTATTTAAGGATCAACCGGAAGAGTATACGGAATACTAGGCCGCGATGAGTATAGTTTGCAACATACGGGACCGGATTCGGATGGAGCAGAAGGAGGATGTGGCTCTAATTCTGGTTTTCAAGTCAATTGAGGATGGGACGACGGAAGAGTACTTCTTAAAAGACGGCCTCGTCCATTTTTGTGGACGGCTTTATATCCCCGAAGGTGGCAATATTCGAGAGGATATCCTAAAGGAGGCTCATTGCTCCCAATATTCAGTACATCCTGGGATCGCAAAAATGTACACCGATTTTGCAGAAGACGATATGTTGGCCGGGCATGAAGAGGGATGTCAAGTATTTTGTTACGCATTGTGTGGCTTGCCAAATGGTGAAGGCAGAGTGCAGAAGTCCCGGTGGAATGTTACAGTCATTGCCAATCCCAGAATGGAAGTTTGAGGATATCTCCATGGACTTCGTTCACGGATTACCTCGCTCACACTCGGGGAATGATTCGGTGTGGGTGATTGTCGATCGCTTGACCAAAGTAGCCCGGTTTATCCCAATGAAGAAGGAGGCGCATGTGGATGTTCTGGTGCGCCTATTCGTAGAACAGTTTGTGTGGTATCATGGAGTGCCGAAGACGATCGTCTCTGACCGAGATGGCCGGTTTACGTCAAGAGAATGGAGGGCTGTACAGGCTTACTTGGGCTCGCGTCTCACTTTCAGCACAGCTTTTCATCCTCAGACGGACGGGTAATCTGAACGGACCATTCGAACATTGGAGGACCTGTTGAGATTGTGTGTGATAGATAGGGGGAGCCATGGGAAAGACTCTTGCCCTTAGTGGAATTCTCCTATAACAACAGCCATCAAGCTAGCATTGGTATGACACCCCATGAAGCTTTATACGAAAGGAGGTGTAGGACCCCCTTGTCCTGGGTGCAAGACGAAGACCCGAAGGCATTGGGCATAGAGTATATTAATGATACTAATGCGGTAGTCAAATTGATACGGGATCGCATGCTTGAGGCTCAGAGTCGGCAAGCAAGGTATTATAACGCGAAACACCGGATGGTAGAATTTCAAGTGGGAGATAGGGTGTTTCTGAAAATCCGGCCGATGCATGGAGTATCACGAGTACGAGGCGTGAAGAAGCTAAGCCTAAGGTACGTTGGACCTTATGTCATAGTGGAAAGGATTGGCCTGTTGGCCTACCAGTTAGAGTTGCCACCAGAACTGGGGAACCTCCACGACGTGTTCCATGTATCATCTCTCCGGAAAGCATTGATTCGGCCCGACCAATACACCCCCATAATTGATGGTGCTGTGGCATCTGATAGGTCTGTGCGATTGGAGCCGGTGCGGATCGTTGACAATGAGGTGAGAGCTCTGCACCGTAAAAGTGTGCCTCTGGTAAAAGTGCTATGGTCTAATCATGGGAAGGAAGAATTTACTTGGGAGCCGGTGGACTTAATGCGGAAGAGCTACCCGGAGTTGTTCTCCCAAGGTAACATTTTATAGCGCATATTATTTTGTACTTGCATCCCCATAGCCCTAGCCTGATTTTGGGGATGAAATCTTTTATTTTGTTTATAGGATTTGTAACGTCCAAATTCGTGTTAGGCCCCTCGGACGAGTTTTGAGTCAAGAGACTTGACTCGGGCTCGGGGTGCACTGGAAAAAGGTGTCAAGTGCGTTGGATGGAGTGTAGGGTTGGGTGATATCCAACGGATCGAAAGGGAATGGCCTAAGGGAAAATCGTCGAGAATACCTGGTGATTCTCGTCGATCGTCGAGTATCGATGAGAATACTCAACGATCTCAACGCCAGATTTCCGATAAGAATGGCCTAAGGGAAAATACTCGAGAATACCTGGTGATTCTCGCCGATCGTCGAGTATCGATGAGAATACTCAACGATCTCAACGCCAGATTTCCGATAAGAATGGCCCAAGGGAAAATCGTCGAGAATACCTGGTGATTCTCGCCGATCGTCGAGTATCGATGAGAATACTCAACGATCTCAACGCCAGATTTCCGATAAGAATTGCCGAAGGGAAAATCGTCGAGAATGCCTGGTGATTCTCGTCGATCGTCGAGTATCGATGAGAATACTCAACGCTCTCAACACCGGATTTCCAATAAGAATTGCCGAAGGGAAAATCGTCGAGAATGCCTGGTGATTCTCGCCGATCGTCGAGTATCGATGAGAATACTAAACGCACTCAACGCAAGATTTCCGATAAGTTAGGCTAAGGGAAAATCGCCGGGTATCATTGTTGATACCCGACGAATTCGTCGAGAATGCCTGACGATTCTCGTCGATCGTCGAGAATGACAGATGATTCCCGCCGAATTTGACTTGTGCGTTTTCTTCGCCCAGGCAGATTCGCTGGCTTGCACAGGCGGACCGAACCGGGCTTCGGGATTCGTGCTGGATGATTCCTTGGACCGGGTCACTTCAATATGACCCATTATGAGCGGTCCAATGGGGCGTTGACACGTGGCAGAAGATGTAACCTAATACATCGGCTTATAAAGGGACGTTAAAGCCGAACCCTAGCCTTGCGCCGATCAACCCTTGTCGTCATCGTGGATCTCGCGAACCGTCGGAGCCGAGGGAAGTCGGAGCTCTTGGAGGCGGCCTTCTCTCGATCTCTCTCTCTCTCTCTCTCTCTTTCATTTGCCGGGAAGAACAAGCACCAAGCAAGGGATGCCGCAAAGAAGAACGACTAGATCCATGGCCGGGAATGTTGGTGCCGCCGGAAATGAGGTGAGCTTCCTCCCCTCTCCCTTGGTGCTAGATCTGTAGTTATATTCTAGGAGAGATATCGACTCCATAGAGTCTTGATGGTGAAGAGGAGATTTCTTAGGGAAAGTCATGCCTAGGTTGTTTTCTAGGCTTTTAGTCTTCTTCAACCTCTCCATCATTCAAAGTGAAGATGAGAGAGTGATTCGTGGAGAAGTATGGCTTTCTGAGGGTGAATAAGGGTGGACGAATGTCTGGAGGAGTTTTGGGAGGTCGGTGCAAGAAGGAAGATGAACGGATGCCGTTCATCTCACCTTAAGATGCGTGCAGAAATCTGACTTCTGCACGCAGCGATCTTCACCGCCAGGTTCGGAAACATTCTGTGTATATCTGGGTTTTAGACTCAACACGAAAGTCGTAGCCATTGAAGATACCTTTCCAACGAGTTGTTGCACGTTTCCAGGTGATACCTGTATCCACGGAAAAGTCCGTTCGAGTCTGCTGCGATTGGGGGAAATATGTCCAGGAAATCTGTATCCTGTACGCAGCAGACTTCGAGTCAAATTTCTGATGTGATGCAACCAGATCTGGGCTTCCGACTCAACATGAAAGTCGTAGCCCTCGCGAATACCTTTCCAACGAGCGGTTGATCGTTTATAGCGGATTCCTGTAGCTCCAGGAATTCCAGTTTTGGTGGCAAGCTATATAATAATAATGTTCATGTTAACTCATGGTTAAGTGTACTCTTGTGAAAGTTATGATGTGCAATTTATATCGTTTGGCTCCTTTGATTATGATGCTATAGTTAACCTTATGAATGTTGTGCTCAACATTGGTAGCCATCTAGGTTAATGGTGATGTGAATTGAGATAGGATGGCTAGTGATCAATGGAGGTTGAGCTTGGTTGTAGATTATATCTATCCTGTGATGAATTGAGGTGATCAATTGAATAGATAGTTGTGAATGAGAGGAACTCTATTGGGAGAGTATTTTGTACCCGGGATCCGAGCCTAATGGGTTTTGTTGATAACCGATGCTTAGAGATGTAGTCTCCCTACGGGTAGCATCGAGTGAGTTGTGATGGTGCATGTGGTGTGCGACGACTCGATGTGTTGTGATACTGAGATAATGAATGTGGCAGGTCTACGGGCCCGCCAGTCGTCACACCGATGGGAGCCAATAGTTAGACCTTGGGCGGTAGGGCTAGACACTTGGTGTCCATAACCCGATGTCTCCTCTGCGCCATAAGAACGGTTGGGCTTGCGCCTCGTGCGATTCCGAGGTTCCTTCCGATTCGAAATCAAAGGCCAGGTTGGGCTGTGTTCTTGGTGCACATCTACCCAAGACCCCTTCTGAGCCGTAGTATGCGTGTGAGCTCCGCTGATGTGTTCTTAGCATTGAGGCGTACGGATGCCTAGGACAGGTAGTGTGGATACCACCTAGTAGTGGAGACGCCCGCTCCACTGTCACCGTCTGGCCACGACAGTAGATGCCTGAGAGGTTAGCTACCTGCTCGAAAAGTGGGAACTTCAAGTCTGTGTCGACATAGCAACTTGCATGTGTGTGAACATGGGTCGGTCATTGCATAGAATTCATACCATACCATTCATATCATGCACACGATCGTTATCGTATAAGTTTGTATGAGCACTCTTATACGATGAGTTACTTTTCTGTTAAGCCGAACCTTAACTTATAAGTTTGTATGGGCACTCTTATAAGTTATGTTACTATTCCTGTTGTAGATTACCTGCTGATTAATTATTTGATTTAATAGAACTGCTAGCTTACTTCGTAGAGATATTATTCTTACCGGTTCCTTGTCACCTGCTTGATTACTCCTGTTATATATATACATATTGTACTTGTTTCCTTTTTCCGCCCGGTGCCGAGGAGTCGCCGGGGGAGCGGATGTGAAGCCACTTAGTCTTTACGACTAACGGTTGCTACGTCTTCCATTTTAGGAGGAAACCCCGCAGATAGGCCAGCAGCATGACATCCAGGCCCGGACGATAGGACCTGAGGTGACGGTACCGTCGATACCGTCCGTGACAGTTGTGAGTGTTTTGTTGTAGCCTTCTTGGCAAACAGTTTTTAGACTCTGATATTTTAGAAGCTCATTATGCTTCTTTTTTTCCGCTTCGTTTTGGACTTAAAACAATGTGTTAATTGACTTTCTTTTATCTTATGTTTGGGTTGGCATAGTACATTGATATTGGTTGTAGCCGGCGCAATAGGCGTCTTGTAGTACAGACTAACCCGCATGTTAGTGCTACCGCAAGGCGGCTACTCTGGGAATAAGACTCCCCTCGCGCCGTGTTTTGTGTTCCGGGAGGGGGGTCTTACAAGTAACGTACCTGGGAAAAGAGCTCTGGGTGCTTTTCTTAGAGGAGTTCTTCAGGTTCCCACGTGAACTCTTCTCGTCCGCAGTTTGACCATAGTATCTTAACCATTGGAATGGTTTTATTACGTAGTGTCTTGACCTTATAATCCACTACTCTGACGGGTTCGAGTCGTACGGATCTATCTGACTGTAGCTGCACCGATGGAGTAGGAAGGTACTGCTCTGGTTGCCGGAGGACTCGTCTCAAGGAAGAGTCATGAAACACATCGTGAAGATTCCCCAACTCTGGGGGCAAGGCCAAACGATAGGCGACGGGGCCAACACGCTCTATCACCGGATAGGGGCCCAAGAAGCGGAGATCTAACTTTTTCTGCTTCCTCAACCGGGAGACACCATGCATGGGCTTTATTTTCAAAAACACCATTTCCCCCATGCTGAACTCCACCGGTCGGTGTCGCGCATCATAGTACTTAGCCTGCCGGCTTTGCGCTTCCCGCATTCGCTCCTGAATCAGTTGTATCGCTGCCGTAGTGTCATCAATGTAAGCCACTCCCAAGGCTTCCGGGTCCTCTTCCTGAGCCCAAGTCAACAGGGTTCGGCAACGCCTTCCATACAATGCCTCGTTTGGAGCCATCTTAATGCTAGCCTGGTAGCTGTTATTGTATGAAAATTCGACCAACGGCAATAACTACTCCCATGGCTCATTGTGCTCCACTATGCATAGTCGAAGAAGATCCTCCATCGTCCGGTTCGTCCTCTCCGTTTGTCCGTCTGTCTGTGGGTGGAAGGAGGTGCTGAAGGCCAACTTGGTTCCCAAATACGCCTGCACCCGCTTCCACTCCTTAGATGTGAAACGCCCGTCACGATCTGACATGATGGACTTTGGTACTCCGTGGAATCGTACCACTTGCTATAAGAACATCCTGTCCAGGATATCTACTCCGTCACCCTGTCGGTTTGGAATGAACCACGCTACCTTGGTGAGTCAATCTACGACCACCCAAATTGAGTCATTCCCAGCGCGAGATCGAGGTAGGCCGTGGACGAAGTCCATGGAGATGTCTTCGAACTTCCACTCTGGTATCGACAGGGGCTGTAATAGGCCTCCTGGATTGCGACATTCGGCTTTGACCTTCTGACAGGTCTGACACCAGGCCACGAATTTGGCGACATCTCTTTTCATTCAAGGCCAGTAAATGGTCCTGCACAAGTCTACGTACATCTTAACTATGCCAGGGTGAATCGAGTACCTGGACTGATGAGCCTCATGCAAAATTTCTTCACGAATCCCTCCGTTTGCGGGAACAAATATGCGATGCTTGAATTGCAGGATCCCGTCATGCAGTTTATAATCCTCCTGTGCCCCTCCTTGCAGAGATCGGATTATTGGCATCACCTCCGGGTCGATCTTCTGAGCTTCTCGTATTCGGTCCCGGATGTCGCATTGGATTTCCATCCAATATAGTTGCGAGTTGTACTCTTCCGGGTCTCTTCGGGCAACCAGGGTAATTTCCATGTCTATCAAAGACTGGAAGAGTTCTTTAGAGATCTGCTCCATCCAACTCCCGACTATTGCAGGCTGGCGGCTCAAGGCATCAGCGACTCTGTTAGCCTTCCCGGGGTGATATTGGAGAGCGAAGTCGTAATCGCATAAGAATTCCAGCCATCGGCGCTGTCGGAGGTTCAACTCCTTCTGCGTGAAGATATACTTGAGGGTCTTGTGATCGGATAAGATCTCGCATCTTACTCCGTATAGATAATGCCTCCAGATTTTTAGGGCGAAGACGACGGCGCCCAAATCTAAATCGTGTGCCACGTAGTTTAATTCATGCGGCTTTAATTGCCGCGAAGCGTAGGCCACTACCTTGTCGTGCTGCATTAGGACTGCTCCCAATCCCTTCAGGGAATCATCGGTGTAGATTTGGAATCCCTCGGTCCCTGTGGGGATCGTAAGGATTGGCGCAGAAATCAGCCGCTTCTTCAGCTCGACAAACGCTGCCTCGCACTCCGGCGTCCATCGGAATGTGACATCCTTCTTGGTGAGAGCAGTTAGGGGTAGGGCGATCTTGGAAAAACCCTCGACAATCTTCCTGTAGTATCCGGCAAGACCGAGGAAACTCCGGATATCCGTAGCCGTCCTGAGTGACGGCAAATTTTGTACCACCTGGACCTTGGCTTGGTCTACTACCACTCCTTCCTTGTTTATCGTGTGGCCCAAGAATCCAACTTCTTCTAGCCAAAATTCGCATTTACTAAATTTTGCGAAGAGAGAGTGCTCCCGGAGTTTTAGTAGCACCATCTGCAGGTGCCGAGTATGGTCCATCTTGGTCTTCGAGTAGATTAGGATGTCGTCTATGAAGACGATGACAAAGTGATCCAAGAAAGGTTCGAAGACTCTATTAATCAGGGCCATGAAGGCGGAAGGCACGTTGGTGAGCCAAAAGGGCATCACTAGGAATTCATATAGTCCATATCGGGAGCTAAAGGCAGTCTTGGGGATATATTCCTCTCGGATTCGAAGCTGGTAATAGTCCGATCTCAGGTCCATCTTGGAAAACACGGATGCACCTTGCAATTGATCGAATAGTTCGTCGATTCTAGGGAGGGGATAGGTATTGCGTACAGTCAGCTTATTCAGCTCCCTGTAGTCGATGCACAGTCGCAAAGTCCCATCTTTCTTATTGACGAAAAGTACCGGGGCTCGAGATACTGGTCGTGCTCCAGTCACGAGCTCGATCTGAAAGTCGACCTCTCGCTGTGGTGGCAATCCCGGGAGGGACTCAGGGAAAATATCAGGAAAATCGCGGACTACCGGGACCTTGGCGAGCACCTGGGATTTGTCTTCCACCTCAAAGTAGATAAGGTATACTTCGTCCTTCTGTCGGATGGATTTCACCATCTGCGTAGAAGTCAAGATAATACGCGAGACAGAGGGCACACCTGTCAATGTGACAGTCTGGCCATTCGGGTTCTGTAGCTGGACTTCTCGCGTGGAATAGTTTATCTGGGCTTGGTGCTCGGCCAACCAGTCCATTCCCAGAATTATGTCGAATCCAGTTATTGCTAGGATGGTTGCGTAGATTTCAAATTCTACTTCACCTAACATAGCTTGGAACAAGCAATTTTTGGTAGAAGTCATATCCGACCCGTCCGGTAAACGGATTCGTATAAACAGTCCGGTTGAACGAATAACATTTTCTTTTGTTGTGATGAACTCGTGGGAGACGAAAGAATGAGTTGCTCCCGTGTCGAAAAGGGTTTTGGCAGGAAGTCCTCCACCAACAAGATTCCTTACGACATGGGAAAATATATATATATATATATCAACTATCTAATACAGATGATATAAGCACACATAAGTAATATATAACATCAGTAGTCAGATCTGATATCTCTCTATCGCCTAAGATATATACCTATGACTACGTTAGGGGCCGGTCTGTGCTGCAGGTCAAGTACGTAGGCCTCTTGGGGCACTGTTCGGCCCTGCTGGCCTCTCCTGCCAGCTCTGCCTCTGCGACCTCTCTGACCCTGCCCTCGTGCCAGCTGTCCACCCTGAACAGCTCCCAATCCGGGTCTCCCCATCGCCTGAGGGCAAAAGGCCCTCATATGTCCTGGCTGATGACATAAGAAGCAGTTCCCTGCGAAGGGAACATCTCTTCGGGCCACTAGTGGGGGCTGCGGTGCTGGAGCTTGTCTAATGTCTGGCTGTGCAGCTAGGGGTGCTGGGGGTGCTGGGGGTGCTGGTGGGCGCCTATAAGGCTGCCTGCGGCATCGCTGCCTGCGCTCTCTATCCTGTCTGTGGGGAGCGAATCCTCTGGTCTCGAGGAAGCGCTTCCTGACCTTTGCGCCGCTGAGCCACCGTCTGCTGGTCCAACTCTAAAGTTGCTGCATGTGTGGCTATGGTGTGGAAGGTGGCCTGAGAGAGCATAATCAGGGCCTGCTTCAGGTCATCTCGTAGTCCTCAGTAGAACCGAGAGGCTCTATCCCTGTCGGAGGCAGCTAAGTTCCCAGCGAAGCATTCAAGGTTTATGAATTCTCTCTCATACTCTTCCACAGTGCGGTTTCCCTGTCGGATGAGTAGGAACCTCTCTTGCAGCGCGGGTCGGTCTGCATCTGTGATAAAGAACTCTAGTAGAGCTATGGAGAACTCTCCCCAAAGGATCATGCTCATTGGCCGACCTCGAAAGGTAGAGTGACTAGCCGCTCTCCACCAATCCCTCGCATATCCCTCCAAGAGGGTCACCACCAAAGAGACTGCTGCTACAGCTTGGCACATCATCCCTACTAACAGCTCCTCCACTCGCTCCACCCACTCCTCTACCTGAATGGCCATCTCTGTACCCCTGAACGGGGGAGGCCTCAGTCCTCGGAAAATCGTCAGCAGATCGGTGGGTGCGGTCATCTCTCGTGGTGGCTATGCAATGGCATCACGGAAAGTCGCTAGTATAGCCGTCAGTGTCTGCCCCATATCTGTCTCAGCAAACGGTACGGCCACGGGAGCGACCAGGTCTGGTGGTGGGGTAGCTGGAATATATCCTCTAGACGAGGATCACCCGTTACTGTCCTCCAGTATTTGGAGAATTAACAGGAAAGAGTGTCAGTATTTTGCAAAAGTAGTGGCAATTTGCAAAAACGACAGACAAAGCGGAAACAACGGTGTATGGGCATACTATCGTACAGTCTAGAATCCCTAAGCCTCTACACAAGGGGTAACCAGGCTTCCGCTGCAAGGTTCGTCCCGAACCTAAAACGAAGCGAGGGACGAAGGGATCCTGAGACTGCTCCACAAGGAAGAATCGTGATCGCTCTGATCCATTTATAGCACCCCCCCAACCTTTTGCCCGGGTCGGGCCGAAGGGGGGTACTACTTGCCCAAGACGCCCACCCAATGCTCATAAGGGAAACGATCCACCCTGTCCAAGCACTAGATGACCGCCTTGATTTGCTCTAATCATAACATTCAAAACCCATCCGAATATAGAGGAAGCATTAACAGGAAACCATTGCAGATTTATATATCACATATCAAAATTACAGCGGTTCTAGGGCCGAAGCCTAAGTACTTATATAAGCCCGTGGGCTATACATGTGCTACATATAATCCTCATATACTCTCTCTCTCTCTCTCTACGCTGCTCGGCGGAACTCACGTCTCTAAACTCTAGGGATGGTGGGGGTGCATCTGCTCGAGTAGACTTAGCTACTGGCGTAATCTCCCATGGCAGCGGGTCACTACGGTGCTCCACCTCCTGTGAATGGTTAATCAAATAACCGTTAGTAATAGAGCTAAGTGGAAACAAATCTCCTCCCCGGATCCACATCCTGGGGACGAGCACGCACCCACCGAACAGAAGTAAATAGCCGAAGCACGAGAGGGTTAGCACAATATTCCATATATGAATAGCTAGGAGCAAATATAAAAGAGTGCAGTATAGCCGGAAAGAGCAGCAATAGTATAAAACGGTTATAACAATGCTCTACTAGCTCATTAGCACAACATGTTTTCATATCCTGAATTCTATCGCAGACATTCACAGATGCGCACATATCGCAGGCATTCACAACCGCGCACATACCGCAGGCCTTTACAGACGCGCACACAAACCCTATGTCGACATAGTTTGGACCGCTTCTATTCCAGCAGGGTAGCGAGCCCCACGGGCCTCACCGATGTGGCCGTCGGTGACAATGGCCAGTCCTGCCACTTCTGGGGGTGATCGTACCGCACAACCCCAGGCCCTAACGTACAACCTGGTGTACTCTTGGATGTGAGCGACATCCAGCGAATCATTTTGGCCGACCAGTGGAGGAAAACCCGACGGGGAATAAAATGGCCGGTCACCCGTGGTGCCCATCTCCCTGTCTCCTTGAGTCGTCAACCTTCCCGCACCGGTACGAATGGTCTATAAGAGGGACTGACCCGCCACTATTCCACCGCAAGCAATTTACAATCAATCAATCCACGATAAACATAATACATACCGGGTCTACGTCGGCCTGCCCTATTAAACTTCGGGCGGTGACGCTTAGCTCTACTTTCGTCAAGGAGCGTGGGAGCGCATTATTTGGGGGTAGACTTGGAGGAATACCTCAACTCCGGGTATCCCCAACTAAGGCTCAATCTTATTAATGACTGCTCGTCAGAATGGATCCCGGGATTATAATAGTAAATTGCAATAAGGACAAATGCGGTGTTTATGCTGTTTATTTAATGTGCTGTAAAGAAACATGACAAGTACGAAACTGGAGTAGTACTGAATAAAAAGTACTTGACCAGTACGAGACTGGAGTAGAGCTAATTAAAAGTACTTGACCAGTACGAGACTGGAGTAGAGCTGAATTGAAAGTACTTGACTAGTACGAGACTGGAGTAAAGCTGAATTAAAAGTACTTGACTAGTACGAGACTGGAGTAGAACTGAATTGAAAGTACTTGACCAGTACGAGACTGGAGTAGAGCTGAATTAAAAGTACTTGACCAGTACGAGACCGGAGTAGAACTGAATTGAAAGTACTTGACCAGTACGAGACTGGAGTAGAATAGAATTGAAAGTACTTGACCAGTACGAGACTGGAGTAGAACTGAATTGAAAGTTCTGAACTGAAAAGAATAAAGGAACAGGACCAGTGCAAGACTGGAATAATCATAAAGAAAATGGTTAGTAGTCCAGTCACTCCATCCAGGAGGCTTCAGTCTCATCTCCGTTCTCAGGAGGCACATTCAGTTCTCTTTTAGTTTTTAATAAGGCTTCATTGGGTTACACCCATTATTAAGGATCCGATTAGGATTTGGTTGCGCCTTATTAATTATGACTTAATCGGATCAGGGGCTTATCAGGAGTTACACCCTCATTATTTATCAAGAATAATTCGCAACTCGCTGCTCGTACTCTCACTTTCCGAGCGTGTCCAGATCACCCGAGAGTTGAGGCGCTCGACGGTTTCACAAAGCCTCCGAACACACGGAGCTTGGTCACTTGCCTCAGCCACTCTCGTTGATACGATAACTTTGAATTTATTAATTAAATTAGAGAGGACGGTCATGCGCTCCAATTTCATTTTCGAAGAAAATGAGCGTAATAATTTCCGAACGCGACCCTAGGCTTCCAGATTTTAGGAAAAATATCAAAACTTATTCTCATTACTCCAAATTTTTATACAACCCTTAAGAGTGCCTAAAATGAGCCTAGAAATTTTTTTATAATTTTCCAAAGTGTTTTGGGTCTTTAATTTATCCAAACAAATTTTATTTGGGATTTTAAAAATATTAAATAAACTCCAAAAATTCTCAAAATTTTTGTGAATATTGCCCTCATCAAGGGGAACAATTTTTATGTTCGACACTTTTTCCTGAGGGCCCTCTTTTAGCCTCTAAAAAATCAAACCCCTTATTATAATATTATAATATTATAATCATATTAATTATAAAATGAAAACAATGTACACCATCTTTCTCCCCTTGCTGGAACAAACCGCAGCCCCTTAAGGGGCTTCTCCACCGCCGGCCGGTCGTGGCTCCACCACCGGTCAACCCGCTGGTGGTGGGCGCTCCCTCCGGCAGTGGTCCGGCGGCCTGCCGCCGCCGGCCGCCGCCGGAGCCTTTTTTTTGTTTTTTTAAACGGGAGGGGAGGGGGTGACGGCGGTGGCGCTCTGGCCGCCGGAGATCGCATGCGTCACGTCCAAAAGATAGGGAGGAGGGAGAGGGAAGGTTTCCACTTGAGGTTGGGGGGTTTGGCGACCTCCGGCGAGTTGCGCCATTAATGGCGGTGGAAGGTGGCGGTGGAGGGGGAGGAGCTCCTCGGCTTGGATTTTTCCGGCCACTAGAGCTCCGGCAGAGGGGGGAAGAAGGGGGAGGGGATGCTCTTGAGAGCTGTGAGGGAAGGAGAGGGGGTGGGGTAGCTTTTATAGGGAGGGGGAGGTGGATCTCCCTCCCTTTGGGTGGTGTGGGACTAATCCCTCCTTAGGGAGGGATTAATCCCACCCTCCAACTGTCCTTGGACAACTGGAGGTCTCTCATTTTCCCCCATGTGGGGAAAATGAATGAGGCCCTGAAATGGGCTTGGGCCTTTTGGGAAGAGAGGGGAAAAGGAGGAGAAGAGGGGTGGGGTGGGCCTCCACTTATCCTAGGCTTCATTGCTGGTTGGGGGGCCCAAGGAGAGTGAGGGGGGCATGAGTCATCCTCCTTTGGAGAGGAGGTGGGCCCCTCATTTGGAGAAAAATCCAAAAAGTGGATTTTTAGGAGGGTTTGACCAAGTCAACCCTAGGGTGTGTCCCCCTTGCTGGTCAAAGTAAATGTGGGTCCAAGTCATCGGGGTCGGGTCAAGGTTCGGGTGTCGTGTCATAATTGGTGTGCGCACGCTTTTCGGTGCACAACTTGCCTCGATTTGACCGCGAGTTGACCAATTATCGTCAAAATTGACCGGGATGACTTCCGTTGACTTCGTATTGATCACACGAGTCCAACTCCACTGACTGGGGTTGAATCAGAGTCCGTTTGGCGAAAGTCCAAAATCTTAGCATCGTAGCGCGCTAAAATGGTCAAAACGCTCATAATCATCGTTAGGCTTCGAATCGCGACGCAACAAGTTCCGATGCGTTCGTATCAACTATACAGAGTTATAGTAATTGACAGAACTCAAATCGGAGTTCTTTATGTCAATATCCAAAAATCTCATTTTTGCGACGTTCTGCGAGAAATGGTCAAATCCGCCGTATGACTTCGGAATTCTATTGCATGAGTTCTAATGCACTCGTATTGACTATACAAGGCTACAGGAACTTACGAAACTCAAAACAGAGTTCTCTAGCTCGATATCCAAAATCTCGCTCTCGTTGCGTTTTACGGGGAATGGTCACATCCACTATACGACCTCGGAGTCCAACTGAACGAGTTTCAATGCGCTCGTATTGACTATACGAGGCCACAGGAACTGACAGAACTAAATTCGGAGTTCTCTAGCTCGATACCCTGCATAGGGTTGCCTCATACCGGGTCACGGGTAGAGGCTCGGGTCACTTTTATTGGGCCCACTAGGGCTCTGGTGGCCCAATAAAAGTCGGGATGTTACACATCGATCACTCTGATCCCTCCTCAAGCTCCCACATCGGCCCGGTTCTCACACCTGTCCTCCTCTATCGGAGGTCGGACCTCTTCAATTCGCACTCCCTGGCGGTCCTGCTGTTGATGCTGTTGCTCCCTATTTCCCCTCATCTCGAGGAACTTCGGGCATATAGCCATAGCGTGCCCCTCCTCCTGGTGGAAGTCGCAGTAAGGTAACTCTACCCTGACCTCCCGTCTCCTCCTCTACTTACCTCTCTGTATTTGAATGGCTATCACCATAGACTGATGCTGATCGGGGAGAGGAGGCCTCTGGCCTGCCTCCCGCCTGGATGGTGGAGCTGACCCTCCCCCCTGGCAGTTGTCTCCTCCATGGAAACCTCTCCGCTGGCCCTGATCCTGCCACTCCTGCTGCCTCAAGCCGAGCCGATTATTCGGCTCAAGGCGCCCCCATCTCGGTTGCTTTTGCTGCAGCTGCTGTGTCCTTGGATTGCATAAAGCACCTTTGTCCTGGAGGTAATGAGGGGTGTGTGTTTCAGGTGATGCCGAAGTCGTCGGATGCCATGACATTCACTATTCTTCCCCAGGTCTGATGAAGCTTCTTACTCCCTTCTCCTTTTTATGCTTCTATCGAATAGTTGTTGTTGTGTCTCAATTGATTTATCGACAACAATTTGGGCTTCGACTCGTCGTATTAAATCATGATAACTTAATGTTGTTTCTTTCATTAATACTGAATAGAAGTTGCCGAAATGGTGTCCTCCTAAGAGAAAGGCTCTTGAGAGCTTGGGCCTGACACCCGGGATCATTCGCGCCTCTGCAGTAAAACGATGGAAAAAAAATCTCTGAGGGTATCCCCCTTACTTTGACGGATCCACAACAAGTAGGAGGGATCTTTGAATATCCGACGGTTGGCGATGAATTGGTCCATAAATTGTTGTGCTAGTTCTGCGAAATTTCTGATCTCTCATTCTTCGAAAGAAAAGAATCAGGTGTGAGCTTGTCCCTTTAGGGTGACTAGAAATGCTTGACATAGTAGAGGATCAGAATCATTGCACAGTTGCATCATGATTACGAAGTGTCTGACATGCTTTGATGGGTCGTCTACTTCGTCGAATGCCTCAATCTTTGGGAGCTTGAAACCATAGGGGATTAAATGGGTCAGGACATCGAGTGAAAATGTAGAGCAATGATGGAGGGGAAGATGGCTGAAGTGGCACGTCGCTTGGATCGCTCGTGCTCTTCTGTGATTAAGTTGAGAACTTCTTCGCGTGTGAGCCTTTCATTGAGGCCCGCTACTTTAGGGAATTTGTAGTGATTTTGAGCTTCAGGTTCTCTAGCAGGACAGACTTTGCGGCCTTGAATATCCATACGAGGGGGTGTCTACTTCAAGTATGTTGACAGGCAAGTAAGGGGGAACTGGACTGACGTGCCCCCAAGGGTCAACCCTTATATAACGCAAGCAACTTCTCCCACCATAGTCTTTAGTCACGAGTACCGCTGTGTTGAGGGTACCGTCTTCTAAGCATACTGGGAACTCGCTTACCAAAGATGGTGACAAACTATTGCAGCCAAACTGGATACCCCGGTCAAACCGGATAAACTTGGACCGTCTTAGGCCACGGAGTGGTCAAGCACGCACACAGTCACAGAGAAAGAAAAGCTGACAAGGCAAATTTTTTTACGTGGAAAACCCGTCAATTGGATGAAAAACCACGTGGCCAGATCTGTGCCGACCAAACATCCACCAGATCTGAGTGTTTTTACAAGGCTTTTCCTATAACTCAAGGTCGATAGGCTGCCTCTCGTTACAATTATTGGGGGAGAGAGAAGAGCTTGGAGGGTGACAGCTCACCGTTCACAGAGCTAACAATTTCTTCGTGTGATGCGGGGAGCTATACGCTCGTTGTATTTTGGAGTCCTTTGATAGTTTTTGGAAGAGGGAGCAGATTGTTGCACTTGTTCTGATGTCTAGGGCTTGTAAGCTCGTGCAACGTGTTGGGTGTGTCCTATCCTCTATGGATTGTCTCTTATTATACTTAGAGGAGACAAGAATTGCCGACTTGCTGACGCTTGGTAGGCTCGTTGCTCAGCTGAAGGCATTGAATATGTGCAGTAGTTTTGATAGCAGAACACACGGATGTGCGTTTGGAGTGGACTTGTTGGTAGAGCGCGTGAAGATTTGGCTAATGGAGAGAACATGAGGCGCTTGCTAGAGGATAGCACGCAAGGTGCTCATTAGAGGAGAACGCGTGGGGCTTTGCTGGAGGAGAGCGCACAGAGCGCTTGTTAGTAGAGAGCTCACATGGTGCTTGTTGACAGAGAGCGCGCACAGAGCGCTTATTGGTAGAGAGCGCGCTGGGCGCTTGTTGGAGAAGAGCGCGTGGAGCGCTTCAAGGAGGTGAGTGCACAGGGAGCTTGTTGGCAGAGAGCGCGTGGGGCGCTTATTGGAGGAGAGCGCGCGGAGTACTTGTAGGAGGTAAGCGTGCGGGGTGTCTGTTGGCAAAGAGTGCGTGGAGCGCTTGTTGGTAAGGAGCGCGCATGGCGCTTATCAGAGGAGAGCGCACGGAGCGCTTCCAAGAGTTGAGCGCGTAAAGCACTTGCAGGAGGTGAGCGCACGAGGCGCTTATCGAGAGTGCTCACAGAAGGGGAGCGCGCGTAGTGTGGAGGTAAGAGGCGGATGCAGGGAAGTGACGTGCGCGAGAGCATACAAGAAGGCAGAGCGTGCGAGAGCCGCAAGGAAGAGACGCGCACAAGAGTGCGCAAGGAAAGGGCTCACCCAGGAGTGCGCAATGAAACGATGAGCATAAGAGTGTTAGGAGGAGGAGCACGCGAGTGCGTGCTAGGGCCCGGAACATGGTGGGGCGCGAAAGGAGGCGGAGCGTGTGGGGCGCGCAAGGAAGAGATGGGTGTAAGAGCACGCAAGGAGGCGCGCAAGGAAGAGATGGGTGTAAGAGAGCGCAAGGAGGTGGCTTGTACGAATGCGTGCGGGGAAGAGATGTGTGCAAGTAGGCGGATCACGCGAAGGCACACAGGGAAGAGATCTTTGAAAGGAAGAGAAGTGAAGGAAAGTGAAATTTTGGGCGAAGAAGAGAGATGAAGATCTTCAAAGGGAGCTTCGAATACAAAGGAGATCTTCAAGCACTGCTTGAAGATCTTCGAAGGGAGAGAAGAGAATGAAGAATGATGGATTCCACCATCATTTATAGGAGAAGAGCCCCCCCCCCCCCCCCCATGATCTCCTCCCAAAGTGGATCATGGGTGGACCACCCCTTCCATGAACTCTCATGATGAGAGAATCATGGGGAGCAGGACCCACTCTCTCTCCCCATGGAGGAACGCCGGCGCCGCCAGGTAGGCCGCTATCGTCGGGCGGCCTGACACCGCCGGCAGCCAGCCTCGCCGCGGCCGGACCGTCGGCCTCGCCGCGACCGGACCGCCGGCCTGGCCACAACAGGCCGCCACGCCGCCGGCAGCCTGGCCGCAGCTGGCCACCGGCCTAGCCGCGGCCGGCCATAGACGACCTAGCCTCGGCCGGCCGAGGCCGGCCTAGTCGCGGCTGGCTACGGCCGACCTAGCCGTGGCTGGCCTAGCTGCTGGCGGCCACAGAAAGCCTTGTCGCGGCCGGCCACGACCGACCTAGCCTTGGCCAAGCGTGGCCGGCCTAGCCGCCGGCCGACCAGATATGGCAGGCTGCCGGCTTAACCACCACAGGAAGCCAGCCTAGTCGCGGCCAGCCCCCGACAAGCCGTCGGCCGCCCGGCCGCCGACCGCCCGGTCGGCCGCCTCTGCCGCCCTGGCAACCCGTCACCATGAGCGATCTCCCCACCATCCGATCGATTGGAGGCTCTCCTCGTCATCCGATCAGAAGGGTAACCACCCACTAACCAACTACGTTAGTGGTCGGGCCCGCCATGATCTACCCCCAGAGGCTATAAAAGGAGCCCCAGGGCCTCCTGATTCTTCACTTTTCTCTGCTCCCGAAAATCTTCTTCCTCATGTGGCAGCTCTCCGACCTCTTCCCCCGAGTCAGCCTCCAGCTGTCGTCAACCACCAGCGGCAACCAACGGCCACCAGCGGCCACCAACGCGCCACCAGCACGCCGCCAGCAGGAAATCACCCAAGTCCCTGAGCAAACCAATGGAGGAAGACGCCCTTACAAGCAAGCGTGTGTCGCCCCGAGTACCAGAACACAAGGATCATCCCGCACAGTTCAACACCCAAGTTACTCCCGCAGCGCAGTCTGTTGCCCGTCGGGAGTCATAGTCATACTCTCTCTTCCCCAAGTTGTAACGGGAGCGGCCTATCGCCCTGATTCTCCAACATCTTGTATTCAGCAGAAACTAGTGGAATTTGACCGGCACAGACTCGGTCACGTGATTTTTTACCCATTTGAGGGGGTTTTCCACGTCATCACACCTTGTGTCATCTTCCAATTCTCATTGACTGTGTGCATGCTCGACCGCTCTGAGAGCTAAGGAGGTCCAAGAAATAACTGGTCCGACCGGGGCATCGAGTTAGTTTGCAACAAAGAAGATGAAGGAGGAAAGAGAGAAAATCCGTAGGAGAATTTTTCGGTTCAGAAGTGAATGAGAATTAAGGAGGATCTGAGACCCTATTTATAGGGTTCATGGGCGGTTTTGGCGGATATGCGGCTATCTGCAACCCATAAAAATTATGATCGCTATTTATAGATCGATTTCATGACGCATTTATGCGCATATTATTTTACAATTTTATTAGACGTGACCCAAATGTATTTTTGACTTCGCATTTCCCCCACTACAGGAGGTCATGCGGGCGGTTACGTGGTGGTTTTCCTTGTAACCGACGACGACAATGGCAGGAGCGTGATCGGATGGTGGAGAATTGCTGACGACCAAGAATCCGGCCGGTGGAGGCCGACCGGAGATGGAATCCGGTCGGCGATGCTGGCGGCGTCCGAGGAAGAGATAAATGATGGTGGCTTCGGCTGCTGGAGAGAGGAGCGACGGATTCGGCGTCCGAGAAAGAGAGGAGTGATGGCGGCGGCAACCGCGGGAGAGAGGAGCGATGGCAGTGGAGGCCGCAGAAGAGAGGAGCGACATCAGAGGTGTCGATGGATGAGAAAAGCAACGACGGTGGTTGTCGCGGCGATGACGGTGACGGTCGAAGTGATGAAGATGATGACGACGATGACGGCGGTTGCTGCGGCGATGGTGGCGGTCGTCGCGCCAATGGTGGAGGTTGCCGCGGTGATGGAGGCGGTCGCTGCGACGACGACGGCAGTTGCCGTGACAATGGTGACGACGACGACAATGTCCTGGAAGAGAAGGGCGACGACGGCGGCGTCGGTGGATGAGAAGGGTGACGACGGTGGCGTCGGTGGATGAGAAGAGCAATGGAGGCGGTTGCTGCGATGATGGTGGTGACGGTAGCGGTGATGAAGATGATGAAGGCGATGGCGGCGGTCAGCGCGGCGTTGGTGGCGGTTGCCGCGGTGATGGAGGCGATCGCCGCAGTGATGGAGGTGATCGCCGTGGCGACGACGGTGACAATGACCGTGATGAAGATGATGACAGCGACGACAACACTCGCCTCGACGATGACGGCGACGACGACGGTGATGAAGACAATGACGATGATGACGACGATTGTCGTGATGATGGCGGCGACGGTGGCGGCAGTTTCGGCGCTAGTGGGGTTTACTTTGTCAACCTCACTTCCTCCATCAAAGGAGGTGGACGGTTCGGCTACCCGCAATCCGGATCAATTTAGGAGGACCCTATCAAAGATGTTTATCATATTTTTTTTATATATTTTTAGATTTTTTGGGTGCTGTTACTAGCAAACCCAATTTGATTTCTAGCAAACCATTACTATTAGCAAACCCTTATTTTTCAAAATGGTTATTTGAAAATCATTTTGTTACTAGCAAACCAATATAAATTTTTTTTAAAAAAAATTAAATTTTCTTTAAAACATTTATTTTTTCAAAATAATTCACTACATATAATGACATTACAAATGATTTCAAATGTATTCATTCAACCACTTATGATAGCATTAGAAATAAGTCAAAATGCCGCAAAATTTTGTTTTGTATGTCCAAAACTTCTTTTTCAACACAATATCATCATCTGCATCAAAATCTTTAAACAAAATATCGCCCGGTTTAGAAATATATTTGATATCTAATTCCTATATGAGTGTGTTGTATATGCGAGTTAAGTGTATATAAGAATATAAGCGTTTTTTTGAACTGTGTCTTATACGTACATTTTCATGAGAAGTGTTCAACATAAAAGTTATAGATCTCAACGAGATCTATAACTTTCATGTTGAACACTTTTTAATTTGAAGCAATTTAGACCCCTGATTTGACCCCGGAAAATAGTCACGCCGGACATAAGTACGGACGCACTTGAACGGCGTGACTTTTTAGGGGGCCAAATCGGGGGCTTAAACGAGTTCGAATTAAAAAGTGTTCACATAAAAGTTTTAGATCTCGTCGCAATCTACAACTTTCATGTTAAACACTTTTTGATTTGATGAATTTTGAACCATCCGATTTGGGCCCCGAAAAAAGTCACGCCAAAAATCTGTACGGACAACTCGTTCCGTGCGTGTCTTTTTTCGGGCCCAAATTGGAGGCTTAAACGGCTTCAAATCAAAAACTAGTCAACATGAAAAGTTGTAGATATCATCGAGATCTACAACTTTTATGTTGATCACTTTTTCAGATGAAAAATATTTGGGGCTCAAAATTTAAAATTGCAAAAATTATAAAAAAAACAAGATTGGTTTGCTAGTAGTAATTTTGGGGAAGAGAAAAAAATGAAAAAAATGGCAGAATCTGTTTTTTTCTGGTTTGCTAGTAACGAAAGTGGGTTTGCTAATAACAATACCCTAAAATAAATGCGGAGCATATATTGTCGGTAGTTGAGCACAAATGTAAAACGAATTCAGTAGATGTTAGAGTTCACTTTGTGACAAATAGAATTTTTCCTAGCAAAGTTGACCTTATTAAGGCTCCGTTTGGGAGGACTTATTTTCACCGGTCAAGCGGTCATGACCGCATGAATCGGGACTTAAAATAAGTCCCGATTCATGTGGTCATGACCGCTTGACCGGTGAAAATAAGTCCTCCCAAACGGAGCCTAAGTGGGCTCGTAATTTTGCTAAAGGAGTTGAGTTTGTTGTTGTTATACATAGAGCAGATAATCTTGATGAAAGAGCTAAACCAATGATTTTTCTAGGTTATGATAGAGGTTGTTCTCCTTGTGATAATCAACATTCAAAGGGATGTGTGAAGAAAAATAAAATAAAAACAAACTCCAAAAGATGCAGATGTCCCTTTTCCTTGGCCAAAAAAAATTAATATGTGGATGATTGAAAAGTTGAAGTCAAATGTGATTTGCATAATCATGAATTTGTATATTTTGTATTAATTTATTTTTTGTCCGAACTACTGGTACAAATTTCTTGTGTTTTGTTTGTCTTGAAATTTCTAATATTACTAGATAATGAAATTATCATATTAAAAAACTAAAAAGTACGGTGAGTGTCCAATAAGTGATTTTGTAAGTTGATATACGTATTTTAAAAAATCTATTTTTGATGTTCAATTATAAACTTGAAGTGCAAATATCAGAAATAGACTGCATTTATATTTTGGTTGCATATATTTAAAATTGATATGCTTTATAACACCACTTTTTTTAAAATCATTTGGGTGTGCATAAAATATCAAAACCGATGGAATAAGGCAGGACTAATCAATTTACATACGGATTTAGTTTAAATTTTGGTTTAGTTCTATTTATTATGTGCATAAATGGCAAAAATTGAAGTGAACCAACTTTCAATGTGGTTAGCCGACTATACCTAATGGCCTTGAGCAGGTCCGTGGGCCTGCGCCTTTATGTGAATGACATTAGTTTTTGCCTTGTCCCTCATGTGACTTTCTCTTTGCTTTTTTACTTCTCTTAAATTACCTTCGTACGCAGTTTCACAGCAGCAAGACAACAACAAACTTTTCATAAATTATTACTGTTCGTGCTGTTATTGCCAAAGGTGAATTTGTTTTTCTTCAAAAAAAAAAAACGAAAAACATGATTATTGTGGAAAATAAAAACTAGTAAATATATCCAGAGTTAAATTGATATTTTAAACCAAATCAAATCATATTAACTCGGTTCAATTTTGATTGGTGATGTGTGAAAACTGAAAATTTTCGATTAGACTTTGAATTTTCTGAAATTAGAATGAACACAATTGCTTACGGACATAGATCAGAAATTAGAAGTTATACAAGGTCGGATCGGATCAATTGATGTTGAGCTGTTTTAGCATTATTAATATAATTGTTGCGGCCAACTCGATGCTCTTATACCGTGTAGATTGCACCGTCTTAGTCTGGAAGTGTTCGAGCGTGCAAACAGTCAATGAAAATAAACGACTGACAATACTCTTTTTTTAAACATGGAATACCTCAAAAACAGGTGAAAACCTTTGTGGTCGGGGTTGTGCCGACCATACTTCACTATTTGCTTGTGTTGTACAATGTTTTGAAGAAAGGTAAGGGCGTCATGCCGCTGCTCGTTACAATCACATGGGGAGAGGGAGATGCGCTCAGAGGGTGACTGGTCACCGCTCGCGGAGCTAACTATTTTGCTTGCTACAGTGGGGAGAAATGTGCTCTGGATGTTTCGATATATGATTTTGGTGCTCGGAAGTTGAAGTGGCGTTGATGGCGACGATGCTGATGCGGCCGTTGATCCCCGTCATATAGAGTTCGTGGATTGGGCCGATCGATGCCGCAAACTCGAAGATGAAATTCTACCACGACGTTCTTCGCCAACGCCGTTGTTGTTACATGTTTTGCATGACGTCTGCCGCCATCAAATAAAAATATATAATTATAAATTAAATATTTATAATTATATATTATTTAGCAAATTTATTTATTTTAGATTTTATGTATTTTAATTTCAAGCATTGGATTTTTGAATTTTAATTCATGTATATGATGAGTGCTTATAACCATTTCTTATATTTCATATTTTGCACCCTCCCCCTTTTATTAGTACGCCAACACGCACTTGCACGTTTCATTGCCAAAACAATAAAATAAAATTTTAATTTTTTGGTCTGCAAATAGCAGCCTATATTTTTTATTTCTCTACAAAAATAATAAAAAATTTATTTAATAATCTTCACAATATTTCCAGCAAGAAAATCAAAATCATATATTTATTACCTTAGTTAGATAGCGGGAACAAATCCATCTGTTGCAATTTATATAGGGTCAGAGTCATTTTATTCATTGCATGTATACCAGATCCGGGTGAGTTTTCTCTCCGATTCTCACTGATATGGCCTATGATGTTTACGCTTCCCATTTAGACTATTGGTATGATAAAGCCATGGCTAAACACACCACAGCCTTGCCTTCATACCATAAGAATACCAACCGTCCCCACGCTTATCCTGACACTAGAAGATAGGTAGGTACTCACTTATGACGGTTATGAGTGTTCCAAAACTTTTAGAGACTGTCTTAAGGGAATAGATATTGAATTTGATTATCACGACTGAGACGACCACCACAAGGTTATCGTAGCCCGAAAACGATTAGTAGGTCAAGCCCAGGTATTTTGGCTAAACGAAGAGCGTCGTATTGGTAGTTATAAATATGCTTGGCCGACAATGTGTAGCCTACTCTCGGATCAATTTGATCCCACCTACCTCCGCATTGCTGACACCAAGCCTGTGAGTGAGTATCGTTATGACGCTAGTCCCATACCTTCCTATAGGAATGATTATAAACCTAACGCTAGATCATTTTCCCCCAAAGGTTGCCCTGCTCATAGTGTACCTACTAGCACCTTTAGGGAAACCATGCCTTATAGGTCATATGTCTTGGACTCGAAAAATATTACTACTAGAGCTTTGTCTCATTTAGCCTCGACTACGCCTCCCATGATTGTGAATGATACCCATGAGGATGCAGATGTAGATGTGGTATCACTTGATTCTGAGGATGATCAACTAAGTGAGAGTATTCCTTCACGTACGATAGTGCCCAACGAGTCTGATGATTCTGACATTGAGGGAATACCTAGTGATTTAGAAGACGATGTATGAGATGATTACATTCTGATCTGTGAGAGTATTCTGTTGCCTATTACTTGCGCTGCTAGTGTTGTGTCTGACCACCCTAGTATTGAATGCCCTCTATAGGATACGATCCCCATCATGATAGAGCCTACGGTTGCTCCCATTGAGAGTGTATCTAAGTTGTCTAAGGAGCCTGAGAGTTAGGATGTCCCTATTATTATTGTGGATGAGTTACCATCTAAGGGAAGGGTATTTTTGGACGATTCTTTGGATGTACACCCGGATGAGAGTTCCTTGATGTCTTCACCGCTAGGTGAAATTTATACTGATTCAGATTATATCCCGGGATTTATTTTTTCGACCTTCCCCCTGTTTATTTGCCTATCTTAAATGACTTTTAGGACGTGGAACCGGTAGTCCCAATCTGAGTTTTTGTGACACGCCCACTATATTAGTTCCTACATAGGCATTGTCTTAACGTATAGATATTATTAAGTTGAGCGCACTAGTTTTTGGTCTTTTCACCGCACCTCATAGGACTAACTATCTGTCACCTTTGAAAGTTCATTATTCTGCATGTCCATCTACGGTTCTGTCCTCGACTGTTTATGACTCCTTGGCTAATGTGCCACTGGATATGGTGTCCCCTAGAAATACTTATATACCACACCCAGTTGCACGCGTTTACCCACCTCCTTTTGATGACCCTCATGTCCACACGTTAGTGACTATAGCTGGGTCCCTTGAGTTATATCTCTCGCACATCCTTTCACCTCCGGGAGCGTCCAATTCAATTGTTTATGATGAGCGGTTTACCTTGGCATATCTTCATACCAAGCATTAGAATATTAAAGTTAAAATTAAGACTGCAGTTTTGGAGCCCATTAAAATCATTTTTGATTATAAGGCTCCCGTGCCACCTGACTTAACCCCCTTATCCTCCGCATTTGAATCAAGTCATGTAGCATATGGGTTTAATCCTCATGTATTTAGGACGTTAGCATTTCATCTTAAGTTATGTCACACGCACTTCCGCTCCCTTCCGATACTGTCCGACGCTAGATTTAGTTATTTGGGTTTAGTATGGTCAGTCCCCGAGCGGATGCCTTCTGGCTCCGTTAATAATTTAATACGTAGGACGCCGACCCATCCTTGATTATGAAGAACGTAAGATTTCATGTTTTTCTTTCAGATTTTTATAAAGGATAAGGTGTTTCACTTTATTTCAAGTTTCCGAACTTTTTACTGTACGTCTCTGTTCCACGTGATTGGCTTTCTCTATCGTTTCTCTCTCTCACTAAACGTTCTCTTGGGGTGGGGAGTGCTAGTTCTGCCGTGTCTATTCTTCATGTGTACTCTTTGGTACTTGAACCGGATGGTAAGATTCAAGTTTTATTTCTTTTGCTTGACACCCTTTCGAGTTTCCTCGAAAGTCTTGCTGTTTCTTTGCCTGAAAGGTTCTCAGTGCTGATGGATATTCATGCTACTACGATGTGGATAGCAGGGCCAAATTTTACCCATGTTGCTTCTGTTTTTGACTGTTCTCCCCTCACGGGCCACTCATCGGTGATGAGTAATTTTGAGTGGGGGAGGATTGATGGCGACGATGCTGATACGGTCGTTGATCCCCGCCATAGAGAGTTCGTGGATTGAGACGATCGATGCCGCAAGCTCGAAGATGAAATTCTACCACGACGTTCTTCGCCAACGCCTTCGCCGCTACATGTTTTGCACGACGTCCGCCGCCATCAAATAAAAATATATAATTATAAATTAAATATTTATAATTATATATTATTTTGCAATTTATTTATTTTAAGCATTTTATGTATTTTAATTTCATGCATTGGATTTTTGAATTTTAATTCTTGTATGATTGGTGCTTATAACCATCTCTTATATTTTCTATTTCATATCATGTAATGATGTGTTCATATAACCATCATAGGTTTATCTTATTTTCATGAAGGGTGGAGATGGAGTTGTGTAAGCTATATATAGCCATGTTATGAAGAGAATAGTAGAGAAGAATGAAATAGAAAACCTAGATTTCAAGTTTAAATTTCTCCCCTCCTTTCTCCTTGGCAAAATTCGGCCCTCTCCTTTTCTCCCCTCTCTTGGCTGCCGGCCACCTCCCTCCCCCTCTCTATTTTCCCGGCCTCCTCTCCTCCTCCTCCTCCTCCTCTAGTTCTCCACTAAACAGCCTTTCTTTCTCTCCTACCAAACCGAGCCCCTCTTTCCCTCCCAAAACCCTAGCAGGCCACCCTCCTAGCCGCCACCCACTCCCTCCCCTTCCAAAATTTCGGCCACCCTCCTCCACCACCCAACTCGAGCCCTCTCCTCCTCCTACACCAATATCCGATCAGCACTTTTCCCCTCCAAACCGAGTAGCTTTCCTCTTTTCCCCAAAACCGACCACCACCCTCTCCCTCTCCTTTTCTTTCCTAAAGAATTTGTCCACCAACTTTTCTCTCTCCTATTCCAATATCTTTGGCAACCAAGGTTTCCCTCTTCTAGGGTTTTGCAAAAGGAAGAACGGCTTGCGACTTCATCATGATAATACGTTTTATAGTCTAAACTATTATCGTATTTTCTTTTTTATATTGTACAAATTATGTCTATTATTAGTTTAATTTTTATCATTTTTATGTAAATATTATTGCCACTGACTTTTTCTTGTCTTTTTGAAGGTTTCCAGAAAATTGGCCAAAAATGACCTGACACGCCCCCCTGTCACGCCCTACCTGGGCGTGACCTAGGGCGTGTCACCCGATCCCGAGGACTCCTGATGGAATGGACAGAAAAATGAACAAAACGGCTATCACGCTCCCTAACACGCCCTCCCCGGGCGTGTCGCCAGGCGTGACCAAGGGCGTGTCGCCCTCTGCCGTAATGCCTGCCATCGCATTGAATGCAGGTTCCGCCACAGCACGCAACAGTACTGTCACGCCCCCCCCATCACGGGCGTGACCTGGGGCGTGACATCAACCTTTCCGATGACTGACGGATTTCCGACCACTTATTTCGACATGACGTGCGTGGCACGCCCCCTACACGGGCGTGACCATGGGCATGTCGACCGACGTACAGAAGCAATCATCCCTCATGCCAGATCCCACAACCCGAGGTCAACTTCGTACATGTCACGCCCCCTGACACGCCCCCCTAGGGCGTGTCGGAGGGCGTGACCAACCCGAGAATTTTGCCTATAAATTCAGGCCCCCCCCTTCCATTTCAGCAAGCTTTGGTTGAGAGGGGGAGGTGCTGCCCCTTTGTTTCTTGATCTTTTTTATGCTTTTCTCTCTCTCTCTCTCTTTGTAATTTTCTTTTAACCCTAGTTTAATCTTTACTTGTTTATGCTTTCTTTGTAATCTTTAGTGTTGCTTAGTGCTAATTGTAGGGCTAGAATAGGTTTCAATTCCTTGCACTTGTAATTTCTTTTTCCATAGTGTAACTTGCCCCTTTTCATTAATAGAAGTGTTCTTTGTTTAGCTTGTGTTCTTTTTATGCTTTACTACTCATCCCCCCTCCTCCACTTCACTATGATTAACTAATCCTCCTTGTACTCGATCTTGATGATCCGAGGTTCGAGCGATTAAGTTATGATGTTTTGATTAATCTTTTCTTTTTAGGTTAGGGCCTTGAATTACTCTTGATTAATCATGGGTTGCAGGTATATTATTGATATATACCCTCCACCTTTGCTTTCATTCTGGGCTAGCCGAGAGGCCGATAGAATGAAGTGAGCATTCAAGAGTAAAGGGAGTTGTACGCACCCCTCGAGAGAGGCAGACGTCCAAATCTCCCGGATTAGAGTAAAATCCAATAGTGGGGTTCACCGCGTAAAGCGAGTTTTAGGCCTTCGATTTAGACGAGAGTCGGTCAGACCTTCCTAAACTAAGTTGGGCACGACTTTGAGAGAAGCGTGTTCAAGCATTAGGAACCTCCACGGTCAAGGACCTTTATCCTATTAAGTTTAGATTTTTATCGCATTATCCTAATCTTCTTTAGCCGAGGTGATTCTTGATCTAGTGCATTTCCATTTCATATTTTCAACCTTTCGTAGTAATCGATTTTCTTATGCTCTTTAATTAACTGTAATAGCTCTCTTTCTAGCTTTAGCTTTACTTCCTCCTTGCAATTAGATTCTCTAAAACCCTAGTTTTTCCGTCGATAAGATAATAGTTTTCGTGTGAGTAAGCATACTCAACAGTTCCCGGATTTCAATACGACACTTGTGTCCCCTAGCTACAATTCGATAGGTATACTTGCCTCATTGGATTGCTTGTTCGGTTGCATTTATTTTCTTCGAACCATAGCGCGCAACAAGTTTTTGGCGCCGTTGCCGGGGAACCAACTTCCGTTGATATATTGAAAATACAAACCTATTAATTTTATTACTTCTCTTTCTCATCCTCTTTCTTTAAATTTTAAAATTCAAAAAAGTTATCACTGCTCTTAATAGTAACCAACTTCACAATTTTTCTACGCCACCTAATTCTCTCGAAAAGGGCAAAGGGCTTTAAGCGCCACTATCTTGTATAGTACCTTGCGAACCCTTCACGGGATAGTCCTTGGGAAGTTCGGGAGATAATCTATAAAAAAAAATCTATTTCAAAAAAAAAGAAGAAAAAAAATTCATTCTAATCTAACTTTCTTTCTAGTTTATCCTATTTCTCTTTCTTTTCTTCTTTTCTGTTCTTTTAGTGCATGACCCGCGGGAGTCCGTCGGTTATTTTGGACTTGGACCACTAAATTGAGCGTACTCTTCGGAGAAGATCGCGATTTCAAGGTCCTACTATCCAAGTGCCGGTTGAGGACTCCGAGTTATTTGCTACTTTAAGAATGGAAGATCCCAATGTAGATGAGGCCGTGTAAAGGACTATGTCCTATTATGCATGACCGAACCTCGAGGGAACAGAATCAAGTATAGTCCGCCCTGCTATAGCAAATAGTAACTTCGAATTAAAGTCTAGCATAATTCAAATGGTGCAGCAGTATGTGCAATTTGACGGACTTCAAGATGAAGATCTGAACGCACATATAGCTAGCTTTCTTGAAATTTGCGACACCTTCAAGATAAATGGTGTCACAAATGATGCAATCAGGCTGAGACTCTTCCCCTTCTCTCTAAGAACTAAAGCTAAGCAGTGGCTGAACACACTTCCTAAGAATAGCATAACCACTTGGAATGAATTAATTGAAAAATTTTTGGCAAAGTATTTTCCGCCAGCTAAAATTACAAAACTTAGGAACGACATCTCTGCCTTCGGACAAATAGACTCTGAAACCCTATATGAAACCTGGGAGAAATTTAAAGAATTATTAAGACGATGCCAATATCATGCGCTGCCTGTATGGTTACAAGTGCAGTCGTTTTATAACGGGCTAAATCAAAGCACGACGAAAATGATAGACGCAACTTCTGGCGGTACTTTAAATCATAAGACCCCGGAAGCAGCTCTTGAGCTTTTTGAGGACATGGCCATGAACACTTATCAGTGGAATGTGCCTAGGTCCCGCCCAAACAAGCCTGCAGGTATCTTTGAAGTGGAAAACGTCTCCCAGCTCGCTCTGCAAGTAGAAATCCTAAGCAAAAAGATAACGAAGATGACTGCTGCCTCCGCCCCTCAGGTATGGGAATCTGCAACCCTTACTCCAGAACATTTAGATTATGTTAATAATATGCCTAGAAATGCTTTTAATAATTTTTCTGCTACGAATTTTCATCCTCCTGGTTTTAATTTTCCGAATAGTTATAACCCTGCTTTAAGAAATCATCCGAATTTTTCGTGGAGTAATCCATCGAATGCTATGCGCCCGCCACCACAAAATGATTTTTCTGTACCACCACCACCACCACCTCTTCAAAATTATCCAAAACCTCCAAGCTTGGAGGAATTACTTTCTAAATATATCACCACAAATGACGCTACTATAGGAACTTTAACCGGAAGCGTAAAAAGTCTAGAAAATCAGGTAGGACAGCTCGCGAAAATAATTTCCGAGCGACCCGCAGGGTCTCTTCCTTCCAATGCCGAACCCAACCCGAGAGAGCAAGCGAAAGCTATAACTCTTCGGAGTGGGAAGCAAGTCTACGTTATGGTAAGTGAAGAGCCCGAGGAAAGCTCCGCTCTCGCCTTTAAAAATCAAAGCTCCGCTCCGCTTCCACCCTCTGCTAAAGAAGTTATCACCCTTGTTTTAGAAAAAAATCTCACTCCACCACCCATCTTCAAAAATAATTCAACTCCTCCATACCCCTCCGAACTTAATAGACAATGTCAAGATGATCAGTACTCCCGCTTCTTAGAGATCTTCAAGCAAATCCACATTAATCTTCCCTTCCACGAGGCTATTTCGCAGATGCCGAAATATGCCAAGTATCTTAAGGACCTCCTCACCAACAAGAAGAAGTTAGAGAATCTTTCGCACGTCACGCTAAATGCCGAGTGCACTGCTGTTTTAACAAACGGTTTGCCGAAGAAAATCAGTGACCCGGGTTGTTTCTCTATCCCGTGTGTCTTCGGTGATCTTTTTGTTAAACACGCGTTATCCGACTTAGGCGCGAGTATAAACCTGATGCCCTTTTCGTTGTTTAAAAAGCTAGGAATTGGTAGCCTTAACCCCACGCGTATGAGTATCCAGCTAGCTGATAGATCCATCAAGTACCCGTTAGGAATAGTGGAGGACGTTCTAGTAAAAGTCGACAAGTTCATCTTCCCGGTGGACTTTGTCATTTTGGACATCGAAGAAGACGTCGAGGTTCCCCTGATCCTTGGCCGACCCTTCCTTGCCACCTCCCGAGCTATCATTGATGTAAGCAATGGTAAGCTCTTTCTTCGAGTAGGCGACGACGAAGTCACATTATATATCACCCCTTCGATGAAGAACACCCTAGCAAATGATGACTCATGTTTTTTCGTAGACGCCGTGAGTGATTAATCTTCCTACTGCCTCTCCGACTTTGAAAAAGAACTTTCTGATTTTTGTTTTTCTTCTTCTCTTCCCGCTGAATCGCTGCAAGGAAGTGATGAATCTTCTGATTGTCTTTCTGAGTTTGAAAAAGAATTTTCTAATTTTTGTTCTTCCTCTTTTCTTCCAACTGAATCGCTGCAAGAAGTCGTCTTGGCTGCTAGCCCCACCCCTTATTACGTTCCTTATAAAAAAGTTTATGAAGATATTATTTTTGAAAAAGAAAGAATCCATAAATCCTCTTATGAAGAACCCCCTACCCTAGAACTTAAAGAACTTCCTGAACACCTTAAGTATGCTTTCTTAGAAAAAGATTCCAAGTTACCAGTTATCGTTTCGGCCTACCTCACGGATACGCAAAACGATAAACTTCTTCTAGTTCTACGTAAGCATCGCCGGGCTATTGCTTGGCAAATTTCTGATATCAAGGGCATAAGCCCATCTTTCTGTACCCATAAAATTTTAATGGAAGATAATTCGCGTAACTCTATTCAACCTCAGTGCCGTATAAACCCGAATATGAAAGAAGTAGTTAAGGGCGAGGTTATGAAATTATTAGATGCAGGAATTATCTACCCTATATCAGATAGTAAGTGGGTTAGCCCCGTTCAGGTAGTGCCAAAGAAGGGAGGGATAACCGTAGTTAGTAATGAGAATAATGAATTAATCCCGACACGGATGGTGACGGGTTGGCGTATGTGTATAGATTACCGTAAGTTAAATGACGCACCCCGCAAGGACCACTTTCCTTTACCATTTATCGACCAGATTTTAGAATGATTATCCGGCCATAGCTTTTATTGTTTTCTCGATGGCCTCTCGGGGTACTTTCAAATACCCATCTCTCCCGAGGACCAAGAGAAAACTACGTTTATTTGTCCCTTTGACACCTTCGCTTACCGAAGAATGACGTTTGGATTGTGCAATGCGCCAGTAACATTCCAGCGATGTATGCTCGCAATATTTGACAAGTACGTAGAAAGCATTATGGAGGTATTTATGGACGATTTCTCTGTGTTCGGCGATTCCTTCGATAGATGTTTAGAAAACCTCGAAAAAGTCTTAGAACGATGCGAAGAAACTAACCTTGCCCTAAATTGGGAAAAATGCCATTTTATGGTGAGGGAAGGGTTAGTTTTGGGTCATAAAATTTCTGCTAAAGGTATTGAGGTAGACGTTGCCAAGATAGAAGTTATCGAGAAGCTGCCGCCGCCTACGAACATAAAAGCTATAAGAAGTTTCCTAGGCCACGCTTGCTTTTATCGTCGTTTTATAAAGGACTTCTCCAAAATCACAAAGCCCCTCACCCATCTCTTAGAAAAAGACGCTCCATTCATTTTTGATGACTCTTACCTTTCTGCCTTCGAATTAATTAAAGAAAAGTTAATTAACGCACCGATTATGATAGCTCCGGTGTGAGACCTTCCTTTCGAGATTTTGTGCGATGCGAGTAGTTTTGCGGTGAGAGCCGTATTAGGTCAACGCATATCTAAAAGCTTCCACCCCATCTATTACGTTAGTAAAACCCTCACATCTGCACAAGAAAATTACACCAAAACCGAGAAGGAGCTCTTAGCTGTAGTATTCGCATTTGATAAATTCCGCCCTTACATTACACTTTCAAAAATCATTGTTTTTACGGATCACTCGACCCTCAAGTACCTTCTTGCCAAAACGGATGCCAAGCCTCGCTTGATTCGCTGGGTCTTACTCCTCCAGGAGTTTGACTTAGAGATCCGTGATAAGCGAGGAGCCGAGAACTTGGCCGCCGACCATCTATCCAGATTAGATAACCCCTTTATAGAAAAATTAAATGAAAAATCTTTTAATGATTATTTTCCTGATGAGAAGCTGCTTTTAGTTAACAAATCTACTTCTCCTTGGTTCGCGCACATCGCCAACTATCTAGTGGCCCGGGTGCTCCCAAAAGAGTTCTCCTCTCAGCAAAAGAAGAAATTCTTTTCTGAGCTGAAGAACTACTTTTGGGAAGACCCACATTTTTTCAGAATTTGTGCGGATCAAGTGATTAGGAGATGTGTTTCTTATGATGAAAGAATTGATATTATAAAACATTGGCATGAAGGTCCGACAGGTGGGCAGTATCAAGCTGCTCGCACCGCTCACAAGGTGCTTTGAGCGGGTTTTTACTGGCCTAGCCTATTTAAAGACGTGCAAGCCTTTGTGAGCAGGTGTGATAGTTGCCAACGGTCGGGCAACATTTCTAATAAAAATGAAATGCCACAAAATTATTTCTTAGAGTGCGAAATTTTCGACCTCTGGGGAATTGATTTTGTTGGCCCCTTCCTTCTAGCTTCGGAAACAAATATATTTTAGTTTCTGTTGATTATGTTTCACGATGGGCTGAGGCCCAAGCTCTTCTAACGAACGACTCCCGAGTTGTAGTCATGTTTTTTAAAAAATTATTTTCTAGATTCGGTATGCCTCGCACAATCGATAGCGATAGGGGTTCCCATTTCTATAACGCACAATTTTCAAAAATCCTTACCAAATACGGCGTTACGCATAAGCTTTCCACTTCCTACCACCCCCAAACTAACGGACAAGTCGAAGTAGTTAATAGAGAAATAAAAAGAATATTAGAAAAGGCTGTTTCAACTTCTAGGAAAGACTGGTCAGCCAAACTTGACGATGCTCTATTGGCCTACCGAACAGCGTACAAAACCGCCCTCGGATGTACGCCGTATCGGCTAGTCTATGGAAAATCGTGTCATCTACCCGTCGAGTTAGAACACCGCGCCATTTGGGCATTAAAATTTTTAAACTTCGATCCCCACTTAGTCGGTAACCTTCGAAAATTTCAACTAAATGAACTCGATGAGTGGCGCTCTTATGCTTATGAAAATAATAAACTTTATAAAGAGCGGACGAAGCGTTTACACTATAAACACTTAAGGCACCCTAAAAAATTTAAGCCGGGCGACCAAGTCCTTTTATATAATTCTCGTTTACGTTTATTTCCGGGCAAATTAAAATCTCGCTGGTCTGACCCGTTTTCTGTTTTAGAAGTATTTCCTTATGGAACTATTTTAATTTCTCACCCTGATAAGGGTAATTTCAAAGTGAATGGTCCGCGTCTTAAACTCTATTTTTCCGGTGATGATGATGTCAGTCCAAACATTATTAAGTTTCTGCTTCACGAACTTTAACTTTGAACTTTTAATTTTTGCTAAAAACAATTTTATTTCTGGACAACAATATTTTTGGACAATATTATTTTTTGATGCGTCGAGCTCAACGACGCTTTAAACAAAGAGCGCTCTTGGGAGGCAACCCAAGTTATCTTTTTCTGTTTTCTTTATTTTACAATTTTTTGCCTCGGACGGCTCCGACAAGCTGAAGCTTCTGCGATCGCCTGCTCCAACGTTGCTGAATCCATCACGAAGTCCAAAAAAGACATTCGGGGGAGCGGCATCACTCAGCTTTCACAGCAAATAAATCCGGGGAAGTACCTGTCTTTCAATTCTGTCTTTCAATTATGTACTTTATTTTTCTTTCCTTCTCCAATCCCCTTCTTTTGCCATTGAGGACAATGTCGATTTAAAGCTTGGGGGAGGACTTCTTCCTTCATTTTTGCTTTAGTGTAAATACTTTTTCTTTCCTTTTTTTTATTATTCTTAAATATTTCCAAAATAAAAAAAAATGAATATCTTAAAATTCCAAAAAAAAGAGAAAAAATTTCCAAAATAATAATAAAAAAGAGAATATTTCACAAAATTTAAAAAAAATGTGTTTTTGAATAGTTTAGACATTTTGGTATTTCAATAGTACCCATAGTTTTTGTTTTTGTTTTACTCAAAATTTTCTATAAACAACGAAATTAATTATAATATTTATAATCGTCCTTTTTAATTATGTTTCACAAGTAAAATGTTGGGCATGTTGTGTTTCTAATTCACGGTAGCATGTTAAGGTGGAATATTTTTCTAAAACTCGCATTTCTATTAGGCCATGTTCGTTTCACAGGTTTTGTTTGACAGGAATTGGTTTTGTTTGAAAACTAAAAACTGGAAGGTTTTAGTTTTCTGTCAAAACCAATTCTGCTGTTCGTTTGCAGGAAGGTTTTCAGGCCCATAACGATGACTAGTTATTTTTATTTCATGAACAATTATGTTCCCACTATGTTTCTTATGAATCAGCAGGAATTCAGATTATGTTTCACATATAAGGCTGCTTTATAGTTTCACTGAGTCCTAAAATGAGCAAATTCACAGCAAATATACAGTGCATGGAATTAACCTTGATTCCAGCAAGGCTTTAACAAACATCAAAGAAGAACCGACCCTTTTAATTTAGTGGCTTTATAGAGAACTAATGATGAGTTTTGCCGCCCCTGTTTCAATCAGGCTCAAGCATTAGGGTAAAAGAAGAACCGGCCGATCAGAACCTTCCAGGGAGGCGACGAGATCAGAGCGGCGACGACGGGCTTGTTCACGGAGGAGCAGTCGACCGCCTATTCTGCCATCGCCGAAGGGCTGCCGCTGGATTCCGCTGCTCCAACGCTGATATCCCGCTCGATCGGGAGGGGGGAGAAGATAGAGGCGGGTGAAAACCGACTGAATGAGGTGAGTTTTAGGGTAGACTATTTTTATCCCGATGAAAACCGGTCGGTTTTCAAATAAAACCAAAACCATGGCTCAAAATGCCTAAACGAACATGATTTTTGGTTTTCATTTAAGTAAAACCAAAACCCACGTATCAAAACCTGCGAAACGAACAGGGCCTTATGGTTTTTTGTTTTTTATTTCCTTTACTTTCTCAAAAATTCATCATCCACTATTTTCTTTTTCATTTTTGAATAATTTTTGTAAAGTCAACTTTTGAATAACGTAGTAGATGTGAACGATCCAAGTCACCTATTATTTCTATTTTCAAGTTAATTTCATCAATCTTCTTTTATTATCTAGGACTCGCTTTTTGAAAATTTTCAAACCTTTATTTTAAATAAATTCAAAAGCGTGAAAATGATTTAGGCCGTTTTTGTTTTCGTTTGAGCTTTCCTGCAAACCTAAAAACTTTAACCACTAGTTAGCCGTTTTGAGCCTTTTTCCGATTTCATTTGATAGCTCCTCCCTTCATTTCATTTTCACCAAAGCCAAAATTTCCAACCTATCTAATCACACTAGCCTTTTTGAGTTTTATAAAATATTTTCACGATTTTGATAGGATATTTTGTGATTTTTGTGGGAGAAAGGTTTTTGAAAAAAAGTATGCTCAAAAGTTATATTTATTTCTGTTTGGCCAATTCAAAAGGAAAATAAAAATATTTATGGCCTTTGTTTTGAAAAAAGAAAAAAAAAAGGAAAAAAGAAGGAAAAAATATATTTTTATGAAAGTTTTTGAAACTCTTTGCTTTGGTTTAGTGTGATTTTAAACCTTCATGTTTATCTTTGAATTCCACTCCTAATCATATTCCTAAACCAAACGTTTCTGTCATATTTAAGTCCTTTTGATTTACGCTTTTTGATTTTTATTTAACAACTAAAAAAAGAAGAAAAGTAAATCAGTTTTAGTTTTGGATTTAAACTTAGATTTTTGTTAATTAAATTGATATAATTATAATGCGTTGCTTGGATCTAGTAACAACTCAATGCATTTTTATCATTTTCGTTGCTTTGCTTAAGTCTATTTAAAGAATTTCGTTAAAATTTTGGATGATTTATTTTTATTGAGTAAAGTTTATAAAAGTTTTACCATACCTAAATAATTGTTTTAGACTTACATTTCACCTTTTCCCTACTTAGAATTTTGCATAGTACTTGTGTAGGCATAATTAGAACTTTTTGATTAGTCCTTTTTTTATGATTATCTAGTTTTTATATTTTTGCTTGAGGACAAGCAAAGCTTAAGCTTGGGGGAATTTGATAATACGTTTTGTAGTCTAAACTATTATCATATTTTTTATTTTATATTATACAAATCATGTCTATTATTAGTTTAATTTTTATCATTTTTATGTAAATATTATTGCCACTGACTTTTTCTTGTCTTTTTGAAGGTTTCCAGAAAATTGGCCAAAAATGACCTGACACGCCCCCCTGTAACGCCCTCCCTGGGCGTGACCTAGGGCGTGTCACCCGATCCCGAGGACTCGTGATGGAATGGACAGAAAAATGAACAAAACGGCTGTCATGCTCCCTGACACGCCCTCCCCGGGCGTGTCGCCAGGCGTGATCAAGGGCGTGTCGCCCTCTGCCGCAAAGCCTGCCGCCGCATTGAATGCAGGTTCCGCCACAGCACGCAACAGTACTGTCACGCCCCCCGTCACGGGCGTGACCTGGGGCGTGACATCAACCTTTCCGACGACTGACGAATTTCCAACCAATGATTTCGACATGACGTGCGTGGTACGCCCCCCTACACGGGCATGACCATGGGCGTGTCGACCGACATACAGAAGCAATCATCCCTCCTGCCAGATCCCACAACCTGAGGTCAACTTCTTACATGTCACGTGTAACGCCCCAAAATGTTGTAGGAGCGACAGGGATCGCTTTTGGCCAAGACAGTTTTTTTGGAGCAGGTGACACGGGTCCCGACACGGCCGTGTCGGAGGCCGTGTCGGCTGTGTCGAGCTCGGTCGTCGAGATGGCCGTGTGGTCGACCATGTTAAGGTCGACGATAGTCGGGTATGGAACACGGCCAGGCACACGGCCGTGTCCCAGGCCGTGTAACATCAGGTTGTTTCGAACTTTTTTGAGGTATTGCACACGGGGCATGACACGGGTCAGGACACGGCCGTGTCCCAGGTGGCACGGGCGTGTCGGGGGCCATGTCAGAGGCCGTGTACTTCTCTGACTGAAAATGTTGAAAACGGGTGCCGTGACACGGGTCACGACACGGCCGTGTGGAGCGAGACACGGCCGTGTCGAAGGCCGTATCAGGAGCCGTGTGCTGGTTTTCGAATTGATCGAGACGGCGAATGGATAACACGGCCATGCACACGGCCGTGTTGCAACCCGTGTTCGGCCCAGATTTTCTAATTTGGGTTCCGATCGTGGCCGTTCGTTCTTGTCTTTGGAAGATCCAACGGTGGGGGGCCTCCCTGGGCGGTTTAAGGCCGGGAATATGGTTCCAAACCCTCATTCCCCATTTTCTTTTATCTCTCTAAGTTCTAGAGAGAAGGGAGAGCAAGGAGGCCAAGATCCGCCCGCCGGCGAAGCTTCGGAGGTCCGTTTCGCGAGAGGAGTTCAGATCCGCAAAGGTGGGAGCGTTGCGGTGGTTTCCAACCGAGCAAATCTTCTCCATGGCTAGGAAGAGGGGACGGAAGGTAACGGCACTTCTCCTCTCGGTTTTTAGGATTTAGGATGCATGAATAGCATCCCCTTCCTTTCGTATTTTGAGCGCCGAATCTCTCAAATGAGAGGGATTCGTGTAGCGGTTCAAGAGGAACCTCCGAGTTGAGTATGTTTATCCCGGCATGCTTGCATTAGAGATCCGCTCCATTAGCGGATTAGGCATTGTGGGTGAAGCCGTGGTCGCGACCGATAGTCCGACCCGGTGATGTTGCATAGCGAGCTTCGGTAGAAAATCCGTTGCGGCAATACGTCGTTGTATGCATGCGTTTTTCCCCTTTTGTTTGAGTGAGTACTCGCAGTCAGAACCGGACAAGGTTAGCTCCGCTTTGTGCGGTAGATGGTTTCCTTGGAGCGCGGGAAAGATGCGTTACGAATGGTAACTGGGGTGGGGAAACCTTGTTTTGTGCTATGCAAAGGTGCGGCTAGGTCTCCGTGGTCGGCTGGCTATCCCGTGACGCGCAAGTCATGTGGGGAAAGTGTCCCGGCAAGACTAGCCCTTATGTGAGACTGACGAGAATGCCGAGCGGAGGGCAAGCCCGGGCAATGTGGCCATGAGCGGGTGGGGTCCAGCAAGGCTTCTTAGAATCGGTCAGTGTGAGACGGAACCCTGACGTGTGAAGTCAGAATATGCGGGCAAGCCCGGGGTTTAAGACCCATGTGCGGGTGGGGCCATTGCAAGGTTCCGTGTGACGGCCTGTGTGCCGTTGGGGACATGGTGTTTCCCTTTTATTTGCGGCTTTAAACCAATGGGGAAACGGAAGTACCCAATGTTTGATGTTGTGCTAGATGCATACGAGCTAGGGTGCCTTGGGTGAAACCCGGGTTGCATTCATGTAGCATAGTAGGCCCCTTTTACTTTGTACAAAACATAGAGAACATGTATGCTGTATGAGACATCCAAGCCTGTTTTACCGCTTTAATATATATGCTCTTTTGGTATACGAAGTGTTAACTTGCAGGTGGAGTGGTACCCCGGGGTCCGTTAGGGACGGCCGGGAGGAGATGTGCTTGTTACACAGTAGAGGTCAGCCTTTGCTGACCCACGTTACTTCAAATCCTTACAGGGCAAGGATCGCATGCAGGAGCTAGCACGCCGGGCGAAAAGACCTAAGCCTCATGAAGTGTTGTTGTGCTTGGCTACTTTCTTTTCTTTGTTTTGCTGATGTTGTTTGATCATGTCCGGCTTGCATGCCGAGGTAGCCTAGGAGTGCTTGGCACTTTCATATTTTTTGGACTTATATTGTGTAAGGCCTTAAGGCCATTTCGATACTCTATTGTTAGTGGATAACGTCTGTCTTTTAGTTTTATGTTTCCGCTGTGTTGGTCTGGAGTTTTGTGATTGGGTAGTGTTCATATCATCTTATAATACTAAAGCTGCGGCGTCCGTATGTTGTGGGGCCCCGGCCGGACCCATATTATATGGTATTTACAGGGGAGGTGTTACAATTTGGTATCAGAGGGAGGTTTGCGTCCAATGAGAAGTTTCGCGATCGAAAGTATTAGTCGAGTCGCGTATAAGAAGTTATCCACATAGGAGTATCGCGGGACCATGAGTGTCCTTGTGTTCGAGTCTTACAATTAGAGACTGATTTGCATTTTCTTGCTTGTGTTTAGAGTGCAAGCAACGAGGCTGGGACCTCGAGGCCAAGAGAAGAGCTCCCGACAAGTAGTGCGATCGCGCAAGGTCCGCTAGGGATGGGGGTCACACCGGCCGACTTCGGTCGCATGCTTGCAGAAGCGATGGTGGCGGCCCAAGCTGCAGCGACAGCACAGGTAGCAGCTCCCGTTGCTCAGGTAGCAACTCCTGCTACCCCGGTCACGGCAGCGACCGTGCAGGTTGAGGAGGCCAGGCGGGCGGAGCCGCAGGCCGAGAGAGTGGTTGTCGGGCATGGGGACCGGCAAATGAAGTACTTTCTGAGTTTCCACCCTCCAACCTTCAAGGGAATCGGCACGCCCACAGATGCGGAGGACTGGTGGGCTAGAATTCAAGAGCTTCTGAGGGCAGCAGAGGCGCCGGATGAGAAAAAGGCGGAGTTCACAGCCTTCATGCTAGAAGGAGATGCCAAGTTATGGTGGGTGAGCCATTGTGGCCGGCAGTTTTTAGGACGCACACCATCCATCGAGGAGTTTGGGAATGCCTTTCTGAAGAAGTACATTCCCGCATCAGCAAGGTTAGCCCTCCAGAGGCAGTTTCTACATCTTGTGCAGCGAGACAAGACAGTGGATGAGTATGTTCAGGAATTTACTCGATTGGGTCGTTATGTGGGGGCGACCATGGCAGACGATGAAGAGAGGGACAATCTCTTCTACCATGGATTGAGGGAGAATCTAAGACAACCCCTCATATCGATGAAGCGTGCGGGCTTCAACGAATTGGTGGAGGTGGCCCGAATTTTGGAGAGTGACATGGAGCGATCCCAGCGTCGCAAGGGTTTCATACCCAAGCAGGGGGAAGAGAAGAAGTCGGCTCAGTCCCATGGAAAGGCGGAAGGGAGCCGATGGAAGAAGAAGCCTCCCCCGTTTAAGTCGGGCGAGAAAAGTAATTGGACGTCCGGAGGGTCACGCTCTAAGGGACCGCAAACGTGTTACAGTTGTGGCAAGCCAGGCCACATAGCAAGATTTTGTACCCAAGGGGGCGCTGAGCAAGAGCCAAGGCAGGAGCAGACTGTGCGCTCCGGCCCCAGTGCCATAGAGAAAGGGAAGATGGCGGAGTCGAGTGCTTCCCGGTTTCAACCAGTGCAGCCAAGGGCCTACAACCTTGGGCAGCAGGAAGCAATCCGTCAACCCGATGTGGTGACAGGTACGAGAATTCAACCTGCACCTTAGATTTCTTCCTTTCAAGCCTTTTTATGTTTGTTGCATGTGTGTAGGCTTTGTAGTGGTATTAGGGTACCCCGCTAGGGTACTTTTCGATACGGGAGCATCACACTCCTTCCTTGCGGAAAGTTTCATCCAGAGGATTGGAGTTGAGTCCTTCTCAACGGACTCAGAGTTGAAGGTGCGCATGCCCAATGGGTCATCGATGACTACCAGGGCTAGAGGCCAGATTTGTTGGAGTCTTGAGGGGGTCGACTTCGTGTTGGTAGCGGCGATCTTGCCATTGTCCGAGTTTGATGTGATCTTGGGGATGGACTGGCTAGCGGAGCAGCGTTCCAGTATCGACTGCTTGTCCAAGGTGGTAACCCTGAGGGGCGTGGGGCAAGCGGAAGTCAAGTTTGAGGGCCTGCATGGAGTGGCCTGTTCCCTAGTTTCGGCACTTCAACTAGTGCGAGCTGTTAACCAGGGAGGTGTAGCTCTAGTAGCGTTGTTGGAGGTTAGCCTTTCCAGGCTATCTCTTGGGGAAGTGCCCGTGGTGGCGGAGTTTGGAGATGTTTTTCCCGAGGAGCTACCGGGAGCACCTCCTCGGCGGGAGATTGATTTCTCCATCGAGTTAGTGCCCGAGGCTAGACCGGTGTCACGTCCACCATTTAGGATGGCACCAAAGGAGTTGGCCGAGCTCAAGGTTCAGTTGCAGGAGCTTTTGGAGCAAGGGTATATCAGGCCCAGCTCTTCACCGTGGAGTGTGCCGGTGTTATTTGTAAAGAAGAAGGACGGTAGCATGCGTCTGTGCATAGACTACCGAGAGTTGAACAAATTGACGGTTAAGAACAAGTATCCGATTCCTCGGATAGACGATCTCTTCGACCAGTTGGTGGGGTCGGTGGTGTACTCCAAGTTGGACTTGAAGTTCGGATATTATCAGTTGCGGATTCGTGACGAAGACATACCCAAGACAGCATTTGGTACGAGATATGGTCATTTTGAGTTCTCGGTGATGCCTTTCGGGTTGACGAACGCGCCGTCCGTGTTCATGGACTTGATGAACCGAGTGTTTCGCGAATACTTGGACAGGTTCGTTATCGTTTTTATCGATGACATTTTGGTGTATTCCAAGTCGGAAGCGGAGCACGAGGTGCACTTGAGGACTGTGTTGCAAGTATTGAGAGAGAACCAGCTCTATGCGAAGTTCTCCAAGTGCGAGTTTTGGTTGGAGAAGGTGACGTTTTTAGGCCATGTGATTAGTGGGGATGGGGTGGCGGTAGATCCAACGAAAGTGAGAGCCATCAGAGATTGGCCAGTTTTGAGGACTGTGGCGGAAGTCCGGAGCTTTCTTGGACTAGCCGGGTACTACCGAAGGTTTGTGGAAAAATTTTTGCGGATAGCTCTACCCCTCACTTCGCTAACTCGCAAGGATCAAAAGTTCATGTGGACTCAAGAGTGCAGTCAGGCGTTTGAAACCCTAAAGGAGAGGCTGATGATGGCACCGATCCTAAGTCTACCAAAGGGGACCGAAGGATTTCAGATTTTCAGCGACGCATCCGGATGCGGTTTAGGGTGCGTGTTGGTGCAGCATGGCAGTGTGATAGCTTTTGGGTCGAGGCAGCTGAAGCCTCATGAGAGAAATTACCCCGTCCATGATTTGGAATTGGCGGCGGTAATTTTTGCTTTGAAGCTGTGGAGGCACTACGTTTACGGTGCGAAGGTGGAGATCTTCACGGACCACAAGAGCCTGAAGTATCTCCTGGATCAGAAGGACCTAAATATGCGGCAGCACAGGTGGGTCGAGTTCCTTGGGGACTACGAGGTGGCGATTCAGTACACGCCAGGAAAAGCCAATGTGGTGGCGGTTGCTTTGAGTAGGAAATACTCGGGGCAAGGAAATTGGATTGAAGCTCACGATGAGAGGTTAAGGCGGGACTGAGAGTCCCTTGGTTTGGAATGTGTGGCAAGAGTCGAGTTTAGCGTGGCTCGGCTAAACTGGATTGAGATGCAGAATGACTTATGCGATCGTATTCGGGAAGCGACCCGTGTGGATGAGGAGTTCCAACCCTTCGTGGAGGAAGCTCTTAAGGGCGAGGGTAGCGCCTGGGAGATGGTTGATGGGGTTCTGAGGAAGGGCGGAAGGATTTGTGTACCGCAGTTCGGCAAGCTCCGCGAGGAGTTGATGTATGAGGCCCACTTCACTAAGTACTCCGTTCACCCGGGTGGTACAAAAATGTACTTGGATTTGAAGAAGTCCTATTGGTGGCCTGGGATGAAGCGGGATGTAGCTTTGTGTGTGAGTCGGTGCCAAACTTGTGCCTTGGTGAAGGCCGAGTGTCAGAAGCCGGGCGGGTTCTTGAAGCCTCTTCCAATCCCCGAATGGAAATTTGATGACATCTCCATGGATTTTGTGCATGGGTTGCCTAGATCGCAGCACGGTAATGATGCCATTTGGGTGATTGTGGACCGCTTGACCAAAGTGGCACATTTCATCCCAAACCGGAAGGAGGACGGTGTGGAAAAGTTGGTAGGAGTTGTACGTCCACAATATTGTACGACTTCATGGGATTCCGAAGAGTATTGTCAGCGACCGGGATGGACGTTTCACGTCTAAGGATTGGCGGTTGGTGCAGAAGAGCTTGGGCACGAAACTCAAGTTCAGTACGGCCTTTCATCCTCAAACCGATGGGCAAACTGAGAGAACGAACCGTACTTTGGAAGATATGCTAAGGATGTGTACTCTCGACTTCGGCAAGAAGTGGGAGGATCACCTCTTCATGGTGGAGTTTGCGTATAACAATAGCTACCAAGCTAGTATCAAGATGGCGCCATATGAAGCTCTTTATGGGAGGCGGTGTCGAACACCAATGTCTTGGACAGAGGAGGGAGACACAAAGCTTTCAGGGAAAGAAGTGGTAGCCGATGCTAGTGAGTTAGTGCAGACCATCCAAGAGCGCATGAAGGTAGCTCAAGATCGGCAGTCGAAGTATTTCAATGCTCGCCACAGACATGTGGAATTCGCGGTGGGCAACTGGGTGTATCTTAAGATCAAGCCGTTCAAAGGCGTTTCACGAATTCGCCGACTCAAGAAGCTGAGTCCGAGATTTTTGGGACCATTCAAGGTCATCGAGCGAGTGGGAGAGGCAGCGTATCGGTTGGAGTTGTCCACGGAGCTAAGCAGTTTGCATGACGTTTTTCACGTATCCGTCTTGAGGAAAGCCTTGTTAGAGGCCAGCGTGGTGATTGAACCGGCGGCGGTGCCGGTAGAGGAAGACTTGGGGACGCGAGTACGTCCTGTCGGGATAGAAGATTCGGAGGTTCGACAACTGCGGAACAAGGAGGTCCGACTCGTAAAGGTCCGTTGGGACAATTGTGGCTGCGAGGAGCTCTCATGGGAGCGAGAGCAGGCCATGCTGGAGGAGTACCCCGTGCTTTTTGTTGGGTACATTGGAAAATGTGTACCTGATTTGAAGAAGCCCAACTTAGCTCAATGATATACATCAAGGTGTATTTGATGTTGTTTTGAGTTGACATGTGCAGGTGAAGAAGTGTTAAAGAATGCAGAAAAATATTCTAAGTCCACATGTCGACACCTGAAGAAATTGTGTCGACACTTCAGAATATTTGTGTCGACACTTCAGAATATCAGTGTCGACACAGAGAAAGATAGTCGACCACATTTATGTCGACACTGGGAAGCAGTGTTGACACATAAAGAAAATCGTCGACCTCAGCACTGGAAAGTTAGTCGACTAGTGAAAGATAGTCGACCAGAGAAAGATAGTCGACTAGTGGAAGATAATCGACTAGTGAAAGATAGTCGACCAGAGAAAGATAGTCGACTCACAGAAGAAGATAGTCGACCTCAACTGTGTCGACTCTGGGTGGATGTGTCGACACCTTGAGATTGAGTCGACACATATTGGCAGAAGTCGACTATGCTTGTGTCGACACCAGAAGACTGAGTCGACACATTTTGGCAGAATTGAAGATTGCTGTGTCGACACCTGAAGGCTGAGTCGACACATACTGAGTTCTGAATCTACAACAACTGTGTCGACACACAGGACTTGTGTCGACACACTGCAGAGTCTAGACCAAGTTATTTTCTGAAGAAGCTGTGTCGACTTAAAGGCAACTTAGTCGACATCATCAAAGACTGTGTCAACACCAAAGTCACTTGTGTCGACACAGATAGACAGATTGGTCTCGACACTTTCTGACAGACTGTCTCGACATTTTGCTGTCCAAGGCTAAGGTACAGGAACTGTTTGAAGACTTGACAGCTGTGGGTTGCCACCGTTTAACTGAAGCTGTCAGACCTGTCAGAAAACAGTTAGAAACCGGATCAGCCGGTTACCATGAAGAAAGTCTATAAATAGACACATTCAGAAGGAAATTAAAAAAAAAGAGCTAAGAAAAATAACAGAAGAAGATCTAAGAAGAAGAAACAGAAGGATTACGATCCTGTTGTAGTTTCAATTCAAGAAAGTGCTAAGCTCTAAAGAAGATCTTCATCAGAAGATCTAAGAAGAAGAAGTCTGAAGTATCAGAAAAGGTGTTGGATAGAGAGGGATCCAGTCATCTTGAAGAAGAAGAAGGAAGCCATCAGTGGTTTCTCAAGAAGCTGTTTGGAAATCAACTCAGCTAAGTTCAGATTCAAGAAGCTTTGAAGAAAGCTCAGATTCAGTTGATTTCATCAGCTGATCAAGAAGTGTCTTGTCCTCTTCTCTCTCAACAAAGGCAAGACATTAAAATATCTTTTCTAAATTTCTATAGGATCTGTTTACACAGATCTGAGTTGTAAGCCTGTGTTATAAAGGCTGAGTGTAGGAGAGGTGATCTCTGAGTGGTAGGGCTATTTGCCTGAGTGTAGGAGAAGGTTATTCTCTGAGTGGTAGGCCTTGAGGCAAGGCTGAGGTAGGGCTGTTGAGCCTGAGTTGTAGGAACCTATCCAGGTTCTGAGCTGTAGGATCTGAGGATCTGAGAATAGTGGAAGTTTGGCCGAATCTAGCATACTGCTAGATAGGTGAAGGGGGAAAGTGGATGTACCCAGACCTTGGGGAACCACTATAAAACATTGTGCAATCTGTGATGCTTAGTTGTCTGTGAATGCTGTGCTAGATGTTTTAATTTGTAATTGAATTCTGCCTAGAAGTATAAACAAGAAATTAGAACCTATTCACCCCCCCCCCTCTAGGTGTTTAGGTTGTCTTGAAAGTAAAACTGTCAAGTGGTATCAGAGGGAGGTTTCTCAAAAAGGACTTAACAGTCTGAGGTAGATCTGAAAGGCAGAATCAAGATTCAAAAAGATGGGTTTTGGTGAGAATCATAAGGAGCTAGGGTCTATGAAATTACCCATATGCAAGAAAGAAATTTTTGGAATTTGGAAAGAAAGAGTCAGACTGTTTATGGAGGCATCTGACCCAAGGATTTACATCACAGTACAGGAAGGCCCCTTCATTCCAATGAAGGTATCAGTTCTTGATGCAAATATCCAAACTCCAAAGAGTTATTCAGAAATGACCAAGGATGAAATCATCTTGGCAACCATGGATAAAAGAGCTCAGAACATTATTGTTAGTGCCATAGATGATTCAACATTTCAGAATCTTATTCACTGCAAGACCTCCAAAGAGATGTGGGACACATTGATTGTCTACATGGAGGGATCTGAAGAAGTAAGGCAGGACAGGAAATCTATGCTCAATCAGGAGTATGAAAGTTTTAGACAAGGAAAATCTGATAGCATAACTGAGTGCTACAAGAAATTCTATAGAATTGTGAATGAGCTTATGTCCTATGGAAGAGTCTTCAGTACTTATGAACTGAATGACAAATTTTTGAGATCCTTAACAAAGGATTGGGACACAAAGATCTGTGCCATAAGAGAAGTGGCTAAATTGGCAGAGATATCTCCTCCCACCTTGTTTGGAAAGTTGCTATCCTATGAAATGCAACTTATGGTGAGGAAGGAGGAGGAAAAGAATTCAAGAGGAGAGCATAGAGAAAAGACTGTGGCATTCAATGCAGAAGCCACTAGAAAGAATAGGAGGAAATCACCATCTCCTCCTAAGGAAGTTGCAGAAGATAGTTCTGAAAATTCAGATAAGGGTTCAGAAAGCTGTGATTCAGATGCAGACTTTGCTGCATTCACAAGGCAATTCCAGAGGTTCTTGAAAAAGAAGCAATGGAAGTCTAGGCCTTCCACATCACAGCAAGTTGATGACTATTATCAGAAGAAAAGGTCATCAAGGAAAGAGAAGAGCAGATCAAAACCCAGCAAAGCCACTACTTCAAAGATTGTCTGCTATTGTTGCAATAGGCCTGGACATGTAGTGGCTGACTGTCCTGATAAGAGAAAGGAGTCTTCAGATAAGAAGAAGACTCATCAGAAAGGCAAGAAGGAGAAATCCTTTGTTGCAAAGAAAGATAAGAGTCTAACAGACCAGTCAACTTCAGAGTCAGAATCTGAAGCTGAAGCATATATTGGACTATATGCTGCATCTGAAGAAGAGGAGTTTCTGCAGTTGCTAGACTCCATCAATGAATAAAAGGATCATCAGTGTATGGGGCTGATGGCAGGATCAGAAGAGGACATATGCCAGAATCAGTCTGGTCCTAATAAGGTACAATGTCCTTCTATTACATCTATTTGTTGTACAAGTGAAGAATCAGCTACATCTGCATCAAGTGATGTAGATGCATCTGAATCTGAAGGAGATGTCTATCAATTGATAGACAAGTATGGGGACTTATTGCAGGCCCTTAAGAAAAGCAAGAACCTGGTTAAATCTCAGGCTCAGGAAATTGCTGAACTAAAGGTTGCTACAACTGAGTTAGAGAAAGTTATTGATCAAAAATTAAATGAAATTGCCAAGCTGAAGAATATAACTATTATTCAGATGGGCACAATTAACTATACTAATGATCAAGTGAAGAGTCTGGAGGCCAGACTTAGAATTGAAAGGAATTTAGTGGCTAGTTACTCTAAGCCAAAATCTGTCTTACCCTTGATAGATGAATTTGTCACTCAAAAGGGTAAGGCTGGATTAGGATTTAAAGGTAACTCCAGGGCTGGCAGATTCAAGAGAAAGGCAAAGCTCCTATTCAGCCACTAAACCTTTCAGTCCCCATAAAGTTTAGTAAGGTGGAAGTGCCTTCTAACAAATATGATCACGAAGATATTCAAGGTCATATTAAGACTAATGTTCTGAAGAACAAGGGTGTAAATGCAAGCAGGCCTACCCATGGTCATAAACCCAATGGTTTTAAGAAATCAGTAGGTGAAGTTGCTGCAGCACCAGCAATGAACAGAAATTCTTCTGACAAGGATGTATCTAGATCTAGATACAATAAGTTTGAATGTTGGTGTTGTGGAAAGAGAGGCCATTTTGCACTAGACTGCTGGTATAACCCAAGTGTTATAAAGAACAATAGTCTACCTGTTAGAAGAGGTTATGGTAGCTTTATTAATGCTAACCTGAACCAGGGACCCAAGACTTACTTGGGTTCTAAGGGTAAGTAATTCTGTGTTGCAGGTGAATCCAAGTAACCATGCCCCTATATGGTACTTGGATAGTGGTTGTTCCAGGCACATGACTGGAACAAAGGGGCTGCTGAAGGAGTATTCATCTGTCAAAGATGGACCTAAAGTGATCTTTGGTGGATCTGAAAAAGGAGTCATCAAAGGGTTTGGTAACATTTCTTCTAACCTAATTACTATCACTCAAGTGGCTTATGTAAAAGGTTTGAAACATAATCTAATAAGCATAAGCCAGCTAAGTGATTTAGGATATGACATTTCATTTGTTAAAGATGGATGTCATATCAAAAGGTCAAGTGATCAAAAGATCTTATAGACTGGGTATAGGAAGAGAAATGTATATTGTCTTAATTTTGAATGTGAGAATAAGGCTTCTCCCATCTGTCTTGTAGCTGATGACAATGCTTCTCATTGTGTTAAGTGGCACAAGAGATTGGCTCATCTAAACTACAAGACAATTGGCCAACTCTTTAGCAAAGAGTTAGTGAGGAATGGACCTCAAGTTAAGTGTATAAAGGAAGGGATATGCTCAGCTTGTCAAAAGGGCAAGCAGACAAAATCCTCCTTTCAAAGCCTTGAAAACAAGGATTCTGTGAGGTGCTTATACCTCTTGCATATGGATCTTTTTGGTCCTATGCCAGTTCACAGTCTAGGTAGGAAAGTCTACACTTTTGTGGTTGTAGATGACTATTCAAGATTTACATGGGTGTTCTTTCTGAAACAAAAATCTGAAACCCCAAGTGTATTACTTAATTTTGTAAAGCAAATTCAGAATGAACTAAATAGTACAGTGGTCAAAATCAGAAGTGACCATGGTAATGAGTTTCAGTCTGAAAGCATAACAAAATTGTGTAAAGTCTTTGGGATTTTCCAAGAGTTCTCCTCACCTAGAACACCTCAGCAAAATGGAATTGCTGAAAGAAAGAATAGAACATTAATTGAAGCAGGTAGAACTCTGTTGAGTGACACCTCTCTCCCAGAATATTTTTGGGCTGAGGCAGTTAACACTGCTTGTCATGTAATCAATAGGGCTACTATCACCAAAAGCCACAAAATGACTCCCTATGAGATTGTGAAAGGCAGAAAACCAAATCTATCTTACTTTAGGATCTTTGGTTGCAAGTGTTATATACTTAACAATGGCAAGTCATATTTGACTAAGTTTGCTGCCAAATCCCAGGATGGGATATTTGTTGGTTACAGCACAAATAGTAAGGCCTATAGAGTCTTCAACTTGATTACTCAAGTTGTTGAAGAATCTGTGCATGTTGTGTTTGATGAAACAAGATTAATCAACTGTGAGTTGTCTTGTAGATCAAATGACTCAACAGGTATAAGCAAAAGTATGGACAAGCTCTCCATTACTGAAGTATCAAAGGAAGATGGGGCATTGGAAAATGAAGGCTTCTGTCCAGGGGGAGAACAAGACACTATAGAAGCTGATGAAAACCAAGAGATTCAGCTAAATGAAGGAGCTGGAAATGTTCAACCAGAAGGGAATCTTCCTCCAGCTACAAGACATTTAAGGGATCATCCAGCTGATCAGATAATAGGTGATCCAAGACAGGGGGTGCAAACTAGAAGCAGAAATCAAAACACAGTTCTACATTCAAGTTTCCTGTCACAAAGGAGCCTAAGAAGTTTGAAGAAGCTATCCAAGACCAGCACTGGATTGATGCTATGCAAGAGGAGCTGAATCAATTCAGAAGGTGCAATGTCTGGGAGCTTGTTCCTAAACCAAGAGGCCACAACATAATTGGCACAAAATGGATCTATAGGAACAAGCTAGATGAAAGTGGAATAATAGTAAAGAATAAAGCAAGATTGATTGCAAAAGGATACAGGCAGGAAGAAGGGATTGACTTTGATCAAACCTTTGCTCCAGTAGCAAGGCTGGAGGCAATCAGAATATTCCTTTCCTATGCAGCCTATCAAGACTTCAAAGTATACCAGATGGAGGTGAAGTCAGCATTTCTGAATGGTGATCTTAAAGAAGAAGTATATGTAGAGCAGCCATCAGGTTTTGTAGATCCTCTTAAACCTGATTTTGTTTATAAGCTTAGGAAAGCTCTGTATGGGTTAAAGCAAGCTCCAAGGGCTTGGTATGAAACCCTGTCTACTTTCCTTATTGAGAATAAATTCTCAAGAGGAAAAATTGACAAAACTCTATTCCTTAGGGAATCCAAATGCAAGATCATCTTAGTTCAGATCTATGTTGATGACATAATCTTTGGATCTACTGAAAACAACCTTTGTAAAAAGTTTGCCAAACTTATGCAAGGGAAGTTTGAGATGAGCAGTATGGGGGAACTGAAGTTCTTCTTGGGACTCCAAGTAAGACAGACTGATGATGGCTTGTCCATATCCCAGTCTAAGTTCACCAAAGAATTGATTAAGAAATATGGTATGGAGTCATCCTCCACCATGAGAACTCCTATGGGAACAAGTATGCCTATATGCAAAGATGATGCAGGTAAACCTGTTGATGAGACTTTGTATAGAGGAATAGTTGGCTCACTATTATATCTCACTGCTAGTAGACCAGATATTATGTATGCTACATGTGTCTGTGCTTGGTACCAAGCCTACCCTAAAGAATCTCATTATACTGCAGTCAAAAGGATTTTGAGATATCTTAAGGGCACACCTAATCTAGGTCTTTGGTACCCTAGGAATAGAGATTTTCAACTAACAGGCTATTCAGATGCAGATTTTGCAGGATGTAGAGAGGATAGGAAGAGTACTACAGGTACTTGTCAATTCCTAGGAGAAAGACTAATATCATGGAGTAGTAAGAAGCAGACCAGTGTGGCAATTTCCACAGCTGAGTCTGAGTATGTTGCTGCTGGAAGCTGCTGTGCACAGCTATTATGGATGCAGCATCAGTTTAAGGATTATGGTATTAAAGTAAGTAGAACACCTCTTTTGTGTGATTCTAAGAGTGCAATTTCTATTGCTAATAATCCTGTTTCTCATAGTAGAACTAAACATATAGAAATAAAATACCATTTTCTTAGAGAACATGTAGAAAAAGAAGACATTTCATTGGAATTTGTGAAAACAGATTTTCAAATAGCAGATGTGTTTACTAAGCCCCTAGATGAGACCAAATTCAATAAATTCAAAATTGAATTAGGTATGTTAACCATTGATTAGTGTAATCACAATATCATCAACAATGAAGTTGAAGTGGTAACAAGACATTAAAGTGATATAAAGACACATTGAAGTAGTATCAAGTACTCTGTAGTACTTATAAGTTGTGATGAACAAACAGAAATTGGCTAAGTAAGATGGTGTCGACACATTCAGTAATATTGTGTCGACTCAGGGTAGTAATGTGGAAAGCCAGAGATATTGTGTCGACACAGAAAATATGTGTCGACACTTAAGAATCTTATTGTCGACTTATCCAGGAATGTAGTGTCGACTTCACCAGGATAGTGGTGTCGACACTTACAGATTTTGTGTCGACACTTATACTAAGAGTCGACACAGAATTTCTGATGCTCTACTATATATCTCTGGTGTCGACATAACTGCAAATTGGTGTCGACACATAATAGACGGACTTGATGTCGAGACAATAGAAGCTTGTGTCGACACATTCCATCTGTGTCGACACTTATAGTCTGTTTTTGGCGACTTTTGATCTTCTTTAAACAGAAGGTATAAATAGGTCAAAAACTCTTTCTGTCGACACGCTTACAAGGTTTTCGAAACCCTGTGTCGACATTCTCCCTCTCTCTCTCTTTCTCTCATCTTTCAAGCTTTCTCGACTGATCAATGGCGCCAAAGATTGAAGATAATGTGAATGAAGGATATGAGTTGGTGCGCCAGGCCTTTGCTGCTGCCCCTCCAGATGTTCTCGGGGTTATCTCTCTCCTCTCCGACTCAGGATTAGAATTTCTGGTCTCCGAACCATCTAAAATATGGAAGAAGGAGGTGCATGAGTTCTATACTTCTGCATCTGTAGTCTCTGAAAGTCATGAGATAAAATCAACAGTTCATGGGTCACCAGTGGAAATTACACCAAGTAAGTTAAGAACAATTCTACACTTACCTATAATTGAGAATGAAGAGGATGTCCCTGCTTCTAAATCAAGGGAGGCTCTTCAATGGTGTGGATTGGATTCCACCATGAAAATTGGAGCTGCTTTCAATAGGAAAGGAATGAATCAACAGGGCAAGTTTCTGTCTGAAGTGGTTGGAAAAGTTATTCTGTGCAAGCCAGGTGGACATGATAGGATTTCCGCCTATATGTTCAGCCTAATGACCAGGATTGTGTTTACAATTCCAACGGATTGGTCAACTGTAATCTTTGAAAAGATTAAGGAAGGAATCAAGAAGCCAAATCTGGCTAGAATAATGAGTATATACCTAAGTAAGGAGATTCCTGATGTTATGCAACAACAACCTGGAACAAAAATTAATCACATGAGAAGGATGGACATGAGATTGTTCTCCAGATGGGATAGGGTACTGACCAAAGGGATGCCTGAAGTGGAAAGGCAGGATTCACCTGAGAAATCCCCAGGTCATGCTACCAGTACTGAGCACCCACAAGAAGAACAAGTAAGACAAGAGGTTGAAGATCAGCCTGCTTCTACACAAGTTCAGGATGCCACAATACCTGCAATTCAAGAAGAAGAAGTAAGAATACCAGCTCAGCAAGTTTATTCACCTACACAGACTGTATCTACACATGACCAGGTACAGGTGCAGGGGGAGCTGGTGTATTTTCCTACAAAAGACATTTCTAATATTTCTATTTCTGCACAGGTCCAGGGAAAGTAAGTGTCCTCACCTGCCCAGGACATCACCAATACTGAACAAGTACAGGGGGAGAAGCTGTCTGAGCAAGTGCAAGACGATGCTCAAATTGATATATCTCAAAATTTGAATACTGCAGATGTTCCAGCCCAGAAGGAATATACTATAGAAGAGTTATTTCCAGATAATGAAATAATTACTGATAGAATGGAAGTGGAGCAAGAAATTGAGGGGGAGCCTGTGCATGTGGAGACTGTACAACATGGAACTGAAGCAGCTATTCCTCCTCCTCCCAAAGAAAGAGTTCAAATTGATAGTACTTCTGATTCTGAGAATGACGAAGCCAGGATGGCTAAGAAGAGAAAACTTATGGTCTTCTAGAGAAGGAACAAGAGCTATAAGCAGGCTCTACAGTCTACAGCACATCACACTCCTTCTGACTTTGATTATAACAAGTTTTTGGTCGATTTACAAGTAAGATTGGATGAACACAGAGTGGCTATTGAAAAATATGTTGATGAGAACAACAAGTCCCTGCAATTTGACTTAGCTCAAGATATAAAATCTATTAGGTTTGAGGTCAATATGCATAAGAAGGAGATGTCAGATTGCTTCCATAAGGGAGGTAATGTTGTGGTGTATTTGGCAAAACAACAGCAGTCTATCATCCCTAAGGTGGATGATATTGCTTTAAAACAAAGCTATGTCTAGGAAAATCAGATAAGGATGAATGAGAATTTAACTGAATCTCATCATGAGATCATTAATGAATTGAAAAAGATTGTTCCAGGCCTGCCTGCAGCTAGAGCAAAGGAAATGGAAGAATTTGATAAGAACTTTCAAGCTGCTATTGATTCTGTTAAAACTGCTATCACTACCTCTCAAAAGGAAATATCTGACAAGCTTCTAAAGTTAAAACCATTTTTTAAAGAGGGTGTGAATTATCTAGATGGCCAAATCAGATTTCAGAAGGAAGATCTAAGAGATCATGTTACTAGAGAAGCCATAAAGGGGGAGAGGATGTTAGTTCATGCAGGCTCAGAGCACACCAAATGGGTGACCAATAGTATTCGAGCCACATTGGGATATCCACCTTTGTGTGATGATGCTATGGTGGCTGAGTCCGGAATACAAACAAGTCTACTTGAAGGCAATCAACCTGAGGTTGCCCAAGTCATTTACCCTCCTCCAGATTATGATATGATTGATCAGCAAGTTCAAGGAATGTATAGTCCTCCAAAGGAGGTTACCAATGTTGTTATTGGGAAGGTTGATAAGCCTGAGGCTACTTTGAAAGACCAGCAAGATGCTCTACTATCTAAGAAAAGATTTAGAGAGCAGGCTGAACTTAAGCCAGACTTTGAGCAGTGGAGTCCTACTTCCAGAAATATTATACTCACTGCATGGAAGGCTGTCAAAGACCAAGTGCATGAAAGAGGCAAGTGGTTCAATGAGATGGAATGGCAGAAGTATGAAGCCAGGCAAGAGGCCATAGTACAGTTTAGAAGAAAAGCCAAGCTGGGTAGGCTGCCTCCAAATGCTCAGGAGCCGAGCAAGTACTTTCCAAAGCCCTTTCATTATTTTGAAAGGCAAAGGCTCAAGGAAGAAGCAAAGAAGAAGGCTGATCTAAAAGGCAAGAAGCCAGCTGAAGATTCTGAAGCTCCTGTGAAGGCTCAAATTCTATTTGGCAAAGGGATTATCATAAAAGAGCCTGATCAGTCTTAATTTTTAGTTCTTTCAAAATATTTTGTAATGTTTTTATTAAATCATTAAATGTAAATCTCTGTATTCAAACATTATCAAGTTATAAACAAAATGTTGTTTGGTATCATATAATGTTCATTCTGTGATGGATTGTTTTTATTTTGTTTATATTAAGTATTCCTGTTATGTCATATATCATCAGTTTATACTTTTTATAAATGGTGTATATCATTGGCTATAGGGTTATGACTTCTCCAAATAGGGGGAGATTGTTGGGTACATTGGAAAATGTGTACCTGATTTGAAGAAGCCCAACTTAGCTCAATGATATACATCAAGGTGTATTTGATGTTGTTTTGAGTTGACATGTGCAGGTGAAGAAGTGTTAAAGAATGCAGAAAAATATTCTAAGTCCACATGTCGACACCTGAAGAAATTGTGTCGACACTTCAGAATATTTGTGTCGACACTTCAGAATATCAGTGTCGACACAGAGAAAGATAGTCGACCACATTTATGTCGACACTGGGAAGCAGTGTCGACACATAAAGAAAATCGTCGACCTCAACACTGGAAAGTTAGTCGACTAGTGAAAGATAGTCGACCAGAGAAAGATAGTCGACTAGTGGAAGATAGTTGACTAGTGAAAGATAGTCGACCAGAGAAAGATAGTCGACTCACAGAAGAAGATAGTCGACCTCAACTGTGTCGACACTGGGTGGATGTGTCGACACCTTGAGATTGAGTCGACACATATTGGCAGAAGTTGACTATGCTTGTGTCGACACCAGAAGACTGTGTCGACACATTTTGGCAGAATTGAAGATTGCTATGTCGACACCTGAAGGCTGAGTCGACACATACTGAGTTCTGAATCTACAATAACTGTGTCGACACACAGGACTTGTGTCGACACACTGCAGAGTCTAGACCAAGTTATTTTCTGAAGAAGCTGTGTCGACTTAAAGGCAACTTAGTCGACATCATCAAAGACTGTGTCAACACCAAAGTCACTTGTGTCGACACAGATAGACAGATTGGTCTCGACACTTTCTGACAGACTGTCTCGACATTTTGCTGTCCAAGGCTAAGGTACAGGAACTGTTTGAAGACTTGACAGCTGTGGGTTGCCACCGTTTAACTGAAGCTGTCAGACCTGTCAGAAAACAGTTAGAAACCGGATCAGCCGGTTACCATGAAGAAAGTCTATAAATAGACACATTCAGAAGGAAATAAAAAAAAAGAGCTAAGAAAAATAACAGAAGAAGATCTAAGAAGAAGAAATAGAAGGATTACGATCCTGTTGTAGTTTCAATTCAAGAAAGTGCTAAGCTCTAAAGAAGATCTTCATCAGAAGATCTAAGAAGAAGAAGTCTGAAGTATCAGAAAAGGTGTTGGATAGAGAGGGATCCAGTCATCTTGAAGAAGAAGAAGGAAGCCATCAGTGGTTTCTCAAGAAGCTGTTTGGAAATCAACTCAGCTAAGTTCAGATTCAAGAAGCTTTGAAGAAAGCTCAGATTCAGTTGATTTCATCAGCTGATCAAGAAGTGTCTTGTCCTCTTCTCTCTCAACAAAGGCAAGACATTAAAATATCTTTTCTAAATTTCTGTAGGATCTGTTTACACAGATCTGAGTTGTAAGCCTGTGTTATAAAGGCTGAGTGTAGGAGAGGTGATCTCTGAGTGGTAGGGCTATTTGCCTGAGTGTAGGAGAAGGTTATTCTCTGAGTGGTAGGCCTTGAGGCAAGGCTGAGGTAGGGCTGTTGAGCCTGAGTTGTAGGAACCTATCCAGGTTCTGAGCTGTAGGATCTGAGGATCTGAGAATAGTGGAAGTTTGGCCGAATCTAGCATACTGCTAGATAGGTGAAGGGGGAAAGTGGATGTACCCAGACCTTGGGGAACCACTATAAAACATTGTGCAATCTGTGATGCTTAGTTGTCTGTGAATGCTGTGCTAGATGTTTTAATTTGTAATTGAATTCTGCCTAGAAGTATAAACAAGAAATTAGAACCTATTCACCCCCCTCTAGGTGTTTAGGTTGTTTTGAAAGTAAAACTGTCACTTTTCTCCTCAGGTATCGTTTAGAATTTGTGTTCTTTCCATGTTTTAAATTTCGGGACGAAATTCTTTTAAGGGGGGGAGAATTGTAACGCCCCAAAATGTTGTAGGAGCGACGGGGATCGCTTTTGGCCAAGACAGTTTTTTTGGAGCAGGTGACATGGGTCCCGACACGGCCGTGTCGGAGGCCGTGTCAGCTGTGTCGAGCTCGGTCGTCGAGCTGGCCGTGTGGTCGACCATGTTAAGGTCGACGATAGTCGGGTATGGAACACGGCCAGGCACACGGCCGTGTCCCAGGCCGTGTAGCATCGGGTCGTTTCGAACTTTTCTGAGGTATTGCACACGGGGCATGACACGGGTCCGGACACGGCCGTGTCCCAGGTGACACGGGCGTGTCAGGGGCCGTATTAGAGGCCGTGTACTTCTCTGACTGAAAATGTTGAAAACGGGTGCCGTGACACGGGTCACGACACGGCCGTGTAGAGCGAGACACGGCCGTGTTGAAGGCCGTGTCAGGAGCCGTGTGCTGGTTTTCGAATCGATCGAGATGGCGAATGGCTAACACGGCCATGCACACGGCCGTGTTGTAACCCGTGTTCGGCCCAGATTTTCTAATTTGGGTTCCGATCGTGGCCGTTCGTTCTTGTCTTTGGAAGATCCAACGGTGGGGGGCCTCCCTAGGCGGTTTAAGGCCGGGAATAGGGTTCCAAACCCTCATTCCCCATTTTCTTTTATCTCTCTAAGTTCTAGAGAGAAGGGAGAGCAAGGAGGCCAAGATGCGGCCGCCGGCGAAGCTTCGGAGGTCCGTTTCGCGAGCGGAGTTCAGATCCGCGAAGGTGGGAGCGTTGCGGTGATTTCCAACCGAGCAAATCTTCTCCATGGCTAGGAAGAGGGGACGGAAGGTAACGGCACTTCTCCTCTCGGTTTTTAGGATTTAGGATGCATGAATAGCATCCCCTTCCTTTCGTATTTTGAGCGCCGAATCTCTCAAATGAGAGGGATTCGTGTAGCGGTTCAAGAGGAACCTCCGGGTTGAGTATGTTCATCCCGGCATGCTTGCATTAAAGATACGCTCCGTTAGCGGATTAGGTATTGTGGGTGAAGCCGTGGTCGCGACCGATAGTCCGACCCGGTGATGTTGCATAGAGAGCTTCGGTAGAAAATCCGTTGCGGCAATACGCTGTTGTATGTATGCGTTTTTCCCCTTTTGTTTGAGTGAGTACTCGCAGTCAGAACATGACAAGGTTAGCTCTGCTTTGTGCGGTAGATGGTTTCCTTGGAGCGCGGGAAAGATGCGGTACAAATGGTAACTGGGGTGGGGAAACCTTGTTTTGTGCTGTGCAAAGGTGCGGCTAGGTCTCCGTGGTCGGCTGGCTATCCCGTGACGCGCAAGTCATGTGGGGAAAGTGTCCCGGCGAGACTAGCCCTTGTGTGAGACTGACGAGAATGCCGAGCGGAGGGCAAGCCCCGGCAATGTGGCCATGAGCTGGTGGGGTCCAGCAAGGCTTCTTAGAATCGGTCAGTGTGAGACGGAACCCTGACGTGCGAAGTCAGAATATGCGGGCAAGCCCGAGGTTTAAGACCCATGTGCGGGTGGGGCCATTGTAAGGTTCCGTGTGATGGCCTGTGTGCCGTTGGGGACATGGTGTTTCCCTTTTGTTTGCGGCTTTAAGCCAATGGGGAAACGGAATTACCCATTGTTTGATGTTGTGCTAGATGCATACGAGCTAGGGTGCCTTGGGTGAAACCCGGGTTGCATTCATGTTGCATAGTAGGCCCCTTTTACTTTCTACAAAACATAGAGAACATGTATGCTGTATGAGACATCCAAGCCTGTTTTACCGCTTTAATATATATGCTCTTTTGGTATACGAAGTGTTAACTTGCAGGTGGAGTGGTACCCCGGGGTCTGTTAGGGACGGCCGGGAGGAGATGTGCTTGTTACACAGTAGAGGTCAGCCTTTGCTGACCCACGTTACTTCAAATCCTTACAGGGCAAGGATCGCATACAGGAGCTAGCGCGCCGGGCGAAAAGCCCTAAGCCTCATGAAGTGTTGCTGTGCTTGGCTAGTTTCTTTTCTTTGTTTTGCTGATGTTGTTTGATCATGTCCGGCTTGCATGCCGAGGTAGCCTAGGAGTGCTTGACACTTTCATATTTTTTGGACTTATATTGTGTAAGGCCTTAAGGCCATTTCGATACTCTATTGTTAGTGGATAACTTTTGTCTTTTAGTTTTATGTTTCCGCTGTGTTGGTCTGGAGTTTTGTGATTGGGTAGTGTTCATATCATCTTATAATACTAAAGCTGTGGCGTCCGTATGTTGTGGGGCCCCGGCCGGACCCATATTATATGGTCTTTACAGGGGAGGTGTTACATCACGCCCCCTGACACGCCCTCCTTGGGCGTGTCGGAGAGCGTGACAAACTCGAGAATTTTGCCTATAAATTCAGGCCCCCCTTCCATTTCAGCAAGCTTTGGTTGAGAGGGGGAGGTGCTGCCCCTTTGTTTCTTGATCTTTTTTATGCTTTTCTCTCTCTCTCTCTCTTTGTAATTTTCTTTTAACCCTAGTTTAATCTTTACTTGTTTTTGCTTTCTTTGTAATCTTTAGTGTTGCTTAGTGCTAATTGTAGGGCTAGAATAGGTTTCAATTCCTTGCACTTGTAATTTCTTTTTCCATAGTGTAACTTGCCCCTTTTCATTAATAGAAGTGTTCTTTGTTTAGCTTGTGTTCTTTTTATGCTTTACTACTCATCTCCCCTCCTCCACTTCACTATGATTAACTAATCCTCCTTGTACTCGATCTTGATGATCCGAGGTTCGAGCGATTAAGTTATGATGTTTTGATTAATCTTTTCTTTTTAGATTAGGGCCTTGAATTACTCTTGATTAATCATGGGTTGGAGGTATATAATCGATATATACCCTCCATCTTTGCTTTCATTCTGGGCTAGTCGAGAGGCCGATAGAATGAAGTGAGCATTCAAGAGTAAAGGGAGTTGTACGCACCCCTCGAGAGAGGCAGACATCCAAATCTCCCGGATTGGAGTAAAATCTAATAGTGGGGTTAACCGCGTAAAGCGAGTTTTAGGCCTCTGATTTAGACGAGAGTCGGTCGGACCTTCCTAAACTCAGTTGGGCACGACTTCGAGAGAAGCGTGTTCAAGCATTAGGAACCTCCACGGTCAAGGACCTTTATCCTATTAAGTTTAGATTTTTATCGCATTTTCTTGATCGTCTTTAGCCGAGGTGATTCTTGATCGAGTGCATTTCCATTTCATATTTTCAACCTTTCGTAGTAATCAATTTTCTTATGCTCTTTAATTAACTGTAATAGCTCTCTTTCTAGCTTTAGCTTTACTTCCTTCCTTGCAATTAGATTCTCTAAAACCCTAGTTTTTCCATCGATAAGATAATAGTTTTCGTGTGAGTAAGCATACTCAACAGTTCCCGGATTTCGATACGACACTTGTGTCCCCTAGGTACAATTTGATAGGTATACTTGCCTCATTGGATTGCTTGTTCGATTGCGTTTATTTTCTTCGAACCCTAGTGTGCAACACATCGTCCGACGTGGATCCGAGGATTTTGCGTGGAGATAGATTCAACCACCGTCATTTGCGCTTCCTCCACACATCTTGTTGACAGAATTTTCCTGGGATTGGGTAATGATTTCTAACTAACTCTTTGTGCGTTTCTTCTCAATTATTGTGAGAATTGGTGGAATAGAAAGCTAGTTAATTGTCCTGATTTATATTGAAATCGTGCTACTTAAAATCTAAATTTTAAGCGTTAATTGTCCGAATAATTTTTGTATAAATTTGAGCGGGTAGATCTCGTGAACACTAGAAGAAATCGGGTTTGTCACCCTTTGTTGGTACCCTAGTTTGGTTTTGAGTTCAGTCTTCTCTTTCAGTCTCTTCACCCAAGATTTATCTATGGTCAAAGGTTAGCTAATAGGTTAGATTCCCTTAGTTGTAGAATTGCTTATCCAGATGAGAAATTTGTTTAAGTCGTTTTTGGTTCGACTATGGTCGAACGCCGCTCGACTATCGTCTATCGACTGTTCGACGATCGTCTATCAGTTGGTCGACGTTTGTCTATCAGCAGATCGTCTATCTCTGAGTTAGTTCAACTCTTGTTAGCTCGACGTTCTGTGGAATCTGCCTCGCCCCGCTCGACTTCTTTTGACCAGATAAATTTCTTGATAGTTCAACTATCTGCTTGGATAGTTCAACTATCTGATAGTTCGACTATCTGTTTGATAGGTCGACTATCTGTGTTGCTTGATATTTCGACTATCTGTCTTGATAGGTCGACTATCTGTTGTGTTTGATAGTTCGAGTATCTGCTTGGTAGTTAAACTATCTGATAGTTCGACTATCTGTTTGATAAGTCAACTATCTGTTTTCTTTGATAGTTCGACTATCTGTTTGATAGGTCGACTATCTGTTTTGTTTGATAGTTCGACTATCTGTTTGATAGGTCGACTATCTGTTTTTCTTTGATAGTTCGACTATCTGTTTGATAGGTCGACTATCTGTTTTCTATGATACGACTATCTGTTTGATAGGTCGACTATCTGTTTTGCTTGATAGTTCGACTATCTGTCTTGATAGGTCGACTATCTGATAGCTCGACTATCAATTCTGATAGGTCGACTATCTGCTGTGGTAGTTCGACTATCTGCTTTGATAGTTCGACTATCTGTATCGTTCGACTATCTGTTTGATAGGTCGACGATCTCTGTGCTTCGATCGACGATCTCCGAGGGTCGTTCGATGTTCTGCTGTATGTCTTTAGTAATTTTGTCCTCTTCTATTCTATGATTTATTTCATATCTATTTGGCATATTATTTAAGTAAATTTATGCTATTATTTCCAGGCAATCTCTGCTCCATTCCTTATGCATGAGCCAATCTTTATCTGACAAAGTGTTTTGTCTTATTAGTTGAAATATATTTTCTGCTTTATCTGCCAGGCTGTCCTTTATAGCCGTTAGACTCAGAAGTCTTCTCTGGCCGTAAAGAGTTCTTTCTGATGTGACCTTTTTCTTTCACCCTTTTATCAGATTGGATATGCAGCTTCTTAGAAAGCTTTATCCCCTTATAGCATGTCTGCCTGCAGGATATACTTTTGCTTTATGCTTTTTGCAGGCCAGATTGCAGATTCCAGAAGAAGACAAGATTCAAACTCAAATTAGAGCCATTGCAAAGGCTCATATATAAAGAGCTTCTTTTGAAAGAAGAAATACACAGATACAAGAAAATATACAGAAAAGTTCTACAGCTCTCAGAAATTCACATTCAACTGAGAAGATCAAATCTCTTCAGTATTTTTCTTCAATCCTGAGTTCATCCTGCTCACAGGAAGACATTCACTCAGTGCCTCAAGAAGAAGAAGAAGAAGAAGAAAGAAAAGCCTGTGAAGAAGAACAATCATTCAACAATCAAGAGTCTTCTTCAAGCTTCTCCTTCAGAACCCCAAGACAATTCTTTGTCTTCGTTCAGAAGAGTTCCTGCACCCTGAAGCAAGACTCCTTCATGGATATTCTCTAAGCTAGGGGAGCCTTGATTCTTTAGAGCTATCTAGCTCTGTGCAATCCACTAGCTTCTCTAATCTGTTTAACAATAGAGAAGAAACCTTAACTCTCTCAACCTCCTGTACAAAGGGTTATTACTCCCTTCAAAAGTGAACTCTTGGTGGCAGGGCACCTGATCAAAAAGTTGTGTTGGATTTTGAGCTCCTGATCAAAAGCTCAAAGGGTCAACTTGATCTACCTGAAGCAGATCAGTTGGTGGCAGGGCACCTGATAGTTTTACTTTCAAGACAACCTAAACACCTAGAGGGGGGGGGGGTGAATAGGTTCTAATGCTTGTTAACACTTTTTGGCAGAATTCAATTACAGAATTAAAACACACAGCACAGCAGTCACAGAAATTTAACCATCACAGATTGCACACTGTTTTATAGTGGTTCCCCAAGGTCTAGGTACATCCACTTTCCCCCTTCACCTATCTAGCAGTATGCTAGATTCGGCCAAACTACCTCTTTACTCAGATCCACAGATCCTACTGCTCAGAATCTGAAAAGGTTCCTACAACTCAGGCTCAACTGCCCTACCTCAGCCTTAGCACAAAGCCTACAACTCAGAGAAGAACCTTCTCCTACACTCAGGCAAACAGCCCTACCACTCAGAGATCAACTCTCCTACACTCAACCTTTATAACACAGGCTTACAACTCAGATCTGTATTAACAGATCCTACAGAAATTAGAAAAGAAGTTTTTAATGTCTTGCCTTTGTTGAGAGAGAAAAGAACAAGAAAATTCTTGATCAGCTGATGAAATCAACTGACTCAGAGCTTTCTTCAAAGCTTCTTGAATCTGAACTTAGCTGAGTTGATTTCCAAATAGCTTCTTGAGAAACCAATGATGGCTTCCTTCTTCTTCTTCTTCAAGTGGCTGGATCCCTCTCTATCCAACACCTTTCATGATACTTCTGAATTCTTGAAAGAACTCTACTTAGACTGATCCTGAGATCGTCTTCTTAGATCTTCTGATGAAGATCTTCTTTAATGCCTTGCACTTTCTTGAAGAGAGGACTTGTCTCTTAACTTATGTGTTGATTAAGAATTAATTTCCTCTTCTATTATTTTTTCTTCTTCTGAATCTGTCTATTTATAGATCTTCTTCATGGTAACCGGTTGATCCGATTTCTAACTGACTTCTGACAAGTCTGACAGCTTCAGTTAACCTGTCATAACCCACAGCTGCCAAGTCTTCAAACAGATCCTGTGCCTTAGTCTTGGACAGCAAAGTGTTGAGATAGACTGTCAGAAAGTGTCGAGACCAACTGTCTATATGTGTCGACACAAGTGACTTTGGTGTCGACACATCCTTTGATGATGTCGACTAGTTTGCCTTTAAGTCGACACTGCTTCTTCAGAACTTCATCTTGAGAATGAGTCGACATAGAGAATTTGTGTCGACTCAACACTTCATCTTTCTTCAGAAAATAACTTGGTCTTGACTTTGCAGTGTGTCGACACAAGTCCTGTGTGGTGACACAGTTGTTCTAGATTCAGAACTCAGTATGTGTCGACTCTGCCTTTAGGTGTCGACATAGTTGAGGTCGACTATCTTTCTGTGAGTCGACACTGCTTCCCAGTGTCGACACAAATGTGGTCGACTATCTTTCTGTGAGTCGACACTGCTTCCCAGTGTCGACACAAATGTGGTCGACTATCTTTCTCTGTGTCGACACAGCTTCCTTCAAGTGTTGACACAATTATTCTGAAGTGTCGACCCAGTTTCTTCAGATGGCGACACATGGACTTAGAATAATTTCCTGTATTCTTTAATACTTCTTCACCTGCATATGTCAACTTAAAACAACATCAAATACACCTTGATGTATATCATTAAGCTAAGTTAGGCTTCTTCAAATCAGGTACACATTTTCCAATGTACCCAACAATCTCCTCCTATTTGGAGAAGTCATAACCCTTTTAGTTAATGATATACACCATTTATAACAAAAATAATATGATGATGTATGACACTACAGGAATATTTTATATAAACAAAATATTAACAATTCATCACAGAGTGAACATGAATATATGATTCCAAACCAAATTTTGTTTATAACTTGATAATGTTTGATTACAGATGTTTACATTGAATGATCAAAACATTAGAAAACATTTGAAAGAACTTAGAACTAAGACTGATCAGGCTCTCTTATAACAATTCCTTTGCCAGATTGGATTTGAGCCTTCACAGGAGCTTCAGCAACTTCAGCAGGCTTCTTGCCTTTTAGCTTAGCTTTCTTCTGAGCTTCTTCCTTTAGCCTTTGCCTTTCAAAGTAATGAAAGGGCTTTGGAAAGTACTTGTTCGGCTCCTGAGCATCTGGTGGCAGCCTTCCCAGCTTGGCTTTTCTCCTGAACTGTACTATGGCTTCCTGCCTAGCTTCATACTTTTGCCATTCCATTTCATTATACCACTTTCCTCTTTCATGTACTTTGTCCTTTACAGCCTTCCATGCAGTTAGTATAATATTTCTTGAAGTAGGGCTCCACTGCTAAAAATCTGTCTTAAGTTCAGCCTGCTCTCTAAATCTTTTCTTGGATAGTAGAGCATCTTGCTGTTCTTTCAAGTTGGCATCAGGCTTATCAACTTTTTCAATAACAACCTTGGTAACCTCCTTTGGAGGACTATACATATCCTGAACTTGCTGATTAATCATATCAAAATCAGGAGGAGGGTAAATGACTTGGGCAATCTCAGGTTGATTGCCTTCAAGTAGACCTGTTTGAATTCCTGACTCAGCCACAATATCATCATCACACAAAGGTGGATATCCCAATGTGGCTCGAATACTATTTGTCACCCATTTGGTGTGCTCTGAGCCAGCATGAACTAACAACCTCTCCCCTTTTATGACTTCTCTGGTAATATGATCTCTTAGATCATCCTTCTGAAATCTGATATGGCCATCTAGATAATTCACACCTTCTTTAAAATATGGTTTCAATTTTTGAAGTTTGTCAGATATTTCCTTCTGAGATGTATTGATGGCAGATTGAACTGAAGCTATAGCCTCCTTTAGTTTCTGATCAAAAGCTTCCATCTCTTTTGCTCTTGCTTCAGTCATCCCTACAGTAGCCTTTTTGAACTCTTCAAGAATTTCATGGTGAGATTCAGCCAAATTATCATTCATCCTCAGCTGATTCTCCAAAACATAACCTTGCTTCAAAGCAATATCATCCACTTTAGTGAGGATAGACTGCTGTTGTTTAGCCAAAAACACTACAGCATTACCTCCCTTATGGAAGCAATCTATCATCTCCTTCTTATTCATATTTACTTCAAATCTAATAGACTTAATATCTTGAGCCAAGTCAAATTGAAGGGATTTATTGCTCTCATCAACATACTTCTCCATTGCTAATCTCTGCTCATCCAACTTAACTTGCAAATCTACCATGAACTTGTTGTAGTTAAATTCAGATGGAGATTGGTGAGTTGAAGTTTGGAGTGCCTGCTTATAACTTTGGCTCCTTCTCTTGAAGACTATGAGCTTACTCTTCTTAGCCATTCTGGCTTCTTCAGTCTCAGAGTCTGATGAACTTTCTATTTGAACTCTTTCAGGTGGAGTAGGAGGAATATTAGTTTCAGTGACATGTTGCTCAGCCTCAACATTCACAGGCTCTCCCTCAACTACTTGCTCCTCCTCAACTCCTTGTTCCTTCTCAGCTTCTTGCTCTATCTCCATGTCTAGTGCCTTCTCATTGTCTTGCTCCTCCTCTACTCTATCAGTAGCAATTTCAACATTAGGAAATAACTCATCTAGAGTGTATTCCTTCTGAGCTTGAACAGATGTTGAATCATCCAGATCTGCAATATTCAAATCTTTTGATAAATCAATTTGTTCTTTCTCCTGCACTGATTCAGACATCTGCTCCCCCTGCACTTGTTCAGTATTTGGAATATCCTGGGCAGGTGAATACACTTGCTCCCCCTGCACCTGTGCAGGAATAGAAATATTAGTAATGTCCTTGGCAGGAAAATACACTTGCTCTCCCTGTACCTGTACCTGGTCAGGAGTAGATACATTCTGGACAAGAGAGTGAGCTTGCTCCCCCTGCATCTGTGCAGGAATGGTTGATTTCTGAACTTGAGTAGACTCAGGCTGATCTTCAACCTGCTTTCTCACTTGCTCTTCTGGATGCTGGGCAGTGCCTAGATCATGTGCAGGGGATCTCTCAGGGGTGTCCTGCCTGTTCTCATCAGACACATCTTTAGACAGCACCCTATCCCACCTTGAAAATAATCTTATATCCATTTTCCTCGTGTGATTAATCTTTGTCCCAGGCAGTTGTTGTATAACCTCAGGGATCACGCCAGTCAGGTATAAACTCACAATTCTAGCCAGATTTGGCTTCTTGATTCCTTCCTTGATCTTATCAAATACTACAGCTGACCAGTCAGTTGGAATTGTAAACACAATTCTGGTCATTAGGCTGAACATATAGGCTGAAATCCTATCATGTCCACCTGGTTTGCACAAAATTACCTTCCCAACTACTTCTGACAGAAACTTGCCCTGTTGATTCATACCCTTCATGTTGATAGCTGCTCCAATCTTCAGGGTTGGATCCAATCCACACCATTGGAGAGCCTCCCTGGTCTTAGAGGCTGGAACCTCTTCTTCATTCTCAATGTTTGATAATTGAAGTATTTTTCTTAAATTTCTTGGTGTCAGTTTCACCTTCGTCCCATGAACAGTGGATTTTATCTTGAGACCAGCTGAATCCACTGATGTAGAGGTAAAGAATTCAATCACCTCCTTCTTCCAGATCTTTGATGGTTTAGAAACTAAAAATTCTAATCCAGATTCAGAAATTAGAGTGACAACCCTTTGAACATCTGTCGGGGCATCCGCAAAGGCATTGCGCACCAACTCATATCCTTCATTGACGTTATCTGCAACCTTTGGCGCCATTGATCAGACGAGAAATCTTGAGAGAGAAGAGAGAGAGATTGTCGACACAGGGTTTCAGTCTCCAAAACCTTGTAAGCGTGTCGATAGAATAAGTTCTTGACCTATTTATACCTTCTAGGGAAAGAAGATCAAAAGTCGGGCAAAAACAGTCTATATGTGTCGACACAGATGGAGTGTGTCGACACAAACTTCTATTGTCTTGACAACAAGTCTGTCTACTATGCATCGACACCAATTGTGGATATGTCGACACCTGAGAGACATAGTAGAGCATTAGAAATCCTGTGTCGACTCTTAGGATAAGTGTCGACACAAAATCTGTAAGTGTCGACACCACTATTCTGGTGAAGTCGACACTACATTCCTGGATGAGTCGACTATTTGATTCTTAAGTGTCGACACAAATTCTCTGTGTCGACACATATTCTCTGACTAGTCGACATGACTTCACTGAGTCGACACATTATCACTGAATGTGTCGACACTATTTTACTTAGCCAATTTCTGTTTTTGTCAATACCACTTCATAATCTAATATCACTTGTAAGTTTGTTGATAAACTAATCAATGGTCAGCATGCCTAATTCAATTTTAAATTTATTGAATTTTGTTTCATTCAGTGGCTTAGTAAATACATCTGCTATTTGATAATTTGTTTTAACAAATTCCAATGAGATGTCTTCTCTTTCTACATGCTCTCTAAGAAAATGGTATTTAATTTCTATATGCTTAGTTCTACTGTGAGAAACAGGATTATTAGCAATAGAAATAGCACTTTTAGAATCACACAATAAAGGTGTTCTACTTACTTGAATACCATAGTCTTTCAACTGATGCTGTATCCACAATAGCTGTGCACAGCAGCTGCCAGCAGCATCATATTCTGACTCAGCTGTGGATATTGCCACACTGGTCTGCTTCTTACTACTCCATGATATCAATCTTCCTCCCAAGAATTGACAAGTACCTGTTGTACTCTTTCTATCCTCTCTACAGCCTGTAAAGTCTGCATCTGAATAACCTGTTAGTAGAAAATCTCTATTCCTAGGGTACCAAAGGCCTAGATTAGGTGTGCCCTTAAGATATCTTAGAATCCTTTTGACTACAGTATAATGAGATTCTATAGGGCAGGCTTGGTACCTAGCACAGACACATGTAGCATTCATAATATCTGGTCTACTAGCAGTGAGATATAGTAGAGAGCCAACTATTCCTCTATACAAAGATTCATCAACAGGTTTACCTGCATCATCTTTGCATATAGGCATACTTGTTCCCATAGGAGTTCTCATAGTGGAGGATGACTCCATACCATACTTCTTAATCAATTCTTTGGTGAACTTAGACTGGGATATGGACAGGCCATCATCAGTCTGTCTTACTTAGAGTCCCAAGAAGAACTTAAGTTCCCCCATACTGCTCATCTCAAACTTCCCTTACATAAGTTTGGCAAAATTTTTACAAAGGTTGTTTTCAGTAGATCCAAAGATTATGTCATCAACATAGATCTGAACTAAGATGATCTTACCTTTGGATTCCCTAAGGAATAGATTTTTGTCTATTTTTCCTCTTGAGAATTTATTCTCAATAAGGAAAGTAGACAGGGTTTCATACCAAGCCCTTGGGGCTTGCTTTAACCCATACAAAGCTTTCCTAAGCTTATAGACAAAATCAGGTTTAAGAGGATCTACAAAACATGATGGCTACTCTACATAGACTTCCTCTTTTAAATCACCATTCAGGAATGCTGACTTCACATCCATCTGGTACACTCTGAAGTCTTGATAGGCTGCATAGGAAAGGAATATTCTTATTGCCTCCAGCCTTGCTACTGGGGCAAAGGTTTGATCAAAGTCAATCCCTTCTTCCTGCCTGTATCCTTTTACAACCAATCTTGCTTTATTCTTCACTATTATTCCACTCTCATCCAATTTGTTCCTATAAACCCACTTTGTGCCAATTATGTTGTGGCCTCTTGGTTTAGGAACAAGCTCCCAGACATTGCACCTTCTGAATTGATTCAGCTCCTCTTGCATAGCATCAATCCAGTGCTGGTCTTGGATGGCTTCTTCAAACTTCTTAGGCTCCATTTGAGATAGGAAACTTGAATGCAGGTCTGTACTTTGATTTCTGCTTCTAGTCTGCACTCCCTGTCTTGGATCACCTATAATCTGATCAGCTGGATGATCTCTTAAATGTCTTGTAGCTGGAGGAAGATTCCTTTCTGGTTGAACATCTCCAGCTCCTTCTTTATGCTGAACCTCTTGGTTTTCATCAGCTTCTATTGAGTCTTGTACTCCCCCTGGACAGTAGCCTTCATTTTCCAATGCTCCATCTTCCTTTGATGCTTCAGCAATGGAGAGCTTGTCCATTCTTTTGCTTATACCTGTTGAATCATTTGATCTACAAGATAACTCACAGTTGATTAATCTTGTTTCATCAAACACAACATGTACAGATTCTTCAACAACTTGAGTAGTCAAGTTGTTGATTCTATAGGCCTTACTATTTATGCTGTACCCAACAAATATCCCATCTTGGGATTTGGCAGCAAACTTAGTTAGGTATAACTTGCCATTGTTAAGTATATAGCATTTACAACCAAAGATCCTGAAGTAGGATAGATTTGGTTTTCTACCTTTCATAATCTCATTGGAAGTCTTTTTGTGGTTCTTGGTGATAGAAGCCCTATTGATCACATGACATGCAGTGTTAACTGCCTCAGCCCAGAAATATTCTGGGAGAGAGGTGTCACTCAATAGAGTTCTGCCAGCTTCAATTAATGTTCTATTCTTTCTTTCAGCAATGCCATTTTGCTGTGGTGTTCTAGGTGAGGAGAACTCTTGGAAAATCCCAAAGTCTTCACATAATTTTGTCATGCTTTCAGATTGAAACTCAGTACCATGGTCACTTCTGATTTTGACCACTGTACTATTCAGTTCATTCTGAATTTGCTTTACAAAACTAAGTAATACACTTGGGGTTTCTGATTTCTGTCTCAGAAAGAACACCCATGTAAATCTAGAATAGTCATCTACCACCACAAAAGTATAGACTTTCCTACCTAGACTATGAACTGGCATAGGACCAAAAAGATCCATATGTAAGAGGTATAGGCACCTCACAGAATCCTTGTTTTCAAGGCTTTGAAAGGAGGATTTTGTCTGCTTGCCCTTTTGACAAGCTGAGCTTATTTCTTCCTTTATACACTTAACTTGAGGACCATTCCTCACTAACTCTTTGCTAAAGAGTTGGCCAATTATCTTGTAGTTAAGATGAGCCAATCTCTTGTGCCACTTGACACAATGAGAAGCATTATCATCAGCTACAAGACAGATGGAAGAAGCCTTGTTCTCACATACAAAATTAAGACAATAGACATTTCTCTTCCTATACCCAGTCAATATGATCTTTTGATCACTTGACCTTTTGATATGACATCCATTCTTAACAAATGAAATGTCATATCCTAAATCACTCAGCTGGCTTATGCTTATTAGATTGTGTTTCAAACCTTTTACATAAGCCACTTGGGTGATAGTAATTAGGTTAGTAGAAATGTTACCAAACCCTTTGATGATTCCTTTTTCAGATCCACCAAAGATCACTTTAGGTCCATCTTTGACAGATGTATACTCCTTCAGCAGCCTCTTTGTTCTAGTCATGTGCCTGGAACAACCACTGTCCAAGTACCATATAGGGGCATGGCCACTTGGACTTTCCTGCAACACAGATTTACTTACCCTTAGAACCCAAGTAAGTCTTGGGTCCTTGGTTCAGGTTAGCATTAACAAAGCTACCATTATCTCTTCTAACAGGTAGACTATTGTTCTTACTAACACTTGTGTTATGCCAGTAGTCTAATGCAAAATGACCTCTCTTGCCACAGCACCAACATTCAAACTTATTGTATCTAGATCTAGATACACCCTTGACAGAAGAATTTCTGTCCATTGCTGGTGCTGCAGCATCTTCACCCACTGATTTCTTATAACCATTGGGTTTATGAACATGGATAGGCCTGTTGGCATTTACACCCTTGTTTATCAGAACATTAGTCTTAAAATGACCATGAATATTTTCATGATCATATTGGTTAGAAGGCACTTGCACCTTTCTAAACTTAATAGGGACTGAAAGGTTCAGTGGCTTGACAGGAGCTTTGCCTTTCCTCTTGAATTGGGCTGCCCTGGGGTTACCTTTGAATCCAAATCCTGCCTTACCCTTTTGAGTCACAAATTCATCTATCAAAGGTAAGACAGACTTTGTCTTAGAGTAACTAGCCACTAACTCCTTTTCTATTCTTAGTCTGGCCTCCAGACTCTTCACTTGATCATTGGTATAATTGATTGTGCCCATCTGAATAATAGATATATTCTTCAGTTTGGCAATTTCATTTAACTTCTGATCAATTACTTTTTCAAACTCAGTTGCAGCTACCTTTAGATCAGTAATTTCCTGACCTGAGATTTAACCAGGTTCTTGCTTTTCTTAAGGGCCTGCAACAAGTCCCCATACTTATCTATCAATTGATAGACATCTCCTTCAGATTCAGATGCATCTACATCACTTGATGAAGATGTAGCTGATTCTGCACTTGTACTACAAACAGATTTTATTGAAGGACATAATACCTTACTAGGACCAGACTGATTTTGGCACATGTCTTCTTCTAATCCTGCCATCAGTCCCATGCACTGATGATCTTCTTGTTCATAGATGGAGTCTAGCAATTGCATGAACTCCTCTTCTTCAGTAGCAGCATACAGTCCAATATATGCTTCAGCTTCAGATTCTGATTCTGAAGTTGATTGATCTGTTAGGCTCTTTTCCTTCTTTGCAACAAAGGATTTTTCCTTCTTGCCCTTTTGATAAGTTTTCTTCTTGTCTGATGACTCCTTTCTCTTATCAGGACAGTCAGCCAGTACATGTCCAGGCCTACTGCAACAATAGCAGACAATCTTTGAAGTAGTGGCCTTGCTGGGCTTTATTCTGCTCTTCTCTTTCCTTGATGACTTTTTCTTCTGATAATAGTCATCAACTTGCTGTGATGAGGAGGGCCTAGACTTCCACTGCTTCTTCTTTAAGAATCTCTGGAATTGCCTTGTAAATACAGCAAAATCTGCATCTGACTCACAGCTTTCTGAACCCTGATTATCTGAATTTTCAGAACTAACTTCTGCAACTTTCTTAGGAGGAGATGATGATATCCTCCTATTCTTTCTAGTGGCTTCTGCCTTGAAGGCCACTGTCTTCTCTCTATGCTCTCCTTTTGAATTCTTTTCCTCCTCCTTCCTCACCATAAGTTGCATTTCATAGGATAACAACTTTCCAAACAAGGTTGGAGGAGAAATCTCTGCTAGTTTAGCCACTTCTCTTATGGCACAGATCTTTGTGTCTTAATCCTTTGTCAAGGATCTTAAGAATTTGTCATTCAGTTCATAGGTACTGAAGACTCTTCCATAGGACATTAACTCATTCACAATTCTATAGAATTTCTTATAGCATTCAGTTATGCTATCAGTTTTTCCTTGTCTAAAACTTTCATATTCCTGGTTGAGCATAGACTTCCTATCCTATCTTACTTTTTCAGATCCCTCCATGTTGACAATCAAGGTGTCCCACATTTCTTTGGAGGTCTTGCAGTAAATTAGATTCTGAAATGTAGAATCATCTATGGCACTCACAATAATATTCTGAGCTCTCTTGTCCATGGTTGCCAAAATGATTTCATCCTTGGTCATTTCAGAATAACTCTTTGGAGTTTGAATATTAGCATGAAGAACTGATACCTTCATTGGAATGAAGGGTCCTTCCTGAACTGTGATGTATATCCTTGGGTCAGATGCTTCCATGAACAATCTGACTCTTTCTTTCCAAATTCCAAAGATTTCCTTCCTGCAGATGGGTAACTTCATTGACCCTAACTCATTGTGATTTTCTCCAGAACCCATCTTCTTGAATCTTGATTCTGCCTTTCAGATCTACCTCAGACTGTTAAGTCCTTTTTGAGGAACCTCCCTCTGATACCACTTGATAGTTTTACTTTCAAGACAACCTAAACACCTAGAGGGGGGGGGGGGTGAATAGGTTCTAATGCTTGTTAACACTTTTTGGCAGAATTCAATTACAGAATTAAAACACACAGCACAACAGTCACAGAAATTTAACCATCACAGATTGCACACTGTTTTATAGTGGTTCCCCAAGGTCTGGGTACATCCACTTTCCCCCTTCACCTATCTAGCAGTATGCTAGATTCGGCCAAACTACCTCTTTACTCAGATCCACAGATCCTACAGCTCAGAACTGAAAAGGTTCCTACAACTCAGTCTCAACTGCCCTACCTCAGCCGTATCACAAAGCCTACAACTCAGAGAAGAACCTTCTCCTACACTCAGGCAAACAGCCCTACCACTCAGAGATCAACTCTCCTACACTCAGCCTTTATAACACAGGCTTACAACTCAGATATGTATTGACAGATCCTACAGAAATTAGAAAAGAAGTTTTTAATGTCTTGCCTTTGTTGAGAGAGAAAAAAATAAGACAATTCTTGATCAACTGATGAAATCAACTGACTCTGAGCTTTCTTCAAAGCTTCTTGAATCTGAACTTAGCTGAGTTGATTTCCAAACAGCTTCTTGAGAAACCAATGATGGCTTCCTTCTTCTTCTTCAAGTGGCTGGATCCCTCTCTATCCAATACCTTTGATGATACTTCTGAATTCTTGAAAGAACTCTACTTAGACTGATCCTGAGATCGTCTTCTTAGATCTTCTGATGAAGATCTTCTTTAATGCCTTGCACTTTCTTGAAGAGAGGACTTGTCTCTTAACTGATGTGTTGATTAAGAATTAATTTCCTCTTCTATTATTTTTTCTTCTTCTGAATCTGTCTATTTATAGATCTTCTTCATGGTAACCGGCTGATCCGGTTTCTAACTGACTTCTGACAAGTCTGACAGCTTCAGTTAACCTGTCATAACCCACAGCTGCCAAGTCTTCAAACAGATCCTGTGCCTTAGTCTTGGACAGCAAAGTGTTGAGACAGACTGTCAGAAAGTGTCGAGACCAACTGTCTATATGTGTCGACACAAGTGACTTTGGTGTCGACACAGCCTTTGATGATGTCGACTAGTTTGCCTTTAAGTCGACACTGCTTCTTCAGAACTTCATCTTGAGAATGAGTCGACACAGAGAATTTGTGTCGACTCAACACTTCATCTTTCTTCAAAAAATAACTTGGTCTTGACTTTGCAGTGTGTCGACACAAGTCCTGTGTGTCGACACAGTTGTTCTAGATTCAGAACTCAGTATGTATCGACTCTGCCTTCAGGTGTCGACATAGTTGAGGTCGACTATGTTTCTGTGAGTCGACACTGCTTCCCAGTGTCGACACAAATGTGGTCGACTATCTTTCTGTGAGTCGACACTGCTTCCCAGTGTCGACACAAATGTGGTCGACTATCTTTCTCTGTGTTGACACAGCTTCCTTCAAGTGTCGACACAATTATTCTGAAGTGTCGACCCAGTTTCTTCAGATGGCGACACATGGACTTAGAATAATTTCCTGTATTCTTTAATACTTCTTCACCTGCACATGTCAACTTAAAACAACATCAAATACACCTTGATGTATATCATTAAGCTAAGTTAGGCTTCTTCAAATCAGGTACACATTTTCCAATGTACCCAACAGCACCTGAACAAAAACCTGTAGTGGATTCCTACCAGGGTGGTAGAAGAGTGGACGTACCTATTTAGAGGGAACCACTATAAAATTTCTTGTGTCGTCTAAGCTGCTTATTTAATTTATTGCACTGTGGCTGTGAGTAGAAATAACTAGGATTGCTAGTTGCTGTGATAGGATCCCAAGCTTAACTGTAATTACAGTTAGCTCTCTCTTGTGCACTACACTTTGTGTTAGGCTCTAGGGTTATCAATATCTATAAACTCATTCCGCAAATAAACTCTAAGGGAGTTGAGTAGGGTGTCATAATTTTTGAATACTCTATTCACCCCCCCCTCTAGAGTTGTATCTATCCTCACTTTCAATTGGTATCAGAGGGAGGTTGACTGACTGTACAGGCTAACACCTGAGTCACAAGATCCTGATAGATACCAAGCTTATAGATATTCACTTCATGGCCCAGTCCAAGGATTACTCTAGCACCAGACCTCCAGCATACAACTTAGCTATGTTTAGCATCTGGAAGGTAAGAATAAGATTATATATGAACTCTATTGATGAAGACATTTTCTCCTCTATTTTGACAGGACCTCCAACACCTCCAACTGCAACCACTGCTACAACATCTACAAATCTAAGTGCAGTGCCTCATCTAGATTACAATGATGCCTATAAGAAGGCAAAGATAGCTGATGCCAAAGCTATGAACATTCTGGCTCAGACTATGTCTGATGAAATTTTCCAGAAAGTGGCTGATTGCACCTCTGCAAAAGCCATGTAGGACTCACTGAACTAGATTGTAGCTGGTTCAGCTGATGAAAGGAAGGACAGAAGGTCCAACCTTATATCCCAGTATGAAAACTTCAAGAAAACTGAAACTGAATCAGTTGAAGCCATGTACACCAGACTCAGCTCAATCATCAATGAGCTGAGAACACTTGATAAGGAAATTACATTGATAGAGGTCAATGATAAGATACTGATGTGCTTCCACAGCACATGGGATCTTAGGATCTGGCCTATCAAGGAGGCCAGAAGTACAACTGAAATCTCAACAGAAGCTCTCCTTGGCAAGCTCAAGTCTTTTGAGCAAGTGCTGAAGACCAGGGAAGCTGAGGCTGAAGCAAAGACTTCAACTCCAGCAAGAAAAGAGCAAACTCTTGCTCTCAAAGCTGCTGATGCTTCTGAAGGAAGCCAATCTAATGAGGATCTGATGGCACTCTTTGCCAAAAGGTTTCTCAAGATGGGAAGAAAAGACTTCAGAAAGAAATCTTCAAGATATGAAGATAAACTAAGGTATGATAGATCTCCTACTAAAGAAATCATTTGTTATGGTTGCAGGAAACCTGGACACATTCTACCAGAGTGTCTAGAGGAAAAGAGCAAAGAAAAGAGAAAGGAAAAAGAACATCACAGGAAACATTCCAAGTCCTCCTCCTAAAAAAACAAGAAAAAGGAGAAGGGATTTGTTGCTGAAACTTGGAGTGATTCAGATGAGGAATCTTCCTCCTCAAGCTCCGTGAGGATGAGGAAGAGAAGAAGGCAAAGGAAATCTGCCTTATGGCTATTGATGCCTGCAGCAATCACTCAGCTATAGAGAGTTCTGATGATGATGAAGAAATGCCTACAGAAGATCAGGTATTGTCTTCATATGACTTTTCTTCTTCTGAATTTAAAACTGTGTTTAAATCCCTTTGCTTAGATTTAATTAGTTCAGAAAAGGAGATTAAAGAACTTATAAATAAGTTAGTAGAATCAGAATCTATTTCCATTGAAAATGCTAGGTTAGAAGCAGAACTCACTAAATCTAGTGAAGAAATAAAGTTTCTTAAAAATGAACTAGCAAAGTCCAAGAGATTGGAAGAATCATTAAATGGTAGAAGCCTTAAGCTGCTAGAAATCACCAGCATGACAAACACTAGGTCAGGCAATAATAAGCTAGGCTTAGGAGCTTCATCTTGTGAACCCCCAATTATTCTTAAAAATCATCTTTCAACTCCAGTGAACTTTATTTCAGCTGATGGGATAAAGAACACTGAGCAAGTAAGACAAGTTAATCAAGCCTTAAATAAAGCTAAGAGAGAGAAAAGAAAACAAAAGTTTAAGGAAATATAAAAAGCGTCGAACGCTGCTCGACGATCGCAGGCTCAGTGGTCGAACGAAGCTCGACGATCTGTGCATCCATCGTCGAATGCCGATCGACGTTTTCAATATGAATTTCAAAATTATAACCAGAACCTTAGAAACCTTAATATGAATAGAAACCCTAGGTTTGTGGACCCATTAACTGCATGGAGCATCCCACCTAGGAGATCTTACCCCTTAGGTTATAAACCCCAACCTGCTTATTCTTTCATTTCAAGCTTTCATTATGTAAAGAATAATGGACCCAAGGTTACCTGGGTCCACAATGTCTAATTGTCTATTCTGCAGGTGAAGACCTATCCATATACTAAAGATAAGTGGTATTTGGATAGTGGTTGTTCCAAACATATGACAGGGAATAAAGAAAATCTGTCGAAGTTCAAGGCCAAGCTTGGACCAAAGGTGATCTTTGGGGATTCTAGCTGTGGTCAAATTGAAGGATATGGTAGGATTACCATTGGAGCAGTAACTTTCAAGAGGGTTGCATATGTAACTGGACTGAAGCATAATCTTATCTCAGTAAGTCAGTTATGTGATGCAGGATATCAGGTATCGTTCACTAACACTCTTTGTAATATTACTTTAAATAGTAATGTTGTGTTAGTAGGTATTAGAAAAGGTAATATTTATTTAGTAGATTTTAATTCAACCCATTCTGAAATCTGCTTATTTAATGAAGTAAGAAATAACAACACCTTATGGCATAAAAGGCTTAGCCATGTTAACCTCAAGAACATATCTAGGTTATCTAAATACAACCTTATTAGAGGTTTACCTTCTTGCCCCTACAAGAAGGAGAGCCTATGCAAGGCTTGTCAATTAGGCAAGCAAACCAAAAATTCCTTCAAATCTGTAAATAAAAGTGATTCACCTAGAATCCTGTATTGATTACATTTGGACCTCTTTGGCCCAATAAATGTACAGAGTCTAGGAGGGAAGTATTACACTTTAGTACTTGTAGACGACTTCTCTAGGTTCACTTGGGTGTTCTTCTTGAGAACTAAGGCTGATAACTTCAAAGTTCTTACAGATTTTCTACTCTTTGTGCAGACTGAGTATTCTACTAATGTTGCCTTGATCAGAAGTGATCATGGAACTGAGTTTGAGTCTCTTCTCATGCAAGAATTCTATAAGAAAGAAGGTATCAAACATAGCTTCTCTGCTCCTAGAACTCCCCAACAAAATGGGGTAGTGGAAAGGAAGAATAGAACCCTGATTGAAGCTGCTGGTACATTATTGGCAGATGCTAACATGCCTCTTTCCTATTAGGCAGAAGCTGTTAGCACAGCTAACTATGTCTTGAATAGAAGTCTTATACACAAGCTTAAGAGTAAAACTCCTTATGAGTTGCTTAAAGGAAAGAAACCTAAAATTAATTATTTTAGAGTATTTGGTTGTATAGTATACATTCATAACAATAATAAAGAATACCTTAGAAAGTTTGAAGCAAAAGCTTCAATGGGAATTTTTCTTGGATATTCCCAAGTAAGCAAAGCTTATAGGGTATTTAGTAAATCAACTTCTAAAATTGAGGAATCTGTGCATGTGTCCTTTGATGAATCGCAGATGTTTTACAAGGAGAAGGAAACTTCCCCTTCCTCAAGTTCATTGCAGGTACAAGAATCTAGTAAAGATGTCACTCAAGAGATTCTCCATCTATCATCTCTTCATATCACTGATTCAGACAGTGATGAAGACTTTGTAGAAGCAGTTGCTGTACCACCAATAGTAGATCCAATTCCTCCTGAGGAATTAATCCCAACTGTTAGTGAAGATCACATCCCACCTGCAGATATTATCACACTTAGAGATCATCCTACATGTCAAGTGATTGGAGACATATCAGCTGGTGTTCAAACAAGACATCAATTAAGACAGGATGTTATGCATACTTGTTTCCTTTCACAAATTGAGCCCCTCACCATTAAAGATGCTGAGCTAGATCCCCACTGGATCATTGCTATGCAAGAGGATCTCAATCAGTTTGAAAGATGTAAAGTATGGACTTTGGTTCCAAGACCTAAAGGCCAACTGATCATAGGCACCAAGTGGGTGTTTAGAAACAAGTTGGATGCAAATGGAATTATTGTAAGGAACACAGCTAGGCTTGTAGCTCAGGGCTACAGACAGGAGGAAGGTATAGATTATGACTAAACCTTTGATCCTGTTGCAAGGCTAGAGGCAATAAGGATCTTTCTAGCCTATGCAGCCTATATGAAGTTTAAGGTCTTTCAGATGGATGTCAAAAGTGCCTTTCTAAATGGTGAGCTAAAGGAAGAGGTATTTGTTGAACAACCACCTGGGTTTGTTTCTTCAACTCAGCCCTCACATGTTTTCAAGTTGCAAAAAGCTCTTTATGGAATCAAACAAGCACCCAGAGCCTGGTATGAGACTCTAGCTAGTTTCCTGTTAGAGCACAACTTTGTTAGGGGAGTAGTTGATAAAACCCTTTTCGTCAAGCACCACAAGGACACAATCCTGTTAGTTCAAGTGTATATGGATGATATTATTTTTGGTTCCACTGATCCCAAACTGTGCAAAAAGTTCTCTGACTTGATGCATTCTAAGTTTGAGATGAGTAGTATGGGTGAGCTGTCTTACTTTCTTGGTCTCCAAGTAAAGCAAGATGCGGATGGCATCTTCATCTCCCAATCCAAATATGCCAAGGAATTGGTAAAGAAGTTTGGGATGGCTGATGCTTCAGCAATACATACACCTATGGCTACTAATGTAGTTATAGATTCTGATGATCAGGGCAAGCCAGTTGATCAAAAGAATTATAGGATAATTATTGGTTCCCTATTGTATTTAACTGTAAGTAGGTAAGATATAATGTTTGCTACATGCCTATGTGCTAGATTCCAGGTCAACCCCAAGGAATCTCATTTGATTCTTCTCAAGAGAATTTTGAGATACCTGAAGGGATGTCCAAATCTAGGACTATGGTACCCAGCTGAATCAGAATTTGAGTTGATTGGATACTCTGATTCTGATTATGCTGGTTGTAGAGTTGACAGGAAAAGTACCTCAGGAACTTGTCAGTTCTTGGGAGAGAGATTGGTCTCTCTGTTCTGTAAGAAGCAGGCTTCTGTCTCAACTTCAACTGTAGAGGCTGAATATATAGCAGCTGCTAGTTGTTGTTCACAGATCCTGTGGATTCAAAACCAGCTTTTGGATTATGGGTACACACACAAGAACACAAAAATCATGTGTGACAGTACCGGTGCTATATCCATTGCACAAAATCCTGTGCACCACTCTAGAACCAAGCACATTGAGATTAGACACCATTTCCTGAGAGATTGTGTGGAAAAGAACAAGATCAGCCTTGAGTTCATATCCACTGACCTTCAGAGAGGTGATATTTTCACCAAGCCCTTAGATGAACAGAAGCATCTGTTCTTTTTGGTTCAACTAGGCATGATGAATGGAAAAGACTAAGTGTGACGTTAGCCTTTGTTGAAACCTGTTTGAAGATTGTCGAACGACGTTCGAAGATAGTCGATCGGATCAAACCTATCGTCGACCTATGGTTGATAATGGCTTATCTGCTTGAAGATCGTCGACCGACGTTCGAAGATCGTCGAACAGGTCGAGCCTATCGTCGATTTGTGATTGACGACAGCTTGTTGTTTGTGAAGACAGAAATAGTCGAACGATTGATCGACTACTCTGCTTCACGAACGATCGTCGAATGATCGTTCGACCATCGTCTCCAGTATCTTTTAAAATAGATCGACGATTGCTGGTTTAATATAAAACCGATGGTCGACCTAGGTTAAGAGATCGTTCTTTTTATCGTCGACGGAGAGCGTCTTCTCGCATTCCGTCTTTCTGCTTGCTCCCTGTCTTGCGATTTCTGCCGTTTTGCCTTCGCCGTCTCTCTCGCCTTCTCCAACCCCTTCGATGGCGATTGCTCCAGCCCTCCTATCCGTGGTGAAGTTCGATGCTGGTTTCAGCGTGGACTTTGATTCTTTCAGCTGCTGTGAATCTACGATAGTGGAAATCCTCAACCTCTGCAAAGATCAAAGATTGGAAAAGTTCATGTCCACAAGAATAAAGATAAACGTTTAAGAGATTAAAGAATGGGCGTTCACTTCGTCCTCCAATGACGAATCTATGACCGGAACGATAGGTGGAGAAGAGGTATTTTTGACTCCCGTCGTTTTAACTGAAAATTTTGGATTATTGAATGGGGAAGAGGATTATGAGCAAGATACCCCAGAATTTGGGAGAATGTTGACTGAATTAGGACATGCTGACGACATTCCTTCTAAGCTGCTAAAGGTGAAATTTCCGTTGAAGATAAAGTTCCTTGCTGAACTAGTCGGAAAAGTGCTTCTGGGAAAGCACTCTGCCCATGATAATATAACCAGGCAACAGTTTGCCCTGATGTGTGCCATCGTGAACAAGAAGCAGATTAACTGGGCAGGAGTTTTGTTTGATTTGATAAGGAAAAATAATAGCAAGAAGGAAGTCACCCTGGGTAGGGTGCTTGGGATATTTCTAAAAGAGAAATATCCCCATTTTTTGGTTTCAGTTTCTACATCCATCAATACCAGCAAAAAGATGGACCCAACCCGGTTTGTCAAATGGAAAAGGAGCTTTCTGAAGCCCGCTCCAGCAGGGGTTGCTCCAGTTGCATCTGAGAGCACAAGGACTGCTTCAGTCACTCCCCTCGTTCATGAAGCAGGCTCAGCCAATCTCTCCTTTCCATCCACTTCTTCTGCATTACCATCCACTGAAGTGCCACCATCTACTTCAGTTCCATCTACTTCAGTTGAAGTTCCATCTTCTGCATCTCATCTTCTTGATTCTTCCACAATTCTCCATGCATCACCACCAGCATCTCCACTCCCTTCTCATCTTGCTAGGATCTCTCATCCCACTTTTGATTTATTGGCTTCTGAGCTATCCACTCCTCCTCAGTCACCAATTATTCATTCAGATCATATTGATCATCTTGCATCCACCCATCATTCTCCAGTTCACTCTCCATCTCATCAAGAATACACCATCCCTACTGTTCATCCATCTACTGTGATTCCCCCACCTTCATTTGAAATCACCCCAGCCTTCATCTCAAGCATATTGGAGTTAATTACTCCTTCAATCAAAATCATGATTGAAGAAGCAATTGCTCCCCTTGTATCCTCCATCTCTTCCCTGACTACCTCCATTCAAGCCCTCTCCAAATCTCCTGAGCCCTCTTCATCTAGGGGCCTGGTTTCAGTTTCCACTGAAATCAGGCAGGCTCTATGAAGATGCCTCTGAATTTCCCCTAGCCTCTCTTCCAGCAGATCCTCCATCAGATACAGAAAAAGAGATAGAAGAAACAGTACCTCTACTGTCTGAAAAAGATATTTCTGATGCTATAATGAAAACTGAATTTGTTGTCAAAGTTTGCCTAGAAGAATTCTCCACTCCCCTAGTTACCCTCTACCTAGAAGGAGTCATTACCTCCTTTCTAGACGAATTATGGGAGTTAGGACATTCTAAGGAAAATCCTGAAGGTAATTCTTTTACTCATTTTCTAGACTTGATAACTGACATGTTAGTATGGGAATACCTAGAAGGAATGATACAATGTCATTTAGCAAATTTTCGTTCATGATACTACAGATATAGTGGAAGAAGTGTTAGCTGTTCAAGAACTTGTTCATCAACCTGCTCTAGAAGTTCAACCTGATCCAGAACCACTTGTTCAAGATCCTGAGGCTGCTCAACCAGCTCAGTTAGCTGTGCAAGAAGAACTGGTCTCCATGACAGTTACAGTTGAACAAAAGAATGTTTCAGAAATTCAAGTGGAAAAGTCTACAGTCTGGGATGACACCCCAGGACTGGATCTAGACACTCTTCTAGCACAGGATGCCTTGGAAGAAGAGTTAGAAAAAGCTGCTTTAAAAGAGAAAGAAAAAGCTGTGCAAGAAGCGTTTGATCCTTATGATCATCCTCCTTCATCAAACTCTGAGGATGAGGATGATTCTGATGACTCTGAAGAATCCAAGAGAAAGAAATCTGCCAAAAAGAAAAGAAAAGCTATGGCTCCTCCTCCTCCAAAACCTGACAATGATATTCCTTATTATATCTTAAAAGGAATTGATCCCAAGTCCAAAGAGTTTCAGCATTGGATGGGATTATCAAAGAATCAGCAAAAGTTAAGAAAGAAATCCAAAAGGTATGACAGTCCTGCTCCAAAATGGACCCTTAGAGGTCCTCCTCCTCCACCTCCCAGTGCAGGAGCTTCTGGCAATTTGTCTGCAAACTCTTCTGCCCCGTCTGCTAGGTTTACTCCATCCCAATCTTCTCAAAGGAAAAGCAATCAAGGATATCAAGGTAGATCGCAATCTAAATACCAAAGGCATGATGCTGATGCAAGAGAACAAGTGAAGGAGGTAGTTTATCAGAAACCAACCTTTTCTCCTCCTCCTTCTAAAGAAACCAAGAGCATATCTTCTTCAAAGCCAGATCATGCAAAGAAAACTGTTTCAAAAGGTAAAAGAGTTATTTTCTCTGAAAAATCGAGTAAGAAATTTGCTGAGTTTGCTCCTCCTTTTTCTCTAGTTATTCAGGAAAATAAAGAGCCAGCTGAAAGCCTGTTAGATCTTTCTATTAAATTTAAAGCTGTGAAACCTGTAGATCCAACTTGTGAAAATGTGTACGAAATTCAAGAGCTTGATCCTGATTTCAGGATGGCTAGATTTCTTGAGCTAGTTGGATCAGCTCAGATTAGAAAAGCCAAAGCTTAAGGTAAAGATACTACAGGATTAACGACAATGTCTAAATTCAGAAAGAAAGAGCTTGATAAATTCCAGGTTAGACTTGAGGTATTTGACCCTTCAAAATATTTGGAAAAGCATCCTGAAGCAGTTGTTCCAAGGACATCAGAATCTAGAATTATTGGAGAGCAAGATCTAAAGCTATCGAAGAAAGAAGCTTTAGACCCTTTCAGGAAAATTTCGTTTCATCCTAGTTCATCTGTATCTAAACCTGATTCTGAAGCATCTTAAATTTCATTGATTGACAGTTATTTATTTGTCTGTTTGATTGATGCTCTCTGCTGCTTAGATATTTCCCTTCCTGTATTTTATTTATTTCTAGTAGTTTGTTTTGTGTGTTCTGTTGTTGAGACTTAACTCAAATAGGGGGAGATTGTTGGTACCCTAGTTTGGTTTTGAGTTCAGTCTTCTCTTTCAGTCTCTTGACCCAAGATTTATCTATGGTCAAAGGTTAGCTAATAGGTTAGATTCCCTTAGTTGTAGAATTGCTTATCCAGATGAGAAATTTGTTTAAGTCGTTTTTGGTTCGACTATGGTCGAACGCCGCTCGACTATCGTCTATCGACTGTTCGACGATCGTCTATCAGTTGGTCGACGTTTGTCTGTCAGTAGATCGTTTATCTCTGAGTTAGTTCAACTCTTGTTAGCTCGACGTTCTGTGGAATCTGCCTCGCCGATCGTCGAACCCCGCTCGACTTCCTTTGACCAGATAGATTTCTTGATAGTTCAACTATCTGCTTGGATAGTTCAACTATTTGATAGTTCGACTATCTGTTTGATAGGTCGACTATCTGTGTTGCTTGATAGTTCGACTATCTGTCTTGATAGGTCGACTATCTGTTGTGTTTGATAGTTCAACTATCTGCTTGGATAGTTCAACTATCTGATAGTTCGACTATCTGTTTGATAGGTCGACTATCTGTTTTCTTTGATAGTTCGACTATCTGTTTGATAGGTCGACTATCTGTTTTCTTTGATAGTTCGACTATCTGTTTGATAGGTCGACTATCTGTTTTTCTTTGATAGTTCAACTATCTGTTTGATAGGTCGACTATCTGTTTTCTTTGATAGTTCGACTATCTGTTTGATAGGTCGACTATCTGTTTTGCTTGATAGTTCGACTATCTGTCTTGATAGGTCGACTATCTGATAGCTCGACTATCTGTTCTGATAGGTCGACTATCTGCTGTGGTAGTTCGACTATCTGCTTTGATAGTTCGACTATCTGTATCGTTCGACTATTTATTTGATAGGTCGACAATCTCTGTGCTTCAGTCGACGATCTCCGAGGGTCGTTCGACATTCTGCTGTATGTCTTTAGTAATTTTGTCCTCTTCTATTCTATGATTTATTTCATATCTATTTGGCATATTATTTCAGTAAATTTATGCTATTATTTCCAGGCAATCTCTGCTCCATTCCTTATGCATGAGCCAATCTTTATCTGACAAAGTGTTTTGTCTTATTAGTTGAAATATATTTTCTGCTTTATCTGCCAGGCTGTCCTTTATAGCCGTTGGACTCAGAAAGTCTTCTCTGGCCGTAAAGAGTTCTTTTTGATGTGACCTTTTTCTTGCACCCTTTTATCAGATTGGATATGCAGCTTCTTAGAAAGCTTTATCCCCTTATAGCATGTCTGCCTGCAGGATATACTTTTGCTTTATGCTTTTTGCAGCCCAGATTGAAGATTCCAGAAGAAGACAAGATTCAAACTCAAATTAGAGCCGTTGCAAAGGCTCATATATAAAGAGCTTCTTTTGAAATAAGAAATACACAGATACAAGAAAATATACAAAAAAGTTCTACAGCTCTCAGAAATTCACATTCAACTAAGAAGATCAAATCTCTTCAGCATTCTTCTTCAATCCTGAGTTCATCCTACTCACAGGAAGACATTCACTCAGTGCCTCAAGAAGAAGAAGAAGAAGAAAGAAAAGCCTGTGAAGAAGAACAATCATTCAACAATCAAGAGTCTTCTTCAAGCTTCTCCTTCAGAACCCCAAGACAATTCTTTGTCTTAGTTCAGAAGAGTTCCTGTACCTTGAAGCAAGACTCCTTCCTAGATATTCTCTAAGCCAGGGGGAGCCTTGATTCTTTAGAGCTATCTAGCTCTGTGCAATCCACTAGCTTCTCTAATCTGTTTAACAATAGAGAAGAAACCTTAACTCTCTCAACCTCCTGTACAAAGGGTTATTACTCCCTTCCAAAGTGAACCCTTGGTGGCAGGGCACCTGATCAAAAACCTGTGTTGGATTTTGAGCTCCTGATCAAAAGCTCAAAGGGTCTACTTGATCTACCTGAAGCAGATCAGTTGGTGGCAGGGCACATGAACAAAAACCTGTAGTGGATTCCTACCAGGGTGGTAGAAGAGTGGACGTACCTATTTAGAGGGAACCACTATAAAATTTCTTGTGTCGTCTGAGCTGCTTATTTAATTTATTGCACTGTGCCTGTGTGTAGAAATAACTAGGATTGCTAGTTACTGTGATAGGATCCCAAGCTTAACTATAATTACAGTTAGCTCTCTCTTGTGCACTATACTTTGTGTTAGGCTCTAGAGTTATCAATATCTATAAACTCATTCCGCAAATTAACTCTAAGGGAGTTGAGTAGGGTGTCATAATTTTTGAATACTCTATTCACCCCCCTCTAGAGTTGTATCTATCCTCACTTTCACCCATGATTTCCCCTTGAGTTCAAGTGATTTGGTATAACCTCATATTAATTATTTTTTGAGTTTAGTTTGGATTTTATTTTTAAATCGCTATTTAGTCCGGATTCCTCTCAAATTTGGGTTTGTGAAAGGTAACAAATTTTTTTTTAATTTGAATTGCTATTTGTCTGGATTGGGTAGGTCCTTGTTGCTTGAGCGAACATTTGCATATAACCCTTGTTCAATCTCTTTAAGGGGTAGCGACCCTTTGCGTTGTTTGATGTTGAAAATTGCGCCATTAATTTCTTCAGTAATCGATAGTGTTAATTAGAGAAACCGCTCGCTACGTATTTATTTTAATTACCGAACCTTGGAACACGTAGTTTAATCTGTCAAAACCTTGAGCCTGCATCCGGCATGCTCTGCACGTCTTTGCGTCTGCTGCTTGTATCATGATGCTTATGAAGGGATCTGGAGCGGTAAACTTGTTGTCGACCGAAGAGCTTCCCGTTGAGTTGATGGCATTGTGGAGGCTGAGCGCATTGTGCGCAAAATTCTTATTGTGGTGCGCACCGAGGGCTTACTCTGTGCATGACAGAGTTTAGCTTTACCAGACGCAATGAAAGGAGGATGAAGGTCATCGAAGGATCTTCAAGACGCCCGCAGATCATTGAAGGGGTCTTCGAAGACGAAGATGATCTCCAAGGGATTCCTGAAGTAGCTCTCACGTATGTAGGAATCAAAGTGTGTGCGTGTGAGGGGGGGGGGAGGGAGAGATGGAATCAAGGAGGACCATGGGTCCTATTTTTAATACTTCAGGGTGGTTATGCGGTTATCTGCCGACCATAACTACTCCTTACGCTATTTTCAGACTAATTTCTTATAATTTATTACGCGTATTTTTTTTGGATTTACCACGGGTGCACCGATTATTATTTCGGCTCTGTGACCCCCCCATAAATGAGATTTTTCACAAGTTGATTACACATAGATCGAACGGTGTAAATCACGTGGTGAAGATCTGACAGTGGTCGGCGGTGATTATAAGACTCGAACTCAATCTGTATAATGAATAAATAATTTGATTTTGATAAAGAAAAGAATCACCAATGATGAAAATCATTTCAGTGCCGATTCGATGTCGCACGTTTATTTTAGATGTTTTAGCATTTTGATTGATTTTGCGACGATCTTTTCATTTTCTTTTCAATTTTGTCATTGCAATTATTTTTGCGTATGAAGTATTGCATGGTGGTTGATTCCTTGTGTGCTAGCCAGTTTTATGGCTGATGAATTTAAATTGAATTGATATGATTAAGTTAGCTGACTATTATGGGGCCTTAGTGGGCCAGCTGGTTTCTGTTCCTGATTGCGATATTGACTTAGAAAAAGTAGCTGGGAGAAATTTAATACATGACTGCTAGTTGGAATAGATAGTTATATTCTATAATATAATAGAATAAATTATATTTACCTTAAGTAGAGGGCTCTTCTTCTCCTAATACTTACTCTTCTCGTGCCATTGGATGCTTGGAGCGCTCGACTTGATCCTATGGTGCTACGAAGCTTGTCAAGGCAACAAGGCAACCAAGGCATTAAAGGGTGTACCAAGGCGAGGCGACTCCTAGGCATCGCCTAGGCGTCGCCTCGACGACCAAAGCGTTTAACATGCTCAGTAAAGTGTAACTACCTTTTAAACCACAACATGCAAAATAATTGGAATGGTTATTTTCACTCTCACTTACATGGGGTAACTAAGCTAAAATCACTCTTCAACTAGTCAATAGTTCTCTACATTATCAACAAAATATAAGCATTCGACAGTAAATATTGAACACCCTAAATAAATTTCTAAATTTCATACAAATCATTCACAACCACTACAATGTTAGTGGTCACAAAAATAAGCCAACTATGACATTACAATATTATACTTAAACAATGTAAAAAATATATGCATTTGAAAAACATGAATGTGGGAAAAAAACACACGTGATTATATCTTTGTTAGTGATGATGTAAGTTGATTTAAATGAAGGTAAAGGTAACACAAAATCACCCATCTGTAGAATAAGATGAGAAAAAGGTGATTTAGTTACTAGTTTGTGAACTAATTAAATTATGATATGACATTATGATGTCATTCAAACAGAAACACAATAACATTCAATCACATGCATTGCTCAAAGTGAAGCACATATTATATATATTTAACAAACATACAGTCATTAAAAAAAATTATCAAAGCTTGAAGACCAAGGAAAAAAGTAAAGCTACAATAGCAGGTAAGAAGTCTTCAATATCATGTTTTAAAAATAATAAGTTAGGCACTTAGGCCAAATTCGTCTTCAATATCAAGTTTCAAAATATTAAGTTATCATCTTCTTCATTTGAATGTCCCTCCTCCACTCGTCCAGTTATGCCAAAATCGTCTTCAATATCATCATCATCATGCACTTTTCTTCAATCTCTGATGCTGTCTAATCAAATGACTCATCACTTCTAATCCTCCTTGATCTATTTTTATTTTGGAATGATGTAGATGCTCCAAATTCTCTGTCTATCATGCTCCAGGTAAGAACTTCATTTGGATGAACCAAATCATCATCTGGATGGCCAGTCATCCACTCACTGCTCCAATTAAGCTCTTCAAGAACCAAAGGATTAAAATTTTTGCAGTTTTTTCTTCTCTCTTGAAATCTTGCTTAAAGATGTCGATTATATTGAATGTAGACAAGATCATTCAATCGTTGATGTTCCAATCTATTCATCCGCTTTGAGTGAATCTAAAGAGAGTATAACTTTTTTTTAAAAAAATCAAGATATAATTAACTTTTTTTAAATAATTAAAGTTACTTACAAACTCAAATATGCTCCAATTGCATTCACAACCTGATGATGAACAACAAAGACTGAGCAATCGTATGGCTATTTTGCAAAGTTTTGGTGCAGAACTTCCATGTCTTTGCCACCATGAAACTAAAAAATTAAAATTTTAAGACATAAATTATTAACATATTAACATGAATAACATAAAGTAATTGAATAATATATACTCACTTGGACTTAGTATTTCTCTTTGTCTAATCGCCATCTCTTTAGCAAAACTCCCATTTGCTTCACTATAATGAGTAGCTTGCTTAATAATTTTATCTTGCAAATTTATATCAGGTTCAAGTCTTACTACTACATCGTTGAATGCATCACTTATATTATGCCATGATTTTTCCGGATGCATAAGAAGACATTTGAAATATTTACTTGGATTGATAAAGAAAGCTGCAGAATATAGTGGCCGATCCATTTGATTTTCCCAATGGTTTTCAACAATTGTTATGATTTTCTGCCATTCTTTCTCCCAATCCAAAAAATTTTCTTTTATATTCTTTTTCATCTCTTCCATCGTCATAAATACTTCTGGTAGAGCAGGTCTCTCATCACCATCTACTATCCTTAATAATTGTAGAAAAGACAATGATGCTCTTAGACAATCTTTCACCACATTCCAAAAATGGCTAGAAAGAACCTTGTCTTCCACATTTTTTCCTGCTTGTGTAGAAGAAACCTTACATTTCACCCAATCATCTGAAACAAATAACTATCTCAATGGCTCTTGATGCTTTAATATACTCTGTAGTGTCAAAAAAGAAGATGCAAATCTGGTTACTCCAGCTCTTACTAAGTCTGCCCCCTTTGTTTTTTCTCGCATAACATCAAGAATGCGAGCATGCCTATAAATAAAGCTTGCCATTTTCATTGCTTTGTTGATGACATTCTTGAATGATTTATCTTTCCAACATCCTCAAGCATTTGGTCAATGCAATGGGCCGCACATGGAGTCCAAAATAATTTCTTCCTTCTTCGCATCAATAATTCACCTGCTTTTTTACAGTTAGCGGCATTATCTGTCACCAATTGTATGACATTATCTTCACCAATCTCACAAACCTTTTTATAAAATAAATCAAATAACTTATTAACATCTTGAATTTGACTAGATGCATCAACATACCCCAAAAAATGTTCCATCTGGGATTTTCACAAGGAAATTGATTAAATGCCTACCTCTTTTATCAGTCCATCCATCTGACATCAAAGTGCAACCATATTTTCTCCAAGCAGTCTGATGTTTATCCTTTATTTCTTTATTATCTTCCATCTCTGACTTTAATAGACAGACTCTATAGTCATGTATAGATGGAGGTTTGAAGCCTGGCCCATATTGTCCAATTGCCTCAATTAGAATGTGAAAGCTTTTTGATTTCAATGCAGTGAATGGGACACCACTTTCATATACCCATCGAGCAAAGTAGGAACACAGTTTATGTCTTTCATCTTCTGATCTCATTCTGTTTTCCAAGGTTGTTTGGATAGCTCCCTTGCTCCCTCTCTCATCAATAACATCTTCTGGGGTACGCCTAACAAAAGTATCCATGGAACCCCTAATATATTTATGAGCTTTCTCTTCAAAAAATATTTCTTTTCTTATTTGTGCAACAGTTCCAGAACTCGGCTCAGTTCTACTATTTTGGCTTGCTCCTATTTCATTCTGTGGCTGCTCTTCATCGATCTCAATTACGGCCTTCATTTTTTTTATGTTTTGCTATGAAATCTCTCATTTCTTCAGAGATTTCTTCAGTAACTTTTAGATATTTTTTAACATCTTCATACCCTCCAGTCAAATGCTCCTTTAATCTTCTAATTCCTCCTTTAGTATCTTTGTCACATAACTTGCACCTAACCAAATTTTTATCATTTAAATCTGGCCAATACCTATACTTCCATCCAAGATCATTTGATTTTGCTCTGTGCTTTGGATCTGTTTTTGGATCATGGGTTGATCCTAAGCTGCTTAAATTCTCAAATCCAACAACTCTCTGAACATTGGACATCTTAGCTCTTTTCAAGGACAAAAAAAAATATCAAACTAGCATAAAATTCAGAATAAGAAGAAGAATTCAGAAGAAGAAGAAGAATTCAGAAGAATTCAGAAGAATTCAGAAGAAGATGAAGAAGAATTCAGAAGAAGAATTCAGAAGAATTCAGAAGAAGAAGAAAAAGAAGAATTCACAAGAATTCAGAAGAAGAATTCAGACGAATTCAAAAGAAGAATTCAGAAGAATTCAGAAGAAGAAGAAGAAAAAGAAGTCGGACCTTAACATGCGGGAGAAGAGAAGAGCCTAGGAGAAATCGGGAGAGCGATGGGATGCGACGGCTCAGCTTCGACACAGAAATTACCTAGCGACGGAATTGGGATGACCAAGCGATGGAAGAAGAAGAAGAAGGAGAAGAAGAAGCCGGACCTTAACATGCGAGAGATGGGAAGAGCCTAGGCAAAATCGGGAGAGCGACGGGATGCGACGGCTCAGCTTCGGCACATAAATTACCTAGCAACGGAATAAGGATGACCTAGCGATGGAATCGAGAAGAAATAGGGATGCGCGGGCTGGGTTTTTGCGCCTAGGAGCCTAGGCATCACCCTGGACGCCAAGGCACCTCTAAGCGGGCGCCTAACACAAGTGCTGCCAGGCGTGCATCGCATAGCGCTCTTGTGGGCGCCCGAGCTCCTAGGCGTCGCCTAGGAATTGCCTAGGCGACGCCTTGATAACATTGGGTGCTACCTTGCTCCTACGCCTCTCCTGCCCAGTTCCAGGGGTGTTGTTGTTGTTTCCTTCTATTTAGCTGTGTTGGATGACAACTATGGCGGAAACAAGAAACCCCTTCATTGTGAGCTCTTCTCCTTCCCCTTGTATTCATTTCTTATTCGTGTGATTTGGTGAATATAGAAAGAAATGGACAGGGTTTTAGTTTTGGGGGCTTTTGATGATTTGCTCGCTGTTTAGAGTTGAGCTAGTGTGGGCCAACTGTTAATAAGATATTTTTGGTTTATTTTCTAGTGTTGGTCCTTATTATGCTATTCCTATGTAAAATTTTTGGGAAATTTGATTTCTATATATTTCCCTATTGGCCGGCTATTTGATTGGGGTTGTCTTAACCGTTGATAACCTTTTTGGAGCTATTGTTGCCTTGAAATTGAGCTTCCTTGAGGACTGATTTGGGTACTATTTGTGACCGACTATTATGTAATTATTGTGGGTTGTGCTGGTTATTTTTACTGGTCTTGTCCGACTTCTCTGATGGGGGTTTTGCCTTGGAGTTGGTACTTGTTGTGGGCAGCCCTTGTTGTTGCTGTTAGCAACCCTTTATGATGTGATTGGCAGCCTGAAATATTATTTTTGTGCCCATGTTGTGGATTACTTATTGGTTCCCTCTCTTGACTTTTATTGGGTTTCGATGTAGCTGGAATATAAAGTCATTCGTGGCTGAATTTTGAATTGAGTTTGCATCTGTGTTGAGTCACCTAAACTAGTCCTTCCCTAAGCAACTCCTAGAGGTCATTATTATGACCATATTAGGAGTCCGCTCCCAACTATTTTTCGGCGCAAACCTAAAGTAAATGATTTCTTAATACTACAAAGGATGACATCCGACGATAGACACGACGAGAAACCTATGATGGACAAGGGTAAAATAAAAGCTGTGGTGAGTTCTTACCGCTTTGATTGCATATATTTTTTTAAATTATTTTAAATTATTAACATGAAGAACTATTTTACTCAGAGCTACTTCCTTGCATACTTCCTTGCATGTACAATGAATATGAATTGAATTAAATTAATTCAAAGATTTAAAATCACAAAAAAATTTAAAATTGCTAAAAAGCTAAACATGGATTAGCAAGTGATAGAAACTCTGAGGAAAATTTATATATTTATTTCCTATATTTTGAAAATGAATATGAATTGAATATGAAAATAATATGAAATTTGAGGTGCGTCGGCGCATCAAAAAGCTTAGAGTCAGCCTTGTAGTAGGGGGGGGGGTGAGCCACAATCTCCTATACCTAGTAGGAGAGGTAGAACTCCTACACCTAGTAGGGGGGTTGAACTCCTACAGATGTTGATACAAAAATTTCAAATCCAGGAGGCATCCTAGAATAGACATTGATGCGACGGGCCGACGGACCCGAATTTTTGAAAAGAATTAAGATCGACACTTAGCATTTTGAAAGAACGAATTATGATATGAATTCTTAACTGAAGATAGAAATGCATAAGAACGAATTAGAATATGCATTCTTAATTGAATACAACAGCGAATAAGAATGAATAATGAAACCGGGATATGAATTTGATAAGAATGCAAGAAATAAGAATTTGATACCAAAATGGTTTATTTTTGTTCTATTGGCTCACTAAATAGTACTTTACTGTTGGGTTTCTAAGTGGGATGCACATCACATATGCACTACGAAATAAAGAATTAAGAAACCCAAAGATAAATGAATCTTGCGATAATCATTGATCAAGAAGTAAAATAAAACATGGATAAAAGTATACCTTAACGGGATTGAGTCATTACTCAACCAAGGTACTCCAAGGAAGTCTGACGAACACAAGTGGCTGAGGTTTCGAGCGTAGAAGTATGTCCATGCCTCTACGCGTATCCACATGAGTAAGAAGAACCCTTAGACTCTTGTCTCACAAGATCTAGGTTGGAAGAAGGATTGCCCTCAACATCTCCACAAATTACTAGATCCGTTAAAGGGGATGCGGAGGTGACAACGATGAAGCTTAGGAAATAATTTCTGGCGATGATAACGAGTCGGAGTGGTCGACAGTAAGAGATTGGCGGCTGCGACTTCAACGTTTCATAATAGTTCCATCGGGGGAAGAAGATGTCGCAGTCATGATCTCAAATCAATTAGGTCGAGACTCTGTGCTTAGATAACAGTTATCTCACTTATATATATACTGAAACTGTCCTTACCCGCAGATCAGACCGAATTCAGACTTATAGGATCAAACAAGGACTTAACAACATTCATCGAGATGACTCATGTATATTCGACGAATAAAGGATCCATTCGTCGAGATAACACGTGAATACTTGATGAATTCATACTGACCAATTCGTCGAAACATCAAGAGAACACTCGATAAATCCAAGTCCAGTCCGCCGAGATAACGCGAGTATATACGATAAATCGAAGACCAATTCGTCGAGGTGACAAGAAACATTTTGATGAATTCAGATTGATTCGTCGTAATAACAAGTGATTATTTGACGAATTTTACTTAGAGTCATTCAACGAATCTGACAGAACAGTACATAAAATGTCAGGACACTTCTCGATGATTTACCTGGTCGTCTATATTCATAATATAGGTCCCGGGTTGAAAATCCCCAAATCCAGAATATCACAGGATTTGGCTCTTCACTTATTTCACATATAAATAATGCCAACACAAAACTTTCAAACTTCTTAAATACTCTTATATGTGTCTCCATAGGCTCATATTGTGTTGACAGTAAGACTACCTATTTGACATCTTCTAGATTACAATGGTAACACTAACAGTCTCCCACTTGATCTTGAAAGTATCAAACAAAAGTTTCACAAATAATGAGCAAAATCTAGCAATACATCATTACTCCTAAAGCAATAAAAGTTCTAAACTCATAAAGACTTTATGACAAATGTATCAGTGTTGTCATGTCCCTTTGTCCCTAACATCAGGATAGAACTAGAGGTATAGACTGTGTCACGCTCATAATTATTCAACCCAAGTTTTCTGATCTAGAATGAACTTCCAGAAATTGGTGAGCCCAATATCATATATTAACTCAACCAAGCACGACCATGTATTTCTCAGTCCCATTCCATCATGGGGTCCATGGATGAAACTCCTATCATATAAGAGGACAAATTCCATTACTATCCACATGAGAACACCCAAATGATTCCTAACATACCTAATAATAAGCTTTATCATCAAACTTTCACAAAGAAGACTTTGGATGACATCAAAGTACACTCTTACTCATTTGATGAATACTATGACTTCGTGTCAAAGAACCACAAACACCATTGCCACTTGAGACATACTTGTGACATGCTTATATAACAATCCACAAAGTACTCTCATGGTGGGTTTGTCTAGTACAACTTGTTCATTAACAAGTACCTATGTGATGACTTGAAATCACAATATCACGACCTGTGAGAACTGGTCATCAGTCAACAAACATGTTATTCTTAATGCATCATTATCGCGCTTAGCTACTAATATGATACACCGATCAATGACCATTTAAGAATTAAGCTTCTAAGAACATAGGATCTCACATTCAAGTCATCAACTTGAATCCTATGAAAGCTTGCCATAAATATAAAATGAAATTATAACACCCTTATCCATCACATGGCATATAGCAGTAAGTCCGGTCGAGGCCCGATGCCATATACCACAGACAGGCCAAAGGGTTACTAAATGAAACCATCCTTCCAATAACACACGTCCTACAAAGAGCACATTCGAGCAGAAGCATTTTAAATGTTGCAAAGAAAAGGACCCAAGCCACAACATGAATGTCCACTAAAAACCCAAAGTAGGAATGAGCGTACAAATACACAAAGTACTTGGCCTTATGACCTTACAAGAGTTTACTTTAAACAATAAGTTTCTTCCAAACATTGGCACATAGGTCGGTCACACATGAGTATAAAAGTAAACGTTCTCATTTACCTTCAAGGGCTGGCTCGGCAACAAGGGCTTCAGCCTGCTATTTGCCACTAGGCTCTGAAACACCTACAATCAACATTCCACCGCAGCAGTGGCAAACAAAAGAAACGGTCAGCTAAAGCTGACCAAATTATAACGACCCCACCCCGGATTTGGGGTGGCGGTGCTCCTTCCCTGCATTTTAATAGCATAGCCAAACAATATAGTGTAAGCACAAACTAGCACACTTCACCACAGACGTAGGCACACACGGTCGCACACCCCGTGCTCTCAGGGCACATTCTCGGTGAACCCAGTGAAATCCGCAGTCTCACCACCACCCCTAGGATGACAAACCTCGTAAGCATTATAGTCTTTCCAGCCTAAGCCTAAGACCCTCCATCTATGCCAACAGTAAGTACTACATACCTTAGGTAGCTTTAACCGAACCACATAGAGCAGGACGGTTCCACCTAACCCGTTGTGTAACGACCCCATCCGTTAAATGACGTATAGTAGAAGGTCCGGCTGGGGCCCCACACTATATGCCACAAACAGACGGTGAGGTCACAGGATAATACCAAACCATACGAATCCTAACTCAGAGCATTCTAGCAGAAGCTTTAAGTTACAACTTTGAACTCTAAACAGGAATGTCCAATATATAAACCACCTTTATATATAACCATGGAATGTACAACAAAGGGTTTGGCCTTAAGGCCTTACAGTTCCTCTTCCATACAACATGATTTACAAACCTCGGCGCGCAGGCCGGCCATACATGAGTAATAGAGAACAACCAAAACATTCGCTTAGCCTTCAAGGGCTAGCCGTAGCAGCAGCAGCAACAGCAGTAGGGCTTCAGCCCATCACTTACCACTTGGCTCTCCAGCACCTGCACGGGAACAATCCACCCAACCGGTGGCAAACAATGCAACGGTCAGCATTCAGCTGACCCAATTATAACAATCCTACCCCTTTCTCAGGGCATGAGCATTCTTTCCCTGCAAAGCATGGCATCATCAAATAGCAACTATGTGCGCGCAGGCACATTCAAGCCATCACAACTATCGGCCACACGGCCCGACAGTCCGTGCACTCAGGGCACATTCTTGGTGTACCGGAATACCAGGGTCAACACCACCGTCTACACGGTATTTGAGCATTCTAGTCTTTCCGGCGCGCGGGCCTAAGACTCTCATTAGGCGCTCCAACAAAACCTATAACCAGGCTTCCAAGTCGGACAGACCTAACGCAGGTACGGATCAGCCACCCACCGTTGCTCAAGTCGCCGTGCCACCTCGAATACGGAAGTTTCCATGGCTATTTATAGGCGCGGGTTAGTTTCACCTTTCCTGTTCGGCAATCTGCCTTTTCATCGAGTTGCAGCCCAACGGCTCAACCGCTCATAAAGTGGCAACGCACGGCCACAAGAGTTGCATCCAACCCTCTTCATTTCCTGGACATCATCCAGTACTTCCTGCTGCACCAAGCAACAGGTAGGCACAAGGCAACATAAGCCATAATCACGGAGCCTTCTCCGATATGCAAACAAGCATCACCAATCCAGACCATGTCCAGATGGGCTTCACACAGCATGCCTAGAGCCGTACTCCAATTCCGGCCTCTAACAAGGGGGACTTCACATATCTACCCCAAGGGACACCACAACCCACCGCACACTCGCGGGGAAGGGTTTTCCCTATGCAATGCAGAAAAGAAGGACTTCACATGTCCAAGGAGGGAGATCGTTACCCTTGTCGATCTCTTCGGAGCCATCGAAAACTAGCCGGTGAGAAAGAACCGCAGCAACCTTGCCTTCACAACGCCGGCTTCGGATCACGAATCGGACCACGGGAACTCCGCCGGTGGCTTGCTCTCCTCCTCCTTCTTCTTCCTCCTCTCTCTTTCTCTCTTCCTTAAGCACATGAAGAATGAATCTTCATCAGCCTTCACGAATAAATCCAGCCAGGAAACCACCTTAGCCCTTGGATCAAAAGAGAGAAATCTGAACGGCCACGATTTGCCCCAAAAACCCAATTTTTGGCTGACACGGCCTGTGACACGCCCGTGTCACAGGCCGTGTACCCTTAAGCGGCACACGCAGTTTGAACCGACTGAACAACACGGGCATCGACACACCCGTGTCGAACCTGACACGCCGTGTCATTCCTGAGACACGCCCGTGTCAAACCTGCCTCATCGAGCTGCAACCAGTACACGGGTCGGAACACGGCATCTGACACGCCCGCGTCCAACCTGACACACCCGTGTTCACGGCCGTGTTCAAGGCCGTGTACTTCTCTGACTCGAATAGGCCATTTCGAAATTTAATTGCGTGACACGCCCTGGGACACGCCCGTGTCCAAGGCCGTGTACCCCCGACACGCCCTGGGACACGCCCGTGTCCCAGGCCGTGTCAAACAGCCTGCACCTCAGACTTTATGTTGAATCTTTTTGGGGTCTTTTTGGGGTGTTACAACCCTCCCCCCTTAACAAAATTTCGTCCCGAAATTTGCACGGTAAGGAAACAAGAACCAACAATGCTATAACTTGATAACTCGGTTATAACATAAAGTACACGGTCTACAGCTTATACAAACAGTTCGGGAAATTCAGCTCGCATGGTCTGCTCTCGCTCCCGTGTTAGCTCTTCACGGCCACAATTGTCCCATCGGACCTTGACCATCCCGATCACTTTGTTCCGCAACTGTTTCTCGGCTCGATCCTCGATCCGAATGGGTCTAACCCTCGTCGTTAGCCCATACTCGACCGGTACCCGATCATTCTCCACTACTTGAGCTGGATCCTTCACTGCCTTACGAAGGACTGAGATGTGAAATACATCATGTAATCCACCCAAGTCTGCTGAAAGAGCTAGTCGATAAGCAGCTTCCCCAACTCGCTCCACCACCTCAAACGGACCAAGATACCTCGGACTTAGCTTTTTCAAACGCTGAATCCTGGACATGCCTTTGAAGGGTTTGATCTTCAAATATACCCAATCACCCACCGCGAACTCCACGTTCCGATGTTTGGCATTGTAGTACTTTGCTTGACGATCTTGGGCTATCAATAGCCTCTCCCGAATAGAGCGTATGAGCGAGGTAGCTTCTTCGACTTCCTTTTTCCCACTCAACTTAGATTCGCCTGCTTCTGCCCAAGCTAACAGTGTACGGCATTTCCGACCATACAACGCCTCAAATAGTGCCATACCAATACTCGCTTGGTAGCTATTATTATAGGCAAATTCGACAAGAAATATATAATCTTCCCATCTCTTACCAAAGTCTAGGGCGCACATGCGGAGCATATCCTCCATCGTCCTGTTGGTTCGTTCAGTCTGGCCATCCGTTTGGGGATGAAAGGCCGTACTAAACGCTAACTTTGTACCCAACATTTGATGAACGAGCCACCAATCATTCGATGTGAACCGCCCATCACGGTCACTAACAATGCTCCGAGGAATACCGTGCAGTCGAACAACCTGCTCCACATAAAGCTTGGCCAAGGTTTCCACTGAATCGTCTCTTCTGTTTGGAAGGAAGTGCGCCACTTTTGTCAACCGATCCACAATCACCCAGATTGAATCATGACCGCGTTGAGATCTCGGCAACCCGTGCACGAAATCCATCGAAATATCATCGAACTTCCACTCCGGAATAGGTAACGACTTCAGGAAACCGCCAGGCTTCTGGCACTCTGCTTTCACTAACGCACAGGTATTGCATTCAGCCACATAACGTGCGACATCTTTCTTTAGTCCGGGCCACCAGAACAGCTTTTTCAGATCTCTGTACATCTTTGTGCTCCCTGGGTGAACTGAGTACTTTGCAAAGTGAGCTTCGTACATCAACTCTTCCCTATATTTACCCACACTTGGGACGCACACTCGACCATTTCTTCGTAACAAACCGTTATCCTAAGAGAATTGGTCCTCCGGCCCATCTTTAGCATAGCGCTGGAGACTTTCATCAAGCTCCGTTGCTCGCCGAACTCTGTCCGTAAGGTCATATTGCACCTCCGTCCAGTTCAAGCATGCATCGGTTGACGAACCCTTGTCAACGCAAGATATCTCCAATGCTTCCAATTCCTGGATCAAACGCTGATCATGCCTCTGCAACCAGCTTGCCCGTACCGGAGTCTTTTCACTCAAAGCATCAGCGACCACATTTCCCTTCCCGGGAGTATAGTGAATCTCGAAGGTGTAGTCCCCAAGGAACTCCATCCATCTTCGTTGTCGCATATTCAGATCCTTCTGATCCAACAAATACTTCAGGCTTTTGTGATCCGTATAGATATCCACTTTAACGCCATATAGATAGTGCCGCCACAACTTGAGCGCAAAGATTACCGCCGCCAACTCCAAATCATGAACGGGGTAATTCCGCTCATGCACTTTCAACTGACGCGAGCCATAAGCAATCACTTTACCAAACTGCAGAAGAACGCAGCCTAAGCTGCCCCCTGATGCATCACTATAGATCTCATACCCATCTGTACCACATGGCGATGTCAACACAGGCGCCGTGGTCAAATGACTCTTCAAGTCTTCAAAAGCTCGCGCGCACTCCGGCATCCAAATGAACTTTTGATCTTTTCTCGTCAGCGTGGTCAGAGGTAAAGCAATCCGTGAGAAATTTTCCACAAACCGTCTATAGTAGCCCGCAAGTCCAAGGAAGCTCCTGACCTCGGCCACTGAAGACATCACTGGCCAATCTCGAATGGCACTTATCTTCAACGGATCCACCGCGATACCTTCTCCGCTTACCACATGGCCTAAAAAGGCTACTGAAGAGAGCCAGAACTCACACTTTGAGAACTTGGCAAAAAGCTTATTCCTCCGCAGGGTATGCAAAACCAACCGCAAATGGTTTGCATGATCCTCTTCTGACTGAGAGTATACTAAGATGTCATCGATAAACACAATAACAAACAAATCCAAGTACTCTCAGAACGTTCGATGCATTAGGTCCATAAATACCGAAGGCGCATTACATAGGCCAAACGACATTACCGTGAACTCATAATGACCGTAGCGTGTTCCAAACGCCGTCTTGGGAATGTCACCTTCCCTAATCCGCAGCTGATAATATCCTGATTTCAAATCCAATTTGGAATAGATCGTTGATCCTGCCAGCTGATCAAAGAGGTCATCAATCCGTGGGATCGGATATTTGTTTTTCTCCGTCAGCTTATTCAACTCGCGGTAGTCAATACATAACCGCAAACTACCGTCTTTCTTTTTCACAAAGAGAACAGGCGCGCTCCAAGGTGACATACTTGGGCGTATATATCCCTGCTCCAACAACTTTTGCAATTGGACTTTCAACTCAGCCATCTCTTTTGGCGCGACGCGATATGGAGAGCGGGCCACAGGTTTCGCACCTGGCACCAACTCAATAGAGAAGTCAATCTCCCGCTGGGGTGGTAACCCAGGAAGATCTTTAGGAAACACGTCGGCAAACTCTGACACAACTAGTACTTCACCGACACTGGCCTTTGGCTCAACAGCCTGAATTAGCGTGAAGAATAACTCCACGCCCTTCCGAACAGCATTGACGACTTGGAGTGCAAACAACAGCGTCCCGCCAACTCCTCGCATACCAGCGAACTTCGTCACAAATCCGGTATTCTGGCCCAGTGTAATCTCCTTGGAGTTGCAATCAATAAAGGCACGCTGCTCCGAGAGCCAGTCCATACCAAAGATCACATCAAACTCCGATAACGGTAGCACAGCTGCACTCAAACCGAAATCCTGACTTCCTATTTGCACATCCACATCGCAAGCCCTATCCGCAAGCATCACACAGCCATTCGGCAACAGCACCCTTGTACTATCCACCGTCACATGACTTGGTACCCCAATGCGAGATACGAAATCCTCAGACAGAAAAGAATGCGAAGCACCCGTATCAAACAGGGCTCTCGCCAAATTATTCCGAATCAGGACAAAGCCTGCAGCACACACATCATGCACAAGCTATACATAACCAAAAACAATAGCACCAGCAAGTAAACTAAATCAACTCGTACCTGTGACGACGTCACTTTGCTTAATCGCTTCCTGTTGGCCAAGTTGATAGATTCGGGGCTGCGCCTGGGACACAGAGGAATCAACCACCGCTTTGCCCTTCTCAGCATAAGACGCACCCGTCTTATTGTCCCCTTTGGGCTGAACAACCCGACAGTCACGAGCAATATGCCCCACCCAGCCACAGTTATAGCATGTACGAGAATCCGGCCTTGATGTCGCTCCCGACACAACGGTCGTAGTCACTTGCCCAGATGGCTTGGACCTCTTGCCCCCTTTCTTCTGGTAAAACGACTTGCTCGGGCGAGGTGCTTGAAACTCTGGTTTTGACACAACCATGCCCTTGTTCCCTTGCACTCGCCTCATGTCCTTCTCCAACGCGCACGCAGTATCAACCAACGCCTGAAACCCTTGGTTCACTGAACTCGAAAGCAGGAACCGCAACTCATCCCGCAATCCTTCATAGAACCGATTCGTTTTCCTTTGGTCATCCGCGAAGATTGTACCCGCATATCGTCCCAACCTGGTAAACTCATGCAAGTAAATATCCACGCTATCTTCCCCTTGCTTTAACCGTTGGAACTCATTTTCCATAGCAATGCGTTGCGCTGCTGGGACATGTTTTGCCAGAAATATCCGAGAGAACTCCTCAATCGATACTTGCGTTAATTGCCTGGCCGCCAAATGGTGTACCTCAACCTCGTCCCACCACAACCGCGCCTCTCCTTCAAGCATGAAGGTGGCCAAGGTGACCTTGAGAGTTTCCTCCGCCCTGATCGCTGTCATTATCCGCTTGACACGCGATAACCAATCCTCTGCCTGCGTTGGGGATCCCATGCCCGTAAACGTAGGAGGACTGAAGCTCATGAATTGCTTCAACTGTCGGTCAGCTGCTCGTGGATCTACAGCCTCAACCGGCTCGGGTCTTACATCAACACGAACTGGGACTACTGCCGGCTGTGCTTGCCCGGTCGGCTGAATCATGGCAAATAGCGCCTCAGCAACTAAGCGAACAGTTTCCGCAGATGGAGGAGGTGTTGGCACCTCAGCTGGTGCCGCACTCTCATCAGAGCGCTGGGGCTCAGACTGCCCAGCACCACTACGTGTCACCTATAGGTGGACAAGACACACATTAGCGAACGTATGCAAGCAAAACAACACAAAAAGGAACGCGCAGATTCCTCAAACAAGATTTTGTACATTCCTTAATGGACATTCCAGAGTTCATTAGCGTTACAGCAGGTCGCACAAACACGTGCTCGCCACCCCACAAAAGAATTCGACCACGAATTCGAAAGAGGAAGACCGACAAAAGCTGATACCAAAATGTAACGAGGAAGCGTGGTGGGCCCATAACCCACAGGTCGGAGGATCGAAACCTCCCTCTGATACCAAAATGTAACGACCCCATCCGTTAAATGACGTATAGTAGAAGGTCCGGCCGGGGCCCCACACTATATGCCACAAACAGACGGTGAGGTCACAGGATAATACCAAACCATACGAATCCTAACTCAGAGCATTCTAGCGGAAGCTTTAAGTTACAACTTTGAACTCTAAACAGGAATGTCCAATATATAAACCACCTTTATATATAACCATAGAATGTACAACAAAGGGTTTGGCCTTAAGGCCTTACAGTTCCTCTTCCATACAACATGATTTACAAACCTCGGCGCGCAGGCCGGCCATACATGAGTAAAAGAGAACAACCAAAACATTCGCTTAGCCTTCAAGGGCTAGCCGCAGCAGCAGCAGTTACAGCAGTAGGGCTTCAGCCCATCACTTACCACTTGGCTCTCCAGCACCTGCACGGGAACAATCCACCCAACCGGTGGCAAACAATGCAACGGTCAGCATTCAGCTGACCCAATTATAACAATCCTACCCCTTTCTCGGGGCATGAGCATTCTTTCCCTGCAAAGCATGGCATCATCAAATAGCAACTATGTGCGCGCAGGCACATTCAAGCCATCACAACTATCGGCCACACGGCCCGACAGTCCGTGCACTCAGGGCACATTCTTGGTGTACCGGAATACCAGGGTCAACACCACCGTCTACACGGTATTTGAGCATTCTAGTCTTTCCGGCGCGCGGGCCTAAGACTCTCATTAGGCGCTCCAACAAAACCTATAACCAGGCTTCTAAGTCGGACGGACCTAACGCAGGTATGGATCAGCCACCCCCCGTTGCTCAAGTCGCCGTGCCACCTCGAATACGGAAGTATCCATGGCTATTTATAGGCGCGGGTCGGTTTCACCTTTCCTGTTCGGCAATCTGCCTTTTCATCGAGTTGCAGCCCAACGGCTCAACCGCTCATAAAGTGGCAACGCACGGCCATAAGAGTTGCATCCAACCCTCTTCATTTCCTGGACATCATCCAGTACTTCCTGCTGCACCAAGCAACAGGTAGGCACAAGGCAACACAAGCCATATTCACGGAGCCTTCTCCGATATGCAAACAAGCATCACCAATCCAGACCATGTCCAGATGGTCTTCACACAGCATGCCTAGAGCCGTACTCCAATTTCGGCCTCTAACAAGGGGGACTTCACATATCTACCCCAAGGGACACCACAACCCACCGCACACTCGCGGGGAAGGGTTTTCCCTATGCAATGCAAAAAAGAAGGACTTCACATGTCCAAGGAGGGAGATCGTTACCCTTGTCGATCTCTTCGGAGCCATCGAAAACTAGCCGGTGAGAAAGAACCGCAGTAACCTTGCCTTCACAATGCCGGCTTCGGATCACGAATCGGACCACGGGACCTCCGCCGGTGGCTTGCTCTCCTCCTCCTTCTTCTTCCTCCTCTCTCTTTCTCTCTTCCTTAAGCACATGAAGAATGAATCTTCATCAGCCTTCACGAATAAATCCAGCCAGGAAACCACCTTAGCCCTTGGATCAAAAGAGAGAAATCTGAACGGCCACGATTTGCCCAAAAAACCCAATTTTTGGCTGACACGGCCTGTGACACGCCCGTGTCACAGGCCGTGTACCCTTAAGCGGCACACGCAGTTTGAACCGACTGAACAACACGGGCATCGACACACCCGTGTCAAACCTGACACGCCCGTGTCATTCCTGAGACACGCCCGTGTCAAACCTGCCTCATCGAGCTGCAACCAGTACACGGGTCGGAACACGACATCTGACACGCCCGTATCCAACCTGACACGCCCGTGTTCACGGCCGTGTTCAAGGCCGTGTACTTCTCTGACTCGAATAGGCCATTTCGAAATTTAATTGTGTGACACGCCCTGGGACACGCCCGTGTCCAAGGCCGTGTACCCCTGACACGCCCTGGGACACGCCCATGTCCCAGGCCGTGTCAAACAGCCTGCACCTCAAACTTTATGTTGAGTCTTTTTGGGGTCTTTTTGGGGTGTTACACGTTGCTCACACCGTCACGTTAATTTAAGCTATAGGCGTGGGTCAAGCTGAAGGATTTCATGTGCTATGGCGGGGTGGAAAATAAAAAAAAATTTGCCACATCCATACGAAGCACGGGATCAGATATCCATGTGTAAATGCAAAGCTAGATAAGCAAATCAAAACCTAACTCATCACACCTAAACATTGCAAGGAGTTAGATATGTACCTCTAGAGAACAAGGTCTCTAGGCGGAAGAGGTAACTTGCCGATGAGATTCGTAGCGATTCAACCGCAACAATGAGGCCGAAAACCTCGTCTCTTGGTTCACCTTGAACCCGAACAGCAGCCCAAATCCGTTGATAGAAGAAGAGGGCACACACTTGGATCAACTCTGATAAGAGCACTGTAGACTCCAAGTGGCCGGCGTTGAGAAGAGCGAAGTAGAAAAGCCCTAACAGGCCGGCTAGGAGGAAGGATCTTCAAGGCAAAAACACTTGCCCCAGCTGAAGCACTCAACACGAGTGCAATTTGAAAAACCACAACCGGCTGCTGCTCCCAAAACCGAAGGAGATCTCACAAGAGCCGATCGGCTGCAGCACATGGGCGGAATAGGGATCACCGGTTAGAAACTGGTGGAGGAGGGGCACGCAAAAAATAGGAGATAGGGGATCGACGATCGAGCGCCGACTGGAAGCCGGAGATGACGATCGGCTCCATCGGGGTCGAACGAAGAAAACTCACACGCCCCCACACCGCCTCTTTCCCTTTTAACCGTATAAAAAATACTTGCCCTAACCTCTCACTCATCCCCTTTTTCTATATATATATCTCTACAAATCCATATATAATCCATATATATAAAACATGGTTTACATCCCATGAGGTATACCATATATATATTTATATATGTATATATATATATATACAAAACATTTCCAGATCAGGCCTGTTAAGAATGGGGTCATACAAACTCTAATTACTATGCTCCTCTATCAAACAATTAAGACGACTCGCCTCGTCATAATTCTCTTTTAATAAACGCACAGAAACACTTGTCTAAGCAAGGCGCGTCACCATATTATCTACCTTAGTCTAATATGGTGAAAAGGGGTTGTTCCCGTTCATTTGGTGTAACCTCACAGAGGAAACGTGTCGTCGTGGCGATAATATAACAGGTTATATTATCAATTACAAGAGGCTTTATCAAGGCATTGTATTCGCCATAACAACACATTAGAAACAAATGGCCAGTGCCTAACTTTTGTCACATGATATCATAAATATTGTGCGAATTGGTACAGTGTCATTTTCGCACCATATTTGTCATTCTTGGTCTCATAAGCAAGTGTGTCTTTATAACTACATTAGTTATAATGCATGCTTTACAAACCCGCTTTGCCAAGGGGCACGACTATATCATAACCCAAACAAGTCTGGGGACAAAACGATATTTCGATATGTACATCCCTTGCGCGCAAGTATGAACAACGAATCATAGTATTTATCACCATCAGAAGATAGTCTTCAACTACAATCACATTGTTCACACCGCCGTGCTTAATCTACATTTCTTATATCTCCAAATCACTAGACACGTTGTAAACACAAACGACACTTAACACATTCCATTTCAATGTTACAACTTAAGATAGGCCAATCTCAATATGTATGAAACCATACGCATACATACTCATGTGATTAAGCGATAACTATTATCAACATTTGTAGAACTACAATGTACTTTAATTCACACGACAATCCAACGTGGTGGTCAATGTCCCTCTTTGACTACCAGGATCGAGAGTAAATAAAACTAAGATCACATGATGGAACTCAAGTGTTCTACAGTTCAAGACCAAGGGCATCTTCCTGAGCTATCAAGAAACATCATCATATGATCTAGGGACAGAATGAGATTAAACATTCATCAAAAACATGAACTTTAATAAAATTAAAGACAACTTTCAAAACACAAATCCTTCAATCTCCCACTTGTTTTTAAAGTTTCTAATAAAAGAAATACAAAACATAGGAATCCCCGTCATTTAAACATCAAGCCATTCTCCATGGTCTTGCAACCCCATGGACTCGAAGTGAACTTCCCCTTTGGCTTGAGACAGAGGCTTGGTGAAGGGGTCAGTTGTGTTGCTATTTGTGTCAATCCATAAAAGCGCAATCTTGCCTTCTTCAATGAAGTCGCGAGTGACAAAATACTTCCGATCCATGTATTTTGTCTTGTGATGTGATTTCGGCTCCTTGATTTGTGAAATGGAAGCACTATTATCACAAAACAATTTCAAGGGCCCTTCACTAGATGTTACGACTCCCAATTCCTCAAGGAATTTCTTTATCCAGATTGCCTCTTTGCTTGCCTCTGCGGCCGCCATGGCTTCCGCTGTAGTGGTTGAATCAGTAGTAGTGGATTGTTTCCAACTATGCCAACTCACAGCTCCACCATTCAGAAGAAAAACGAACCCAGATTGAGATCTTCTATCGTCCGGATCTGTCATAAAGCTAGCATCCGTGTAACCTTCTACATGGAGCTCTTTATGTCCACCAAATACAAGAAACTTATTCTTGGTCCTTTTAAGGTACCTAAGAATATTCTTGACCGTTGTCCAATGAATTGGACCAGGTGAAGCTTGATATCGACTCGTCATGCTGAGAGCATATACAACATCAGGTCTCGTACAGATCATGGCATACATGATGGAACCTATGGCAGAAGCATAGGGCACATTCATCATGTATTCAATGTCTTTATGTGATGAGGCACATTGAGACTTGCCTAGCTGAGTAGACGCCTTCATTGGCACATTTCCTTTCTTAGAGTTTTCCATATGGAACCTTTCTAAGACCTTGTCAATGTAGATACTTTGACTTAGGCCAATAAGTCTACGTGATCTGTCTCTATGTATCTTTATCCCTAATATATATTGGGCTTCACCCAAGTCCTTCATTGAAAAGATTATTTTCAATGAGTTTCTTACTTGTTCCATTAATGATAAGTTGTTGCCCATTAGGAGAATATCATCAACATATAAGATTAAAAATATAACGTTGCTCCCACTAACCTTCTTGTATACACAAGGCTCTTCCTTGCTTTGAACGAACTCAAGGGTCTTAACTTCTTCATCAAAGCGTTTGTTCCAACTCCTTGATGCTTACTTCAACCCATAAATGGCTTTTTGAAGCTTGCATACTTTGCCGCTATTGTGAGAATCTTCAAAACCTTGAGGTTGCTTCATGAATACATCCTCATCTAGCTTTCCATTTAGGAAGGCCGTTTTGACATCCAATTGCCAGATTTCATAATCATGAAATGCAGCAATCGCCAACATGATCCGAATAGTCTTAAACATCACAACGGGCGAGAAGGTTTCGTCATAGTCAATCCCTTGGATTTGACTAAAACCTTTCGCTACAAGTCTTGCCTTGTAGGTTGTCATGCTTCCATTCATGTCCATCTTCCTCTTAAAAATCCATTTACAGGGGATGGATTTCTTTCCATCAGGAAGGTCAACCAAGTTCCAGACTTGATTGTCATACATGGATTGCATTTCGGACTTCATGGCTCCAAGCCATGCTACGAAATCCTTTCTTTTCATTGCTTCTTCATAGGTCAATGGGTCTTCTGTGTCTAGGATAAACACCTCATGAAGACCCATATAAATGTCAGGCCTTTTATTTTCCCTGATCGACCTTCTAAGCTCCTTTGGTTTGTCTAGCTCAATTTGAGATTCTTGAATTTCCTCCACTATTTCTGGCGGAGTCAATCCATGCTCAACACGAATAAGACTAACAGGTGGTGGTAAAGCAAGAGTTTCCTCCGTAATCATTTGCGGAGGTGGAACACTCATGCTCCCACTGACTAAAGGAACTTCTTGTGACTCTTGGTGATCATTTTGAACATCAATGCTCATCTCATGATCACTCTCTTGTAGGTTTTCTTGAGTTTCCTCAAGTGTCACCCTACGGTCACCGCTTTTGATTCTTTCAAGAAACTCTTTCTCTAAGAATGTAGCACCCTTCTTAACAAAAATAGTATTTGTTGACTTGTGCCAAAAGCTATACCCTTTTGTTTCTCTTGGGTATCCAATAAAGAAACACTTATCTGCTTTGGGGTCTAGTTTGGATGATTGCATACGTTTGACATATGCCTGACAACCCCAAATCTTGAAGAAAGAAGTGATGGGTGGTTTCTCAAACCATATCTCATGAGGAGTTTTCTCTACGGCTTTAGTTGGAACGAAGTTTAAAGTGTAAGCTGCCGTTAAAAGTGCATGGCCCAAAAATAGAAAGGTAGATCGGTTTGACACATCATGGGTCTAACCATGTCTAGCAAAGTGCTGTTTCTCCTTTCGGAGACACCATTCCACTGCGGTGTCCCAGGATGAGTTAGTTGTGGTACAATACCACACTCCTTTAGGTAAGTATTAAACTCATTGCTCAAATACTCACCTCCACGATCTGATCTCAGAACTTTGATTCTCTTATCCAGTTGGTTTTCAACTTCATTTTTATATTCCTTGAACTTGGCAAGGGAATCACTCTTATGCTTCATTAGATAAACATAGCCATATCGACTATAATCATCCGTAAAAGTGATGAAGTACCTAAAACCATCTCTAGCACACACACTCATTGGACCACATACATCAGAGTGTATCAATTCCAATAAGTTGTTTGCTCTTGCACCCTTCTTATTAAAAGGTGTCTTGGTCATTTTGCCAGTTAGGCATGACTCGCATGTCCCAATTACATCAGGATCAAAAGAGCCTAAAAGATTAGCCTGATGCAATTTCCTTATGTGTTTTTCATTAATGTGACCAAGACGATGGTGCCATAAGAGAGTCTCATTCAAGTGAGATATTCTGAGTCGTTTGTTATTAATATTTAAAACTTGATTATCATCAACAATGTTAAGCAAATACAATCCATTCAAAATGAAAGCACTTGCATAAAATAAGCCATCCTTCTCAATCCTCATTTGGGAGTTCCCAATGATAAAACTAAAACCTTCTGCATCCAAACATGATACAGAAATAATGTTTCTTAAAATAGAAGGGACATGATAAACGTTAAATAAAGTTAGACATAAACCACTAGGTAAGGGGAGTTCCAAAGTGCCCACCGCAACTGCAGAAATATTAGCACCGTTTCCCACCTTCAGCACCACCTCTCCATTGGGGAGAGATCTCCTATCCCTTAGTGACTGCACATTAGAGATTAAGTGAGCACATGATCCGGTATCAAGTACCCAATCAAGGATAGTAGTGGTTAAATTCAAACTCAACTCAATAACAAAAATACCTTTAGGACGCTTCCTCTCGATTTTGCCTTCATCCAAGTCTCTCTTGTACTTGGGGCAGTTCATCTTGAAGTGTCCCTTCTCATGACAATGGAAGCATTCAGTGAGAGAGTTAGGAGAATTCTTCACTTTGCCTCCCTTGGAGGTACTTTCCTGAGTACCTCCCTTTTTGCCCTTGAGATGAAAATTTCCTTTCGAGGTCTGGCCTTTGGACTTAACCTTGTTTTTGACTATCTTCTTGCTATCAGACGCCACAGCTAAGACAACATTTCCCTTTGTCTTGCCCATGTCAACCTCAACTGTTTTGAGTGCGTTATGAAGTTCATTTATGGTCATTTGTTTCTCACGCATATGATAATGCATGATGAAATCCTTAAACGAGTAAGGCAGTGACCCCAAAATGATATCTTCTGCAATGTCTTCAGGAATTGGAGACTTCAGTTTCTCCAATTTCTCCAAATAGCCTTGCACCTTAAGGAAGTGCACTGAGACAGACTCACCCTCCATCATCTTGCACCTTGTGAGTGCGATGGTGGTCTTATAGCGCTCTTTACGAGCACTATCGGTGAACATTTTCTCCAATTGTGCTACAATTTCCTTTGCAGGAGTATCGAGAAATTTCCTTTGCAGCTGATCGCCTATGCTGGCCAGTATCAGAGTCTGCACGACACGTTGACTGTCATCCCATCTCTTCTGTTCCTCTTTCTCAGCATCAGTTGGCTTGCCAATCTCCTTCTCTATTGGGCATTTACCCTCCAGTATAGGTAAGAGATTCTCCAAGTGCAACACGATGTTAAGCTTGAGTATCCAGTCAGAGTAGTTTGACCCGTCATTAGCAAGCGGGCTTTTATCAATCATAGAACGCAGAAAATTTGGCAATGTAGACATAGCTCTATATAAAAAAAATTAAGATCATGTTCAGAAAAAAATTCCTTTTAAGAAAAAAAAAATGGATCAGAGAGATCCAAAATTAAAATGCTTTAAAATAGTGAATCAAGATCCTTTTAGCCTAATGGACTCATCCACAAGATTATCAGGTAGGTACCAATCACCAATCATAACCTTTTAAGTCAACCTTAAACACTTATGATTCTTGATAGTAATATATAGACAACTATTTTAAGAACATAACACTTTCCCAAAGGACCAAGCCTAGATCTTGGTGATTTGATTAAGAAAACTCATCATGTAAGAAAACTCATGCGAGTGACATTCCAACAAAATCAGCAAGAAGTGCCTCACACAACCTACTCACTTGTGGCCTAATATCAACTCGCATAAGTGCCACCATGTCTAGTGATTGAAATCACACTCATGTTCATCCAATATCACTAGCTTAGATGGGCACGATGAGGAGGAAAGACACTCTTAAATTTTTCTTTTCACATTCCCTAAAGAATGGAGAATATACAAAATACCTAACTCACGGCATTCTAAAAGAAATATTACATCCATTCCAAACCAATTACATTCCAGAGTTGTAATAAAAACAAATAAGGAACTGCCACCCGGGAACCAAACAATGAATGGACTATGCACACAACCCAACGTGTTTCACCTAGATTATTATAAATCCAAAAAGAAATAATCTCCTCATAATCCATTCAGGGGCGGATTACGGAAACATGAAACAGGTTTGTGACACAGCAATTCAAAACAATAGGAAAAACAAACTAGCAAAAGGGGCCACATAAACAATGGATATCAAACCTGGCTCTGATACCACTGAAGGATTTCATGTGCCATGGCGGGGTGGAAAATAAAATAAATTCGCCACATCCATACGAAGCACGGGATCGGATATCCATGTGTAAATGCAATGCGAGATAAGCAAATCAAAACCTAACTCATCACACCTAAACATTGCAAGGAGTTAGATATGTACCTCTAGAGAACAAGGTCTCTAGGCGGAAGAGGTAACTTGCCGATGAGATTCGTAGCAATTCAACCGCAACAATGAGGCCGAAAACCTCGTCTCTTGGTTCACCTTGAACCCGAACAGCGGCCCAAATCCGTTGATAGAAGAAGAGGGCACACACTTGGATCAACTCTGATAAGAGCACTGTAGACTCCAAGTGGCCGGCGTTGAGAAGAGCGAAGTAGAAAAGCCCTAACAGGCCGGCTAGGAGGAAGGATCTTCAAGGAAAAAACACTTGCCCCAGCCGAAGCACTCAACACGAGTGCAATCTGAAAAACCACAACCGGCTGCTGCTCCCAAAACCGAAGGAGATCTCACAAGAGCCGATCGGCTGCAGCACATGGGCGGAATAGGGATCACCGGTTAGAAACTGGTGGAGGAGGGGCAAGCGAAAAATAGGAGATAGGGGATCGACGATCGAGCGCCGACTGGAAGTCGGAGATGACGATCGGTTCCGTCGGGGTCGAACGAAGAAAACTCACACGCCCCCACACCGCCTCTTTCCCTTTTAACCGTATAAAAACTGCTTGCCCTAACCTCTCACTCATCCCCTTTTTCTATATATATATCTCTACAAATCCATATATAATCCATATATATAAAACATGGTTTACATCCCATGAGGTATACCATATATATATTTATATATGTATATATATATACAAAACATTTCCAGATCAGGCCTGTTAAGAATGGGGTCATACAAACTCTAATTACTATGCTCCTCTATCAAACAATTAAGACGACTCGCCTCGTCATAATTCTCTTTTAATAAACGCACAAAAACACTTGTCTAAGCAAGGCGCATCACCATATTATCTACCTTAGTCTAATATGGTGAAAAGGGGCTGTTCCCGTTCATTTGGTGTAACCTCACAGAGGAAACGTGTCGTCGTGGCGATAATACAACAGGTTATATTATCAATTACAAGAGGCTTTATCAAGGCATTGTATTCGCCATAACAACACATTAGAAACAAATGGCCAGTGTCTAACTTTTGTCACATGATATCATAAATATTGTGCGAATTGGTATTGTGTCATTTTCGCACCATATTTGTCTTTCTTGGTCTCATAAGCAAGTGTGTCTTTATAACTACATTAGTTATAATGCATGCTTTACAAACCCGCTTTGCCAAGGGGCCCGACTATATCATTACCCAAACAAGTCTGGGGACAAAACGATATTTCGATATGTACATCCCTTGCGCGCAAGTATGAACAACGAATCATAGTATTTATCACCATCAGAAGATAGTCTTCAACTACAATCACATTGTTCACACCGCCGTGCTTAATCTACATATCTTATATCTCCAAATCACTAGACACGTTGTAAACACAAACGACACTTAACACATTCCATTTCAATGTTACAACTTAAGATAGGCCAATCTCAATATGTATGAAACCATACGCATACATACTCATGTGATTAAGCGATAACTATTATCAACATTTGTAGAACTACAATGTACTTTAATTCACACGACAATCCAACGTGGCGGTCAATGTCCCTCTTTGACTACCAGGATCGAGAGTAAATAAAACTAAGATCACATGATGGAACTCAAGTGTTCTACAGTTCAAGACCAAGGGCATCTTCCTGAGCTATCAAGAAACATCATCATATGATCTAGGGACAGAATGAGATTAAACATTCATCAAAAACATGAACTTTAATAAAATTAAAGACAACTTTCAAAACACAAATCCTTCACAAGCTTCCTCAAGTCCCAAATTGATCACACAAAATTTTACATAACCCAGTTACATGCAAGTTGGCTCCCAGGACACCAAGATGGCAGAATCACGCTTCTGCCCAGTTTTCCGGGTGCACCTTGTAGTTAGCCCCCAAGGCTCCCTGTTGTAATCTACCACGTAGAAAACCCGAAAAGGAAATGGCATAGAGTCTTCTCCGGCACTACAAGCATAATGAAAACATCACCGATCCAGACCAACTTGTCTTGGTAGGCTTCATACACCATGCCTATGTCCGTACTTCGATTCCGGACTCTATATTCAAAACAATGGGGACTATTCATGTCCACCCGAAGGAATATCTCGCACTCACCCCTCACTCGTGGGAGGGAGTTTCCTATGCAAAAAGGAAGATGACTTCATATGTCCAAGAAGAGAATCGTTACCCTTTCGGTTCGCTTTGGCATCATGGAGTTCTAGAAGGATGAAAAACACCGCAACGACCTCGCCTCCACAGATCTGGACTCGGCTTGAGAATCGGTGCTCTGAAGCTTTACCGGCAGCCGAATTTCTCCTTCTCTTTCTTACTTTCTCTCCCCTCTCTTTAACACTTTAGAAAGAGAAAACCTAAAGAGAAATGAGGGATTCACCCCCTACTCCAGGCCTTATAATAGTAAGGGAAAGGCTGAGCCGTCGGATCCTATTTGAAGGAAATGAAAGACCACGATTCACCCTGAAAATAAATTTCCTGGGCCGAACACGGCTTGTGACACGCTCGTGTCATAGGCCTTGTTCCACACTCGCCGTAATCCAGTAAACACAAAACATGACAAGTCCTCTAAAACGGCTTGGTACACGCCCGTGTCAAACATGGACACGTGTGTGTCATAGGCCGTGTGCCCTAATTGATGTTTAAACCGTCGTATCCCGAACAGGACACGGCCATGTGACACACCCGTGTCACAGGCCGTGTGCCAGACACGCCTTTGGAAACTCCCGTGTCCCAGGCCATGTAACTCACTCAACACAGCCCAACATAACACAGAGCAGGACACGGCCCTTGACACGCCCGTATCACAGGCCGTGTGCCCGATCTGGCTTGACTCCGAAGATCGTCGACTGCATTTCGTCGACCTCAGACACAACATGGCACTGGACATGCCCGTGTCACAGGCTGTGTGAACCTAATCAGGCTCCAACTAGGCCTTAGAACGCTATCCATTCCTTAATGAGTTTTGGGGCGTTATAGAAATGCATAGTACTCTATTCATCAAATGAATTATTACAACCGACAAACATACAATCCACAATGTTGGATCCCTAGTTTGATTTGGGCTAGGTTCACTAAGTTCGGATCATATGACCAAACATGTATAGCCAGGGTCATGGTTGTGTCCTAGAGTCTAGGCCAAGTTCTTAGAGTTAACAATATATAGACCAACCATCAACAGACTGCCAAAGACTCGAGACTTAGAGAAATATCAAAGACTCAGAAAATGAGTTCGACGTTCGTCAAACTCAGGTTGACGAAAGCCGTGCTCAGCTCGACGAACTCAGAAAAAATTCTCTGAGCTGAGCTCGACGATCTTATATCTCAGCTCGACGATCTTGGTGCATAGAATTGGAAAGATTCATCAAGCAGCAGTCAGCAGTTCTTAGGTCGACGATCTTGGATCTTAGATCGACGAATCCAGACTTTGTTATACCCATCCTTCTATCCCTGTTCTATTGCAATAATTCCTAAGTAATTAATGCTAAAATATTCTATGAATATTACCGTTAGACGGAGCATTAGTTATGGTCTTCATGAGGATTATTACTTGCCATTTTTCAAAGGGACAGTTGAGGAAATCAATCAATGCAAACATTCTCAAGGCCGTCAACATTGAATACAGGAAGGAATTCAAATTTCAAAAAGAAATTTATATGGAAAATATAAAAGGGATTTTTCCTTCTCTTCCAGGAACAAGATACATAGAAGAACAGAACACCAACAGTGAACACAGATCATCTGCTCTCTCTCTCTCTCTCTCTCGACAGCACTCTAAGACACAGAGTACACAGAACAAAGTGATAGAGAGAAATAAGTGCTAGACCAGAGGAAGAACTTTAAGTTGAAGAAGAAGAAGAACAACCATTCAAAATCAAGAGTCTTCTTCTGTGCGCATCCCAGGATTCTTCAAAGAACAACAACTACAACATCAATCAAGAAGTTCCTAAATCTCTTCTAGTCAAAGCAAAAGCTTGAAGGCCTATCACCCTACATCAAAGCTCCAACTTCCTGAACCCTTCATTATCTCAGTGGGAGCCTTTGCTAACATCAAAATCCACACAAGTCTTCTCAGTTGTACTTAGAGAAAGAGAAGAAAAAATCAATCTCTCATCTCCCACTGTATAAAGGGTTCTTTACTCCCTTCAAAAGTTATTCCTGGTTGTAAGTCACCTGATCAAAAGACTTGAGGTTTGGTTTTTTAGCACCTGATCAAAAGCTCATTCGTGGCAGTCAGCTGAACAAAAACCTAAGTGGATTCCTACCAGGGTGGTAGAAGAGTGGATGTACCCAGGTTGGGGAACCACTATAAAATTCTTGTGTTGTCTTGATGCCCTTTCCTTTTGTTCTTGCTGTGGCTGTGCTAGTTAGGTTGCTATGTTTGTGATTATTTATACCTGCTGTGCCTGTGACAAATCATATTAGTTTAGGAATAAGTTTTAATTTACAGCAAAAGTTTTAAAACCTAAAGATACTCAATTCACCCCCCTCTAGAGTATACCAGATCTAACCCCTCACTTTCAATTGGTATAAAAGAAGGTTCTTTTGGTTGTACAAGCTAACCCTTGAACCAAAGATCCTAAGTTAGATCTATCATTTCATTACTATTAGATTTATACACACAGCATGACATAGAACAAAGACTATGCAAGCACCAGACCTCCAGTATGCAATCTAAACAAGTTTGCCATCTGGAAGGCAAGAATTAAATTGTATATGAACTCTATTGATGACGATATCTACAACTCTATTTTGACAGGTCCCCCTCAGGCATCTACCTCTACAGCAACATCCAGCACTAATACAGTTCCACCACCAGAGTGGATTGAGGATCAGAGAAAGGACAAAGTTGCTTATGTTAAAGCAATGAACATTCTGGCCCAAACAATGTCAGATGACATCTTTTAGAAAGTTGCTGAATGTACATCAGCCAAGGCTATCTGGGATTCCCTCAATCAAATGGTGGTTGGATCTGCAGATGAAAGAAAAGATAGAAGATCCAATCTCTTATCCCAATATGAGAATTTCAAGAAGGAGGAAACTGAATCTATAGCAGACATGTACAATAGGTTGAGCTCAATCATCAATGAGCTAAAAACCTTGGATAAGGACATCACCCTCACATAGGTGAATGATAAAATCCTTATGTGCTTCCCAAGCTCATGGGATTCAAGGATCTGGCCCATCAAGGAAGCGAGGAGCCTAAATGAGATTTCCACTGAATCTCTTTTGGGAAAGATGAAGTCCTATGAGCAACTTATCAAATCCAGAGAAGCAGCTGAGCAGAGAACACCTCCACCAACAAGGAAGGAGCATAACATTGCATTCAAGGTTGCTGAGGAGACAGAGACTCCGACAATTAATGAAGAGTTGATGAGCTTATTTGCCAGGAGATTCTACAAAATGGCAAAGAAAGATTTCAGAAGAAAGTCATCCAGGTAGGATGATAAGCCAAGGTATGACGAAACCCCCACTAAAGAAGTGGTTTGCTTTGGCTGCAAGAAACCTGGACACTTTCTCTCAGAGTGTCCAGAGAATCAGAAGAAGGAAAAAAGAAGGGAGAAGGATTCTAGAAGACAGCAAAGCAGCAGGCCCTCTTCCAGCAAGCACAAAAAGAAGGAGAAAGGCTTTGTAGCTGAAATCATGAGTGAAACAGAAGATGAATCCTCATCTTACAGCTCCAGTGAAGAAGAAGAAGAGGCAAGAACCAAAGAAGTTTGCCTCATGATAATTGATGCTAGCAGTAGCAGATCAGATACAGATGAATCTGATAATGAATAAAACTTGTTAGCTGAAGATCAGGTATTAGCATCTTAAGATTTTGAATCAAATGAATTTAAATTTGAATTTAAAAAATTATGCTTAGTTTTGATAAGCTCTGAGAAGGAAATCAAACTTCTTGGAGAAAAATTAAATGATCTAGATAAAATCACTTCTGAAAATGCTAATCTATCTAATGAACTAAATTCTTCAAATGAACAAATCATCTTTCTGAAATCTAAACATAGCAAAGCTAAGATATTAGAAGAATCATTGAATGACAGAAGTTTAAAATTGCTAGATATAACTAGCACATTAAATGCTTTAACTAATAACTGCAAACTAGGATTAGGAGCTTCATCTAGTGAACCAACTCTAATCCAAAAGAATCATCTTTCTAAACCTGTAAATTTTGTTTCTAATAAAGGAAAGAAAAACACTGAACAGGTTAATAAGGTTAATGAATTTCTTAAACAAATTGAAACTAAGAACAAACTTAAAAACCAGAAGAATAATAAAAGTAACAATATTTAGCAGTTATCGTCGAACTCAGATCGATGATATATGAGCAGATCGTCGAACTCAGAATGACGATCTTTGAATGCAAATTTCAGTAATAATCATTTTTCAATCTACGATCGATGATACCAGTATGGTTCATTGACCAGAGATTGATGATTTTGGTGCCCCAAGAATATATATCTTCATTCTTCGAGCAGAGATCGAAGATCTAATCCAACATCGTCAAACTCAGGTCGACGATCCAACCAGAAATCGTCGATCCCAGATCCTAACAACAGAAACCTAAATTCTAACAACAACTCTAATAGATCTAGGAAACCATTTAATCCGTTAGCTGATTGGATAATTCCACCTAGAAGATATCATCCATTAGGATACAAATCTCAACAAGAATTCTCTGTTATATTTAGTTTTTCATATCAGCAATATGAAGGACCCAAGGTAACCTGGGTCAAGAACAACTAACTATTTTCTTTGCAGATAAAGAGCTGTCTAGTTGTGAATAAACTATGGTACCTGGACAGTGGTTTCTCTAAACACATGACTGGCAACAAGGAAAACCTAATCAACTACAAGTCCAAGCTGGGACCAAAGGTAATCTTTGGTGACTCAATGTGTGGCCAATCTGAAGGCTGTGGAGAAGTAAGGATTGGAGCTGTCACTTTCAAGAAGTTGACTTATATAAGAGGACTCAAGCACAACCTCATCTCCATAAGCCAATTATGTGATGAAGGTTATCTGGTACACTTTAACTCAACATCTTGTATTATTTCAAATAAAGAAAAATAAAATGTTTTAATTGGGAATAGACAAGGAAACATATACTTGGTTGATTTTCATTCTACCAATTCAGATATCTGCTTACTTAACATAATTAGTAATCAGAATGACTTATGACATAAAAGGCTAGGACATGTAAACATGAAAAATATTGCTAGGCTATCAAAAGACAACCTTGTGAGAGGTTTACCTTCTGGTCCCTACAAGAAGGAAGGCCTCTGCAGAGCTTGTCCACTAGGCAAGAAAACTAAATCTAGCTTTAAATCAGTAAATAAAAGTGATTCACCTAGGATCTTGTACTTGCTACACATGGATCTCTTTGGACCCATTGTTGTACAAAGCCTAGGAGGGAAATCCTACACTTTAGTTATTGTAGATGACTTCTCAAGGTTCAATTGTGTCACAACCCGCATTTTCTCAACAATTATATCATATCAGAGCAAGAAAAAATATGTGTTGTGATGCCACGTCGTGTAGGGGATAACTGCACACGCTCCGGCAAAACCCTAGACTCTACACCCTTGGAGAAATTAGAGTTTAATATGAAAGAAAATCATTTAGGTTTGCTGGCCGTATCCCTCGGCATAGTGGATCAGCTAGTCCACAATTAAACGTATATGTATACGCAGCGGAAAATACTTTAGTTAGTTTGATTTGACATCCTACATGAGTATAAACTTCCCCAAAGTACAACTCATGAAATGCAGGACTCTAGATTTATCATAGTATAAGAAAATAGCTTTTATGTTATTTGGAAAGTAGTGCTTTAGTGTTTAATAATATGAAAATGCATGAGGTACATATAGTACTACTCTTAGGTTTTAAAATACCTAACATGCAACCTAGCATAAGTCATTCCTAGAAAGTAAGTAAACAACCTCCAAATAGGCAAAGGTAGCAGCTTACAGGTCATATCTAGCATCACAAGTAAGCCACCAGTGGGCATCAACAACCTGACACGAACCCACTAGTGAGTATGTATGTCTATACATAAAGAAGCAAACTACCTCACAAGGTCGAAGAACAACGATCTCAGTAATGCAAGAGGTCACAAGCAAGCTCCACCAGAACACTAGTCACTCAACCGACTACAATATGAACGTAAGGCATTCAAAGAAAGAACGCCTCAGCAAGTATATAATCAAAAGAAAACTGGAGTATTAGATTCATAAGTAAGGAAAGAAGGGCTTACCAACCATACAACAAGTGCAATTAAAAAGAGCAAAAGGGAACTGAACAAGATATCAATGGTAAAATACTGCCCACGACAAAATCAAAATGCAGCAAGTGCGAGAAAAAAACAACATGCCCTGCTAAAAACTGCAGAAGCAACAAGGCAAGAATATGCCAAAATAAGCACTTTAAAGAAAGGAACTAACAATCCTAACTTGGGAATCATTCGCAGTGGCAGAGCCATGGGTCTGGGTTGGTGACCAAAAACAGTCCTCATCCAAACACCTAGACCCATAAATACTCAAGGGTTCAACAGTGGCAGCCTAAAGGTCCAACACACCAACAAAACAAGCCCAAACCAGGGCCAAAATAGTACCAACACACCAACAAAACCAGCTCAAACCAGGGCCAAAATGGTGGGACCACGACTCTACACCCAAATCATCCCTTTCAGAGTCAACAAACAAACCACTTGCTATAATTCACGACTCGGCCTGTACAACCAGTCGAAAATATTAACAAATTGATATAAACCAACCCTAACCACACTCAGGAGAAAACACTAGCTTAAGGTAAAAGCGTTGAGTCCACTCGACGCCCACATGCCAAGCCAGAAATGGCGTCGAGTCCACTCAACGCCAAAAGACTTAGCCACAAAAGACGATGGCGTTGAGTGAGTTCAGCTCACTCAAAGCCAAAAGACTTAGAGAAACGTCTTCTGGATAGATGGCGTTGAGTGAGTTCAGCTCACTCAACGCCAAAAGACATAGAAAATTTGACTGGATAATGGCATTAAGTGAGTGCACCTCTCTCAACGCTAAAAGCAGACGACGTTGAGTGAGCACCACTCATTCAATGCCAAAAGACTTCGGCAAAACCATCTCTGGACATTGGCGTTGAGTGAGTGCACCTCACTCAACACCAAAAGCAGACGGCATTGAGTGAGGTTCACACACTCAACTCCCTTTCCCTGGACTGTGGTGTTGAGTGAGTGGACCTCACTCAACGCCAAAGGCAGGCGACGTTGAGTGAGCACCACTCACTCAACGCCAAAAGACTTGGCAAAATATCTGGGCAATGGCTTTGAGTGAGTGTACCTCACTCAATGCCAAAGGCAGATGGCGTTGAGTGAGCTCCACTCACTCAATGCCAAAAGACTTAGACAAATTATCTGGCAAGATGACGTTGAGTGAGTGCAGCTCACTAAACGCCAAAGGCTGATGGCGTTGAGTGAGCTCCACTCACTCAACGCTTTTGGACTAAACTTTCAGAGCAAACAGCCGGGCGTTGAGTGAGCTCCCCTCACTCAACGCTTTTGGACTTAGACACAAAACCAAACTAGCTAGGCGTTGAGTGTGTCCACCATACTCAATGCTTTTGGACTTAGCCTCAAATCCACTCAAAGCCTGCAACCCGAGAGCTCTTCCTTAGCTTAAAAAAAATCCTTCCTAACCCTTCTACCCAGCTACAACCATCACCCAAGCTAGAATAACTTAGTAAATTCTATCCCTACCCCTAGCCACTAGCTGGACACATAATCAGCAACTAGGAGAGAGAGTAAATGGAATCTGGGCAAAGTTTACACTAATTTGGCTCGGGATCAACTAGTAGCAGCCCTAGCTTTTAGTAGGGTACACTAGAGTAATAACCAGGAAAATATAAGCATAAAATAAGAGTTTGGCAAGGGTAAGGAGTACCACTTGCCTCAACCTTTAGGACACAGCAGCTGCCCTTCCAAAGTCCAACAAAGCTAGGCAATATCGGCCACAAACAACAACATGAAACTACAAAAATGGACAAACACTGAGCTACCCGAAAAGACCTGCTTCTAAACCAACCCTAGAGCAAGAAAAACTTACCTAGGAAGGAAACCCTAAGAGAGAGAAGCCCAAATCTGCCTATTCCCGAGGAAACTGAGCTTGAACTCTGCTAGAAATCACCGGCCAAAAGCTCTAGATTTCTCCCCGAACCTTGCTGGAAGCTCACCGCCGTTCTTTTGGAGAAGAAGAAGAATACAATAGAATAAGCTTTTCTCCTATCTTATCCAACCACTAGCTATTAAAATATTGCTATTCTTGCAATATTTTAAGCTCAGCCGCCCTATAATATTATTAAGATATTGGTCTTATCAGCTACAGCTTATACCGCCACTAGCTAAAACCGACCCATAATAAAAGTTGTATACTAACTAGCTAATAATTTAACTAAGCTATATCAAAGTATACATAAAAGCTATATCTGATGCTGGCACTTATTCAAGCTTCATATAGATGAATTGGCTTAACCAATTTAACACGTCCAAACGACACAAAAATTCCAACGATCTCGGAATTTAACAAAACTCACACCGTAGCTAAATATCCATGCTACGAATCTAGTGGTGACGTCGAAACCGTCATACGACAAACAAAACTCGAGCTACCCTTGACCGATGCCAAAACACAAGCATTCCCGAAGAGGCACCACCGATTCATAAAAATAGACTCCGGCTTACTTGGGAATCTTGCAAACAGGCTACAAAACAAGCCACTTGAAGGCCTAAAGAGCTAAGACCACGCTCTAACAATGGCAAAGGCTGGAAAATGCGTCAACGTAACGCCAAACAAAGATTAAACAATCGTAGAAAACCGGGGGCGTTACAGTCACTCCCCCTAAAAGAAAGTTTTTCCCCGAAACTTTACGCACAACACTTCTACCAAAGAAGGAACATAGCAAACTAAGAGGTAAACAGAAGAAAACATACCAGGCAACGCAAGGAAAAAAATGAGGGTGAACCTTCCTCATAGCCGACTCCAACTCCCAAGTCACGCTTTCCGCGTCCTAGTTCTTCCATAACACTTTTACCATAGGAATTCTCTTCCTTCGCAACACGCGATCTTGTGAATCAAAAATGCGAACATGCATCTCCACATAAGAAAGATTTGGCTCCAACTGTGGCACAGAATCCAAAACCTGCCTCTCGCTTAGCACACACTTCCGCAGTTGGCTTATATAAAAAACATCTTGAACACCAGGGAAGTTTGCGGGCAACTATAGTTTATAAGCTGACACACCAAATCCGCTAAACAATCTTGAACGGTCCCAAAAACCTTGGGTCCAACTTCCTATCCTTTCCAAACCTCTTGATTCCAGACATCGGGGACACTTTAAAAAATACTAAGTCCAACACAGTAAACTCCAAATTCGATTTACGCCGGTTGGCGTTCTTCTCATAACATTCTTGAGCTATCCGAAGCTTCTCTCGAATAAGATTTTGAGCAACTTCCATTTCTTCCAGTGCCTCCGGACGCAACAAAACTTTCTCGCCAATCGCAGTCCAAAAGAGGGGAGTTCTACAGCATCTCCCATACAGAGCTTCAAAAGGAGCCATTTGCAGGTTTTCCTGATAACTATTGTTATACGCAAACTCCATAAGCCGCAAATGCTCATCACACTCTCCTCCATGGTCTAAAATGTAGCATCAACTCATATCTTCCACGATTGATTCACTCGCTCTGTCTGACTAATGGTCTGCGGGTGGTATGCGGTCGAATACCTCAAATCCGTACCCAAACCTTCTTGCAAAATCTTCCAGAAGCGAGATGTAAACCGGGAGTCTCGGTCTGAAATGATGCTGACTGGAACACCATGCAATCGGATAACCTCATTCACATACAGTTCAGCAATCTTCTTCATCGGATAGTCGATCTTATAGGGGACAAAGTGAGCACACTTCATTAATCTATCCACAATCACCCAAACTGAATCATATCCCCTAGTAGATCGCAGTAAAATCGTGATGAAATCCATTGAAATGCTTTCCCATTTCCAACTCGGAATCTCAAACGGTGTCAACTTGCCACCAGGCCTTCCATGATCGGCCTTCACACGCTTGCAAGTATAACACTATGAAACCAATTTAGCTATATCTCCCTTCATCCAAATCCACTAGGCAATATGCTTCAAGTCATGATACATCTTGGTAGATCTTGGATGATAGACAACGCTTGAACCGTGAGCTTCTATGCATAACATATCTCGGATGTCCATAACAGCGTGGAAACAAAATCTGCCGCGGTACTTAAACTTACCCGCATCATCAATCGAAAAATAAGGTAACTCCCCTTTCTCAGCTCGAAGATATAAATGCAGTAGATTTGGATCGTCTTTCTGATGTAACCTCGTCAACGCAATCCAAGAAGGCTCTGCTGCCACCATACTACTCGACAATTTACAGCACCCCACAGAAATGTCCATCAAAAGAAATTCTTCCACCAATCGCTCGGCGGAGAGATTAAAAATCTTCCTCGTCTTCCGGCTTAGGGCATCGACCACCACGTTAGCCTTACCCGGATGGTACTAGATCTCAACATCGTAGTCGGCAACATACTCCAACCATCGCCGCTGGCGCAGATTTAATTCCTTCTGGGTGAAGACATACTTTAAACTCTTATGATTAGTAAAAATCTTACACTGAGCGCCATAAAGTAGATGTCTCCACAACTTCAGTGCAAAAATTACAGCTGCAAATTCCAAGTCATGCATAGGGTAGTTCTTCTCATGAGTCTTCAATTGCCTGGACCCATACACAATCACTTTCCTGTCTTGCATTAACACGCACCCAAGTTCAACATGCGATGCATCCACAAAAACATCATAACCCATGCCCTCCGTAGGCAGAGTCAAAATAGGAGCGGTGCACAATATGTTCTTGAGCTCAAGGAATGCTTCCTCATACTTATCATTCCAAACAAAAGCCACAATTTTCTGAGTCAATCGAGTCAACGGTACAGCTAAGGTAGAGAAACCTTCCACAAATCTTCTGTAATAGCCGGCCAACCCTAAGAAGCTCCGAATCTCCTTGGGTGTGTCAGGTTTCCTCCATTCCAACACTGTAGCTACCTTTTCTGGGTAAACAAAAATCCCATGCCTATTGATCACATGACCCAGAAATGAAACCTGGGGCCACCAAAACTCGCACTTACTCAACTTGGCGAATAACTTATGGTCCCTCAAAGCAGATAAAACCAAACGCAAATGCTGGTCATGCTCCTCAGCATTACGAGAATAGATCAGAACATTGTCGATAAACATGACTACAAACTTATCCAAGAAGTCTTTGAACACCCGGTTCATCATGTCCATAAAGGCTGAGGGCGCATTGGTCAAACCAAACAACATAACTAGGAATTCAAAATGCCCATGCCTCGATCAAAAAGCAGTCCGTGGAATATCTGACTCACAGACCCTGAGCTGATGATAACCAGAATGAAGATCAATCTTTGAAAACACCGCGCTACCGTGCAACTGATCGAACAAATCATCGATCCTTGGCAGGGTATACTTGTTCTTAATAATGATTTTGTTGAGCTCTCTATAATCGATACAAAGTCGCATCGATCCATCTTTATTTTTAATAAACAGAACAGGAGCACTCCAAGGTGACAAACTCGGCCTTATAAAACCTTTTGCTAACAACTCATCCAGCTGGATACGCAACTCCGCCAGTTCTTGCGGGGCCATCCGGTCGGCACCTTCGCAATAGGACGCAAACCCGGCTTCAAATTGATCACAAACTCAACATCTCGATCAGGTGGAAGGCCAGGAAGGTCATCAGGAAACACATCAACAAACTCGCGCACAACAGGAATCTCTTCAAGACGCGGCGAAATACCAACGATCCCCAAAACTGAGACAAAACAAGCAAAACAGCCAGAAACAAACAACGTATGTGCACATACCACAGAAATGACTGGAGAATACTGGCGCGAGTCACCATAAACACTCCTAGGCTGACCGTTGTCCTTTCTGAAGTCCAAGCGCTTGCCCTTGCACTGGATCACAGCATCGTACCTAGACAACCAGTCCATGCCCAAGATAACATCAAAATCTTCCAAGTCAATCACCTTCAGATCTGCCCTTGCTAGAAAATACCCTAACATAATCAGACAGTCCTGAATGCCCTGATCTCAAATTGCCCTGATCAAAAAGAACACGCGCCCAACAGTTCTTTACCTTAAAACCTCCTGAAATAACCTGAGTCGAAGTCTGCGCTTCTTCTGAGGAAATCACGTTCAGCTTTCCCTAACCTTTATCCAATTTCTGAGGCGGTGGCAATGCCTGGAGTGGCACTAGCTGCATCACAGTCTGGAGGTGTGGGCACTGAGCCTTGATGTGGCATTCCTGACCGCAATGAAAACAGCTTCTTGTCTTCATCTTGTCCTTTGCCCAGCAATGGGCAACATCATGCCCTGGCCGCTTACATGCCGAACAAAATAAATCTTTCCTAGGAGTACCTTGAATTGCATACACCAGTTCCTTCTTCTGTGCTCCTAACCGTTTGAAACATCTCTCAAAGGGGTGGCCTGACCGGCCACAGAATCTACAAACCTCCTTACTCTTCTTCTTTGAAGCAACACCAGGTACCTGAAGGCTCTTTACTTCACCCAACTTCCTCTTATCTTTTCTCATCAACTGCCCTCTTTGCTTGGCATTCTCAATTGCCTCAACTCTCAAAGCAGCTTCCACCACTCCAGCATAGGTTGTTAATCCATAAGCACTTGCTAATTGCTGGACATCACTTCTTAGGCCACCAAGAAAACGCTTAACTCGATCCGCCTCGGAACCTACCATGCCAGGGCAACCGACTCAGTTTGCTAAACTCAATCTCATACTCACTAACTGTGAGCTGTCTCTGTTTCAAATGTAAGAACTCATTCCTTAGGCGGTCTCGCTCGACCGAGGGTAGAAACTTTCCCAGTAGCATTTCCTTAAAGGACTCCCACGAACATCCTTCCTTCAAGCTCTCCTTTTCTCGCAACCACCAAGTCTTTGCTAGCCCCTTAAGCTGATATGCGGCGATCATCACTCTCTGATCGTCCGTGACTCTAGAATAATAAAAAATCTCCTCAATTGCTATCAGCCAATCATCCAAAACCATAAAGTCTGCTTTTCCATCATAAGTAGGTCGTCCAAGTTGCTGAAACTGAGAGATAAATGTCATCTCTGGTGGAACCACTACTGGAGGCACCAGAGGAGCAGGAGGGGCAGGAACAGCTGGACCCACAGCAGGGTTCTACACTCTCAGAGCTATCCCAGACACAACTGATACAAATGACTGAATCTGGGACTGCACATCCACAAATTGCCTGGACAAGGCCTCATTGCTCTATCACAGAACTTCTATCATTGCATTGTTCTGAGCACCCGAAGACTCGCCCTAAGATTGGGGAGTCTGCCTCGTCACAGGATGCTTCGACATCCTATAATCGAATTGGCACAAATCAATACCTATCCCAACAGCTATCACAAAACTACCCGGTACAGACAAACATACTGCCATATGAATTTAAACTGCTTACTTGCTCTAGGAGTTTTCAATGATGATGTTATGCCTAACCTAGGACGATTCACCATCATCACACTAACTCATGTGCCTAGACCATGAATGCATGAATTTATATTCCTTTTGACTCGAAACCATGTGTGTACATGTGTCATTATGTAAATCTTTAGCTTGACACGTTGTGCTTATGCTATATTATGATATGCATGCTGTGCTATGCAGTCTAAAAAAGCCTTAATGCATGTTATGAGCGGCGTACACATGCAATGTTATGCATCCCATACTACATAACATTATATGCAACGAAAAGAGAAAATGTACTAATCGGCATGTAACACCTCTACCCGTCAAGAAGAATATAATAGAGGGTCCGGCCGGGGCCCCACACCATATTTCACAAACAGGCGGAGACGCTACTAAATAATATCAATACCAACTCATCCTAACACAGAGCATTCTAGCGGAAGCTTCAAGGTTGAAAACTTGAACTCAAGAGTTACAAGAACTGTCCACTATAACAAAATTGGAATGTTTACACCCAAAGTAAATGGCCTTACAGGTTTCTCTTAACAAAAGTGTTGTTTCCAAACCTCGGCGCACAGGACGGCCACACATGAACAAGAAGAAACAAAACAAAGCCTTCGAGGGCAGCAATGCAGCTTGGGCTTCAACCCGCTAAGTCCCTCTCGGACCAGCACCACCTGCACCTGTAAGAACTAATACACCAAGCGGTGGCAAATAGTACAACGGTCAGCATTCAGCTGACCAATTATAACGACACTGCCCCGGGCACGGGGCAGCAGAATTCCTTCCCTGCACAGTATTTTACATCTCATAAATATATCCAGCCACCAAGGCAATACATATCACAAATGCCAACATGACGACCCGACATTCCGTGCACTCAGGGCACATTCTGGTGTACCGGAAACACCGGGTCCCACCACCGTTCAGAGGTCCCAGACATGACGGTCCAATTTGAGCATTTCTAGTCTGATCGGCACGCAAGCCATCGACTCTCGCTATATGATCCTAACAAGGCCTTAAGCACCCAAGGTTAGAAAACCATAATGCGGGTACAGATCCACCTTTCCCAGTACTCAAAATCATCAGACTCAAGACTGGACTGATGCGGGTACAACTTCACTTTGCCCGTCCGCCACCAAGGCATTTCTCCAGTTACAACCTAACGGCTCAACTTCATAACATATGGCACTCATGGCCACAAGAGTTGAACCCAACTCTCACCATTTTCTGGAATTCCTCCAGTACTTCCTGCGACACCAAGCTACAGGTATCCACCATGGATTACATGCATAAAAGCAATATTCACGGAGTCTTCTCCGATGTGCAAACCAGCATCACCAATCCAGACCAACATGTCTAGATGGGCTTCACACAACATTCCTAACCGTACTCAAACTTCCGGTTCTAATGCAATACAACAAGGGACGTCTTGCCGACCCAAGGGAATCACTTCGCCATCCACCTTTTTGTGGAGGATTCCTATGAAAATATAGGAAAGAAGGAATTCACTTGTCCGAGAAGGAAATCGTTACCCTTAAGGACATTTTGGCACCATGGCGAAAAGTACACGATTGGAAAGCTTCGCAGCGATCAAGCCTCCACAGAGCTGAACTCGGCTCGCGATTTGGATCACCGCAACAACACCGGCAGCTGGATTTCCCTTCTTCTTCCTCCCCTTGCTCTCCTCTCTCTCTTCAATTAGGAAAGAGAATGGCACAACTCAAATGAGTTTTCTCCATCTCAAATCCGGCCTTATAAACCCAGGGAATAACCTAGACCATTGGATCGTGGTCAAAGAAAATGGAAGGCTCAGAGTAGCCCTGAAACTGAATTTCCTGGGACAAACACGGGCTGTGACACGCCCGTGTTCCTGAAGCGGTGCACAACCGACTTAAAGCAAACCAGAAAATGGGTATCGACATGCCCGTATAAAACCTGACACGCCCGTATCACCCAGTATATGGCCATGTACCTTGTAACATCCCATTTCCGGCTAGACCCCTAGGAGTCAGTTGGTTGTGGTAGAACCCTAGGGAGCCCAAAACTTGAAATAAATCGGCCAAGAAATCGGGTCACGGGTTGGTCACGCCCGTGACCGACCCGTCACGCCCGTGACATAGGGCATGACCACATTCGACGATCATCGATTTCAGTTCAACGATCGTCGAACCCAGAATTAGTCACCAGACCTGTCACGCCCGTGACCCGCCATGTCACGCCCGTGACATAGGGCGTGACCATGATCGTCGGTTCCAGGTCGACGGTCGTCGACCCAAAATTGGCCCCACTGGCATGTCACGCCCGTGACCCGCCATGTCACGCCCGTGACATAGGACGTGACACGCTCGACGATCGTCGATTCCAGTTCGACGTCATCGAACCCAGAATTAGTCGCCAGGTATGTCACGCCCGTGACCCACAATGTCACACCCGTGACATAGGGCGTGACACGCTCGACGATCGTCGACCCCAATTCGACGATCGTCGAACCAGATTTGGCCACACAGGCCTGTCACGCCCGTGACCCAGGTGTCATGCCCGTGACCACCATTCGACGATCGTCGATCTCAGTTCGACGATCGTCGAACCCAGAACTGGCTAACCGGGCCTGTCACGCCCGTGACCTATGTGTCACGCCCGTGACCAAGGCCGAAATGACAGCCAGGTTGGAAATTTTGATAACCGACGCCATAATAAATTCTGACCATGGGAATGAAAATCAAGAGTATTTATGGGTCGTTCCCTACTTTAATTATGTTAATAAGTAAGGAAAAGTGGGTCCAATAGGAAATTGCCACCTGGCAAACACCTCTTCATCTCCAACTTTTCAACTGCCATTCGTCATAACCGAAACGCCATAAGGGTGTTATTATTGGCCGCCAACGTTTCATCTCCAACGTTTCATCCTTTCCCCTCCCCATTTGCTGATCTATAAAAGATTCCTAAGAGCAAGAGGAAAAGGTTACACTCCCTCAAACTGTTTCAGACTTCCCCCTTGCTGTTGAAGAATTTCCGGCGACGCCACCACCGCGCAAATGGCTTCCCGACGCTCTGCACGCCTCCAACCCGCGAACAAGGTCCTCCCCTCCTTCTTCTGCGGATAGATCTTAGGAATCGTTAGGAGATATATCGGGCTCAAAAGAGACAGATCGGGTGAGCGTATTCGTGGTTTTCCGAAAATTTCATGGTGGCGGGTTCGCCGGAAACCGCCTCTCCGGCGACCGTGCCGCCGCCCGACGATAGCCCTCGCCTCAACGGAGGTGGTGGTGGTGGTGGCCGGCAAGGGAGATGGCTGGATGGCCGGGAAATAGCTTGGAAAAGCTACAGGAAAATTAGGTTTTTAGGCCTCTGGTTCGGGCTCTGAAGAAGATGAACAGTGTCATGAAAATTGGATTCTATTTTTAAAACAATTTCTGAACGAATTTATCTGTCATGTTAAATAATTTGGGAAAAATACCTAGAGGCTCCTACAGGAAAAGTGGTCAACATAGAAACTGTAGCCCTTGAAGTCTAGTTTTATTCAAAAATTAATTTCACTCTATTTGGAATTCTGGTTAGACCACAGCACCCTTTTTGGTGAGGTCTATCCAGAGGGCTGTCTTGACCTTAGAAAAATTCCCCACTCCAATCCAGTCATCCAAATGACTTGAAATTTGGGGTGTTGTCTAATCTTACATATATCTAGGTGCTATCCAAAAATGAGAATTTTTGGAGAATATGTTTCTATAGTTTTTAGGAAAATTCAATAATCCTAGCCGAATTTAATTAGATAGTTAAATAATTTCCAAACCCTCCCAAATTCTGGTGAGACGTCCCTGGGGTCACCATAAGGTTCTGTATAATTTTCCATCTCATTTGTAGATGGTTTGGACTAGAAATGATCAACCCTAAGTTTTGCCCTAATAAGGGGTCTTAGGTTAAAAGTGCACTTTTGAAGTTTGAGTGGTGAGATCACCTCAACAGAGGCTGAGATTTTTACCACTGGCTAGTAATATTCTCTAGCACCCCCTCATGGAGTTTGAGGTGGATTGGGGTAAGTTTACCCTAAGGATCAAGGCCAAACCCTAAGGATGGATCTTGGTGGTTTGTGAAGGTCATGTGGTCAAATGACCTTGGATTGACCCGAATTGGGTGAAGGGAACCATAGGGCCAATATAGTTCTCTGGATGAAATTTTAGTAAATTTGGAGACCGTTGGGATACCTGAAAATCTAACCCTAGTTTAGGGCGCAAAACTTGTAGAGATAGGAAAGGACACTAAATCACATTGAAAAGTGGTGAGATTTGGGGAGAGTGAATTATAGGGATGGTACAAGCTCTGGATATTTTTCTATGAATTTTATGTTCATTATTTTGGATACTTCCTTTAATGATTTAGTAGTTGTATGATTTGCTTAGAAAATTTATTAGGGAATACACACTCTCTGGAAAGTGATGAAATTTAAGCAAAGAACGTTTATTATGATTTTAAATCTCTGTAAATTTTTATGGGATTTTTGGAAGATTAATTCTAAGGCTCGCTTCATTAAGTATGTTTTACCTTGATTATTTGATTAAATCTTTAGTGGTGGTTAGCAAGCTAGTAAAATTTTGATTCTCTGCACAAAGATCTTTTATATATCATACTACTGACTAGTGATTTTTCTATAATTTTCAGATGAATAATTTCAGTACTTCCTTCACTACGTAGAATTAACATGATTATACTGAATAAATTATTTAGAGGTTAAATACTTTCTATAAAAATTCTGAAAATTTGTATTTGAGGTTATTTTGCTGTTATTTAATGATCATGATTTTTGAGTAGCCATTACTTAGGAAGATCATGTAGTTCATGTTTAAAATGACCCGTGGCACGTCCTTTGGGAAAATTAAATAAATATCAGATTAATTAGGAAAATTATAAGTTTCTGGTTTTAGGCAAAGTATGATATGGTAGACCACCAGTAAATATTATAGGAGATTTGGAAGACAACTTGGTGTACCTCCCCTTGGGTACCTCATATAGTTTAGGATGGTCTGCATATAGTAAAGCCACGGAATTCTGGTAATTGATGGTTGGTAGGGCAAGTTAAGATTGAGTTCATCATTAGAAGTCAGGAGAAGTAGAGTGTGAGACTGGTTAGGATAAGGGAGTACGGGAATGACGAAAGATCGTCGATCCCGGGAAGAAGAGGAAGAGTCTTAATACTCTAGGGTTAGAACTAAAGCAACTAAAAGAGGATCGGGTTAAGGGAGATCAACCAATAATAATAAGTGCCTTGCGAAAGGGAACTTTGGGCCGTAATGCCGCCGTCTTGGTTCCTAGTGCCCCTTGAGAGCCCTTCACGGAGTATACCGGGGGCAGTCCTGGGCTAACGTAAACCATAGGAATAATAAATTAAAAGAGCAACTAGTATAACTAGGGTTGCACATTTACACTCCCTGATAGCTAGGAAAGTAGAATTATAGGATTACTTGCCATTCAGACAGTAGCTCTGAAGGTAGATGCACGGACAGGACTGTCCGGGGGGCCGAGGGCTCGAGGGTTGGAGTACAGAATAAAGGTGGTGGGTCTTCGGTACCTGATCGTCGTTCACACCGACATCGGTACGCTGACTCAGCGGTGTGGGACACTTAGCCAAAGAAAGTCTGGACGGTACATCCAGCAGCAGTACGCGGATACTCTAGGTTGTGTTCTTCTAGGGGCGTACGGGAGGGCTAGGCCTGGTAGTGTGGATGCCCGCCTAGGAGTGGGGGGGCCCGACCCACTGTCTCCGTTTGCCACTACGGAGGTTCCTGGGAGTGAAGCTAGCTGCCCGAACAGGGGGAACTAAAGGTCTGTGCGCATAGAGTCGTGTGCGTGAGTTGCACTTGCATGAATCATGGCATAACATATCACTACACTCATATTTGCATACAACCGACACCCCAACGTATAAATTGGTATGGGACTTTTTATACGATGGGAGCTTTGCAGAAGATCCCTTAACTTATAAGTTTGTATGGGCATTCATATAAGTTAAGGTTACATACTTACTTACATGTTGCTTACTTACTATTCTCTAGCTGCCTTTTATACAATTTGCTGTTTATTAATTGTTCTACCTATTACAACATTTATACTGTTCACCTGTTATAACTTGCTAGTTAGGTCTACCGTCACCTGCTTGACTATTCTCCACTTTTGTAGCTTCCCTTTCCTCCTCTCCGCCCGGTGCTTAGGAGCCGTGGTGGGAGGGGTAGGGGATGATAGGGCTTAGTCTTTATGACTAATGGTTTTCGAACCAAACATTACAGGAGCTCCGGATGGGAGACAGGGACCAGCACCAGCGGAATACAGTGCGCATGGAGGTGGGACAGTCTAGCACCGGTGCACCTGCGACCAGCTCCGTGAGTGATTAGTATTTTCTTAGCTTCCGTGATGAGTGACTTGTAGTGAGGACTCTGATGTACTGGGCTCGAGCCCATTTATCTATTTTCCTATTATATGTATTGATGGACTGGATATGATTCACTTTTATTTACATGTTTCTGTGGACTTGTTTACATTTTTTGTATAAATACTTCTCTCTCTCTTGTGATCGAAAAGGGCCGGCAGAATTGGCGTTTTGTAGTGGTTGCCTTCCCGAGATGTCGGTGCCACCGCAAAGCGGCAATTCTGGGCTAAGACCCCGGTGGTTGAAAAAGAAAAAAAAAGGGGGTCTTACAAGTGGTATCAGAGGGAACCTCGATCGAAGAGAAGTAGTCCACAAAATCTTGGGTCACCCCCGCGCGAGCTTAGTTTGCGGACAAACTAGCAGCGGAAGCAGTGGTGTGCCTATAAGGGAAATCACATGTGAAAGTCCATCATAACTCTTCTTAAATTCCATTCATTAGCTCTCTAACAAATGGTATTTTTGCTTGTAGCCTGCGACGAACCCAACATCGCAGCAGGGGACACCCCAGGCTCCGAATGTGGTCCCGACTCCGCCAGCACCAGTTCCGTTCCAGCAGACGGAGATGGGGCAAACACTGACGGCCATCCTGGAGGCCTTCAGAGCTCAGCAAGCCCCGGCCCCACAGCCAAACCCCAGGGCCAATTGGATGACGGTCTTCCGAGGACTTTCCCCTCCATCCTACCAGGGGACGGAGTCTGCAGTACGTACGGAGGAGTGGTTGGACACCATTTACGAGATGCTGGCAGGGATTCGATGCCCCACGGAGGAGGCAGTCGCTTTGACAGTCTCCTGCTTAGAGTCACGCAGAAAGAGATGGTGGAAATCTCAGCTGGACACCACCTTTGCAGGGATGGACTGTGCTGATATTACTTGGGAGGAGTTCAGAGCAGCGCTCTTGGGACATTTTGTACCTCAGTCGGCGAGAGATGACCTGGAGGATAGATTCCTGCGGTTGAGGCAGGGGAACAGGACTGTGGTGGAGTACTATCAGGAGTTCACTCACCTGGCCCGTTATGCGGACGCTTACCAGTTAGACGATGCTGGCTACGCTCGGAGGTTTTATAAGGGGCTGCAGGATGACATGAGGCAGGCCCTCCTTTTCGTTTCAGAGGGGAGTCTGGCCAGGATTCTGGAGATGGCTAAGAAGGGAGAAGCGGATCAGCTTACAGTGAAGAATCGGAAGAGACCGGCTGATGATTCAGTGATTGGAGGTCGTAGAGACCGTCCTCGGGGCCAGGTTATCGGGGAGAGAAGGAACGGGGATCAGCCTCGTCAGGAGTTTGGGCAGGAGCAGAGGACTCAGGGGGTATTGGCTCCCCAGCCTATACAGATGCTGGAAATGCCAAGGACGGCAGGGCAGCCACCGGTATGCTATCAGTGCAACCAGCCGGGGCATATCAAGCGGAACTGCCCTGTGGGGCGAGCACCCCCACCAGCACATCAGGGCGCTCCACCTCCCCGACGGTTTGGCGGACGAGGACAGGACCAAGGACGAGGATTTCAGGATCGAGGTCGTAGGCCAGAGAGAGAGAGCAGGTGTATGCTCTAGACCTGACACAGCCCCGGGACCCGGAGCAGGTTATCACAGGTATGGCAGTACTTTTCAGATTTTCTTCATATAAACTACTATTTTAAACATAACCTGGTTAGAAATTAAGAGAAGATAAACTACAATAAGAATACTAAGACATTTAATTACCCCAGGCATAGTATTCGTGAGCGGCAAGCCCGCTCACACACTCTTCGACACTGGTGCGTCGCAATCATTCGTGTCGGAGGATTTCGTGAAAGGACTGGCAGGAGTGGAGCTAAGCACCGGGAAGATGCTGAGGGTGCGCCTACCCGATGGATCAGAGATATTGACCTATACTCATTGTGATATGGAAGCGAGGATCGGCGGAAAGGCGTTTGAGGCACCAGCGACGGTTTTGAGGATGCCAGATTATGATCTGATTCTGGGCATGACCTGGCTGTACTAGAACCATGCCCAGATCGATTGCGTGGCGAAGAGGATCACCGTGCGGCACAGCGACTTCTTCATTGTTATCGAAGGTATTATATCAGCACCCCGTACTTTACTATCGTCTGTGCAGGTCGTTAAGGCCCACCTGCAGGGGGAAGAGGTTTATCAGGTCCTCTTTGAGGCGTTCGTAGCCAAGGATTCCATTGCAGATATTCCGGTAGTGCGGGACTTCGCCGATGTGTTTCCAGAGAAGCTACCAGGGTTACCCCCGCACCGAGAGAAGGACTTTCAGATTCAGCTCGTACCGGGGGCTAAGCCGGTATCCAGAGCTCCCTATCGAATGGCCCCAAAGGAGTTGGTGGAATTCCGAAGTCAGCTTCAGGAGTTAGTGGAGGCCGGGTTCGTTCGGCCTAGCTCATCACCGTGGGGAGCTCCGGTGCTATTCGTTAAGAAGAAGGACGGGACCCTTCGACTGTGCATCGATTACCGGGCTCTGAACAGGTTGACAGTCCGGAATACTTATCCTTTACCATGGATAGACGAGCTTTTTGATCAGCTGGAGGGAGCTCATTGGTTCTCAAAGCTGGATCTGAGGTCAGGATACTACCAGCTCCGTATTCGGGAGGAGGACATCCCGAAGACGGCCTTCAGCAGCAGATACGGCTTGTACGAGTTTACCGTGATGCCGTTCGGGCTCACGAATGCACCCTCCGCATTCATGACTTTGATGAATCGGGTGTTCGAGGAGTATCTGGACGTCTTTGTCATTGTATTCATCGACGACATTCTCATCTATTCAAGGACGGAGGAGGAGCACGCGAGACATCTAGCCTTGACCTTGGAGAAGCTGCGTGAGCACGAGATGTATGCCAAGTACAGCAAGTGCCAGTTCTGGCTAAAGGAGGTGGCCTTTCTGGGCCATGTCATCAGTGGAGCAGGTCTGGCAGTGGATCCGGCAAAGATCCAGGCAGTACGGGATTGGCCACAACTAAAGTCGGCCACGGATGTTCGAAGTTTCTTGGGACTTGCCGGTTACTACCGGAAGTTCGTAAAAGGGTTCTCTCAGATTGCCCTCCCTCTTACGTCTCTGACGAAGAAGGAGTCCCCTTTTATTTGGACGCCGCGATGCGAATCTGCCTTCCAGGAGCTGAAGGATCGTCTCACCTCGGCCCCCATCCTTGCTCTTCCATCAGGGAGGGAGGGATTCCAGGTATATACAGATGCTTCCTATCAGGGGATGGGTGCCGTCCTTATGCAGAATGGGCACGTAATAGCCTATGCCTCCCGTCAGTTGAAGCAGCACGAGCAGAACTACCCCGTGCACGATTTGGAGATGGGGGCAGTCATTTTTGCTCTTAAGATCTGGCGGCACTATCTCTACGGGGTACATTGTGATATCTTCTCCGACCACAAGAATCTGAAGTACGTCGACACCTAGAAGGAGTTAAACATCAGACAGAGACGCTGGGTGGAGTTTTTTTTCGGACTACCAGTATACCATGCACTACCATCCGGGGAAGGCGAACGTGGTTGCGGATGCTCTGAGCCGGAGAGCGAGTACGACTGGAGTAGGCCCGCAGCTGATGGCTTTGGAGTTGATTAGATCATTCGAGGAGATGCAGATTTCGCTAGTGTCTGAGGATGACCCAGAGCTATACATGGAGTACCTGGGGTCGATGGCTACTACTGATGACATTCGAGACCGCATCAGAGATGGGCAGATGCGGGACGAGAGAGCTGAGACGATATTCTGAGCCTTGGAGGAAGGCACGACAGGGGATTACTCTTTGAGGGATGGGCTCCTGTGTTTCCGGGGCAGAGTCTACATACCAGCAGGAGGACGGATCCGGGAGGATATTTTGACGGAAGCTCATTGCAGCCGATATTCGGTACACCCGGGGATCACAAAGATGGCAAAGGATTTAAAGAGGACGATGTACTGGCCGGGTATGAAGAAAGATATTACGTATTTTGTGACGCATTGTGAGGCCTGCCAGCTCGTGAAGGCGGAGTGTAGGAACCCGGCAAGCTTGTTGCAGCCGCTTCCAGTGCCGGAGTGGAAGTTTGAAGATATAGCCATGGACTTCATACATGGGCTACCTAGATCCCGTGCGGGGAACGACTCGATCTGGGTGATAGTGTACAGGCTGACAAAGGTGGCCAGATTCATCCCAGTGGCAAAGGACACACCGGTCAGTGTATTAGTACGGAGGTTCATTGAGCAGTTCGTGCGTTATCATGGGGTGCCCAAGACTATCGTTTCGGATCGGGATGGGCAGTTTACATACAGGGAATGGAGGTTAGTCCAGGCCCATCTGGGTTCTCGGTTGACATTCAGCACCGCCTTTCACCCTCAGACCGACGGACAGACAGAGCGCACTAACCGTACACTGGAGGATCTGTTACGACTATGTATTTTGGACCGTGGCGAGCCTTGGGAGAGATTGTTACCACTGGTCGAGTTTTCATACAACAACGCTCATCAGTCCAGCATAGGCATGGCTCCATACGAAGCGTTGTACGGAAGGAGGTGCAGAACCCCACTATCATGGGTTCAGGACGAGGATCCGCAGGCACTGGGCTCTGAGTTTGTGGGAGATACAGATGCTCAGATTAGATTGATCCGAGACAGGATGTTGGAAGCCTAGAGCAGACAGGCGAAATACTACGATGCGAGGCATCGCCAAGTAGAGTTCCAGGTAGGAGACCGGGTTTTCTTGAAGATACGGCCGATGCACGGAGTCTCGCGGGTTCGCGGGCGGAAGAAGCTCAGTCCGAGATATATGGGGCCCTATAGGATCCTGGAGCGGATCGGACCCTTAGCCTATAGACTGGAGCTATCGCCGGAGTTAGCTGGATTGCATGAAGTCTTCCACGTCTCCTCCCTTCGGAGGGCTCTGCTACGCCCTGAGAAGCTGATTTCCTCGGCAAATGGCCCAGAGGCCTCGGATCGGTCAGTCGATTTGGAGCCTATCAGGATTGACGATACAGCAGTGCGGGTCTTGCGACGGAAGAAGGTCCCGTTAGTCAAGGTTCTGTGGAACAATCATGGGCAGGAGGAACATACATGGGAGCCACAGGACTTGATGCGGCAAAAATACCCGGAACTTTTTCGTCAGGTATACCTCACAACCCCTCTGGACAATCAATTTGCCTTCCTGTTTTAAACCAATGGAACTGAAATTTCAAGAATAGGGGCTAATCTTTTGTTTATTGGAGTGTATATACCTAGTTAAGTGGACGAATTAATCTTAGATTCAAAACCGCACAAACAAACATAACGTAGAGAGATAATCTTTCAGTTCTCATGGGATGTTACAAGCTTATTTTTCCCGATTAGAGTCCCGTAGGCTTAACCTTGATTTCGGGGACGAAATCTTTGTTTTGTTTATTGGGATTTGTAATATCCCATTTCCGGCTAGACCCCTAGGAGTCAGTTGGTTGTGGTAGAACCCTAGGGAGCCCAAAACTTGAAATAAATCGGCCAAGAAATCGGGCCACGGGTTGGTCACGCCCGTGACCGACCCGTCACACCCGTGACATAGGGCGTGACCACATTCGACGATCGTCGATTTCAGTTCAACGATCGTCGAACCTAGAATTAGTCACCAGACCTGTCACGCCCGTGACCAGCCATGTCACGCCCGTGACATAGGGCGTGACCATGATCGTCGGTTCCAGGTCGACGGTCGTCGACCCAAAATTGGCCCCACGGGCATGTCACGCCCGTTACCCGCCATGTCACGCCCGTGACATAGGGCGTGACACGCTCGACGATCGTCGATTCCAGTTCGACGTCGTCGAACCCAGAATTAGTCGCCAGGTATGTCACGCCCGTGACCCACAATGTCACGCCCGTGACATAGGGCGTGACACGCTCGACGATCGTCGACCCCAATTCGACGATCGTCGAACCAGATTTGGCCACACAGGCCTGTCACGCCCGTGACCCAGGTGTCACGCCCGTGACCACCCTTCGACGATCGTCGATCTCAGTTCGACGATCGTCGAACCCAGAACTGGCTAATCGGGCCTGCCACGCCCGTGACCTATGTGTCATGCCCGTGACCAAGGATGAAATGACAGCCAGGTTGGAAATTTCGATAACCGACGCCATAATAAATTCTGACCATGGGAATGAAAATCAAGAGTATTTATGGGTCGTTCCCTACTTTAATTATGTTAATAAGTAAGGAAAAGTGTGTCCAATAGGAAATTGCCACCTGGCAAACACCTCTTCATCTCCAACTTTTCAACTGCCATTCGTCATAACCGAAACGTCATAAGGGTGTTATTAATGGCCGCCAACGTTTCATCTACAACGTTTCATCCTTTCCCCTCCCCATTTGCTGATCTATAAAAGATTCCTAAGAGCAAGAGGAAAAGGTTACACTCCCTCAAACTGTTTCAGACTTCCCCCTTGCTGTTGAAGAATTTCCGGCGACGCCACCACAGCGCAAATGGCTTCCCGACGCTCTGCACGCCTCCAACCCGCGAACAAGGTCCTCCCCTCTCTCTTCTTCTGCGGATAGATCTTAGGAATCGTTAGGAGAGATATCGGGCTCAAAAGAGCCAGATCGGGTGAGCGTATTCGTGGTTTTCTGAAAATTTCATGGTGGCGGGTTCGCCGGAAACCGCCTCTCCGGCGGCCGTGCCGCCGCTCGACGATAGCCCTCGCCTCAATGGAGGTGGTGGTGGTGGTGGCTGGCCAGGGAGATGGCTGGATGGCCGGGAAATATCTTGGAAAAGCTACAGGAAAATTAGGTTTTTAGGCCTCTGTTTCGGGCTCTGAAGAAGATGAACAGTGCCATGAAAATTGGATTCTATTTTTAAAACAATTTCTGAACGAATTTATCTGTCATGTTAAATAATTTAGTAAAAATACCTAGAGGCTCCTACAGGAAAAGTGGTCAACATAGAAACTGTAGCCCTTGAAGTCTAGTTTTATTAAAAATTAATTTCACTCAATTTGGAATCCTGGTTAGACCACAGCACCCTTTTTGGTGAGGTCTATCCAGAGGGCTGTCTTTACCTTAGAAAAATTCCCCACTCCAATCCAGTCATCCAAATGACTTGAAATTTGGGGTGTTGTCTAATCTTACATATATCTAGGTGCTATCCAACAATGAGAATTTTTGGAGAATATTTTTCTATAGTTTTTAGGAAAATTCAATAATCCTAGCCGAATTTAATTAGATAGTTAAATAATTTCCAAACCCTCCCAAATTCTGGTGAGAGGTCCCTGGGGTCACCATAAGGTTCTGTATAATTTTCCATCTCATTTGTAGATGTGTTGGACTAGAAATGATCAACCCTAAGTTTTGCCCTAATAAGGGGTCTTAGGTTAAAAGTGCACTTTTGAAGTTTGAGTGGTGAGATCACCTCAACAGAGGCTGAGATTTTTACCACTGGCTAGTAATATTCTCTAGCACCCCCTCATGGAGTTTGAGATGGATCGGGGTAAGTTTACCCTAAGGACCAAGGCCAAACCCTAAGGATGGATCTGGGTGGTTTGTGAAGGTCATGTGGTCAAATGACCTTGGATTGACCCGAATTGGGTGAAGGGAACCATAGGGCCAATATAGTTCTCTGGATGAAATTTTAGTAAATTTGGAGACCGTTGGGATACCTGAAAATCTAACCCTAGTTTAGGACGCTAAACTTGTAGAGATAGGAAATGACACTAAATCACATTGAAAAGTGGTGAAATTTGGGGAGAGTGAATTATAGGGATGGTACAAGCTCTGGATATTTTTCTATGAATTTTATGTTCATTATTTTGGATACTTCCTTTAATGATTTAGTAGTTGTATGATTTGCTTAGAAAATTTATTAGGGAATACACACTCTCTGGAAAGTGATGAAATTTAAGCAGAGAACGTTTATTATGATTTTAAATCTCTGTGAATTTTTATGGGATTTTTGCAAGATTAATTCTAAGGCTCGCTTCATTAAGTATGTTTTACCTTGATTATTTGATTAAATCTTTAGTGGTGGTTAGCAAGCTAGTAAAATTATGATTTTCTGCACAAAGATCTTTTATATATCATACTACTGACTAGTGATTTTTCTATAATTTTTAGCTGAATAATTTCAGTACTTCCTTCACTACGTAGAATTAACATGATTATACTGAATAAATTATTTAGAGGTTAAATACTTTCTATAAAAATTCTGAGAATTTGTATTTGAGGTTATTTTGCTGTTATTTAATGATCATGATTTTTGAGTAGCCATTACTTAGGAAGATCATGTAGTTCATGTTTAAAATGACCCGTGGCACGTCCTTTGGGAAAATTAAATAAATATCAGATTAATTAGGAAAATTATAAGTTTCTGGTTTTAGGCAAAGTATGATATGGTAGACCACCAGTAAATATTATAGGAGATTTGGAAGACAACTTGGTGTACCTCCCCTTGGGTACCTCATATAGTTTAGGATGGTCTGCATATAGTAAAGCCACGGAATTCTGGTAATTGATGGTTGGTAGGGCAAGTTAAGATTGAGTTCATCATTAGAAGTCAGGAGAAGTAGAGTGTGGGACTGGTTAGGATAAGGGAGTACGGGAACGACGAAAGATCGTCGATCCCGGGAAGAAGAGGAAGAGTCTTAATACTCTAGGGTTAGAACTAAAACAACTAAAAGAGGATCGGGTTAAGGGAGATCAACCAATAATAATAAGTGCCTTGCGAAAGGGAACTTTGGGCCGTAATGCCGCCGTCTTGGTTCCTAGTGCCCCTTGAGAGCCCTTCACGGGGTATACCGGGGGCAGTCCTGGGCTAACGTAAACCATAGGAATAATAAATTAAAAGAGCAACTAGTATAACTAGGGTTGCACATTTACACTCCCTGATAGCTAGGAAAGTAGAATTATAGGATTACTTGCCATTCAGACAGTAGCTCTGAAGGTAGATGCACGGACAGGACTGTCCGGGGGGCCGAGGGCTCGAGGGTTGGAGTACAGAATAAAGGTGGTGGGTCTTCGGTACCTGATCGTCGTTCACACCGACATCGGTACGCTGACTCGGCGGTGTGGGACACTTAGCCAAAGAAAGTCTGGAGGGTACATCCAGCAGCAGTACGCGGATTCTCTAGGTTGTGTTCTTCTAGGGGCGTACGGGAGGGCTAGGCCTGGTAGTGTAGATGCCCGCCTAGGAGTGGGGGGCCCGACCCACTGTCTCCGTTTGCCACTACGGAGGTTCCTGGGAGTGAAGCTAGCTGCCCGAACAGGGGGAACTAAAGGTCTGTGCGCATAGAGTCGTGTGCGTGAGTTGCACTTGCATGAATCATGGCATAGCATATCACTACACTCATATTTGCATACAACCGACACCCCAACGTATAAATTGGTATGGGACTTTTTATACGATGGGAGCTTTGCAGAAGATCCCTTAACTTATAAGTTTGTATGGGCATTCATATAAGTTAAGGTTACATACTTACTTACATGTTGCTTACTTACTATTCTCTAGCTGCCTTTTATACAATTTGCTATTTATTAATTGTTCTACCTATTACAACATTTATACTGTTCACCTGTTATAACTTGCTAGTTAGGTCTATCGTCACCTGCTTGACTATTCTCCACTTTTGTAGCTTCCCTTTCCTCCTCTCCGCCCGGTGCTTAGGAGCCGTGGTGGGAGGGGTAGGGGATGATAGGGCTTAGTCTTTATGACTAATGGTTTTCGAACCAAACATTACAGGAGCTCCGGATGGGAGACAGGGACCAGCACCAGCGGAGTACGGTGCACATGGAGGTGGGATAGTCTAGCACTGGTGCACCTGCGACCAGCTCCGTTAGTGATTAGTATTTTCTTAGCTCCCGCGATGAGTGACTTGTAGTGAGGACTCTGATGTACTGGGCTCGAGCCCATTTATCTATTTTCCTATTATATGTATTGATGGACTGGATATGATTCACTTTTATTTACATGTTTCTGTGGACTTGTTTACATTTTTTGTATAAATACTTCTCTCTCTTGTGATCGAAAAGGGCCGGCAGAATTGGCGTTTTGTAGTGGTTGCCTTCCCGAGATGTCGGTGCCACCGCAAAGCGGCAATTCTGGGCTAAGACCCCGGTGGTTGAAAAAAAAAGGGGGTCTTACATACCTGGCCGTGTCACCCCTGTAACTCGATCTCCAAAATCACCCGAGAACAATTCGGCTAAGGCACACACCCGTGTCCCTAGCCGTGTGCCAAACACGCCCCTGTGACATGCCCGTGTCACAGGCCGTGTCCTCCTCGGACACAATTGACCCTCAGCTAAGCTAGACACGCCCTGGGACACGCCCGTGTCCCAGGCCGTGTATACCTTACATGCCCTGAGACACGCCCGTGTCTCAGCCCGTGTCAGCCAACCTGAATCCCAATTTTTGATTTTGAGATTTCTGGGGTATTACAGGGCATTCATGTGGTGAGGTTATGCATCCCATACTATATAACCCTCACATGTTGCCACCTATGGTGAATCCATATATAAACACATATTATGTATCCCATACTACATAATATGCCCTATATACTTCTTATCATGCTTATGAGTGTAGTGCTCATACTTCAGCCAAGACGTACTGATGACACATCAGTGTGTGTATGATATGACACTAAACAACTAACACTAACAAGGGAAGGTTGCATGACCAATTTTCAAGCAAACTCCCTCTGATACCAACTGTCGCGATCGGCATTTTCTCAACAATTATATCATATCAGAGCAAGGGAAAATACGTGTTGTGATGCCATGTCGTGCAGGGGATAACTGCACATGCTAAGGCAAAACCCCAGACTCTACACCCTTGGAGAAATTAGAGTTTAATATGAAAGAAAATCGTTTAGGTTTGCTGGCTGTATCCCTCGACACGGTGGATCAGCTAGTCCACAATTAAACATATATGTATACACAGCGGAAAATACGTTAGTTAGCTTGATTTGACATCCTACATGAGTATAAACGTCCCTAAAGAACAACTCATGAAATACAGGACTCTAGATTTATCATAGTATAAGAAAATAGCTTTTACGTTCTTTGGAAAGTAGTGCTTTAGTGTTTAATAATATGAAAATGCATGCGGTACAAATAGTACTACTCTTAGGTTTTAAAATACCTAACATGAAACCTAGCATAATTCATTCCTAGAAAGCAAGTAAATAACCTCCAAATATGAAAAGGTAGAAGTTTACAGTTCATATCTAGCTTCACAAGTAAGCCACCAGTGGGCGTCAACAAACTGACACGAACCCACTAGTGAGTATTTATGTCTATACAGAAAGAAGCAAACTACCTCAGAAGGTCGAAGAACAACGATCCCAGCAACCCAGGAGGTCACAAGCAAGCTCCACTAGAACACTAGCCACTCAACCGGCTATAATCTAAACCTAAGGCATTCAAAGGAAGAACACCTCAATAAGTATATAATCAAAAGAAAACTGGAGTATTAGATTCATAATTAAGGAAAGAAGGGCTTACCAACCATACAACAAGTGCAATTAAAAAGAGCAAAAGGGAACTGAACAAGATAGCAATGGTAAAACACTGCCTACGGCAAAATCAAAATGCACCAAGTGAGAGAAATAAACAACATGCCCTGCTAAAAACTGCAGAAGCAACAAGGCAAGAATATGCAAAAATAACCACTTTAAAGAAAGGAACTAACTGTCCTAACTTGTGAATATTAGCAGTGGCAGAGCCATGTGTTGTGGTTGGTGACGAAAAACAGTCCTCATCAGAACACCTAGACCCAAAAATACTCAAGGGTACAACGGTGGCATCCTAAAGGTCCAACACACCAACAAAACCTGCCCAAACCAGGGCCAAAATGGTGCCAACACACAAACAAAACCCGCCCAAATCTAGGCCAAAATGGTGGGACCACAGCTATACACCCAAACAACCCCTTTGAGAGTCAACAAACAAACCACTTTCTATAATTCACGAATCGGCCTGTACAAACAGCCGAAAATATCAACAAATCGATATAAACCCACCCTAACAACACTCGGGAGAAAACACCAGCTTAAGGTAAAATCGTCAAGTCCACTCGACGCCCAAATGCTAAGCCAGAAATGGTGTTGAGTCCACTCGATGCCAAAAGACATAACCGCAAAATATGATGGCGTTGAGTGAGTTCAGCTCACTTAATGCCAAAAGACTTAGAGAAAAGTCTTCTGGATAGATGGCGTTGAGTGAGTTAAGCTCACTCAACGCCTAAAGACTTAGAAAATTTGACTGGACAATGGCGTTAAGTGAGTGCACCTCACTAAATGCCAAAAGAAGACGGTGTTGAGTGAGCACCACTCACTCAAATCCAAAAGACTTAGGCAAAACCATTTCTGGACAATGGCGTTGAGTGAGCACCTCACTCAACGCCAAAAGTAGATGGCATTGAATGAGGTTCACTCACTCAATGCCCTTTCCATGGACTATGGCGTTGAGTGAGTGGACCTTACTCAATGCCAAAGGCAGACGACGTTTAGCACCACTCACTCAACGCAAAAAGACTTGGCAAAAATATCTGGGCAATCGCGTTGAGTGAGTGCACCTCACAAAATGCCAAAGGAAAATGACATTGAGTGAGCTCCACTCACTCAATGCCAAAAGACTTAGAAAAATCCTCTGGCAAGATGGCGTTGAGTGAGTGCAACTTACTCAACGCCAAAGGCCGACGACATTGAGTGAGCTCCACTCACTCAATGCTTTTGGACTTAGCTTTCAGATCAAACAGCCAGGCGTTGAGTGAGCTCCCCTCACTCAATGCTTTTGGACTTAGACGCAAAACCAAACCAGCTAGGCGTTGAGTGTATCCACCACACTCAACGCTTTTGGACTTAGCCTCAAATCCACTAAAAGCCTGCAACCCGAGAGCTCTTCCTTAGCTTAAAAAAATCCTTCCTAACCCTTCTACCCAACTATCACCCAAGCTAGAATAACTTAGTAAACTCTATCCCTACCCCTAGCCACTAGCTGGACACATAATCAGCAACTAGGAGAGAGAGTAAAATAAAATCTGGGTAAAGTTTACACTAATTTAGCTCGGGATCAACTAGTAGCAGCCCTAGCTTTTAGGAGGGTACACTAGAATAATAAACAGGAAAATATAAGCATAAAACGAAGAGCTTGGCAAGCGTAAGGAGTACCACTTGCCTCAACCTTTAGAACATAGCAGCTGCCCTTCCAAAGTCGAGCAAAGCTAGGCAATATCGGCCACAAACAGCAACATAAAACTACAAAAATGGACAAACACTGAGCTGCCCGAAAAGACCTGCTTATAAACCAACCCTAGAGCAAGAAAAACTTACCTAAGAAGGAAGACCTAAGAGAGAGCAGCCCAAATCTGCCTATTCCCGAGGAAACCGAGCTTGAACTCAGCTAGAAATCACCGGCCAAAAGCTCCAGATTTCTGCCCGAACCTTGCTGGAAGCTCACCACCGTTCTTTTGTAGAAGAAGTAGAATACAATAGAATAAGCTTTTCTCCTATCTTATTCAGCCACTAGCTATTAAAATATTGCTATTCTTACAATATTTTAAGCTCAGCCTCCCTATAATATTATTAAGATATTGGTCTTGTCGGTTACAGCTTATACCACCACTAGCTAAAATCGGCCCCTAATAAAAGCTATATACTAACTAGATAATAAATTAACTAAGCTATATCAAAGTATACATAAAAGCTATATCTGATGCTGCCACTTATTCAAGCTTCATATAGATGAATTGGCTTAACCAATTTAACACGTCCAAACGACGCGAAAATTCCAATGATCTCAGAATTTAACGAAACTCACACCGTAGCTAAATATCCATGCTACAAATCTAGTTGTGACATCGAAACCGTCATCCGATAAACAAAACTTGAGATACCCTTGCCCGAAGCCAAAACACAAGCATTCCCGAAGAGGCACCACCGAGTAACCAAAATAGACTCCGGCTTGCTAGGTAATCTTGCAAACAGGCTACAAAACAAGCCACTCGAAGGCCTAAAGAGCTAATACCACGCTCTAAGAAAGACAAAGGCCGGAAAATACGTCAACGTAATGCCAAACAAAGATTAAACAGTCGTAGAAAAACTGGGGGCGTTACAACTTGGGTGTTCTTTTTGAGATCTAAGTCAGATACCTTTAAGGTTCTTACAGATTTTCTCAATACCATACAGATGAGTACTTTACTCAAGTTGTATTGATCAGAAGTGATCATGGCACTAAGTTTGAATCTCTTCTTATGCATGAGTTCTGTGAGAAGGAAGGTATCAGGCATTGCTTCTCAGCTCCTAGAACTCCCCAATAAAGTGGGGTAGCTGAAAGGAAAAATAGGACCCTAATTGAAGATGCAGGCACATAACTTGCAGATGCTTACATGCCCCTATCCTTTTGGGCAGAGGATGTAGGCACAACAAATCATGTATTGAACATAAGTTTGATATATAAACTGAAGAATAGGACTCCCTATGAATTATTTAAATGGAAGAAACCTAAAATCACCTATTTTAAAGTATTTGGTTGCATATGCTATATACATAATAACAACAAGAAATATATTAGAAAGTTTGAAGTAAACTAGATGCCCAAGGTATAATTGTGAGAAACAAGGCTATGCTTGTTGATCAAGGTTATATACAAGAAGAAGGGATAGATTATGACCAAACCATTGCACCTATTGCAAGGTTAGAAGCAATCAGAATATTTCTTGCCTATGTTGCATACAAAAAATTCAAGGTATATCAAATGGATGTGAAGAGTGCATTTCTAAATGGAGTACTCAAAGAAGAGGTGTATGTTGAACAACCTCAAGGTTTTGTCTCTCCAACTTATCCCTCTCATGTATTTAAATTGCATAAAGCTCTTTATGGTTTAAAGCAAGCTCCAAGAGCTTGGTATGAGACCCTAGCCAGCTTTCTGATAGAGCATAAATTCATTAGAGGCATAGTAGATAAAATCTTATTCACTAGACATCATAAGGACCAAACCTTGTTGGTACAAATATATGTGGATAACATCATGTTTGGGTCTACTGATCCCAAATTATGCAAGAGGTTCTCTGACCTCATGCATTCAAAATTTGAGATGAGTAGCATGGGTGAGCTCTCCTACTTCCTTGGTCTCCAAGTGAAGCAGCTCCTGGATGGCATCTTCATCTTCCAGGCTAAATATGCTAAAGAGCTTATAAAGAAGATTGGGATGGCTAATGCCTCAGCAAAGAAAACACCCATGGATACAAATGTTGTAATAGACTCTGATGCACATGGGGAACCTGTGGATCAGAAATTATATAGGGGCATTGGTTTGTCTCTACTATACCTTACAGCAAGCAGACCTGACATTATGTTTGCCACATGTCTTTATGCTAGTTCCAGGTGAACCCTAAAGAATCTCACCTAGTTTTTCTAAAAAGAATTTTAAGATATATAAAGGGTTGTCCTAATCAAGGATTCTGGTATCCTACTGAGTCAGAATTTGAGTTAACTGGATACTCAGATACTGACTTTGCTAGATGCAAGGTGGACATAAAGAGTATCTCAGGAACCTGCCAGTTCCTTGGTATGAGATTAGTGTCCTGGTTTTGTAAAAAGCAGTCATATGTGTCTATATCAACTGCTGAAGCTGAATATATTGCAGCTGGCAGTTGCTGTTCCCAAATGCTATGGATCCAAAACCAACTCCTGTACTATGAAATCAACTTAAATAATTCAACCCTCTTATGTGATAACACAAGTGCTATAGCTATAGCACAAAATCCAGTCCATCACAGTAGGACTAAGCATATAGACATTAGACATAATTTCATTAGAGAGTGTGTAGAAAAAAACAAAATTAAACTTGTCTATATCTACACTAATTTACAAAGGGATGACATTTTCACCAAACCCGTGGATGAAAGAAACCACTTGTTCTTTGTAAATCAGCTTGGAATGATCAATGAAGAAGACTTAGTTTAGTTTCTGTCTGCACTCAATGAATTTTTCAAAGTTTGTCAAACGGAGTTCGACGAACTGGGAAAAGTTCTTGAGATATTCGTTGACCGGAGATCGACGAACACTCTGTGAGTGAAGTTAGTTTCATCAAACGGAGATCGATGAATCTACTTCAGAAAACTTTCGTCGAACGGAGCTCGGCGAAATGTCTTCAAACCTTCAGACTGAGTTCGACGAATTGTTTAACTCCAAATTATTTCGTCGACCTCAGATCGAAGAATTTCTTATTTCTCATGGAACGGAGTTCGTCGATTCATATTCTGAACAACCTTATATTTAGGTTTTCTTCGACCTCCGTCCCGCGCTTTCAGTTCCTTGCACTTGATCTTCGTTTTCTCTTGCAGGTGCTCTAATGGAGATTCCAGCAGGAACTCTCGCAGCAATGAAGTTCGATACTGGCTTTGATGTCGACTTCGAGTCTTTCCAATATTCCGACCACATATTTCAGGAAATCCTGCGACTGCTTGAAGGACAGCAGTTGAAGAACCTTATTTCCACAAGGATCAAATATCTGGCACTGAAATCCGTGAGTGGGTCTATACTTCATCCACCATAGAAGAGAATACAATGATAGGAACTATATCGGGTATTATCATCTCCCTTACCCCTGTCGTGTTAACTGAAATTTTTGGATTAAATAATAGAACAGAAGAATTGGAGATTGAGAATGAAAAGTATGCTGAGATGATTAGTCTAATGGGTTATTCTGGAGATAACCCCAACAAACTGCTGAAGAAACAACTGTCCGCCGAATTTAAGTTTCTAGCAGACATTGTAGGGAAAGTCCTTCTGGGCAAGTACACTGCCCATGACTACATAACTAGATACCAATTCCTGGTAATGTGTGCAGTGGTAAACAAGAAAAAAGTTAACTGGGCTCAGATCATGTTTGATCTGATTAAGAAGAAGAATACTAAGAAAGAGGTTTGTTTTGCAAGGATCTTAGGGATCTTCCTGAAAGAGAAGGCTGCTGAATCCCTGGTCTCCCAAACCATATTAATAAATGCCAGCAATTGGCTCACCTGTACCCTCTTTAGCAAATGGGAGAGGACTATCACCAAGCCATCCAAGGCTACCTCCTCTTCCATCAGAACTTCAGAGAGTACCAGGGCTTCTCCAGCCACTTCCCACCCTACTGAAGAGGTTCCATCCTCCATTCCACAACCTCCAGCTATCCAAACTCCCTCTCAGACAGCACATCAACAAACCTCACCTTCCACTTATATCACATTCTCTACTCCCACTCCTCCATCATCCCAAAAACATACATCTCCAACCCATATTCCCTCTCATACTACTTCCCCCCCAGCATGATACATTAATACAATCACCACCCTCATCTCCCCTTCCACAGCACTTGGCTGACATCCCCCTATCCAACATGTAATCGCTACCAACATTCCATCTACTATCCTCCACCCTTAATACTCCTTCTCCTCAAGATGGCCCTCTACAAGAAACTCACATGCAAGATGTAACACCTCTAACTCCACCAACTACTACCATCCCTACCTCTGTACCCATTCAACCACCCCATGCCACAACCTCTGCCTCACCAGTATTGGATCCCTCCATCATACCACCACTCATTGCACTTCTCACACCCCTTCTCAAAACATCATAACAGAGGCTATTTACCCTCTTGCTGTTTCCATCTCCTCCCTTGCTGCCCAAATCACTGCCCTCTCTACTGCTCCCTCTTCAGATAGGGGCCTGGATTTAGTTACCACTGAAACCAGGAAGGGGGAGATACTCCATGAAGAAGTAGTAGCAGCACCAGCAGTAGACGAAATAGTTGCAGGAAAAGTAGTAGCAGATACAACAACAGTTGAAGAAGCAGTAGATGAAGCAGACAAAACAGCAGCAGATGCAACAAACAAAATAACAGCAGAAGCAGCAGTATATGCAGCAGACAAAATAGTTATAGCAGAAGCAGCAGTACCAGCAGCAGCTACAGCAGAATTAATAGATGATGATTCTCTTGATTTCATTCAATTTATTGAATCTAATATGGACATAGATAAGCAAGTCCAAGAAATGGCTAGTGATCTTATTATAAATCCCACAGTTGACCTTGTAAAGCCATTAAGCATGTTTGATACAGTTCACTTGAACTGTCTGTCAGAGGAAAGAATTAAGCCATCAATAGCTATAGTCCCTTACACCTCACCAATAAGCCCTAAGGTTTCCGAGTAACTTAAGGCCATTTTTGCTGTTCCAAAAATCCCAGCCAGTCCATCTCCTCCAAGAGACGTTTCCCCCACTATCTAATCTCCTCTTGCTCCATTTTTTGTTATGGATGATTCACCAATGCCTGATCTTGATGCATTGATCATGGCTGATATAGAAGAGGAAAATAAGTCAGTTGCTGAAAGCACTGAAGTGTGCAGTTCTCCAGCTCCTTCATCAGCTCCCTTCCAGGCTGAAAAACCTGAAATATCTGCTGAGACTCTAAGAGAAATAAATGCATTATATGACAACCCACAAGATTCAGATGATGATGATGATAATGATGAGGACTCACATGAGGATCCTAAGAAAAAGAAAACATCAAAGAAGCGAAAAGCTCCTCCACCTCCTGCCCCCAAACCAAATCCAGCAAATGACACTCCATATTATATACTTCATAAAATTACCCATTATAAGGACATACCTGCATGGATGTGGTTGTACAAAAATCAACAGAAAGAAAGGAAGAGAAGCAGAAGATATTCATCTCCTCCCACTCAAAGATACAGAAAGGACCCTCCTCCTCCTCCATCAACTGTTTGTGCTTCAAACACAACTTCCCAAAGGTCTACCCAGTTTCAAACTTACCAAAGACAACAAGGTAGATTTTAATCTGGCAAGCAACAGTATTGACAACAACAACATCAACAACAACAACAACAATAATTCCCTGAACATCAAAAGGCTGAAAGCCCCAAAAGACCTGCTTCCCCACCTGTACCATTTGAAAATCCAGATACAACTACAACACCTAAGATCGCCAGACTTCAGGAATTGGTGGGCCTTTCAATGATTAATAAAGCTAAAGCTGAAGGGAAGGATCCCTCTCAATACTCTACATTGTCCAAGTACAAAAAGGAAGAGCTTAATAGGTTTGAAAAGACTAATACAATATTTAATGTTGATGACTACATGAAATTGCATCCAGAAGCAGTGGTCCCATGGACTGCCTCTCTAAATATCATTGGGACTGCTGACATGACAATGACCAAGGCTCAAGCTGCAAATCCTAATAGGAAAATCATATTTACTCAGTCTAGAGATAGAGGCAAAGAGGAGAAGAACAAGGAGAAAAAACAAAAGAAATGAAACTTGAACTGATTGGTTTGTGATACTTTAAAACTGCTTTCTCATTTCCTGATACAAAGCTTATTGTATATATATATATATCTGCTGAAAATGATAATTTTTCCTGCCTGATATATGTTTTCTTGCTTTGTACTTTTTTTTTAATTTTATTATGAGTCTGTAATTAGTGACCTTACCCAAATAGGGGGAGATTGTTGGATCCCTTGTTGGATTTGGGTTAGGTTCACTAAGTTAGGATCATATGACCAAACATATATAACCAGGTTCATGGTTGTGTCCTAGAGTCTAGGCCAAGTCTTTAGAGTTAACAATGCATGGACCAGCCATCAACAGACTGCCAAAGACTCAAGACTTAGAGAAATATCAAAGACTCAGAAAATGAGTTCGATGTTCGTCGAACTCAGGTCGACGAAAGCCGTGCTCAGCTCGACGAACTCAGAGAAAATTCTCTGAGCTGAGCTCGATGATCTTGTATCTCAGCTCGACGATCTTGGTGCACAGAATTGGAAAGATTCATCAAGCAGCAGTCATCAGTTCTGAGGTTGACGATCTTGGATCTTAGCTCGACGAATCCACACTTGGTTATTCCCATCCTTCTGTCCTTGTTCTATTATAATAATTCCTGAGTAATTAATGCTAAAATATTCTCTGAATATTACCGTTAGACGGAGCATTAGTTATGGTCTTTATCAGGATTATTTCTTGCCGTTTTTCAAAGGGACAGTTGGGGAAATCAATCAATACAAACATTCTCAAGGCCATCAGCATTGAATATAGGAAGGAATTCAAATTTCAAAAGGAAATTTATATGGAAAATATAAAAGGGATTTTTACTTCTCTTCTAGTAACAAGATACACAGAAGAACAGAACAACAACAATGAACAAGGATCATCTGCTCTCTCACTCTCGACAGCACTTTGAGACACAGAGTACACAGAACAAAGTGATAGAGAGAAACAAGTGCTAAACCAGAGGAAGCAGTTTAAGTTGAAGAAGAAGAAGAACAACCATTCAAAATCAAGAGTCTTCTTCTGTCCTCATCCCAGGATTCTTCAAAGAACAACAACTACATCATCAGTCAAGAAGTTCCTAAATCTTTTCTGGTCAAAGCAAAAGCTTGAAGGCCTATCACCCTGCAGTAAAGCTCCAACTTCCTGAACCCTTCATTATCTCAGGCGGAGCCTTTGCTAACATCAAAATCCACACAAGTATTCTCAATTATACTTGGAGAGTGAGAAGACAAAATCAATCTCTCATCTCCCACTATATAAAGGGTTCTTAACTCCCTTCAAAAGTTATTCCTGGTTATAAGTCACCTGATCAAAAGTCTTGAGGTTTGGTTTTTGAGCACCTGATCAAAAGCTCATTGGTTGCAGTCACCTAAACAAAAACCTTAGTGGATTCCTACCAGGGTGGTAGAAGAGTGGATGTACCCAGGTTGGGGAACCACTATAAAATTCTTGTATTGTCTGGATGCCCTTTTCTTTTGTTCTTGCTGTGGATGTGCTAGTTAGGTTGTTGTGTTTATGATTATTTATACCTGCTGTGCCTGTGACAAATCATATTAGTTTAGGAATAAGTTTTAATTTACAGCAAAAGTTTTAAAACCTAAAGATACTCTATTCACCCCCCTCTAGAGTATACCTGATCTAACCCCTCACTTTCACACAATACTCCTACTAGAGTTGATCATTCAGGTATCTAATAACCATTGATATAACATGACCATCATGCTTTCTCTATGCTAGAGGCTTTGTTAGTGGATCCACAATATTTTCTTTTGTCGGCACTTTGCAAATGTTCACATCTCCTTGATCAACAATCTCACGTATCTGATAGAACCACCAAAGTATGTGTTTGGAGCGCTGATGAGATCTAGGTTCTGAAGTAAATGTAATTGCACCATTATTATCACAATAGAGAATTACGAGATCAACAATGCTAGGAAATATATCTAGCTCGCCGATGAATTTTCTAATCCATACAGCCACCTTCAACGCATTAACAACAATGATATACTCGGCCTTAGTTGTAGAATCAACAATTGTCTCATGCTTGAAACTCTTCTAGCTAACAACTCCTCCATTTAGGCAAAATACCAACCCTAATTGAGACTTTGAGTTGTCCCTATCAGTTTGGAAGCTAGCACCCATGTAACTCTTTGCACCAAGCTCTTCCTCTCTGCAAAATAACAAGAACGTATCCTTAGTCCTTCTCAAGTTCTTTAGGATATTCTTGATGTCTATCCAGTGACTATCAATGAGATCAGAATGATACCTGGTAGTCATGGACAAAGCATAAGAGACATCGGACCGAGTACATATCATTGCATACATGATTGATCCAATTGGCAAAGCATATGGAATCAACTTCATGCGATCCTTTTCTTCATATGATTTAGGACACTGGTCCTTAGAGAGACTCACACTATGAGATATGGGTAATATTCCTTTCTTGGACTCAAGCATGTTGAACCGTTTCAACACCTTCTCAATATATATACTTTGGGTCAAACCCAACAACTTCTTTGATATATCTCTATAGATCTTAATATCAAGTATATAAGTCGCTTAACCAAGTCTTTTATAGAAAAGTAGTTCCCTCGGTTGTTCTTAACAACTTATAAGGTCGGTTTGTCATTCCCAATCAACAGTATGTCATCCTCATATAATATCAGGAAGACAACCATTCTCCCACTAATCCTCTTATAAATACACGGTTCATCCTCATTCTTGAAGATTCAAACTTCAAGAAGCCTGTTTTAACCCATAAATGGATCTCTGCAGTTTGAAAATTTTAATGTCTTCACCTGGAGATACAAAACCCTCAGGTTGTGTCATATACACTTCCTCAAGGAGATTTCCCTTTAGGAAAGCCGTTTTGACATCAATCTACCATATCTTGTAGTCATAATACACATCAATATCAAGCAAAATTCTGATGGACTTAACCATAACAACAAGGAAAAAGGTGTCATTATAGTCAACACCATGAATTTATCTGAAACCTTTAGCTACCAATCTCCCTATGAATGTTTGTACATTCCCATCTATACTGGTATTCTTCTTGAAGACCCACTTATACCCTATGGGTCATACCCCTTCAGGTGGTTCCACTAAGGTCCAAACTTGGTTTGCATATATGGAGTCCATTTCAGATTTCATAGCCTCAAGCAAATCCCCAAAAGGAAACATGCAAATCTGCATGAGTCATCATCGAATGTACAATGTCTAATAGAGTATGATTCCTCCGCTCAGACACACCATTATGCTGTGGAGTTCTGGGTGGAGTGAGCTATGATATAATACCACGCTCTTTCTGATGATCACGAAACTCATGACTTGGGAATTCACCTCCTCGATCAGATTAAACTCTTTGAACTTTTTAAAGGTTTCATATTTGCACTTCATAAGATACACATATCCATATCTACTTAAATCATCAGTAAATATAACAAAGTAAAGTACCCACCTCTAGCCATAGAACTCATGGGTCCGCATACATCACTATGTATTATACCCAAGAGATCATCAACCCTTTCATTAAAGCCAGCAAAAGAGACATTAGTCATCTTTCTTAATAAATATGATTCGTATCTCTCAAATGATTCATAATCAAATGAGTCTAGTAGTCCATCTTTATGGTGCTTGGATATGTGTTTCTCATTTATATGGACCAAACGACAATTCCAAAGGTACGTAGGATTTGAGTCATTCATTTTTAGTATTTTAGCATTTTCTATATTATAAATCAGATGGTCTAAGTTCAAAACATACAAACCATTAAACATTTGAGTTACAATATAACAAACATCATTCTTAAATATAGAACAACAATTATTCTTAATAATAAAAGAGAATCCAATCATGTCAAAACATGAAATAAAAATGATATTTCTAGTTATCGCAGGAACATAATAACAATTATTTAGTTCCAATACTAGCCCATTGGGCAAAGAAAGATAATAAACTCCTATAATGACAACAAAAACTCTTGCTCCATTGGCAACACGCAGGTCTACCTCCCCTTTACTCAACATTCTTCTCCTTCATAGTTCCTGCAAATTTATAAAAATGTGAGAACCACATCCGTTATCCAATACACAATATAAAGGAGAAGAAAAATTTATCTCTATATCATAAATACTTGAAGCGAAAGTCATACCTCCCTTCATTTTCTTCAGACCCTCAATATAAGAAGGACAATTCCTCCTCCAATGACTAGCCTTGCCACAGTGATGGCATTTCCCTTCCTTCATCAATCATTTCTTCTTCAGTGTTAAAGACTTCGGCTCAAGAGATGACTTAGGTCTAACCTTAGTCTTCTTGAAACCCTTGGCCTTGGCCTTGCCTTTATGCACCAACAATATGGGGCTATCATGATTGACCTTTTTCATGTTGATCTCGATAGTTCTTAACATGCCTAGGAGCTTGGGCAGTGTCTTATCAATTTTATTTATATTGTAATTCAAGACAAGCTACTCGTAACTATACGACAACGATTATATGATCAGGTCTGTAGCCAACTCTTGCCCTAGAGGAAAACCTAGTCTTTCAAGATTCTCTATATACCCAATCATCTTGAGTACTTAAGTCCCTACTAGGTCTCGAGCTCCCATCAAACACTGATACAATGTCTTTGTGATGTCAAACCTCTCCTAGCGAGCTTGCCCTTTAAACATTTTCTTGAGTTGCTCGTCAATATCCTTACAACTTATGTTCTCATGTTGCTTGTGAAGCTCAGCGTTCATGGTGGCGAGCATGAGACATTAGACATCCAAGGAGTCATCTTGATACTTCTTATAAGCATATTTATTAGCTCGGGACACATTCCCGATTGGATCTTCAGGGGAATCCTCTTCCAAGACATAGAGCTTACGCACTTGCTTGAGAACAATTCTCAAATTTCTTTACCAGTCCAGATAATTTGTCCCACTCAGTTTCTCCTTCTCATGGATAGCTCTGAGGGATAGGGTGGAATGAGATCCACTTGCCATGGAAATTCTACAAGAATTTATGCAAAGAAAACTCAGTACAACATTTCAAAATACATTTTTTTTTTCAATTAAGACTTTAATTAATATTACTTTCACTATTTCAATCAAACTGATAACCCTCAGTATCAATTCAGAGAGTTTATGTGAGCTACTCTCTTAGTGGACAAGATCTGTATTTCACCAACCCATGAGTCAACTTTGACTTTTCTCTCACAATATAGTTATTTAGGTAGGCAATGCTTGCTGATTGCATCATCATGCAACTCTTGTATGATTCGTGAATAACTCTTTATTCATATCCATCATATAGTGCATGCCAACCCTATGTCTCTGGACACTCAACTTTTGAGGTTACCCAGTTAAGTTTGACCCGATGCAGACAGTCGGATATCACAATTATCCGCTCTCACCCTTATAAAGATAGATTAATGTAACTTGTTTTGTGTGCGAATAAGAAAGAAACAGAGCGAATTTTGGAATAAAAGAATTTTTATTATCCAAAAAGTTAGTATTACAAAGGTATAACCTCCCTTTTATAGAATAGAGGAGATGCGAGAGATTACAAATATGCAATGTGAGACAAATAAACAAAGTTTCATCCGGCTATACAGAAAAATAGACCGCACAAGCCGCCCGGTTAGACAAATAGGCTAACTGTCCAACAACTATTATAAAGAGAAGGAAGTCTCTAGGAGAGACCGCTAGACCGCCCGGTCATCAAGTCATCTGCTTCAAAATGCCAGACCGCCCAGTATCCAATCAACAACATCTCGACTTCCAAGTGCTAGAGAGAAGCCACCAGACCGCCCGACTACCAAGCCCCTAGAGTGAAACCGTAAGACCGTCCGGTCTCCAAAACGCGAGACTCAAGCTGCCAGACTGCTCGGTCTCCAAACTGCCAGACTCAAGCTGCCAGACCGCCCGGTCTCTATACTCCAACACTCTCCCTCAAGATGGAGCATATATATTAATCATGCCCAGCTTATCACAAATGTGAAAAAAGGAAGCGGACATAGGCTTGGTGATGATATCTGCCAACTCATTATCTGATGTAACGAACGAAGTGCAAATCTATTTCTTCAAGATCTCTTCTCTAATGAAATGGCAGTTCACTTCGATGTGCTTTGTTCTTTCATCGAAGATTGGATTTTTGGAGATATAAATAACGACCTTATTATTGCAGAACATATGCAGATGATGGTTGTATACCTCTCCTAAGTCAAGCATGAGAGTCCGTAACCATTTTAATTCGCACATGGTTGACGTCATACTTAGATATTCTGCCTCTGTACTAGACTTGGAGTCGATATACTATTTCTTGTTCTTCTAGCTCACAAGATCCCCCCCAAAAATATGCAAAAGCCCAATATGGACTTGCGATCTCCTTTATCATCAACATAGCTAGAATCCGAGTACGCTTCAATCATTAAATGACCATTCTTCTGAAACAGTAGTCCGTTACCTAGAGCTGCTTTAATATATTCCAATATCCTCAGGGAAGATTGTAGATGACACTCCCTAGGAGCTTGCATGAACTGTCTAACCTTGTCTGCAATGTTAGAGATGTCGGGTCTGGTTACCGTGATATAAATGAGTTTGCCGACCAAACGTCTATACCTCATAACATTTGATAGAGGAGGCGAGTCATCTGTCCAGGTTTTATCTTCTCCAGTGGCCATGGGGCATCAGGCAGGTTTAGCCCCAGTCAACCCTATTTCCTTTAGAAGATCAAGAGCATACTTATGTTGGGAGAGGACTAAGGAGTTGGGATTTCGAGATATTTCTATCCCCAGAAAGTATTTTGGGGAGCCCATATCCTTTGTGACCAGGTGCTGACGGAGATGTTTCTTTGTTAAGGCTACCCCAGCCTGGTCATCTCCAGTGAGAAGAATATCATCCACATATATGGCAAGAACAACCAGACCTGGGGAGGTTTTGTGAATGAACAATGAGTGATCGACAAAACTTCTTGTGAAACCCACTGCTGCCACAATGCCACTAAACTTGTCAAACTAAGCCCGATGGCTTTGCTTTAGGCCATAGATGGCCTTCTTCAGCCTGCATACCTGTGTCTCCCCCTGATCAACATACCTAGTAGGTTACTCTATGTAGACATCCTCCTAAATATCACCATAAGGAAAGACATTCTTGACATCCAGTTGGGAAATGGGCCAATCCCTATTGACGGCCACAGAGAGGAGTACCCGAATAGTGTTGCGACGAGCAATGGGAGAGAAGGTGTCAAAATAATCAACACCATATGTCTAAGTGAAGCCTTTGGTGACAAGTCGAACCTTATAACGATCCACACTGCCGTCCAGACTGAACTTCACAACAAAGACCCAGCGACAACTAACAATATCGGTGCCCAATGGAGGAGGAACAAGGGTACATGTACCCCGCTCAATAAGGGTGGCAATTTCCTCATCCATGGCCGCCTTCCAATGAGGAACAATAAGGGCTTCATGGTAGGTGCGGGGAGTGGTGGTGGCCGAGATAGCCAATGAAAAAGTCCTGCGAGAAGGAGTAAGATGAGCATAGGAAATAACAACATCAAGAGAGTGCTGGTTACATGTCCGCACCCCTTTACGAAGAGCAATGGGAAGATCCAGGTCGGCGTGTTCCTCAGTATCCGATGTATCCGTGGAGGAGAGAGCTGGCGCAGGAGTAGAGAGAGACGGCTGCAGAGAAGAGGAAGACAGTAGAGGCGGAGAGAGAGAGGAGTATGAGACAGTGGACATAGTGGAGAAGGAGATATCTCGGTAGGTGTAGGCGGGATAGAGGGGACGTTAGGAGAAGCATGAACATCAGGAAGAAAGGAGCAGTCACGAGAGAAATAGGATGTATTTTCGAAGAAGGTTACGTCTACGAAGACGAACTGCTTGCGAAGATGTGGGTCAAAACAACAATAACCTTTCTGAGTGGTAGAGTAACCCAGAAAGACACATTTGGTGCCACATGGGGAGAGTTTGTCACAGGTGGCAGAGGGAGCGTGCACAAAAGCCTTGCACCCAAAGATATGCAGAGGGAGAGGAAATGGATCCTTATCCGGATAGAGAATGAAGAATGTGGTTTGACCGTGGAGAACTGTAGAGGGAATACGATTGATGAGATAACAGGAGATTAGAATGACATAGCCCCAATATGAGCGAGGAATCTACATCTGTGTCATCAGAGTGCGAGCGACATCAAAGAGGTGATGGTTTTTGTGTTTCGCCACACCATTTTGCTGTGAGGTATAGACACAACTAGTTTGATGAACAATCCCATTTTGCATACAGAAAGAAGAAAAATCATGACTAAGATATTCTTTGACATTATTAGAGGGAAAGATTTTAATAGAGACATCAAACTTAGTTTTAATCATAAAATAAAAAGATGTCCATACAAATAAAAACTCGGAGCGATCTTTTAAAAGGTACACCCACGTACAGCATGAGAAATCATCAATAAAAGTTACAAAATATAAACTACCCCAACCAATTGTGAGGGTAGGAGCAGGACCCAAGAAATCAGAGTGAACAAGGTCAAATGGACGGGAAGATCCACGGGCTTCCTTTGGTGGGAAGGAGCGGTGATGCTTACCAAGCTGACACGCGTCATAGTTGAGAGGAGGACTATTCGGAGGGAGGTGGGGCATAAGTTGTTGAAGAAGCCATGAAGGAGGATGACCAAGGTGAAGATGCCATTGTAGAAGGTCTGTAAGAAAGGAGAAGAAGGCGAATAGAGTGGAAACATCGTCGAGGAAGTAGAGGCTGCCGCTCTCAGTCCCAGTAGCAATCACCCGTTGGGAGTCCGGATCCTGAAAAGAACAAAACATAGGAGTGAATGTGACGGAACACTGTAGTTTCTTGCAAAGAGATTTTACAGATAATAAATTGCAAGGAAAATTTTTCATGTAGAGAGTATCCGCCAAGCGAAGAGACTGAGTGACTTGAACCACTCCTGTCCCATTGACCGGTGAGGGATAGCCATCTGCAATAAAGACAGGAGGCAACCGATCATGTGTTTCTAGGAGAGAAAAAGACTGAGGATTGCCGGTCATATGATTGGTAGCGCTAGAGTCGATCAACCATTTACCTTGAGTAATAACATGGACACTACCTGAAGACGTGACCACGGAGGCGGACTGCTTTGAAGAAGGGGTAGAAGCGTATCTAGAGGGGCGAAGATGTGGATGTTTCATCCAGCAGAGATAACCGTATGGCCGGTGAGGCCACAGTGAGAAAAGAGAAAGTAGGAAGGACCATGCGTCCGAATTAGTGGTTACAGCCACCAGATCCACTCCGCTGAGTCTGGTGAGCAAAGTTGTTTGGTTGAGGAGGAGAGGATTGTTGGAGCATGCATTCCACGCTTATTGGTTTACTAATAACAAATCTCGTTTGTATTTGATCTTTAGTTATTTATGATGTGCAGATATCACATGTCTAACTCTAATTGCATTTTAGTGTTGATTCGAGTCTTAACAGATGAGCTTTGGAGATATCGCCCGACGATATTGGGTATCACCAACAGACGATAGTGGTATGAACAGTTAACTCACTATCTCAACACGACTGAAAGTTTCTTCCCTATCACCCGACATCATTGGATATTGCCGATCGATGACAGGACATGATTGATATGATTAATTTGTGATGCAAAAATTAAGAATATGTCGAACACGTGGAAGCCATTACCGATATCGCCAGTAGGCGATATCCAGTATCGCCAGGCGATATCGCCAAAGTATAAAAGCCAGTCAATTTTCTGTGGAGATCACTAATTTCATTACCTGCAGTGTTCCTTCCTGTTTATCAGATCCAAAGAGCACTGGATTCAAGAATTACTCCATACTCTCAAGAAGGCCAAAGCGCAAAAGATCATGTAACGCCCCAAATTTTTTGAGGCTTGAGATGCTTCTCTGGGGATTACCGCCTGGCGGTAGCTAGTTACCGCACGACGGTAGCTCCAGAGTTTGCGTCGAGCTCTCGAGAAAATGTCAAGCTCTCGAGAAAATGTCGAGCTCTCGAGAAAGACGTTACTATGCGGCGAAAAGCTGTTACCGCGTGGCGGTAGCAGGGGATTTAAGCTGGCAGACCTCTCGGGAAGCTATCGCTCAGCGATAAAATTACTGCTGGCGATATCTGGCTCAATTAATTTGCTATAGTTCTCGGGATCATACCGCGCGGCGGTAGAAGTTAGCGCACGGCGGTAGCGCCAGGTGTCGTGTCGTAACCGATGCCTTTATCACGCGGTGTTACCATACTATCACGCAGCGGTAGTGAAACCGAAATGATGTTGGCCACATGTCGGCCTGTGATTGGAGGGTTTGGGCAGTTGCGCTCGAAACGAGGCATTGAATTAAGTTACTGCATGTCGATAGCTAGTTACCGTGCGGCGGTAGCTTGATTTATATGCCTGTCTTTGGCTGTTTTCACTTCATTTCTTTTGGAGTGAGGGTTTTGGCCTGGTTTTCCTGGAAGAGGAGCAGCGGCGCCGGAGGGTAAATCTCGCCGCCGTTGAAGTTCCGGAGTTCTGATTCGCAAGCTAAGTCCGGATTTTTGGAGGCAAGATCGTTGCGGTCATGTTCATCCGTCTAGATCTTTGGCTTGGAATCGAATAGAACGCAAAGGGTAACGATTCTCAACTCTGACATGTGAAGTCCTCTTCCTTTTGCATAAGAAACCCTCTCCCGCGAGTGTGCGGTGAGCGTGAGGTTTTTCCTTCTGGTAGATACGATATATCCCTGTAGTTTTGCATATAGAGTTCAGAATCGAAGACGAACTTATGCATGGTGTATGAAACCCATCTGGACAGGTTGGTCTGGATTGGTGATGTTTTCATTATGCTTGTATTGGCTGGAGAAGACTCCGTGATGTTTGTTTTTCGAGTTTCTACACGGTAGATTGAAGCAGGTAACCTTGGGGACTAACTCTAAGGAGCACCCGGAAAACTTGGTAGAATCGCATTTCTACCAGATACCGCGCGATGGTTGTGCTACCGAAGGTGATAGCTCCTTGAGAGCTTTGTTTGTGGCCTATGTCGTGGAGACCTGGGGCTTGAGATGTGGGGTTGAGTGCTCTAGGAGCCCAGCCAGGTGGCATGCGAGCCACCCTTGTAGCATAACAGGGTTATGTTTTGATTGGAGAGTGGGAATGGGGAGGCCGACCCGCATCACGGTAGTTTTTTCCCGATGATGTGAGCAACGGGAAAGGGCTGAACCTACCTAGTAGCTATGTGGTGCGTCTATGGGTAGTGATGCCTGTCCTAGACATAGTTACGGGTCTTAGGCCTTGCGCGGGCCATAAAGACTACCAAATGCTTATGTTTGATGTCGTCTTATGAATGGTGGTGGGGCCTTGCTTTTATCCGGACACCGAGAATGTTCCCTGAGTGCAAGGGGTGTGTGGCCATTTATGCCTATGCCTGTGGTAAAGTGTTCTTAAATTGCACTTTCATTACTATGTTTGGTTTTGCAAATAATTTGCAGGGATGGAGCTTTGCCGCCCCGAGTAAGGGGCGGGGTCGTTATAATTTGGTTAGCTTTAGCTGACCGTTTCCTTGTTTTGCCACCGTTCGGTAGATTGTTCTTATGCACGAATAAGTGAGCCGTGTGGCAAGTAGCGGGCTAAAGCCCTTGATGTTGTGCTGGCCCTTGAAGGCCAAAGCGAAGTGCTTACTTTTACTATTTTCATGTGTGGCTGGCCTGCATGCCGAAGTATGTAAAACACTTTAATTCAAGATGAAGGATGTAAGGTCATAAGGCCAAGACTCTATGTGTTTATACTATCATTCCTACTTTGGATTTAAGTGGACATTCATGTGCTGTGATGGGTTGAAAGTGAAGTGATAGATACTACTCTAGAGGGGGGGTGAATATAGTTATCAAATTTTGCACTAGACAAAACTTAATGGTCTACCAAACTCCCTTGGAGTGAATTGCGGAATTAAAAGATTATAGATATATAATTAACCCTATAGCCTAACACAAGTGTTGTGCACAAACTCAAGCTAACTGTAATTACAGTTAAGGCTTGGAAATCCTAATCAGCAACTAGCAACCTAGTTATATCTATTCACAGCCACAATGTAGGAATTAAACAAGGCAATCCAGACGACACAAGGAATTTATAGTGGTTCCCCAAACAACTTGGGTACGTCCACTCTTCTACCAACAAGGTAGGAATCCACTCAGGTTTTTGATCAGGTGCCCTGCCACCAACAGGATCTGCTTCAGGTAGATCCAGAAACCCTTTAGACTTTTGATCAGGTGTCTAAAAACCAAGCACAGGTTTTTGATCAGGTGCCCTGCCACCAAGGGATACTTTTGAAGGGAGTAATAACCCTGTACAGGAGGGGGAAAGAAGGTTAAGATGTCTTCTCTATTTTACAAAAGATTAGAGAAGCACAAGAACTTGCACTGAGCTAGAAAGCTCTAAAGAATCAAGGCTCCCCCTGGCTCAAAGATGTCCACGTGAAGTCTTGCTTCAGTGCAGAAAACTCTTTAGAATGATCTGAAGGAAAAACTACAAGAAGATAATAAATAATAAAATTAGAGATCTTCAAGCAGCTGTCTTCTTCTTCTTCTTCTTCAAAAGAACTCTGAGTTTGAATCTTCCTGGAAGAAGGAGAACTCAGGTTGAAGAAGAGTGGAAGAGCTTAACACTTCTCAGTTGGATGGAAATTGCTGAGAGCAGAAGACTTGATCTTGATGAAGGCTTGAATGCTTAATTGAACAACTGGGTAGCTAGTTAGCTAGCTTGAATCCTTCTTCAAAGGATCCTTTTTATAGCAGCAACAAGCAACAACTCTCTTCAATTTGAATTACTTGTCTTCTTCTGAAACTTGAGACCTGGGCTGTAAATATCAAGAAGACAAAACAATCTCTGCAGCAGAAACATTCTATAAAAGGTATAAACCTTTTTCTACGAAGCTGCAGGAAACAATCTGATAATAAAGTACTAAATAAAGTCACATCAGAAACAAACTCTTTATAGCAGAAGAAAGACTTTTCAGTCTAACGGCTATAAAGGACTGACAGCAAATAAAGTAAAATACAATGTCAGCTAATAACACAAACAACTTTATCTGAAAAGATTTTACTCAGGCAAAAGAGATGGAGCAGATATTGCCTAGAAATATTATCACAAAACAACTGAAATATCATGCCAGATAATGTATTAATTAATTAAATGTAATAAATAAATACAAAATATAAAGGCAGACAGAAAACGTCGAACAACCCTCGGAGATCGTCGACCGACGGACGGAGATAGTCGAACTATCGGACAAATAGTCGAACGATCCAGATAGTCAAACTATCACAGGAGATAGTCGAACTATCACAACAGATAGTCGAACTATCAGAAGATAGTCGAGCTATCAGATAGTCGACCTATCAACAGATAGTCGAACTATTAAGGCAAAACAGATAGTCGAACTATCAACAGATAGTGGAACTATCAAAAACAAACAGATAGTCGACCTATCAACAGATAGTCGAACTATCAGATAGTCGAACTATCAAAGCAGATAGTCGAACTACCAAGCGAGAACAGATAGTCGACCTATCAATAGATAGTCGAACTATCAACGCAGAACAGATAGTCGAACTATCAACAGATAGTCGAGCTATCAGATAGTCGACCTATCCAAGCAGATAGTCGAACTATCAAAGCACACAGATAGTCGAACTATCAACCGATAGTCGAACTATCAACCGATAGTCGAACTATCCTCGCAGACTGAAAGTCGAACAACTGATAGACGATCGTCGAACAGTTAGTCGACGATAGTCGAGCGGCGTTTGACGATAGTCGAACGAACAACTACTTAACCAAATTCTTCATCTGGAAAAGCGAGGACTCTACAGCTAGACCACTAACCATTGACCATAGATATTTCTTGGGTCAAGGGACAAAAGGAGACGACTAAACTCAAATCAAACTAGGGTACCAACATGGGTTCTTCTAACTTACTTAAAAGCTTCCGCTAGAATGCTCTGTGTTAGGTTTCGATATGGTATCATAGTATTTTTTGTATTAATATGTAACTTCACTGACTCTCCGTGGAATATGACATGGGGCCCCGCCCGGACCATCTATTATATCCCATATGACGGATGGGGGTGTTACTGATCGACGACACGTACGCGACATTCAGAATGCACTGGCATTGGAGATGAAACTCTTTTCTTTGGAGAAGGAGGAGGGGAAAAAGTTGGTCTTTGAAACACAACCTCCTTCACTTGTTCTCTTACTGTATCAGTTCTTTGATGGCCAGAATATGATTTACCTTGAAAATCTTGAGAGCTTTTTCTTGAAGAAGACTGAGACGGAGCAGATTTTCCTGAAGGAGCAGAAGGATTGGCAGATAAATTCCCAGAGGCTCCTGCACCAGGAGGTGGAGAAGGAGGACCTCTGGGTGTCCATCTAGGGGTAGGACTATCATATTTCTTAGCTTTCTTTCTCTCTTTCTGCTGGTTCTTGGAGAACCACATCCAATGCTGAAACTCTTTTGACTTAGGGTCAATTCCTTTCAGAATATAGTATGGAGTATCATTATAACGATTGGGAGGAGGAGGAGCAATAGCTTTTCTTTTCTTCTGAGCAGCTTTCTTTTTCTTTGATTTTTCAGATAAATCAGAATCCTCTTCATCTTCAGAGTGAGATGAAGGAGGATTGTCATATGGATCATAGGCTTCAGAAACAGCCTTTTCCTTTAAAGCAGCTTTCTCTTTTTCCTCTTCTATGGCATCCTGAGCCAGAAGGGAATCCAAATCAAGTCCTGGGGAATCATCCCAAACAGTTGACTTTTCAACTTGCAAATCTTTTTCTTTTTCCTCTAACAAAGATTGAACTCTTTGATTCCAAGCAACTCTTGCTTTCTCTTCTTGATTTTCAGATACATCTTCTAAATCATCTAAAAAAGAATCCAATTCTGGATCTACATGAACATCAGGAACATTTGGAGAAGTTTCAGAAACAATTTCTATAACCTGAGCAGCTATATATTCTTTAATATAATCTGTAGATTTATGAACACAAATCTGCTAAATAAGCTAAAATCATTCCTTCTAGGTATTCACAAGCTAGCAAATTAATTGACTCGTCAATAAAGCGGATGAGTGAATTACCTTCAAATTTTACCAACTCCCAAGATTCATCTAGGTAGGATGTAATAATTCCTTCTAGGAAATGGGCAACCACGGGAGTGGTGAGATCTTCTAAGCAAACTTTCACAGCAAATTCAGATAACATAATAGCATCAGATATTTCTTTGTCAGATAGCACTGAAACTGATTCATCTTGAACTTGAACTGCATCAGTCTCTTCTTGAACTGCTGGAAGAACTGCTGGAAGAACTGCTGGAAGGGAGGCTGAAGGCTCTGAGACATCTTCACAGAACATCTCCCCCTGCCTGATTTCAGTGGAAACTGAAACCAGGCCCCTTGAAGAAGAGGGCTCAGCAGATTTAGAAAGTGATTGAATGGAAGCAGTTAAGGTAGCAATAGAGGAAGCAAGTGGAGCAATTGCCTCTTCAATCATAATTTTGATTGAAGGGGTAATCAACTCCAAAATGCTAGAAATGAATTCTGGGGTGATCTCAAAAGATGATGGAATTGCAGTGGATGGAGATGCAGCAGAGATGGTTGTAGTGTTAGGATGAGAAGTGGTGTGGACTGGAGATCAAATTGGAGATGGAGCATGATGTGGAGAATGAATAGGGGACTGAATAGGAGACTGAGGAGGTGTTGGAATCCTCTCAGTTCCTAACAGATCAAAACTAGGAGCAGATATCCTAGCCAGATGAGAAGGAAGAGGAGATGCTGGACGGGAAGGAAGAACAACCGTGGTTGTTTCTCGAACAGGAGAAGGAGAAAGTCGTACTTCAGCTGAAGTTGATGGAACTTCAACTGAAGCAGACTGCATAGCAGAAGAAGATGAGGGAAGGGAAAGAGCTGAGCCAGCTTCTACCGGGTGAGGAGCGACTGAATCAGTCCTAGTGCTCTCTGATGTCGCTGGAGCAACCCCTGTGAGAGCGGGTTTCACAAAAGTCCTCTTCCACTTGGAGAACAGATTTGGGTCCATCTTCTTACTTGCATTTATGGTTGTTGCAACAGAGACCAGCAGCTGAGGATACTTTTCCTTCAGGAAAATTCCAATAACCCTGCCTAGGGTAACCTCTTTCTTATTATTCTTTTTCCTTATCAAATCAAACATTACTCCTGCCCAATCAATCTTTTTCTGATTAACAATTGCACACATCAGTGCAAATTGTTTCCTTGTGATATTGTCATGAGCAGAGTGCTTTCCAAGGAGCACTTTTCCAACTAACTCAGCGAGAAATTTAATCTTAAAGGGAAAATTGACCTTGAGCAGCTTCGTGGGAATGCCCTCCGCATGTCCCAGCTCAGTCAGCATCCTTCCAAACTCTTGAGCATCTTGCTCATAATCATCTTCACCATTTATTAATCCAAAAACATCAGTCAGAACGGCCGGAGTTAAAATTACCTCTTCTCCGCCGATGGTGCCAGTCATCGAATCGTTAGAGGATGACGAAGTGAAAGCCCATTCCTTGATCTCGGGAATATTTAACTTTATCCTTGTCGACATTAATCTTTCTAGACCTTGGTCCCGGTATAACTGAAGAATTTCTACAATCCCTGCTTCACAGCAACTGAAGGCGTCAAAATCGACGCTGAAGCCTGCATCGAACTTTACAACAGCTAGCACTGCGGGAGAAATCGCCATTGAATTGCTGAAGAATGTGCGAGAAGGACGACGAAGACGAAGGAGACGAAGCAGCAGAAAATCGCAAGCGGAAAGACAGAATGCGAAAAGTCACGCTCCGTCGACGATAAAACAAAAGATCTTTTAACCTAGGTCGACTATCGGCTTTATATTAGACCGGAGATAGTCGATCTATTAAAAAGATACTGGACCCGATGGTTGAACGGCCGTTCGACGATCAGCTCAGAAGCAGAGTAGTCGATCATTCATTCGACTATTTCTGGCTTCTCAAACAATAAGCTGTCGTCATCCAGAGATCGACGATAAGCTCGACCTGTTCGACGATCTTCGAACGCCGGTCGACGATCTTCAAACAGATAAGCTTCGAACGCCGGTCGACGATCTTCAAACAGATAAGCTATCATTAACCAGAGGTCGACGATAGGCTTGATCCGTTCGACGATCTTTGATCATCGTTCGATGATCTTCAAGCAGGTTTCAACATAGGCAGATATAGTCACACTTAGTCTCGTCCATTTATCATGCCTAGTTGAACTAAAAAGAACAGATGCTTCTGTTCATCTAAAGGCTTGGTGAATATATCACCTCTCTGAAACTCAGTGGATATGAACTCAAGACAAATCTTGTTCTTTTCCACACAATCTCTCAGGAAATGGTGCCGAATCTCAATGTGCTTCGTTCTAGAGTGGTGCACTGGATTTTGTGCAATTGAGATAGCATTGGTACTATCACACATGATTTTGGTATTCTTGTGTGAGTAACCATAATCCACAAGCTGGTTTTGAATCCACAGGATCTGTGAACAACAACTAGCAGCTGTTATATATTCAGCCTCTGTAGTTGAAGTTGAGACAGAAGCCTGCTTCTTACAGAACCAAGAGACCAATCTCTCTCCCAGGAACTGACAAGTTCCTGAGGTGCTCTTCCTATCAACTCTGCAACCAGCATAATCAGAATCAGAATATCCAATTAATTCAAATTCTGACTCAGCTGGGTACCAAAGTCCTAGATTTGGACATCCCTTCAGGTATCTCAAGATTCTCTTTAGAAGAATCAGATGAGATTCCTTGGGGTTGACCTGGAATCTAGCACAAAGGCATGTAGCAAACAATATATCAGGCATACTTGCAGTTAAATATAATAGGAAACCAACAATGGCCCTATAATTCTTTTGATCAACTGGCTTGCCGTGATCATCAGAATCAATAACTACATTAGTAGCCATAGGTGTAGGCATTACTGAAGCATCAGCCATCCCAAATTTCTTTACCAATTCCTTGGCATATTTGGATTGGGAGATGAAGATACCATCAACATCTTTCTTAACTTGGAGACCAAGAAAGTAAGACAGCACACCCATACTACTCATCTCAAACATAGAGTGCATCAGGTCAGAGAACCTTTTGCAAAGTTTGGGATCAGTGGAGCCAAATATAATATCATCTACATACACCTGAACTAACAGGATTGTGTCCTTGTGATGCTTGACGAAAAGGATTCTATCAACTACTCCCCTAGTAAAGTTGTGCTCTAAAAGAAAACTAGCTAAAGTCTCATACCAGGCTCTGGGAGCTTGCTTTAGTCCATAAAGAGCTTTCTGCAACTTAAACACATGTGAGGGCTGAGTTGAAGAAACAAACCCTGGTGGTTGTTCAACAAACACCTCTTCCTTAAGCTCACCATTCAGGAATGCACTTTTGACATCCATTTGGAACACCTTAAACTTCATGTAGGCTACATAGGCCAAGAAGATCCTTATTGCTTCTAGCCTTGCAACAGGAGCAAAGGTTTGGTCATAGTCTATGCCTTCCTCCTGTCTGTAGCCCTGAGCTACAAGCCTTGCTTTATTCCTTATAATAATTCCATTTGCATCCAACTTGTTTCTATACACCCACTTGGTGCCTATGATCAGTTGGCCTTTAGGTCTAGGAACCAAAGTCCAAACTTTATATCTCTCAAACTGATTGAGTTCCTCTTGCATAGCAATGATCCAGTGGGGATCTAGCTCTGCATCTTTAAAGGTGAGGGGCTCAACCTGTGAGAGGAAACAAGCGTGCATCACATCCTGTCTTAACTGGTGTCTTGTTTGCACACCAACTGATATGTCTCCAATCACTTGAGATGTAGGGTGATCTCTAAGTGTGACAATATCAGCAGGTGGGATGTGATCATCAGCAATAGTTGGGATTAATTCCTCTGGAGGAATTTGATCTACTGTTGGTGGTACAACAACAGCTTCTGCAATGTCTTCATCACTGTCTGATTCAGTGATCTGAAGAGTTGATAATTGAAGAATTTTCTGAGGGGCATCAGGTACCTGCAATGAACTAGAGGAAGGAGAATTTTCCTTCTCCTTGTAAAACATCTGAGACTCATCAAAAGATACATGCACAGATTCTTCAATTTTACAGGAAGATTTGTTATAAACCCTATAAGCTTTGCTTACTTGGGAATATCCAAGCATGATTCCCATTGAAGCTTTTGCTTCAAATTTTTTAAGATATTCTTTATTGTTATTATGAATATAAACAACGCAACCAAATACTCTAAAATAATTAATTTTAGGTTTCTTTCCTTTAAGCAACTCATAAGGAGTTTTACACTTAAGCTTGTGTATCAAACTTCTATTCAAGACATAATTGGCTGTGCTAACAGCTTCTACCTAATAGGAGAGAGGCATATTAGCATCTGCCAACAATGTGCTAGCAGCTTCAATGAGTGTTCTGTTCTTCCTTTCAACTACCCCATTTTGTTGGGGAGTTATAGGAGCTGAGAAACTATGTTTGATACCTTCTCTCTGACAGAATTCTTGCATGAGAAGAGAGTCAAACTCAGTAACATGATCACTTCTGATCAAGGCCACATGAGTAGAGTACTCAGTCTGCACACATAGTAGAAAGTTTGTAAGGGCTTTGAAGTTATCAGCCTTAGTTCTCAAAAAGAAAACCCAACTGAACCTAGAGAAGTCATCTACAATTACTAAGGTGTAATACTTCCCTCCTAAACTCTGTATATTTATTGGGCCAAATAGGTCCAAATGTAATAGATACAGGATTCTAGGAGAGTCACTCTTATTTACTGATTTAAAAGAGTTTTTGGTTTGCTTGCCTAGCTGACAAGCCTTGCATAGGCTCTCCTTCTTGTAGGGGCAAGAAGGTAAACCTCTAACAAGGTTGAGTTTAGATAACCTAGATATATTTTTAAGGTTAACATGACTAAGCCTCTTATGCCACAAAGAATTATTATTAATTGTTACTTCATTAAATAGACAGATTTCAGAATGAGATGAATTGAAATCTACTAAATAAATATTACCTATTCTAATGCCTACTAAAACAACATTATTATTTAAAGTAATATTGCAAGAAGAGTTAGAAAATGAAACCTGGTAGCTAGCATCACATAGCTGGCTGACTGAGATCAAATTGTGCTTCAGTCCTGTCACATATGCAACTCTCTTGAAAGTAACATCTCTAATTGTGATCCTGCCATAGCCTTCTGTCTGACCACAGCTGGAATCTCCAAAGATAACCTTTGGGCCGAGCTTAGCTTTGAATTTTGACAGATGATTTTTATTTCCTATCATATGCTTGGAGCATCCACTATCTAAATACCACTTATTTTGAGTGATTGGATAGACCTTCACCTGCAAGACATTTATTTAGACAGTGTGGACCCAGGTAACCTTGGGTCCCTTGTTTTTCACATAAGAAAAGCTAGAAATAAATGAAAATGCAGACTGAGGGTGATAACCTAATGGGTGAGATCTCCTAGGTGGTATTCTCCATGCAGATGATGGGTCAACAAACCTAGGGTTTCTATTTTCATTTAGGTTTCTATGGTACTGATTATGATTTTGAAAATCATGTTGAAAACGTCGATCGACGTTCGACGATGGGCGCTCAGATCGTCGAGCTTCGTTCGACCATTGAGCTCCCGATCGTCGAGCGGCGTTCGACGCTCTTTGCATTTCTTTAAAGAATTTCTTTCTTTTCTCTCTCTTAGCCTTATTTAAAGTTTTGTTAACTTGGTTTACTTGCTCAGTGTTCTTCATTCCACTAGCTGAAATGAAGTTCACTGGAGTTGAAAGATTATTTTTGAGAAGAACTGGGGGTTCACTGGGAGAAGCTCCTAAGCCTAGTTTGTTGTTACCTGACCTAGTGTTAGTCATGCTGGTTATCTCTAACAGCTTAAGGCTCCTACCATTAAGTGATTCTTCTAACCTCTTAGACTTAGCTAACTCCATTTTAAGAAATTTAATTTCTTCACTGCAAGTAGTGAGATCTTCCTTTAACCTAATATTTTCTGTAGCAATTAATTCTGAGTCAGCTAACTTATTTCTAAGTTCTTTTATCTCCTTTTCTGAGCTAATCAAATCTAAGCATAAAGATTTAAAATCTAATTTAAATTCTTCAGAAGTGAAGTCATAAGAAGATAGTACCTCATCTTCTGTAGGCATCTCTTCATCTGAATCTGAACTTTCTGCAGCTGAATGATTGCTGCAGGCATCTATTGCCATGAGGCAAACTTCTTTTGCCTTCTTCTCTTCCTCATCCTCACTGGAGCTTGAGGAGGAGGATTCTTCATCAGAATCACTCCAGGTTTCAGCAATGAAACCTCTCTCCTTCTTCTTGTTCTTGTAGGAGGATGGCTTGGAGTGCTTCCTGTGCTGTTCCTTTTCTTTTCTCTTATCTTTGTTCTTCTCCTCTGGACACTCTGGTAAGATGTGTCCAGGCTTCCTGCAACCATAACATATAATTTCTTTAGCAGGTGAACGGTCATACCTTGGTTTGTCTTCATATCGTGAAGACTTCTTTCTGAATTCCTTTCTCCCCATCTTGAGAAACCTCTTGGCAAACAATGCCATTAGCTCCTCATTTGATTGGCTGCCTTCAGAAGCATCAGCAGCCTTAAGAGCTAGAGATTGCTCTTTTCTTGTTGGAGTAGGGGTCTTTGCTTCTGCTTCTGCTTCCCTTGTCTTCAGCACTTGCTCAAAAGACTTGAGCTTGCCGAGAAGGACTTCAGTGGAGATCTTTGTGGTGCTTCTGGCTTCCTTGATGGGCCAAATCCTTAGATCCCATGTGCTAGGGAAGCACATAAGAATCTTATCATTGACCTCTGTCAACGATATGTCCTTGTCAAGGGTCCTCAGCTCATTGATGATTGAGCTGATCCTGGTGTACATGGCTTCAACTGATTCAGCATCAGTTTTCTTGAAGTTCTCATATTATGAGATAAGGTTGGACCTTCTGTCCTTCCTTTCATCAGCTGAACCAGCTACAATCTGGTTCAGTGTATCCCACATGGCTTTTGCTGAAGAGCAGTCAGCAACCTTCTGGAATACCTCATCAGACATTGTCTGAGCCAGTATATTCATCGCCTTGGCATCTGCTATCTTGGCCTTCTTGTACTCATCGTTGTAATCTAGAGGAGGCACTGCACTCATATCAGTTGATGATGAGGCAGTGGCAGCAGCAGGTGCTCTTGGGGGACCTGACAAAATAGAAGCAAAGATGCTTTCATCAATAGAATTCATATATAATTTTATCCTTGCCTTCCAGATGCCAAACTTAGCTAAGTTGCATGCTGGAGGTCTGGTGCTAGAAAAATCCTTGGACTGGGCCATGATAGTGAATATCTATAAGCTTTGGTATCTATCAGGATCTTGTGACTTAGGTGTTAGCCTATTCAGTCAGTCAACCTCCCTCTGATACCAATTGAAAGTGAAGTGATAGATACTACTCTAGAGGAGGGGGTGAATAGAGTTATCAAATTTTGCACTAGACAAAACTTAATGGTCTACCCAACTCCCTTGGAGTGAATTGCGGAATTAAAAGATTATAGATATATAATTAGCCCTATAGCCTAACACAAGTGTTGTGCACAAACTAAAGCTAACTGTAATTACAGTTAAGGCTTGGAAATCCTAATCAGCAACTAGCAACCTAGTTATATCTATTCACAGCCACAATGCAGGAATTAAACAAGGCAATCCAGACGACACAAGGAATTTATAGTGGTTCCCCAAACAACTTGGGTACGTCCACTCTTCTACCAACAAGGTAGGAATCCACTCAGGTTTTTGATCAGGTGCCCTGCCACCAACAGGATCTGCTTCAGGTAGATCCAGAAACCCTTTAGACTTTTGATCAGGTGTCTAAAAACCAAGCACAGGTTTTGATCAGGTGCCCTGCCACCAAGGGATACTTTTGAAGGGAGTAATAACCATGTAAAGGAGGGGGAAAGAAGGTTAAGATGTCTTCTCTATTTTACAAAAGATTAGAGAAGCACAAGAACTTGCACTGAGCTAGAAAGCTCTAAAGAATCAAGGCTCCCCCTGGCTCAAAGATGTCCAGGTGAAGTCTTTCTTCAGTGCAGAAAACTCTTCAGAAAGATCTGAAGGAAAAACTACAAGAAGATAATAAATAATAAAATTAGAGATCTTCAAGCAGCTGTCTTCTTCTTCTTCTTCAAAAGAACTCTGAGTTTGAATCTTCCTGGAAGCAGGAGAACTCAGGTTGAAGAAGAGTGGAAGAGCTTAACACTTCTCAGTTGGATGGAAATTGTTGAGAGCAGAAGACTTGATCTTGATGAAGGCTTGAATGCTTAATTGAACAACTGGGTAGCTAGTTAGCTAGCTTGAATCCTTCTTCAAAGGATCCTTTTTATAGCAGCAACAAGCAACGGCTCTCTTCAATTTGAATTACTTGTCTTCTTCTGAAACTTGAGACCTGGGCTGTAAATATCAAGAAGACAAAACAATCTCTGCAGCAGAAACATTCTATAAAAGGTATAAACCTTTTTCTACGAAGCTGCAGGAAGCAATCTGATAATAAAGTACTAAATAAAGTCACATCAGAAACAAACTCTTTATAGCAGAAGAAAGACTTTTCAGTCTAACGGCTATAAAGGACTGACAGCAGATAAAGTAAAATACAATGTCAGCTAATAAGACAAATAACTTTATCTGAAAAGATTTTACTCTAGCAAAAGAGATGGAGCAGATATTGCCTGGAAATATTATCACAAAATAACTGAAATATCATGCCAGATAATGTATTAATTAATTAAATGTAATAAATAAATACAAAATATAAAGGCAGACAGAAAACGTCGAACGACCCTCGAAGATCGTCGACCGACGGACGGAGATCGTCAAACTATCGGACAGATAGTCGAACGATCCAGATAGTCGAACTATCACAGGAGATAGTCGAACTATCACAACAGATAGTCGAACTATCAGAAGATAGTCGAGCTATCAGATAGTCGACCTATCAATAGATAGTCGAACTATCAAGGCAAAACAGATAGTCGAACTATCAACAGATAGTCGAACTATCAAAAACAAACAGATAGTCGACCTATCAACAGATAGTCGAACTATCAGATAGTCGAACTATCAAAGCAGATAGTCGAACTACCAAGCGAGAACAGATAGTCGACCTATCAACAGATAGTCGAACTATCAACGCAGAACAGATAGTCGAACTATCAACAGATAGTCGAGCTATCAGATAGTCGACCTATCCAAGCAGATAGTCGAACTATCAAAGCACACAAATAGTCGAACTATCAACCGATAGTCGAACTATCCTCGCAGACTGAAAGTCGAACAACTGATAGACGATCGTCGAATAGTTAGTTGATGATAGTCGAGCGGCGTTCGACGATAGTCGAACGAACAACTACTTAACCAAATTCTTCATCTAGAAAAGCGAGGACTCTACAGCTAGACCACTAACCATTGACCATAGATATTTCTTGGGTCAAGGGACAAAAGGAGACGACTAAACTCAAATCAAACTAGGGTACCAACATGGGTTCTTCTAACTTACTTAAAAGCTTCCGCTAGAATGCTCTGTGTTAGGTTTCGATATGGTATCATAGTATTTTTGTATTAATATGTAACTTCACTGACTCTCCGTGGAATATGACATGGGGCCCCGCCCGGACCTTCTATTATATCCCATATGATGGATGGGGGTGTTACTGATCGACGACACGTACGCGATATTCAAAGTAACCCTGGCAAGGATTCGTCGGCATCTTCAACACATTGTTTTGGAGGGAGTTTTGATTTTGAAGTTTTTCAATTTGTTTTGTTCTAATTCCTATTGTAATCGAGAGGGAAAATCGACGCCTTCTATGTGGCATCTAAGTCCTTGCATGACTTAGGGGAAAATTGATGCCTTTTGTGTGGCGTCTAAGTCCTTGCGTGGCTTAGGGGGAAATCACCGCCTTGTGTGTGGTGTCCAAGTACTTGTGTGGCTTAGGGAGAAATCGTTGCCTTGTGTGCAATGTCTAGATCGTGTTTAGATCTAGAGGTGGCTAATAGCAAGATCTAGGGAGAGATACGCTTTAGCCTGCCGGTCCTTGGTAGAAGGACCGACAAAATCAAAAGTAAATTGTAATTTTCATAAGCCTTTGTCTCTAGCTATATAGAGATATATTGTATTCATATTTAGCACTTTTGAAATAAATTTTTGTTGTTTCTGTTTTATAAATTTCTGAGTGTTTAATTCTGCTTATGGAGAATTAGTCTTGATTTCCACGTTTTTCATCAAGTAAACTCTGCTTAGTTAAAGTAAATTTAATTAACCCTTATTCACCCCCCTCTAAGGTAACCACCCGATCTAACACTTGGTATAATAGGAGGTTACTCCAAAATTGGTTTCACCAATGGGAGTAATGGCGCAAAACACTCACGCGTTTTCTGAGGGGCAATGTATAAGAAGACCTCCTTTATTCACGGGCACAAACTATAACTATTGGAAAGCTCGAATGCGATGCTTTCTAATATCTCTAGATATCGAAGTATGGGGCATGATATAAACATGCTACACTTCCCCTACAATTGTAGTAGGAAGTGTCACAATGGAAAAACCCAAGGACAAATGGGATGATGTTGATAAGCTTCGCTGTAAAAATAACGCTAAGGCAATGCACGCCTTATTCTGTGCGTTAGATATGACTGAATTTAATCGTGTTTGTGCATGTGAAACTGCGTATGATATATGGAATCACCTTAAAGTTACTCAAGAAGGTACATCACAGGTGAAAGACTCAAAGCTTTTCCTGTTATAGTCAGAGTTTGAGAAGTTCAAGATGAAGGTTGATGATGACGTAGACTCCATGTACACAAGGTTAAGCAAGATCGTGAACGACTCAAAGATTTTAGGAAAAAGTATCTCAAATGGAGATTTGGTGAGAAAGATACTTATCGCTTCCCCCGAAGTTCAATCTAAAAGTGACTGCCATCTCGGAGTCACACGATCTAAAGTCTCTCCAAATTAAGAACCAGATTGGAAATCTGAAAACACATGAAGTGGAACTGAGGATTCAACAATAGGAGTATAGCCTGGAGCCAAGGAAGAAAGCATTGGCATTGAAATACAAGAAGGAAGTGGAAAGTGAGTCCGATGAGAGTGATGAAGAAGATTAAGAAAGTCTATTTGTGAGGAAGTTTAGGAAGTTCATGAGAAATCCTGAAAGAAGAAACTCTTTCAGGAAATTTTTCAAGAAATAAGAATTTGGGTATAAAAAAAGGAAAAGCCCAAGCTGATGGAGAGGATGATTAAGAGAGATCACCACCCAAGTGTTATCACTATAGGAGAGTTGTGCCACATAAAGAGCAAGTGCCCAAAATATCTGAAAGAGCTGAAGGAGAAGCGACACAAGAAGAAGGATAAGAAGAGAGTTCTAAAGGCTGAAATCTGGGATGATGTCACATCTGAGGAATCAAGCAGTTCGAGCTCAACAACTGAAGAGGAGACCAACATGTGCCTGATGGGAAAGGATGTCTCATCATCTGATGACAAAAGCAGTGTCCAGAGTGACACTGAGGTAAATCCTCCTTCTTATGAAGATTTATATAATGAATTTTTACAAACATGCAAGTATTTTGATAAAAGTTTAAATGAAATTAAATTACTGAAATATTAAAATAAAAAGTTAAAAACTAAAGTAAAAATACTTGGGGAGGAGAAAGCAACTTGTCAAGAGGATTGTACATCTTCGACAAGAATACTAGAACTTGAGAAAGATCTCTCTAAGTCTCAGTCTCGGGTTGAATCTCTTACAAGAGAGAAAGCGACCTAAGAGAGATCTCTAAAGCTTTCTCAATCTCAAGTAAAAGGCAGCAAAAATTCCTTTATAAACCGATGCAGCACCATTGTTGCCGAAAACACTACATTGAGAAGACGAGTTTGTGATTTATAAATGGCCACTATCAAGTTTGGAATAAGCCAAAAATCACTGAATATGATTTTGGCGAACCAATGCTATGGTTCGACAAAATTTGGAATCGGATACTCTCCAGAACACTATCGCCCGTTGACATCCACTATCGCCGGCGATAAGGAAAAATACCAAAAACCTCCTCTTTAAAATAAAAATCATACTGTCACTTCTGCTCCCAGCAAAAATTCAAAACTTATTTTGAAAAGCCCATCAATTTCCTTCATCAAGTGTGCCAAATGTAATAAGTTTGGTCACACAATTCACACTTGTAAGAAGACAGGACATTGTTCTGTTAAACAAGTCTGGGTACCTAAGGCTTCCACTTACACTATGGGATGAACAACTTGGGTAGCCGGATCTTTACTCTCATCCTCTTTCTAGGTGTGTTGGCAGGCTAAGGGCAAAGAAGATGTGTGGTACTTGGACTTAGGGTGTTCCAAGAACATGACGGGCAACAAATCAAAGTTCCTTAGCCTAGAGATGAGGAAAGGAGGAGTAGTCACTTTCGGCTATAACAGAAAAGGAAAGATCATCGGCATTGGAGTAGTAGGTAAAAAGTCATTTACTATCTCAAATGTTTTGTATGTTAAAGGTTTAAAGCATAACTTAATTTTTATAAGTCAATTATGCGATATTGGTTTAAACGTAATATTTGATTCATCATCAAACATGTGCAAAATTTTTGATTCCAAAATAAATAATATTGTTCTTACTGCTCCTAGATTTCAAAATGTTTACAAGTTTAAATTTAATGATTTATCACATTCTTCATTAAAATATTTTATGTCTAAAAATGATGAATTAGATTTGTGGCATAGGCGTATTGAACATTCTTGTTCCAAGCAAGGAGCCACGGGTTTTATGTCTAAACATGTTCATCATTTTCTAGAAGTTGTTCTTTGTAATGACCCGACCCACGACACCACTGGTAGTAAGCCTAAACATCAAGGCCTGTAGGCCCATTGCACCCCAACCAAATCTCTGCGCCTGTTTATCAGTAGTGGTAGGTTGTTGCCACGGGGTTTCGAACCTGCAACCTTGATAAGAGAGTCTTATTACCACTCCTCATCACAACTTAGCTGCAACTCAGTTGGTGATGAGGAGTGGTATTAAGACTCCTTATGAAGGGTTGCGGGTTTGAGACCTAATACCAACAATGCGCGCGACCGATAAGCAAGCGAGAGAGGCTTTGGGGTGCTTGGGCTGCAACCCTGTATCGATGCTTGGGGTCGGCATGTTGCCGTGGGCCGGGTTGTTACAAAAAGTGCACTTTTTGTAACGAACCGGTCCGGCTAAGCCAAGCACCAAGCGTCGCCGGCCTACCAACAGCCCGGGTTTAGGCCCTTTATACCGCCCCACGGCAACACTGGTAGTAAGCCTAAACATCAAGGCCTATAGGCCCATTGCACCCCAACCAAGTCTCTGCGCCTGTTTATCAGCACCGGTAGGTTGTTGCCACGGGATTTCAAACCCGCAACCTTGATAAGAGAGTCTTATTACCACTCCTCATCACTAACTGAGCTACACGGGGCCCTTTATACTACCCCACGGCAACACTGGTAGTAAGCCTAAACATCAAGGCCTGTAGGCCCATTGTACCCCAACCAAAGCTCAGTTAGTGATGAGGAGTGGTAATAAGACTCTCTTATCAAGGTTGCGGGTTTGAAACCCCGTAGCAACAACCTACCGCTGCTGATAAACAGGCGCAGAGACATGGTTGGGGTGCAATGGGCCTACAGGCCTTGATGTTTAGGCTTACTACTAGTGTTGCCGTGGGGCGGTATAAAGGGCCTAAACCCGGGCTGTTGGTAGGCCGACGACGCTTGGTGCTTGGCCTAGTCAGACCGGGTCGTTACATTCTTCCTCTTCAGTTGCTTGGAAAACAATACTCTTGTTCTTCTTCACTGAGGATAGAGTCATTTGTTCAGCTTCTCTTATTTTGATGAGCTGCTCATAAGATTTGAGCTTGTCCAACAAAGTTTCTGTTGTAATTTCATTCACACTTCTGGCTTCTCTAATTGGCCAAATTCTTGAATCCCATGTGCTAGGAAAATAAATGAGAATTTTCACATTTACTTATGTTAATGTAATATCTATCTCCAAAGTTTTTAGTTCATTGATTATGAGACTGAGTCTTGTATACATATCAACAAAAGATTTAGTTTCTCCCTTTTTGAAATTCTCATATTGGGAAATCAGGTGGGATCTTCTGTCTTTTCTTTCATCTGCTGATACAACTACCATTACAGTGAGGGAGTCCTAGATATCTTTTGCTGAGGTGCATTTAGCAACCTTCTGAAAAATATCATCAGACATTGTTTGGACTAGTATATTCATAGCCTTTACATCAACAATTTTCAGTTTTTTCTGAGCATTTGTCCATTCTGGAGGTGGTGTAGCATTGGTGCTTATTGTTGCCAGTGGTAGAGATGGACCTGTCAAAATTGAATTGTAGATATCCTCATCAATAGAATTCATATATAACCTAATCCTTGCCTTCCATAGTGCAAAATTATTAAGATTGCAAATAGGAGGTCTAGTGCTTGAATACTACTTATTTTGTGCCATGATAAATTTATTAGAGATAAAAAAAACTTCTAGGTAAAATAAGATCTATCAGATCTGTTGGTTCAAGTGTTAACCTGTAAAACCAAACCTCCTTTGATACCAATTAAAGTGGAAGGGATAGATCTAACTTTTCTCTAGAGGGGGGTGAATAGAGTATTTTAAAAGCTTTAATTTATTTTTATAACAGTTTAAAAATTAGTGATATATATATATCTATACTATATTAAAAAGATATATGGTGGTCTGCTAATAGCATGAGTTCAAAAATAGGGGAAAAATAGGTGGACGTTGGATTTGAGTGTTGATCCAGAACCATTGGATCTTAGGCTGCAAATAACGGATTAGGTTTACAAAAAAACCCCAAAAAACCTCCCTTCTTCTCTCTCCTAAAACCCGACAGAAAATTCCACTCCCCCATAGTTCAGTCTTCTCGCGCTCAACCCTCCCCTTCGCCGCGACACTCTTGTAGCCGTAAAGACAGTACGTCTACTCCGCTCACGCTATCACAAGTAGCGGCTTCTCTTCTCCACTCTCTGAAGAGGAGGTTCATCTTCATCTTCATCTAAGGTTAGTTTCATCTTCATTTTCATCATTTTAATTTTCATCTAAGATTTATCATAGATCTGAGGTCCGTTTTCTATTTTCGTTTTCAGATCTGAGGTTCGTTTTCTATTTTTTTAGATTTGTGTTTCGTTCTCTATTTTTACTTTCAGATCTGAGGTTTGTTTTCGATTTTCTTTTTCCATTTCATTTTCTGATTACAGATCTGACTGAAATAGATTTTCTATTTTGTTTTCTCTTTAAATTTCATCTGCTTCAAAGGAAATCAATTCCTTCTCGGAGTCCGCTCAGATCTAAACCATAGCTCAGGTACGACCTCTCTTTTCCTCTGTATTTAGGACTTTTTTTGTATCTTTTTGTTAGACTATTTTTTCTTCTTTTCCTGTCAAAATTGCTTCACCACAGAAAATTAAAAACTGATATAAATTATAATCCCAACTTGAATGTATTACGAAAAAAACGGAGTTTGGTTCAGCACAAATAATTCTGCGATTAAGAAGATCTGAGCACTATTTCAAGTCAAAACCAACCCGCAATCCCTCCTCCTCACCGGCGTAGAAGACTGACAGTTATTTTTATTTAAAAAATAAAAAAATTTAAATAATAAATAAATCATATTAAAAATAAATATAAAACATATAAGGTGTCACGACATCTGGGCGGGCAGAGCCTGCCGCCACAGGCCTGGTACTGTCGCGCCGGGGGGGTGGGCGATGCCGGGGGTATTGTCGTCAGAGGGGCGGGCTAAGGCCGCCGATGGGTGCGGGAGAAGCCCGTCGGGGGCAGGCAAAGCCCGCCGTCGCCGGCCAGGTACTGTGGCGTGTGCCCATCGGGCCAGAGGCTCGTGCCTGTCACTCGTATATAGTAGTTCCCCAATAAATCTGGGTACGTCTAATATTCTACCACCCTGGTAGGAATCCACTACAGGTTTTTTGATGGAGCCGACTTCCCACGACATGTGGCCAAGGAGCGTCCTCCCTCTGACGATGATGGTGACCCGGTAGATATGAATGGAGACGACGGCCCGCAACTACTTGAAGACGGCGATGGCCCACTGACACATGACCATGAAGAGCGTCGCCATAATAGCCGTCCGGAGCACAAGCCCATTTATAATTTATTAATGATAAATATTAATAAATTATGATGGAGTAATAATATAATTTATTACTTGTTTTACTTCGAATTATCATTTTATTTCATGTTTTAAGTTCATGTAAGATGGGTGCTTATAACCATCACGTAGTATTTTAATTATTTCATTTCATGAGCTATGATGGGTGCATATAACCATCACATGTTCATTTTTGAATTTTGAATTTTGAAGTTTGATTGGAGGGAGATTGAGTGGTGTAGCCTATATATAGGCATATATCTTTTCCTTATTGCTTAGTGAATGAATGAAAAGAAAACCAATTACAAGAATTGAAATCCCCCTCCTCTCCAAGGCAAGTTTCGGCCCTCCTCCTTCTTCTTCCTCTTTGGCCGCCGGCCACCTCTCCTCCCCTCTCAATCTCGGCCTCCCTCCTTCCTTTCCTCTACTCCCTTGCAAACCCGACCCCTCCTCCAACCTCCAAGCTGCCACCTCCTCTCACAAAACCGGCCACCACCAGACTCCAACAACCCGAGCCCCTCCCTCCACCACAAAATATTAGCCGCCAACCACCAACACCAACAAGCCCGACCCCTTCCTCATCCCTGTCCTAAATCCAAATATCACTTTCCAAATTAAGCTCTTAGCCTACCATACTAGAAATATTTCATTCCTTAAATATTTCTCAATCCACCACCTGTTCTCTCTCCTGCCTTATTTGAAGATATTTGTTTCCATATTTAGAAGATTCCGCTGGGACTTTTCCAAATACAGCTTGACACGAAGAAGGCGACAAATTTCTCTCCCTCCAGCGTATCTCTGGTGGTGCCGTTGAGGAACGATTCTAATTGAGCGTAACCGGATTCATCCAATCCGGTTGGGTAACGAAAATCTCTACTTAACGTGTTTCTCTTCCTTAGATAAATCTTGTGGCTTTGGCAAATTGCGCATTTTGTGTAACGCTTGATTTTTTCGTGGTTTATTTTATTTTAGTTATTGTCTTGTTTATCGTATTTTCGTTTAAGTTCGTGAGGCGTGGCGGCCCTCGTTTGTATTTTTTTGGGAGAGAACCACCCTTGCCCGAATCTTTTGTTTTCGGTGATTTCTCTTTTGGTACAACACGCTCGATCGAACCGTGTGGGTTCTTTTCGCTTGAGAGGTCCTTGGCCTATCGCCCTGGTACTATCTTGAAGGGCTTTGCGAACCCTCCATAATTATTGTTTAGTAATTATATTAATTAAACCGCTGCGACGTTAAATGCTAGAGTGTAACGTGAGAATTATTCGAGAGCGTCGCGTTAATTTGTCGGCCACCAAAACGCTCAAAAGAGCGGGCCTACATCATTTTTGCTCAGGTGCACTGTCACTAGAAGATATATTTTCTATGGGAGATCTAGCAACCCTTTGGGCTTTTGACTAGGTACCCAAAAACCAAACTTAAGTATTTTGATCAGGTGACTTATGAACCAAGTGTTATCTTTTGAAGGGAGTTAGAACCCTGTAAACAGTTTAAGAGTAAACTAAAAGAGTTAGATGTTGTATTCTCTGTCAAGTATCTCTGAGAATACTTAGTGGATGATGTTACAAAAAGCTGCCCATGATTTGAATAGAGATTGTGATCAAGAGGGGAGACTTTTTATTTAGGGTGTAGGCCTTCTTGTATTTTATTACTCTCCAGTAGATATTTCAGACAGATATGTATCAGGATTTCTCTCAGATTGAAGATGTGTCTACAGAAGAGTCTGAAGCAGAATATATGTATACATATCTCTATATCTATATATACTGGTGAAGCAGCAAACTTCTATATATATAGTATGTTAGGGAAGAATTCAAACGATGTGACTGTTTGAAATAATCGATTCTTGAAATGTCTGAAGCATCCTTTGAGAATTATAACTGCCTTGGAATTAATTAGATTTAAAACCTCTGTGATAAATCCATATTTAATGCTACCTTAAACGACTATATTCATTAAAATATTTAGCATTAAATATCAGAGTTTCAGTTTTCAAGCTTTTGAAAATTTTCTACCTTCTGTATATAGAAACTGTCTGATCTTCAAACTCAGTAAGGATTTCGTCAAAATGAGCTTGGATTTCATCGAGCTGGGATTTTATGAACCGGTCTTTTACTTTCACTGAGCTGAGCTCTGAGTTCGTCGAACTGAGCTCTGAGTTTGTCGAACTAAGCTCAGAGTTGAGATCTGAGTTAGTCGTACTGAGTTCAGAGTTCGTCAAACTGAGCATCTATGGAAATAAAATATGACCCTAGTCTATACATGTTGGGTCAAAATAAAAATCCTAATCAAAGAATAGTAATCCTAGCCCAAATCAGTAATAAGGAGTTCTAACATGATGAACCCCGAGGAGGTTATTATAGGTACTTAAGTTAATTGCATTTTAATTTCATTTATAGTACCTTATAACCTTGGTAGAACAATAAACATGACAAAACCAAACCAAAAACCTAAGGCATAATCTTTCTTAGAGGAAAGTCCGCCCATACATTGATTGATACGGGTGCTTTACACTCGTTCATTTCGGAAGACTTCTTAGAGGGACTAAAAGGCGTAGATCGCTTCACTGACATGACCAGGAGGGTGCGTCTTCCAGATGGATCAGAGCTCTATCCTCTGCCAATTGTAACATGGTGGAAGAGATTAGAGGAAAGGTATTCGAGGCACCAATGATGATCTTGAGGATGCCAGACTTCGATCTTATCCTGGGCATGACATGGTTGCATTAGAACCAGGCTTAGGTTAATTACCGATGAAGAGGATAACCCTACGACATGGAGATTCAGAAGTCACAATCGAAGGTATTAGACCTGTCTTCCATACTCTATTATCATATGTACAAGTTGTCAAATCCTATAAGCAAGGAGATGAGGTGTACCTGATCTGCTTTGAGATGGTGGAGGTGGAAGCCTCCGTTGCTGATATTCCGGTAGTGCGGAACTTCTCTGGCGTGCTCCCAGAGAATTTGCCCATATTGCCTCCGCCTCGAGAGATGCACTTCCTGATCCAGTTAATACCAAAAGAGAGGCTTGCGGCTCGGGCACCCTACAGGATGGCACCCAAGGAGTTATCAGAGTTCATGACTTAGTTATAGGAGCTTGTGGAGTTAGGCTTCATCCGACCAAGCTCATCACCGCGTGGAGCCCCAGTGTTGTTTTTTAAGAAGAAGGATGGGTCATTATAGCTCTGCATCGACTACCGAGAGCTGAACCGGTTTGACAATTCATAACACTTATCCACTACCTTGTATTGATGAGCTATTCGACCAGCTGCAAGGAGCCTTTTGGTTCTCCAAGCTTGATTTGAGTTGCGGATATTACCAACTGCAGATCCGAGAGGAGGACATTTTAAAGACCACTTTCAGTTCATGATACGGGCTCTTCGAGTTTACTGTGATTCCCTTTGGACTCATGAATGCTTCTTCCGCATTCATGAGTCTGATGAATCATGTCTTTGAGCCCTACTTGGACAGATTCGTCATAGTCTTTATTGATGACTTCTTGATCTACTCCAGGACGAAGGAGGAGCACTTCCAGCACTTGGCACTGGTATTGGGCAAGTTGAGAGAGCATCATATGTATGCCAAGTTATCAAAGTGTCAGTTATGGCCAAGAGGTAGCATTTTTGGGGCATATCATCAGTAGGGCTGGGTTGTCTGTGGACCTGACCAAGGTGCAAGCCGTGAGAGACTGGCTGTGGACGAAGTCAGCTTCAGATATCTATAGTTTTTTTTTGGGGCTAGCAGGATATTATCAAAAGTTCGTGGAGGAATTCTCGAGGATAGCGCTCCCCCTAATACCCTTGACGAAGAAGGATGCATCATTTTCTTGGACGGAGAAATACGAGGCAGCATTTCAAGAGTTGAAGGACTGACTCACCTCTTCCCCCATCCTTGCGCTTCCATCTTGAAAGGAAGGATTCCACATCTGCACAGACGCATCATACCAAGGGATGGGTATAGTTCTGATGCAACACTGTCATTTGATAGCATATGCTTCAAGGAAACTGAAGAAACACAAGCAAAATTACCCGGTGCATGACTTAGAGCTAGGGGAAGTGGTGTTTGTCTTAAAGGTATGGAGGCATTATCTATATGGGGTTCATTATGATATCTTATCGGATCACAAGAACCTCAAATATTTTAATACACAAAAGGATCTGAACCTGCGCTAGAGGAGGTAGCTTGAGTTTTTGTGCGATTACGACTATACCATGCATTATCACCCGAGAAGGCGAACTCAGTGGCAGATGCCTTGTGCAGGAGAGCCGAAAATATTGGATCGGAGCCCCGATTAATAGCCATGGAGCTGGTATAGACGATGGAGTATTTTCACATTACCATGGTTTTCGGGGCTTAGCCAGAAGTATACAGGGAGTACTTAGCCTTCCTGAGCATTATTTGTGACATACGAGACCGTATCCGGGCACAATAGAGACAGGACGTAGCCTTGGAGCCCATATTCAGAGCCTTGAAAAGGGGTAAGTCGGAGGAGTATACACTGCGTGACAATCTCGTTCACTTCTGTGGCCGCTTTTATATACCTATAGGAGGTGGGATCTGGGAGGACATACTCAGGGAGGCACACTGCACTCAGTACACAGTACACCCCGGGATCACCAAGATGATAGTAGACCTGCGGAGGGACATGTACTGGTCTGGGATGAAGAGGGACATCATATCATTTGTGGCACATTGCGAGATCTTCTAGTTGGTGAAGGCAGAGTGTAAGAGATCGAGAAGACTACTACAGCCATTGCCAGTGCCAGAGTGGAAGTTCGAGGACATAGTCATGGATTTCGTACATAGGTTGCCTCATTCCCATGCTGGACATGATTCTATTAGGGTCATTATACATAGATTGACTATGGTGGCATAATTCATTTCAGTCAGGAAGGACACCCTGGTTATTGTTTTGGCGAGACTTTTTGTGGAGCTGCTGGTCAGATACCATGACGTACCCAAATTGATTATCTCTGATCGTGATGGTCGGTTCACCTTTAGGGAGTGGAGGGCAATACAGATATACTTGGGTTCTCGACTTATTTTCAGCACCGCGTTCCACCCCCAGACTGACAGTCAGACGGAGCAGACAATCAAGACCATGGAGGACCTTCTTCGGTTGTGCATCTTGGATATATGGAAGCCCTAAGAGAGATTGTTGCCACTGTTCGAGTTCTCATATAACAACAGTCACCATGCGAGCATTGGGATAGCACCGTACGAGACTTTGTATGGGAGGAAGTGCCGAACACCGCTATCTTGGGTCTAGGATGAGGATCTTAGGGCACTTGGTTCAAATTATATTGAGGACATAGACGCACAAATACAACTGATCATGGATCTGATGCTAGTGGCACAGAGCAGACAGGCCAAGTATTATGATACGAGGCATCGAAAGGTGGAGTTCCAGGTGGGGGACAGAGTCTTCTTGAAGATACATCCAGTGCACGGAGTTTCGCTGGTGCGGAGGCACAAGAAGCTTAGCCCTCAGTTTATGGGGCCATACATGATCCTGGAGCGGGTCATTCCTTTGTCTTACCGGTTGGAGCTGCCGTCAAAGATAGAGATACTGCACAATGTCTCTCGCGTCTCCTCACTTCAGATAGCTTTGCTTCTGCCAGAGCAACATATCACAGCTATGACCTAAGGAAATTTTACACAAGAAGTAGTATCAATTAAAATCTACTGACCTAAGGAAATTTTCCTGAGTTGCATATGAGTAAAATATTACTGTCTACAGGATCTCATAATTTTCCTTTTTATATTTCTATTTATCCCATAATTAATACAAATTCTACCTATTTATCATTTTCCAAATGAAGCTCAAGAAATATATACACCAAAATTCCAGGAAAATTACCGAGCATTGATATCACTACTTTATGACTAATGGCAGAGTTTCATTAACTTCTACAGTGTAATGGTCTATCAAAATCAATTCTTAATTATTTACCAAAATGCCATTATGCTAATTAATAATTAACAGGGTATCCAAAAATTCTGATATAATTCTACAAGACTAATGTAACAATTATGCAACTCTAGAATTATTTCCACAATTTTCCAACATGTAATTATAGCAATTCATGAACACTTACAAAAAGGGTAAAATAGTCATTTCAATGAATTTTGCTCTAATAATTCTCAAACAGGGATATAAAAATTTTCCTAAGTCAATTAACACCTCATTATTGACTTGACAGATTTTGAGGATTTTCCTTTGTAAAAATCTATTTTTCCAATTTCTTTTCCAAAAAGAGCTATCTTTTGATAATTCCTAATAATGGGATTTTTGATCCCAAAAATCCCATAATTAATTCTAGGGGGTTGGTTATACCCTAACTAATCCCTGGAACATATTCCATGATTTTTGCATGCCTTAACTAGGCTAAATACACAATATTTCATTTCTTGCTAATAGCACCCCAAGGCTATAAGTAGCCAACACATGCAAGTGGGTTAACCCAACATGCAGTGACCAAAATGTGCTTAAATTTCTACCACTGGTCTATATGGTCCCTAAGGGCCAGCCACCAAAATTTGGGGCCATTTGGAGTTAGCTAACTCCAAGAATCACCTAATTAAGCCCTAGGGGTATTTTGGTAATTTTCCCACATTTTATTTCCCAATCAAGCCCATTTTTGGGCAGGGCCTAAATATGCCCTAATTATACCTCTGACCAAAATCTCAGGTCAAGGGGACTTCTGGTTTGGCTTGGGCAGCCATTTGAAATTCTGCAAAATTGCTATTTGCAGCCCAAGCCAAATATTATTTCTCAAACATGCAAGTGAGATTCCTCAACATGCAGTGCATCAATTTAGCCCCACTTTTAACCATGGGTCTAATATACCCATGAGAGGGTGCCACCAAAATTTGGGGCCATTTGGAGTTAGGAAACTCCAAAAATCACATTTATTTACTTTTGGGTATTTTTGTAAAAACTATAGCAAAATGTTCCCCAAAAATTCTGATTTTTGGGGAGGGCCTAGATAAACCTAAATTAGTAACCTAGCCCAAATTTCAGCCCATTGGACCAAGGGTTTGGGCTGAGGAATTAATTTAATTTCAGTCCTACCCTAGGAGTAGTCCTAGTAAAATGGACCTACAGGGCAGAATACTTAACCAAATTTGATGAGTAACATGTCAAATCAAAGCTAACACAGAGATCTACAATATTCATGTTGGGCAAAAATTCATCAGGTGGCTATAAGGGCCTTAATATCAACATGCAAAGTGACTGTTAAAATGTTATAGAATTTATCACTATTCATACATTTTAATAATAACAGATTTATTCATAATAACTTAAACCGGCCGCACGAATCTTGAAGCAATCGGACGGCCGCTGCTTTTCTTCCCCATGCATGCATGCATGGCCAACCGACGCAGGGCACTTTTGCGGGGCGGTTCCCGGCCATCGCCGGCGGCGGAACCTCCGGCCAAGTCCTTCCCCGGCCTCACGGTGGTCGGGGCTTGAACTGGCCGGCGGCTGGGCGGCGGAGAGCGACGGACGGCGGCGGCGCAACCAAGCCGAAAACTTCCCGATAACGCCATTTTTTTACAGAATTTCAAGGTTTTTGATTCCTTATGTCGAGCTCGTTTGAGCTCGACCTCTAGCCTAGTGGATCTAGGAAACTAGTACGCTTGGAGGGGAAGGGATACGGACCTTGGCGGCGGTTGTGGTTGAGGGTGGCGGCGGGTTCCCATGGAGTGAAGATTCCGGCGATCTCCTTGGTTAGCCATGGTTGCAGCTGACTTTCCTTCTCTCTCTCTGATAGTTTTACTTTCAAGACAACCTAAACACCTAGAGGGGGGGGGGTGAATAGGTTCTACTTTTTTATAAAAACTTTTAGGCAGAATTCAATTCAATGGCTAACACAATAATCACAGCAATCACAGAAAATAAAACATCACAGATTGCACAATGATTTATAGTGGTTCCCCAAGGTCTGGGTACATCCACTTTCCCCCCTTCACCTATCTAGCAGTATGCTAGATTCGGCCAAACTTCCACTAATCTCAGATCAACAGATCCGACAACTCAGAACCCAACTGATTCCTACAACTCAGGCACAACAGCCCTACCTCAGCCTTGCCCCAAGGCCTACAACTCAGAGAAGACCCTTCTCCTACACTCAGCCTTTATAACACAGGCTTACAACTCATATCTGTGTAAACAGATCCTACAGAAATATAGAAAAGATTATTTAACTGTCTTGCCTAAATTGAGAGAGAAAAGGCCAAGACAATTCTTGATCAGCTGATGAAATCAACTGTATCTGAGCTTTCTTCAAAGCTTCTTGAATATAAACTTAGCTGAGTTGATTTCCAAACAGCTTCTTGAGAATCCACTGGTGGTTTCTTTCTTCTTCTTCAAATTCTGGCTTGATCTCTCTCTATCCAGCACTTTGAATGATTCTTCTGAATTCTGATTAGAACTCTTCTTTGATCTATCCTTAGATAGTCTTCTTTTATCTTCCGGAGAAGATCTTCTTAAGTGCCAAGCACTTTCTTGAAATGAATTGGATTGTAATCCTTCTCCACTTTTTGATTCTTATCAATGTTTTCAAAAGTTACTTTCTCCTTCTGAATCTGTCTATTTATAGACTTTCTTCATGGTAATCGGCTGATCCGGTTTCTAACCGTTTTCTGACATGTCTGACAGCTTCAGTTAACCGGTGGCAACCCACAGCTGTCAAGTCTTCAAACAAGTCCTGTGCCTTAGTCTTGAACCACAAGTTGTCGAGACAGTCTGTCAGAAAGTGTCGAGACCATCTGTCTATCTGTGTCGACACAATTGATCTTGGTGTCGACACAGTCTTCAGTGATGTCGACTAAGTTGCCTTTGAGTCGACACAGCTTCTTCTGAAAATAACTTGGTCTTGACTCTTCAGTGTGTCGACACAAGTCTTGTGTGTCGACACAGTTGTTGTAGAATCATAACTTAGTAAGTGTCGACTTAGCCTTCAGGTGTCGACACAGTCTTCTTCTAACACTGCTATAATGTGTCGACTCAATCACAATGTGTCGACACATTCTGCTGGTGTAGACAAACTTGAGGTCGACAATATTCTTCTGTGTCGACACATTTTCCCAATGTTGAGGTCGACGCTTTTCTCCTGCGTCGACACAAATTCCCAGTGTTGTGTCGACTTACTTCTTCTGTGTCGACACACTTTCCCAGTATTTGTTGTAGACTAACTGCTATGTGTCGACATATTTCCTCTATGTCGACACTTTTTCCCAGTATAGTTGTAGACTAACTGCTATGTGTCGACATATTTCCTCTGTGTCGATACTTTTTCCCAGTGTAGTTGTAGACTAACTGCTATGTGTCGACACTGCTTCCCAGTGTTGTGTCGACTACTTTCTTCTATGTGTTGACACATCCTTCTCTGTGTCGACACTTGGACTTAGAATTTTTTCTGCATACTTTATCAATTCTTCACCTGCACATGTCAACTCAAAACAACATCAAATACACTTTGATGTATATCATTGAGCTAGATTGGGCTTCTTCAAATCAGGTATACATTTTCCAATGTACCCAACAATCTCCCCCTATTTGGAGAAGTCATAACCCTTATAGCCAATGATATACACCATTTATAAACAGTACCAAATGATGATATATGACAAAAACACAGGGATACTTAATTATAAACAAAATAATAATAAAAAACATCATAGATAAAACAATCTATCACAGATTTAAACAAAATTTTGTTTATTACTGAGTAATGTTTGATTACATTGTTTTACATTTAATGATCACATCACAACATTACAAAACATTATGAAGGAACTAAAACATAATCAGGATTGATCAGCCTCTGTAATGATAATCCCTTTGCCAGATTGAATTTTAGCTGTCACAGGAGCTTCTGATTCTTCAGCTATCTTCTTTCCTTTTAGATCAGCTTTCTTCTTAGCTTCTTCCTTGAGCCTTTGCCTTTCAAAATAGTGAAAAGGCTTTGGGAAGTATTTGCTTGGCTCCTTAGCATCTGATGGCAGCCTCCCCAGCTTAGCTTTCCTTCTGAATTGTACTATTGCTTCCTGTCTTGCCTCATACTTCTGCCATTCTATCTCATTGTACCACTTCCCTCTTTCATGAACTTTGTCTTGTACAGCCTTCCATGTAGTGAGTATTATGTTCCTTGAAGTAGGACTCCACTGCTCATAATCTGGCTTGAGTGCAGCCTGCTCTCTAAATCTCTTCTTTGCTAATAGAACATCTTGCTGTTCTTTCAGGAAGGCCTCTGGCATCTCAACTTTCTCAATCACAACATTATGCACATCCTTTGGAGGACTATACATATCCTGCACTTGCTTATCCAGAATTTCAAAATCAGAAGGGGGGTAAATAACTTGGGCAACCTCAGGTTGGTTGCCTTCAAGTAGACTTGCTTGAATGCCTGATTCAGCCATCATATCATCATCACACAAGGGTGGACATCCCAAGGTGGCTCTTATACTATTTGTCACCCATTTAGAGTGCTCTTGGCCTGCATGAATCAATAACCTCTCCCCCTTTATGACTTCTCTTGTCATATGATCTCTAAGATCATCCTTCTGAAACCTTATCTATCCATCTAGATAATTTATACCTTCTTTGAAAAATGGTTTCAATTTTTGCAGCTTGGTTGATATTTCCTGTTGGCAGGTGGAGATAGCAGTTTGTACTGAGGCAATGGCATCTTGAAATTGCTTATTAAACTCTTCCTTTTCTTTTGTTTTATCTGCAGGCAGGCCTGGAACAATCTTTTTCACTTCCTCTATTATCTCATGATGAGATTCAGTTAAATTATCATTCATTCTTAACTGATTTTCCAATACATAGCTTTGCTTCAGGGCAACATCATCTACCTTTTTGGTAATAGCCTCCTATTGTTGAGCAAGATAAACCACAGCATGGCCTCCCTTTTGAAAGCAATCTGTCATTTCTGTCTTATGCATGTTGACTTGAAACTGGATGGACTTTATATCCTGAGCTAAGTCAAACTGCATAGACTTGCTATTTTCATCAACATACTTTTCCAGAGCCATTCTTTGTTCATCCAATTTCACTTATAGATCTATCATAAACTTGTTATGATCAAAGGCAGGAGATGCTTGTTGAGGTGTTGTCTGTAAAGCCTGCTTATAATTCTTGCTTCTTCTCTTAAAGACAACAAGTTTTCTTTTCTTGGCCAGCCTGGCTTCTTCAGTTTCAGTATCAGATGAAGTATCTAGGTGAATTCTTTCTTGAGGAGAATGAAGTGTATCTGTCCCAGTGACCTGTTGCTCAGTCTCAACATTCACTGGCTCCCCGTCAACCTGTGGCTCAACTTCAGCTTCCTGATCAATTTCCATACCTATGGACTTCTCAATTTCTTGTCCTCCTCCTTCTTTATCTATAGTAGTATCAGCATCAGGGAATAACTCCTCTAGAGTAAATTCCAGTTGAGCTGTAACTTCAGCAACAGTTAAATCTTGAGATAAGTCTAACTGTGCTTCCTCTTGCACTTGTACTGACAACAGCTCCCCCTGAACCTGTGCAGTAATAAGAATATAAGCAATATATTTTATAGTAAAATACATTAGCTCCCCCTACACTTGTACCTGATCAGGAGTAGATACATTTTGAGCTGGAGAGTGAACTGGCTCCCCCTGTATCTGTGCAGGTGTTGACACTTGCTGTAGTATAGTTGAGTCAGGCTGTTCTTCAACCTTTGTCCTGAGTGGGTCTTCTTGTTGTTGTTCAGTTTCTTGAGTTTGAGAAGGGGATTTCACAGGGGTGTCTGGCCTGCTCTCTTCAGGCACATCCTTGGACAGCACCCTATCCCACCTAGAGAACAGTCTCATATCCATCCTTCTCATATGATTGATCTTAGTCCCTGGCAGTTGCTGCATCACTTCAGGGATCACTCCAATGAGATATAAGCTCATGATTCTAGACATGTTTGGCTTCTTGATTCCTTCTTTGATCTGGTCAAAGAGTACTCCTGACCAATCAGTAGGAATTGTAAAAACAATCCTGGTCATAAGGCAGAACATATAGGCAGAAATCCTATCACGTCCACCTGTCTTGCAGAGGATTACTTTCCCAACAACTTCAGACAAGAATTTCCCTTGCTGATTCATACCCTTCCTGTTGAATACAGCTCCAATCTTCATACTCGAGTCCAGTCCACACCATTGAAGGGCTTCCCTTGTCTTAGAACTAGGAACATCCTCTTCATTCTCAACTACTTGTAATTGAAAGATCTTTCTCAAAGTTCTTGGAGTAATCTTCACCTTAGTCCCTTGAACATTGGACTTAATCTTGAGGCCTGTTGAGTGGACTGATGCAGAGATAAAGATCTCGTGCACCTCCTTCTTCCAGATTTTAGTTGGCTCTGAGATTAGAAATTCTAACCCTGACTCGGAGAGGAGGGTGATAACCCCTTGAACATCTGGCGGCGCATCTGCAAAGGCCTGGCACACCAACTCATACCCCTCATTGACGTTGTCTTCCATCCTTGGCGCCAACGATTCGTCGAGAAAGCTTGAGAGAAGAGAGAAAGATAGACTGTCGACACAGGGTTTTAGTCTCGAAAACCTTGGAAGCGTGTCGACAGAAAGCGTTTTTCACCTATTTATACCTTCTGTTGAAAGAAGTTCAAAAGGCGCCAAACACAGACTAAATGTGTCGACACAGACGGAATGTGTCGACACAAACTTCTATTGTCTCGACATTACTTCAGCCTACTATGTGTCGACACCAATTTGTGGTTATGTCGACACCTTGGATACATAATAGATAGTCAGAGATTCTGTGTCGACTCAAAGGATAAGTGTCGACACATATTCTGTAAGTGTCGACACCATTTTCCTGGTTGAGTCGACATTACATTTCTGGTTAAGTCGACAATATAACTCTTAAGTGTCGACACATATTCTCCGTGTCGACACAATATTTCTGACTTGTCGACATTATTTCTCTGAGTCGACACATAATTACTGAATGTGTCGACACATTCTTACTTAGCCAATTTTTGTTGGTTCAACACCACTTGTAAGTGTTACTTCAATGTGTCCTTTTTAACACTTGATTATGTTGTTATTACTTTTACTTACTTACATACCACTTCAATTGCATTGTTAATGATTTTGTTAATACATTACTCAATGGTTAACATACCTAATTCAATTTTGAATTTATTGAATTTGGTTTCATCTAAAGGCTTAGTAAATACATCTGCTATTTGATAATCTGTTTTTACAAATTCCAATGAGATGTCTCCTTTTTCTACATGTTCTCTAAGAAAATGGTATTTGATTTCTATATGCTTAGTTCTACTATGAGAAACTGGATTATTAGCAATAGAAATAGCACTCTTAGAATCACATAAAAGGGGTGTTCTACTTACCTGAATACCATAATCCTTAAGCTGATGCTGCATCCACAATAGCTGTGCACAGCAGCTTCCAGCAGCAACATACTCTGACTCAGCTGTGGAAATTGCCACACTGGTCTGCTTCCTACTACTCCATGATATTAGTCTTCCTCCCAGGAATTGACAAGTACCTGTAGTACTTTTCCTGTCCTCTCTGCATCCTGCAAAATCTGCATCTGATGGCTGCTCTACATATACTTCTTCTTTAAGATCACAATTCAGAAATGCTGACTTCACATCCATCTGGTATACTTTGAAGTCTTGATAGGCTGCATAGGCAAGGAATATTCTGATAGCCTCCAGCCTTGCTACTGGAGCAAAGGTTTGATCAAAGTCAATCCCTTCTTCCTGCCTGTATCCTTTTGCAACCAATCTTGCTTTATTCTTCACTATTATCCCACTTTCATCTAGCTTGTTCCTATAGATCCACTTAGTGCCAATTATGTTGTGGCCTCTTGGTTTAGGAACAAGCTCCCAGACTTTGCACCTTCTGAATTGATTCAGCTCCTCTTGCATAGCATCAATCCAGTGCTGGTCTTGGATAGCTTCTTCAAACTTCTTAGGTTCCATTTGAGACAAGAAACTTGAATGCAAAACTGTGCTTTGATTTTTGCTTCTAGTTTGCACTCCTTGTCTTGGATCACCAATTATCTGATCAGCAAGATGATCTCTTAGATATCTTATAGCTGGAGGAAGATTCCCTTCAGGTTGAGCATCTCCAGCTTCTTCATTCTGCTGAACCTCTTGGTTTTCATCAGCTTCCATTATCTCTTGTACTCCCCTTGGACAGCAGCCTTCATTTTCCAATGCTCCATCTTCCTTGAAGCTTCAGCAATGGAGAGCTTGTCCATCCTCTTGCTTATACCTGTTGAGTCATTTGATCTACAAGACAACTCACAATTGATTAATCTTGTTTCATCAAATACAACATGCACAGATTCCTCAACAACTTGAGTAGTTAAGTTGAAGACTCTATAGGCCTTACTATTTGTGCTGTACCCAACAAATATCCCATCCTGGGATTTGGCAGCAAACTTAGTCAAATATGACTTTCCATTGTTAAGTATATAGCACTTGCAACCAAAGATCCTAAAATAGGATAGATTTGGTTTTCTGCCTTTCACAATCTCATAGGGAGTCTTTCTGTGGCTTTTGGTGATAGAAGCCCTATTGATGACATGACAAGCAGTGTTAACTGCCTCAGCCCAAAAATATTCTGGGAGAGAGGTGTCACTCAATAGAGTTCTACCAGCTTCAATTAATGTTCTGTTCTTTCTTTCAGCAATTCCATTTTGCTGAGGTGTTCTTGGTGAGGAGAACTCTTGGAAAATCCCAAAGTCTTTACACAAGTTTGTTATGCTTTCAGATTGAAACTCAGTACCATGGTCACTTCTGATTTTGACCACTGTACTATTCAGTTCATTCTGAATTTGCTTTACAAAATTAAGTAATACACTTGGGGTTTCAGATTTTTGTCTCAGAAAGAACACCCATGGAAATCTAGAATAGTCATCTACAACCACAAAAGTGTAGACCTTCCTACCTAGACTATGAACTGGCATAGGACCAAAAAGATCCATATGCAAGAGGTATAAGCACCTCACAGAATCCTTGTTTTCAAGGCTTTGAAATGAGGATTTTGTCTGCTTGCCCTTTTGACAAGCTGAGCATACCCCTTCCTTTATACACTTAACTTGAGGCCCATTCCTCACTAGTTCTTTACTAATGAGTTGGCCAATTGTCTTGTAGTTTAGATGAGCCAATCTCTTGTGCCACTTAACACAATGGGAAGCATTGTCATCAGCTACAAGACAAATGGGGGAAGCCTTATTTTCACATTCAAAATTAAGGCAATATACATTTCTCTTCCTATACCCAGTCAATATGATCTCTTGATCACTTGACCTTTTGATATGACATCCATCCTTACCAAATGAAATGTCATATCCTAGATCACTCAGCTGGCTTATGCTTATTAGATTATGTTTCAAACCTTTTACATAGGCCACTTGGGTGATAGTAATTAGGTTAGAAGAAATGTTACCAAACCCTTTGATGACTCCCTTCTCAGATCCACCAAAGATCACTTTAGGTCCATCTTTGACAGATGAATACTCCTTCAGCCGCCCCTTTGTTCCAGTCATGTGCCTGGAACAACCACTATCCAAGTACCATATTGGGGCATGGTTACTTGGATTCACCTGCAATACAGAATTACTTACCCTTAGAACCCAAGTAAGTCTTGGGTCCTTGGTTCAGGTTAGCATTAATAAAGTTATCATAGCCTCTTCTAACAGGTAGACTCTTATTCTTTATAACACTTGTGTTATACCAGCAGTCTAATGCAAAATGGCCTCTCTTGCCACAGCACCAACATTCAAACTTATTGTATCTAGATCTAGATACATCCTTGTCAGAAGAATTTCTATTCATTGCTGGTGCTGTTGCAACTTCACCTACTGATTTCTTAAAACCATTGGGTTTATGACCATAGGTAGGCCTGCTTGCATTTACACCCTTGTTCTTCAGAACATTGGTCTTAATATGACCTTGAATGTCTTCATGATCATATATGTTAGAAGGCACTTTCACCTTACTAAACTTTATGGGGACTGAAAGGTTTAGTGGCTGAATAGGGGCTTTGCCTTTCCTCTTGAATCTGCCAGCCCTGGAGTTACCTTTAAATCCTAATCCAGCCTTACCCTTCTGAGTGACAAATTCATCTATCAAGGGTAAGACAGATTTTGGCTTAGAGTAACTAGCCACTAAATCCCTTTCAATTCTAAGTCTGGCCTCCAGACTCTTCACTTGATCATTAGTATAATTAATTGTGCCCATCTGAATAATAGTTATATTCTTCAGCTTGGCAATTTCATTTAATTTTTGATCAAGGACTTTTTCTAACTCAGTTGTTACAACCCTTAGTTCAGCAATTTCCTGAGCCTGAGTTTTAACCAGGTTCTTGCTTTTCTTAAGGGCCTGCAACAAGTCCCCATACTTGTCTATCAATTGATAGACATCTCCTTCAGATCCAGATGCATCTTCATCACTTGATGCAGATGTAGCTGATTCTTCACTTGTACTACAAACAGATGTACTGGAAGGACATTTTACCTCATTAGGACCAGACTGATTCTGGCATATGTCCTCTTCTGATCTTGTCATCAACCCCATGTATTGATGTTCATTGATGGAGTCTAGCAACTGCATAAACTCCTCTTCCTCAGATGCAGCATATAGTCCAATATATGCTTCAGCTTCAGATCCTGATTCTGAAGTTGACTGGTCTGACAGACTTTTATCTTTCTTTGCTACAAAGGATTTCTCCTTCTTGCCTTTCTGATAAGTCTTCTTCTTTTCTGAAGATTCCTTTCTCTTGTCAGGACAATCAGCCACTACATGTCCAGGCCTATTGCAACAATAACAGACAATCTTTGAAGTAGTGGCTTTGCTGGGTTTTGATCTGCTCTTCTCTTTCCTTGATGACCTTTTCTTCTTATAATAGTCATCAACTTGCTGTGATGGGGAAGGCCTAGACTTCCACTGCTTCTTCTTCAAGAACCTCTGGAATTGTCTTGTGAATGCAGCAAAATCTGCATCTGAATCACAGCTTTCAGAACCCTTGTTTGAACTTTCAGAACTATCTTCTGTAACTTCCTTAGGAGGAGATGGTGATTTCCTCCTATTCTTTCTAGTGGCTTCTGCATTGAATGCCACAGTCTTTTCTCTATGCTCTCCTCTTGAGTTTCTTTCCTCCTTCCTCACCATAAGTTGCATTTCATAGGATAGCAACTTTCCAAACAGGGTTGGAGGAGATATCTCTGCCAATTTAGCCACTTCTCTTATGGCACAGATCTTTGTATCCCAATCCTTTGATAAGGATCTTAAGAATTTGTCATTCAGTTCATAGGTACTGAAGACTCTTCCATAGGATATTAGCTCATTCACAATTCTATAGAATTTCTTATAGCACTCAGTTATGCTATCAGATTTTCCTTGTCTAAAGCTTTCATACTCCTGATTTAGCATAGACTTCCTGTCCAGCATTACTTCTTCAGATCCCTCCATGTAGACAATCAATGTGTCCCACATTTCCTTGGAGGTCTTGCAGTGAATAAGATTCTGAAATGTTGAATCATCTATGGCACTCACAATAATGTTCTGAGCTCTTTTATCCATGGTTGCCAAGATGATTTCATCCTTGGTCATTTCTGAATAACTCTTTGGAGTTTGGATATTTGCATCAAGAACTGATACCTTCATTGGAATGAAGGGGCCTTCCTGTACTGTGATGTAAATTCTTGGGTCAGATGCATCCATAAACAGTTTGACTCTTTCTTTCCAAATTCCAAAAATTTCTTTCTTGCATATGGGTAATTTCATAGACCCTAGCTCCTTATGATTCTCTCCAGAACCCATCTTCTTGAATCTTGAATCTGCCTTTCAGATCTACCTCAGACTGTTAAGTTCTTTTTGAGGAACCTCCCTCTGATACCACTTGATAGTTTTACTTTCAAGACAACCTAAACACCTAGAGGGGGGGGGGTGAATAGGTTCTACTTTTTTATAAAAACTTTTAGGCAGAATTCAATTCAATGGCTAACACAATAATCACAGCAATCACAGAAAATAAAACATCACAGATTGCACAATGATTTATAGTGGTTCCCCAAGGTCTGGGTACATCCACTTTCCCCCCTTCACCTATCTAGCAGTATGCTAGATTCGGCCAAACTTCCACTAATCTCAGATCAATAGATCCTACAACTCAGAACCCAACTGGTTCCTACAACTCAGGCACAACAGCCCTACCTCAGCCTTGCCCCAAGGCCTACAACTCAGAGAAGACCCTTTTCCTACACTCAGCCTTTATAACACAGGCTTACAACTCAGATCTGTGTAAACAGATCCTACAGAAATATAGAAAAGATTATTTAACTGTCTTGCCTAAATTGAGAGAGAAAAGGCCAAGACAATTCTTGATCAGCTGATGAAATCAACTGTATCTGAGCTTTCTTCAAAGCTTCTTGAATATAAACTTAGCTGAGTTGATTTCCAAACAGCTTCTTGAGAATCCACTGGTGGTTTCTTTCTTCTTCTTCAAATTCTGGCTTGATCTCTCTCTATCCAGCACTTTGAATAATTCTTCTGAATTCTGATTAGAACTCTTCTTTGATCTATCCTTAGATAGTCTTCTTTTATCTTCCGGAGAAGATCTTCTTAAGTGCCAAGCACTTTCTTGAAATGAATTGGATTGTAATCCTTCTCCACTTTTTGATTCTTATCAATGTTTTCAAAAGTTACTTTCTCCTTCTGAATCTGTCTATTTATAGACTTTCTTCATGGTAACCGGCTGAGCCGGTTTCTAACCGTTTTCTGACAAGTCTGACAGCTTCAGTTAACCGGTGGCAACCCACAGCTGTCAAGTCTTCAAACAAGTCCTGTGCCTTAGTCTTGAACCACAAGTTGTCGAGACAGTCTGTCAGAAAGTGTCGAGACCATCTGTCCATCTGTGTCGACACAATTGATCTTGGTGTCGACACAGTCTTCAGTGATGTCGACTAAGTTGCCTTTGAGTCGACACAGCTTCTTCTGAAAATAACTTGGTCTTGACTCTTCAGTGTGTCGACACAAGTCCTGTGTGTCGACACAGTTGTTATAGAATCATAACTTAGTAAGTGTCGACTTAGCCTTCAGGTGTCGACACAGTCTTCTTCTAACACTGCTATAATGTGTCGACTCAATCACAATGTGTCGACACATTCTGCTGGTGTAGACAAACTTGAGGTCGACTATATTCTTCTGTGTAGACACATTTTCCCAATGTTGAGGTCGACGCTTTTCTCCTGTGTCGACACAAATTCCCAGTGTTGTGTCGACTTACTTCTTCTGTGTCGACACACTTTCCCAGTATTTGTTGTAGACTAACTGCTATGTGTCGACATATTTCCTCTGTGTCGACACTTTTTCCCTGTGTAGTTGTAGACTAACTGCTATGTGTCGACATATTTCCTCTGTGTCGACACTTTTTCCCAGTGTAGTTGTAGACTAACTGCTATGTGTCGACACTGCTTCCCAGTGTTGTGTCGACTACTTTCTTCTATGTGTCGACACATCCTTCTCTGTGTCGACACTTGGACTTAGAATTTTTTCTGCATACTTTATCAATTCTTCACCTGCACATGTCAACTCAAAACAACATCAAATACACTTTGATGTATATCATTGAGCTAGGTTGGGCTTCTTCAAATCAGGTACACATTTTCCAATGTACCCAACACTCTCTCTCTCTGGGGTAGGGATGAAGTGGGAATGAGAGAGTGAGCTTGGTTTTAGGTTGAGATAAGAGGGGGGGGGGGGGGGCGATTTCACCAAGGAGGGGGCGATTTCACCAATGTGGGGCTTGGGTTGGGTGTGTGTGGGCTGGTTGGGTGTGTGGGAGTGGGCCCCACTGCTCCAGCTAGGTTGTCTAGATCCTAAGGGGTCGGGTTCCAAGGTTAGGGTTGGGTTGGGTGAGTGGAGAGATGGGTTGACTCATATGTTGAGATAGGAGAGAGAGAGACTCGGTTTTGGGTTTGGGTTTGACCCAATGTTGCATGGTGGGTCTCCACAGCCTCTAGTGCACCTATATGGACAGCCCACCCATTATTAGTTGATGGGATGAGCCCAAGTGGCCCAAACCAAATTCTCAACACTTTCTCTCTCCTATTTATCATATTTTCTCTCTCCTAGGTAATTCCCAAAATTACCATTGCATGCCCCTATTTTTCTCTTCCATAGGGGGTATAGGATCACTTTAGACCCACCTAGTGATTCTGGGTTGGTTTGGGTGGACCCAACCTAGTGAAATGGGCTAGGGCACCATTTTCACTATTTAGGTCAAAATGTTGACTTGACTCAACATGGGTCAACTAGTTGACCCCATGGCCTACCTTAGGGTCCACTTAGATTGTATTTAGGGTTAGGGCAATGTGGTGGGGTCATGGTGTGGCTAGGGTTTGTATTTAACCCAGTTTGACCTAGGTTGACTTGGGCCCCATAGTGGTCTAAATCCTCCTCCTAGGGTCAAACCTAGCTAAACCCTAGCATCCACCACATGCCTAACCCAAATCTAAGTTATTTGAAATTTGGGATGTTACAAACCCTATAAACAAAAAAAATAATTTCATCCCCGAAATTTAAGTTCGGGCTACGGGGTTTCTGCGACAAGCTTATAAAAGATTCGAAACGTAACTAAAAAGGAAACTATAAAACTAAGTTGTACCTGAGGAGAATAGCTCCGGGTGTCGCTCCATCATGAGATCCCTCGGCTCCCAGGTGTGCTCCTCCTGTCCGTGGTTGGACCACAACACCTTCACGAGAGGGACCTTCTTCTTCCGCAACACACGGACGGCGGTATCGTCGATCCGGACCGGCTCTAAACGAACTGATCGATCTGATGCTACTGGCCCGTCGGTAGTAGAAAGATGCTGCTCAGGCCGAAGGAGTGCTCGTCGCAGGGAGGAGACGTTAAAGATGTCGTGTAGAGTTCCCAACTCTATCGGTAGCTGCAGTCGGTAAGCCAAGGGGCCGATCCGCTCCAGGATCAAGTAAGGCCCTATATATTTTGGACTTAGCTTCTTGTGCCTCCGCACCCGGGGAAACACCGTGCACCGGACGTATCTTCAAGAAAACTCTGTCCCCCACCTGGAACTCCACCTTACGATGCCGCGCATCGTAATACTTCGCCTGCCTGCTCTGGGCCTCCAACATCCGATCTCTGACCAGACGTATCTGAGCCTCCGTGTATCCTCATCTTGTACCCATGATAGAGGTGTTCAACACTTCTTCCTAGGGTAAGGCTCATGGCTATTATTATGAGAAACCTATTAGGGTACCAATCCTCTTTCGAATGTACTTTCCTTATATTTCGGACTACTCTTCTTTCCAACTGTGAGGACTCATTTCCAAGTCCTCCTCCAATTAACAATCAGAATATTTCTCAATCGCAATTTAGATTGTAGTCCCTTACAACCACGATCACTCAAAATATATATAATTCAACGATCTCGTAAGTAGAAGTCTCTTCTATTCACGTCCCCTTAGATTATTATTTATCCACCAACGTGAACGGATGGTCACCAAAAGAGAATTCAGGGTCACTAGACCAATACTATTATGTATATTAGCTAACCCATCTTCCGAGATCATGGTGTGATGGAAAATTATCATTTTGCTTTTCCCCAAATTTAAGACTTATCACAACTCAACCTAAAAAGTAATACATAATTCATAGTGTGTTCACCTTTTGAGCATACATCAAGCGATCATTATTGGTATTGATGTTCGTACAAATTACTCCCAATCGCTTTTCACACGTAGTATAATTCATAGCTTTACGAGTGTATCTTTTCAAGAATGGTGGGGTCTAGCACAAATCGATTTCGGCATAAAGTGAGTCTTATTAATCACTAATTACTTCTCGTGTGGTTTCTCCGTATACGCCTTTGATAGTCAAGAACTATATATCATTGTTATGAATCCTCCTAACAGTGATTATAATGGTATCAACGTATGTATCTCGGTTCTTAACGCTGTCATAGCTAATGGGCATATATATGTGTACAATTTTAACTCATCATCCACCCCTTTTTCAATTTATTGAGTCCTTACATTTCAAATGTCATGCCACAAGAAATTAATCCTATCTACCAAAATATTATCTTATTTCAATTCTTAAGTTCCAAAATAATGACTTTTGCTTAATTGAGTCATTCAGGGTTATAGTTCATCATTATGATCAAGTAATCGACTATATCACGTAAGCATGGGTAGTACTGATATTTCATCATCGTGTTTAATTCTCCAAATCTCAGCCCCTTTTAGGATCAAATAAGGTAGTACTAAATCATGCATAACCATAGTAAAACTTAATTATTATATCCTAAACACAAGATGTTATCTTATCAAGATTTCTGATTATAACTTAAACTATCTCTCAAGTATAATGGTATGTAGACCATTCAAATTGAAAGGATTGATTCTTTGAGAGAACGCACCATCTGTAAATCACCATCGAACACTTTTGTTTTGGTTCCTGAGATCATCAGAGTCACATCCACACAATTATTCTTAGAGTATACATCCTTCAATTAAGTGTTGAAGTTGAGACCGGGCGGTCTGTCGGTCTGGCTTGGCGGGTTATTGACCGAGCGGCTTGGCGGTTTGCCTCCAGCGGGTTGGTTGCTGCGTTGAGGTCTGAGGTCCAAGCGGTCTAGCGGTCTGTTACTGGCGACTAGGAGACCGGGCGGTCTAACGGTCTCCCTTGGCGGCTTGTCTCTCTCTCTGGCAGTGGCCGAGCGGTTAGCCCTTCTGTCTAACCGCGCGGCTTGTTCCGGTCTGTTGTTCTAGCCGCCCAGATTCTTTTGTATAGTTTTAGTCCCACATCTCTTATTTGTATTCTCTCTTCTCTCCTCCATTCTATATAAGGGAGGCCATACCTTTGTAATAGATACCTTTTTCTGATAATAAAATTTCAGTTATACCATTTCCGGCTTGTTTTAGTTCGCTTCTTACATGGTATCAGAGGAATCGATCCTTTCCTCCTGATTCTGTCTTCTCTCTGTCCGCGCGGCTTGCTTCTCCGGCTTGCGCCCTGTCCGCGCGGTCTCCTTGTCGTTGCCCTCTGTGTGCGCGACCTGTTGTCTTGTTCTCTGCGATCTGTTGCCTAGTTCGCCGCGACCTGTTGCCTAGTTCGCCGCGACCTATTGCCCTGTGCCTTGCCCTCTCTTGTGCTTCTGTTCGAGCGGACTGTCTGCTTGCCGCTCGACTTCTTCCCCTTTTGCTTGTTACTGCGGCTTGGTCGTGGTCTCTCTGGCCGCTGGTGTCTGACATCCTGACCGCCGCAGTTTCTCTTCTGCCTATCCGCGCGGCCTGTTTTCTAACCGCGCGGCTTCCTGTTGTTTACTCTTATGGCTCTTTCTGATGCTTCTACTGCCACCACTCCTGCCACCCCCCCTGTAGCCAATCCGGCTCCTCCTCCTACTCCTTCCGGGAACCTTGGCACCGTTTCCAAGCTTGTCGGCTCCAACAACCCGGATTGGAGCGTCTCTTTCACCTTTCTCCTTCGCTCGCAACGCAAACGCCACCATCTCGTTGATGACCCTCCTCCTACCACTTCCCCTCTCTTTGATGACTGGGATGCGAGTGACGCTCTTGTGCGTACTTGGCTCGCTAACAGTCTATCCGATGAATGCCTTCCCGTCATCCGTCATGATGAGACGGTGAAGGCCGCTTGGCTTCATCTTGCTGCTTTGTATTCCAAAGGGGCTCAGACGTCCCGCATCTATACGTTGTATGCGGACCTCTTTGCCCGGCCTACCTTGTCTCCTGCTGCTGCCTACCAACAAGTTCAAGCTCTTGGGGCTGAGATTCTTCAGAATCGCCCCTTTTCTGCGGATCTGGCTCAACAACACAAGCACTTCCAGGAGCTTCTGGTTGTGTGTTATCTGCTTCGTCTTCCTGACACTTATGACATGATCCGCCAACAAATTCTGGGTGAGGCGGAATCTCCTACCTTAGATGCCACCGCTGCTCGCATCGCCGCTGTCACCTCCCTCCTTCAGCGCCCGCTTCTACCCGCTCCTTCTCCTCCGGATAACTATGCTCACCAAACTCAGCGGAGTGGCTCTGGTAGCCGCAGTCATCAGTCTGGAGGACGTCCTTCTTCCCGCTATCTCTGCTCTCACTACGGCCGCACCGGACACACTCTTGACCGCTGCTGGACAAAACATCCCCATCTTCGCCCCTCGGGTGACTCTTCCGCCTCTTCTTCCAAGCCGTCTGCTTCCGTGGTCACATCATCAGGTAGTGCCCATGTAGTCACTCAAGGTAAATGGCTTATCGACTCGGGTGCTACTAATCATATGACGGGCAATCCTCAGTGCTTCTCTCTCCTCGAACAGCATGATCGATTGCCCCCGGTCCTCATTGCAGACGGTTCTCCCTCCCCGGTTCATGGGTCGGGAGTGGTTCATGTTACTCCGTCCCTTCGGCTAGAGGACACTCTCTATGTGCCCAAGTTTCCGTGCAATCTGTTATCGGTTACTTCTTTGTGCAAGCAGCTTCAATGTTCTGTAACGTTTACTCCATCTTCTTGCTCTTTTCAGGATCCGAGCTCCCAGCGGACGATTGCTACTGGGACTGAGAGCGGCGGCCTCTACTTCCTCGACAACGTTTCCGCTTTGTCCGCCTTCTCTTCTTCTTGTACGGATCTTCTCCAGTGGCATCTCCGTCTCGGTCATCCTCCACCACGGCTTCTGCATCAGCTTCTGCCCCACCTCCCTCCCTCCACTACTCCTCTCCACTGCGAAGCATGTCAACTTGGCAAGCATCATCGTTCCTCCTTCCCGCCGAAGCAAGGTCGGGGCTCTACCCGTCCGTTTGATCTAGTCCACTCCGATATCTGGGGACCTGCTCCTACCCTTACTATTGGTCGGGGTAGTTCTTATTTTGTAACTTTTATTGATGATTTTTCTAGATGTACTTGGGTGTATCTCTTACGAGATCGCTCTGAACTTTTTAATGTATGGACCTCCTTTTATCATTTAATCAAAAATCAGTTTGGTGTTAGTGTTAAAACTTTTCGCTCTGATAATGCAAAAGAATACTTAAGTCATGCTTTTACCTCTTTCTGTGTTCAACATGGCGTTATTCATCAGACAAGTTGTGTCTATACATCCCAACAAAATGGGGTGGCGGAACGCTAAAACCGTCACCTCCTCGATGTTGCTCGCACATTAATGACTCAAATGCATGTCCCTCGCTCCTATTGGGGCTATGCTGTTCTTCTTGCTTGCTATCTCATCAATCACATTCCCTCCTCTGTTCTTCAGGGAAAAACCCCTTTTTCCATCCTTTATCCTGGCAAGGAGCCTTTTCTTCTCCCTCTCCGAATCTTTGGGTGCACTGCTTTTGTGCATGTCCCATCTGCCACCCGTGACAAGCTCTCCCCTCGCTCCACCAAATGTGTTTTTCTGGGGTACTCGGTCACTCAGAAAGGCTACTGCTGCTTTGATCCTGTTCTTCGTAAACAGTTTGTCTCCGCTGACGTTACCTTCTTCGAGAATGCCTCCTACTTCTCGGATGCCTCCTCTTCTCTTCCTCTCACCTCGGATGCTCCTGTTATTCCGTTCGTTCCCTCGTCTCCTACTGCGATATCCGCTCCTCCTCCGTCTCCGCCCACTCCTCTCCCTCCGCCTCTCTCTCCGCCTCCCTCTCCCTCATCTCCGCTGCCGTCGCTCTCTCCTCCCGGGCCAGCTCTCTCTGCCACGGATGCTCTGGATGCCGAGGAGCCCGCCGACCTGGATCTTCCTGTCGCTCTTCGCAAAGGGGTGCGGACGTGTACCTTACACCCCCTTGCTGCTGTTGTTTCATATGATCGTCTTACCCCTTCTCACAGGGCTTTTGCACTGGCTATCTCTGCTACTACCACACCTCGTTCCTACCAGGAGGCCCTTGCCATTCCTCACTGGAAGCTGGCCATGGATGAGGAAATGGCGACCCTCACAGAGCGGGGTACCTGGACTCTTGTCCCTCCTCCTCTTGATACAGATGTTGTTGGCTGTCGATGGGTCTTTGTAGTCAAGTTTGGCCCAGATGGCACTGTAAACCGTTACAAAGCTCGTCTGGTGGCTAAGGGCTTTACTCAAACCTATGGGGTTGATTACTTTGACACCTTCTCTCCCGTGGCTCGTCTCAGCACTATACGGGTCCTTCTCTCTGTGGCAGTCAACAAAGACTGGCCCCTTTCCCAGCTGGATGTCAAGAATGCCTTCCTTTATGGTGATCTTCAGGAGGCCGTCTACATGGAGCAACCTCCAGGGTATGTTGCTCAGGGGGAGACACGAGTCTGCCGGCTACAGAAGGCAATCTATGGCCTCAAGCAGAGCCCTCAAGCTTGGTTTGACAAATTCAGCGGCATCGTGGCGGCCGTTGGTTTTGCTCGCAGCACTGCTGATCACTCTCTATTTATTCGCAAAACCTCTTCGGGACTGGTGGTTCTTGCAGTATATGTGGATGATATTCTTCTCACTGGTGATGACCAGGAAGGGGTAGCCTTGACAAAGCGGCATCTTCGCCAACATCTAGTCACGAAAGATATGGGTTCTCCGAAGTACTTTTTGGGGATCGAAATCTCTCGGAAGCCCAACTCTTTAGTCCTCTCTCAGCGTAAGTATGCTCTTGATATTTTAAAAGAAGCAGGATTGACTGGGGCCAAACCTGCCCGATGTCCCATGGCTGTTGGAGAAGACAAAACCTGGACAGATGATTCGCCTCTTCTTTCAGATGCTTCGCGGTACAGGCGTCTAGTTGGTAAGCTCATATACCTCACCGTGACTAGGCCCGACATCTCCTATGCTGTGGGCAAGGTGAGTCAATTCATGCAAGCTCCCAGGGAGTGCCATCTACAGTCCGCCTTGCGGATCTTGGAGTACGTCAAAGCAGCCCCTGGGAAAGGATTGCTCTTTCAGAAGAATGATCATCTGAGGGTTGAAGCTTACTCAGATGCGAGTTACGCGGATGACAAAGGGGACCGCAAGTCTACCTCCGGTTTCTGTACCTTTGTTGGGGGCAATCTGGTAAGTTGGAAGAGCAAGAAGCAATCTGTTGTCTCCAGGTCCAGTGCTGAAGCTGAGTATCGGAGTATGGCATCGACCACCTGCGAGCTAAAGTGGCTACGGGCTCTCATGTTGGATTTAGGAGAGGTCTACAACCATCCTCTACCTATGTTCTGTGACAACAAGGCTGCTATATATATCTCCAAAAATCCAGTCTTCCATGAGAGAACCAAACACATTGAGGTCGACTGTCATTTCATTCGTGAAGAGATTCTGAAGGAACAAATTTGCACTCCCTTCGTCACGTCTGAAAAAGAGCTGGCTGACATCTTCACCAAGCCAGTATCCGCCTCATTTCTTCATATATGTGACAAGCTGGGCATGATCGACATATATGCTCCAGCTTGAGGGGGAGTGTTGAAGTTGAGACCGGGCGGTCTGTCGGTCTGGCTTGGCGGGTTATTGACCGAGCGGCTTGGCGGTTTGCCTCCAGCGGGTTGGTTGCTGCGTTGAGGTCTGAGGTCCAAGCGGTCTAGCGGTCTGTTACTGGCGACTAGGAGACCGGGCGGTCTAACGGTCTCCCTTGGCGGCTTGTCTCTCTCTCTGGCAGTGGCCGAGCGGTTAGCCCTTCTGTCTAACCGCGCGGCTTGTTCCGGTCTGTTGTTCTAGCCGCCCAGATTCTTTTGTATAGTTTTAGTCCCACATCTCTTATTTGTATTCTCTCTTCTCTCCTCCATTCTATATAAGGGAGGCCATACCTTTGTAATAGATACCTTTTTCTGATAATAAAATTTCAGTTATACCATTTCCGGCTTGTTTTAGTTCGCTTCTTACATTAAGTAAGATTCTTCACTTGATTCTCCGTTTGCTGGGGCTACGATACTCTCATTATTATAGACGTAATCGTTTAGATATTCAACATTTTCACTTTATGGACTCTCATCCTATAATAGTTAAGACTTGCGATCATTCCTTCATATTAACATGAAGTTACTTTGTCCTAATATGTATGTTTCCGACCTAATGACTTGTGTATGTCAAGTAGGCATAGGTAGCAATGATCGATTGTTGTGTTTACTTCTTCCAACCTGTAACTATCAAAGTCACTTTCCTAAGAGTCTTAACTGTGCAAAAACCTTTTTGATTATTCTTCTTACTTGAACGCATCTTCAATTCGCACTGATTCTTCCCATGGTATATCTGAGTTCCTTAATTATGTGTTACATTGATCGCTTCGAGGTGTTAGAGCATCTCGGAACATACTTGTGGAGGCGGTAACCAATCAACCCTTAATTGTATGTAAATCCGTCTACAACTCATACTGGTCCAAATTTGATCCTTGAACACAATTTCTTCGGTTTCACGTGTATATGTAATTGACTTATACCGTGTCGGTATTAAGGAAGATCACGAGTGCTCATTAGAATGTGGACTAAGTAGTTACTTACTTCCTTAAATTCAAAATTGGGAAACTTATTGAAGTCTTATACGGTCTCACCCAGTTTCAAGGTCATATATACACGTCACTAAGCCACTCTTTATATATCTTTCAAGGAATTAAACTTAATGTTCTCCTTGTTCACTTACACATATGGTCTTGGAGTAATTATGAGGGTGGAAAGTCATTCTCGAAACATTCTACTTTCCTATTTCACTCGTGAATTTGTTGTGTTCACAACTTGTCGTTAATAGTCTATACTATTTAAGATAAATAAATAGTGTGAAATTCTTCAAGAGTCTTAACCTTCTAGGAAGGATTGATCATCATACCGGTCATGTATATACAAACCCACATCTTTACTTGAGCGATCTTTGAACAAGCCAAGTTTTTAGTTCGCTACGCTTGCGACACATGCTTTATGAGAAAGGCTTAAAGAATTTCGAGTTGCTATCAATTTAACCCTATAAACAAAAGGTTAAGCCCCCATATATTTTGGTTAATTTCCTTTAACATTCACAATGTAGTCCTCATGTACATGCCTTAATCATTAGGGCTAACAATCTTTGGCACGGATTTCCACTTCAATTGTTATGTTTTCCATTTTAGGTATTCAAGGTTACCATACGACAATCTGTTCAAGGTCAACATGTGACCAAACAAGGAAGTGTCACTTCTAGAATTTGAATTCTTATTCGATCTTTGGTATTTATCATCATGATTGTCTTGACGTAATCCAGTCATCAGTACTATGATTTAGCTTACGAGTACCCTACTGTTCCACTAATAAACTTATGCGCCAACTTCTCCTCGAAGCGGTCCTATCAATTTGAGTAACAATTGGTAGCATTACTCGATATGCAGAGTAGGGACATCGACGTTTAAGCCTTAAGTAGGGATTTTGGCATTAAGATCTTTCTTTAATCGATTTGGTTAATCTCGTACCTCAACTAATCTATATCTTAAGTCGATCTTCGGCCTTAGGTACGACACAAAATCCTCTTGGTAAGTCAAACTAGGGTGGTGTCCTAGTTGGATTGGCCTAACTCATTGCTTAAAATGGACTGTTTTATGTGACTTTGTACACATGGGCACACCATTTCTTCCGCTGAATAGTTTGTCCGCAAACTACTCTCGAGCGGGGTGTTCCATTGTTGCGGAATTTCAGCCCATTTGGACCAAGGGTTTGGGCTGAGGAATTAATTTAATTTCTGTCCTACCCTAGGAGTAGTCCTAGTAAAATAGACCTACAGGGCAGAATACTTAACCAAATTTGATGAGTAACATGTCAAATCAAAGCTAACACAGAGATCTACAATATTCATGTTGGGCAAAAATTCATCAGGTGGCTATAAGGGCCTTAATATCAACATGCAAAGTGACTGTTAAAATGTTACAGAATTTATCACTATTCATACATTTTAATAATAACAGATTTATTCATAATAACTTAAACCGGCCGTACGAATCTTGAAGCAATCAGACGGCCGCTGCTTTTCTTCCCCATGCATGCATGCATGGCCAACCGACACAGGGCACTTTTGCGGGGCGGTTCCCGGCCATCGCCGGCGGCGGAACCTCCGGCCAAGTCCTTCCCCGGCCTTACGGTGGTCGGGGCTTGAACTGGCCGGCGGCTGGGCGGCGGAGAGCGGCGGACGGCGGCGGCGCAACCAAGCCGAAAACTTCCCGATAACACCATTTTTTTACAGAATTTCAAGGTTTTTGATTCCTTACGCCGAGCTCGTTTGAGCTCGACCTCTAGCCTAGTGGATCTAGGAAACTAGTACGCTTGGAGGGGAAGGGATACGGACCTTGGCGGCGGTTGTGGTTGAGGGTGGCGGCGGGTTCCCATGGAGTGAAGATTCCGGCGAGCTCCTTGGTTAGCCATGGCTGCAGCTGACTTTCCTTCTCTCTCTCTCTCTGGGGTAGGGATGAAGTGGGAATGAGAGAGTGAGCTTGGTTTTAGGTTGAGATAAGAGGGGGGGGGGGGGGCGATTTCACCAAGGAGGGGGCGATTTCACCAATGTGGGGCTCGGGTTGGTTGTGTGTGGGCTTGTTGGGTGTGTGGGAGTGGGCCCCACTGCTCCAGCTGGGTTGTCTAGATCCTAAGGGGTCGGGTTCCAAGGTTAGGGTTGGGTTGGGTGAGTGGAGAGATGGGTTGACTCATATGTTGAGATAGGAGAGAGAGAGACTCGGTTTTGGGTTTGGGTTTGACCCAATGTTGCATGGTGGGTCTCCACAGCCTCTAGTGCACCTATATGGACAGCCCACCCATTATTAGTTGATGGGATGAGCCCACGTGGCCCAAACCAAATTCTCAACACTTTCTCTCTCCTATTTATCATATTTTCTCTCTCCTAGGTAATTCCCAAAATTACCATTGCATGCCCCTATTTTTCTCTTCCATAGGGGGTATAGGGTCACTTTAGACCCACCTAGTGATTCTGGGTTGGTTTGGGTGGACCCAACCTAGTGAAATGGGCTAGGGCACCATTTTCATTATTTAGGTCAAAATGTTGACTTGACTCAACATGGGTCAACTAGTTGACCCCATGGCCTACCTTAGGGTCCACTTAGATTGTATTTAGGGTTAGGGCAATGTGGTGGGGTCATGGTGTGGCTAGGGTTTGTATTTAACCCAGTTTGACCTAGGTTGACTTGGGCCCCATAGTGGTCTAAATCCTCCTCCTAGGGTCAAACCTAGCTAAACCCTAGCATCCACCACATGCCTAACCCAAATCTAAGTTATTTGAAATTTGGGATGTTACAAACCCTATAAACAAAAAAAATAATTTCGTCCCCGAAATTTAAGTTCGGGCTACGGGGTTTCTGCGATAAGCTTATAAAAGATTCGAAACGTAACTAAAAAGGAAACTATAAAACTAAGTTGTACCTGAGGAGAATAGCTCCGGGTGTCGCTCCATCATGAGATCCCTCGGCTCCCAGGTGTGCTCCTCCTGTCCGTGGTTGGACCACAACACCTTCACGAGAGGGACCTTCTTCTTCCACAACACACGGACGGCGGTATCGTCGATCCAGACCGGCTCTAAACGAACTGATCGATCTGATGCTACTGGCCCGTCGGTAGTAGAAAGATGCTGCTCAGGCCGAAGGAGTGCTCGTCGTAGGGAGGAGACGTGAAAGATGTCGTGTAGAGTTCCCAACTCTATCAGTAGCTGCAGTCGGTAAGCCAAGGGGCCGATCCGCTCCAGGATCAAGTAAGGCCCCATATATTTTGGACTGAGCTTCTTGTGCCTCCGCACCCGGGGAAACACCGTGCACCGGACGTATCTTCAAGAAAACTCTGTCCCCCACCTGGAACTCCACCTTACGATGCCGCGCATCGTAATACTTCGCCTGCCTGCTCTGGGCCTCCAACATCCGATCTCTGACCAGAAGTATCTGAGCCTCCGTGTATCCTCATCTTGTACCCATGATAGAGGTGTTCAACACTTCTTCCTAGGGTAAGCCTCATGGCTATTATTATGAGAAACCTATTAGGGTACCAATCCTCTTCCGAATGTACTTTCCTTATATTTCGGACTACTCTTCTTTCCAACTGTGAGGACTCATTTCCAAGTCCTCCTCCAATTAACAATCAGAATATTTCTCAATCGCAATTTAGATTGTAGTCCCTTACAACCACGATCACTCAAAATATATATAATTCAACGATCTCGTAAGTAGAAGTCTCTTCTATTCACGTCCCCTTAGATTATTATTTATCCACCAACGTGAACGGATGGTCACCAAAAGAGAATTCAGGGTCACTAGACCAATACTATTATGTATATTAGCTAACCCATCTTCCGAGATCATGGTGTGATGGAAAATTATCATTTTGCTTTTCCCCAAATTTAAGACTTATCACAACTCAACCTAAAAAGTAATACATAATTCATAGTGTGTTCACCTTTTGAGCATACATCAAGCGATCATTATTGGTATTGATGTTCGTACAAATTACTCCCAATCGCTTTTCACACGTAGTATAATTCATAGCTTTACGAGTGTATCTTTTCAAGAATGGTGGGGTCTAGCACAAATCGATTTCGGCATAAAGAGAGTCTTATTAATCACTAATTACTTCTCGTGTGGTTTCTCCGTATACGCCTTTGATAGTCAAGAACTATATATCATTGTCATGAATCCTCCTAACAGTGATTATAATGGTATCAACGTATGTATCTCGGTTCTTAACGCTGTCATAGCTAATGGGCATATATTTGTGTACAATTTTAACTCATCATCCACCCCTTTTTCAATTTATTGAGTCCTTACATTTCAAATGTCATGCCACAAGAAATTAATCCTATCTACCAAAATATTATCTTATTTAAATTCTTAAGTTCCAAAATAATGACTTTTGCTTAATTGAGTCATTCAGGGTTATAGTTCATCATTATGATCAAGTAATCGACTATATCACGTAAGCGTGGGTAGTACTGATATTTCATCATCGTGTTTAATTCTCCAAATCTCAGCCCCTTTTAGGATCAAATAAGGTAGTACTAAATCATGCATAACCATAGTAAAACTTAATTATTATATCCTAAACACAAGATGTTATCTTATCAAGATTTCTGATTATAACTTAAACTATCTCTCAAGTATAATGGTAAGTAGACCATTCAAATTGAAAGGATTGATTCTTTGAGAGAACGCACCATCTGTAAATCACCGTCGAACACTTTTGTTTTGGTTCCTGAGATCATCAGAGTCACATCCACACAATTATTCTTAGAGTATACATCCTTCAATTAAGTAAGATTCTTCACTTGATTCTCCGTTTGCTGGGGCTACGATACTCTCATTATTATAGACATAATCGTTTAGATATTCAACATTTTCACTTTATGGGCTCTCATCCTATAATAGTTAAGACTTGCGATCATTCCTTTATATTAACATGAAGTTACTTTGTCCTAATATGTATATTTCCGACCTAATGACTTGTGTATGTCAAGTAGGCATAGGTAGCAATGATCGATTGTTGTGTTTACTTCTTCCAACCTGTAACTATCAAAGTCACTTTCCTAAGAGTCTTAACTGTGCAAAAACCTTTTTGATTATTCTTCTTACTTGAACGCATCTTCAATTCGCACTGATTCTTCCCATGGTATATCTGAGTTCCTTAATTATGTGTTACATTGATCGGTTCGAGGTGTTAGAGCATCTCGGAACATACTTGTGGAGGCGGTAACCAATCAACCCTTAATTGTATGTAAATCCGTCTACAACTCATACTGGTCCAAATTTGATCCTTGAACACAATTTCTTCGGTTTCACGTGTATATGTAATTGACTTATACCGTGTCGGTATTAAGGAAGATCACAAGTGCTCATTAGAATGTGGACTAAGTAGTTACTTACTTCCTTAAATTCGAAATTGGAAAACTTATTGAAGTCTTATACGGTCTCACCCAGTTTCAAGGTCATATATACACGTCACTAAGCCACTCTTTATATATCTTTCAAGGAATTAAACTTAATGTTCTCCTTGTTCACTTACACATATGGTCTTGGAGTAATTATGAGGGTGGAAAGTCATTCTCGAAACATTCTACTTTCCTATTTCACTCGTGAATTTGTTGTGTTCACAACTTGTCGTTAATAGTCTATACTATTTAAGATAAATAAATAGTGTGAAATTCTTCAAGAGTCTTAACCTTCTAGGAAGGATTGATCATCATACTTGTCATGTATATACAAACCCACATCTTTACTTGAGCGATCTTTGAACAAGCCAAGTTTTTAGTTCGCTACGCTTGCGACACATGCTTTATGAGAAAGGCTTAAAGAATTTCGAGTTGCTATCAATTTAACCCTATAAACAAAAGGTTAAGCCCCCATATATTTTGGTTAATTTCCTTTAACATTCACAATGTAGTCCTCATGTACATGCCTTAATCATTAGGGCTAACAATCTTTGGCACGGATTTCCACTTCAATTGTTATGTTTTCCATTTTAGGTCTTCAAGGTTACCATACGACAATCTGTTCAAGGTCAACATGTGACCAAACAAGGAAGTGTCACTTCTAGAATTTGAATTCTTATTCGATCTTTGGTATTTATCATCATGATTGTCTTGACGTAATCCAGTCATCAATACTATGATTTAGCTTACGAGTACCCTACTGTTCCACTAATAAACTTATGCGCCAACTTCTCCTCGAAGCGGTCCTATCAATTTGAGTAAGAATTGGTAGCATTACTCGATATGCAGAGTAGGGACATCGACATTTAAGCCTTAAGTAGGGATTCTGGCGTTAAGATCTTTCTTTAATCGATTTGGTTAACCTCGTACCTCAACTAATCTATATCTTAAGTCGATCTTCGGCCTTAGGTACGACACAAAATCCTCTTGGTAAGTCAAACTAGGGTGGTGTCCTAGTTGGATTGGCCTAACTCATTGCTTAAAATGGACTGTTTTATGTGACTTTGTACACATGGGCACACCATTGCTTCCGCTGAATAGTTTGTCCGCAAACTACTCTCGAGCGGGGTGTTCCAGTGTAGCGGAATTTCAGCCCATTTGGACCAAGGGTTTGGGCTGAGGAATTAATTTAATTTCTGTCCTACCCTAGGAGTAGTCCTAGTAAAATGGACCTACAGGGCAGAATACTTAACCAATTTTGATGAGTAACATGTCAAATCAAAGCTAACACAGAGATCTACAATATTCATGTTGGGCAAAAATTCATCAGGTGGCTATAAGGGCCTTAATATCAACATGCAAAGTGACTGTTAAAATGTTACAGAATTTATCACTATTCATACATTTTAATAATAACAGATTTATTCATAATAACTTAAACCGGCCGCACGAATCTTGAAGCAATCAGACGGCCGCTGCTTTTCTTCCCCATGCATGCATGCATGGCCAACCGACGCGGGGCACTTTTGCGGGGCGGTTCCCGGCCATCGCCGGCGGCGGAACCTCCGGCCAAGTCCTTCCCCGGCCTCACGGTGGTCGGGGCTTGAACTGGCCGGCGGCTGGGCGGCGGAGAGCGGCGGACGGCGGCGGTGCAACCAAGCCGAAAACTTCCCGATAACGCCATTTTTTTACAGAATTTCAAGGTTTTTGATTCCTTACGTCGAGCTCGTTTGAGCTCGACCTCTAGCCTAGTGGATCTAGGAAACTAGTACGCTTGGAGGGGAAGGGATACGGACCTTGGCGGCGGTTGTGGTTGAGGGTGGCGGCGGGTTCCCATGGAGTGAAGATTCCGGCGAGCTCCTTGGTTAGCCATGGCTGCAGCTGACTTTCCTTCTCTCTCTCTCTCTCTCTGGGGTAGGGATGAAGTGGGAATGAGAGAGTGAGCTTGGTTTTAGGTTGAGATAAGAGGGGGGGGGGGGCGATTTCACCAAGGAGGGGGTGATTTCACCAATGTGGGGCTCGGGTTGGGTGTGTATGGGCTGGTTGGGTGTGTGGGAGTGGGCCCCACTGCTCCAGCTGGGTTGTCTAGATCCTAAGGGGTCGAGTTCCAAGGTTAGGGTTGGGTTGGGTGAGTGGAGAGATGGGTTGACTCATATGTTGAGATAGGAGAGAGAGACTCGGTTTTGGGTTTGGGTTTGACCCAATGTTGCATGGTGGGTCCCCACAGCCTCTAGTGCACCTATATGGACAGCCTACCCATTATTAGTTGATGGGATGAGCCCAAGTGGCCCAAACCAAATTCTCAACACTTTCTCTCTCCTATTTATCATATTTTCTCTCTCCTAGGTAATTCCCAAAATTACCATTGCATGCCCCTATTTTTCTCTTCCATAGGGGGTATAGGGTCACTTTAGACCCACCTAGTGATTCTGGGTTGGTTTGGGTGGACCAAACCTAGTGAAATGGGCTAGGGCACCATTTTCACTATTTAGGTCAAAATGTTGACTTGACTCAACATGGGTCAACTAGTTGACGCCATGGCCTACCTTAGGGTCCACTTAGATTGTATTTAGGGTTAGGGCAATGTGGTGGGGTCATGGTGTGGCTAGGGTTTGTATTTAACCCAGTTTGACCTAGGTTGACTTGGGCCCCATAGTGGTCTAAATCCTCCTCCTAGGGTCAAACCTAGCTAAACCCTAGCATCCACCACATGCCTAACCCAAATCTAAGTTATTTGAAATTTGGGATGTTACAACATATCTCTGGCATTGTCATTTGGGCCATATAAACGAGAAACACATATCCAAGCTCCATAAAGATGGACTTTTGGACTCATTCGATTATGAATCATTTGAGCGATGCGAATCTTGTTTGTTAGGCAAAATGACTAAAGCCCCTTTCACTGGTTATACTGAGAGGGCTAAGGATCTCTTGGGTATTATACATAGTGATGTATGTGGACCCATGAGATCCATGGCTAGAGGTGGGTATTTCTACTTCGTTATATTTACTGATGATTTCAGTAGAAACGGATATGTGTATCTTATGAAGTGCAAATCCGAGACCTTTGAAAAGTTCAAAGAGTTCAAAAATGAAGTAGAAAACCAGTTGGAAAAAAGGGTTAAAGCACTCCGATCTGATCGAGGTGGTGAATACCTGAGTCATGAGTTCCGTGATCATCTGAAAGAGTGTGGTATTGTATCACAGCTCACTCCACCTAGAACACCACAACATAATGGTGTGTCTGAGAGGAGAAATCGTACTTTGTTAGACATGGTACGTTTGATGATGAGTCATGCAGACTTGCCTGTTTTCTTTTGGGGTTTTGCTTTAGAGACTACTGCAATGACACTGAATCGCGCTCCAACGAAAACAGTTTTGAAGACACCATATGAGATATGGACTGGGAAGCGTCCTAGTATGTCGTTCATTAAAATTTGGGGCTGTGAGGCATACGTGTGACGTCAAATGCCTGACAAGATGGAACCAAAATCAGATAAATGTTATCTGGTGGGATATCCTAAGGAAACGAAAGGGTATTACTTTTACCTACCGTCCGAGGGCAAAGTGTTTGTCGCAAGGACTGGCATCTTCTTGGAGAAAGAGTTCTTATCAAGAAAGACTGAAAAGGTAGAACTTGAAGAAGTTCAAGAACCACAAGTAGTGAATGAACCGGAATTGGATTCTGAGACAGGACTACAAGATGTTGTAGCTAGAGAACCTGCTCAAGAAACACAAGTCCTACGTAGATCTGGTAGACCGAGGTTTGAGCCTGAGAGATATGGATTTCTCATGTCTCAAATAGGTAATATGTTGCTTATGGATCATGATGATGAACAAGCGACCTACCAAGAGGCTATGAATGGACCGGACTCTGACAAATTACTTTAGGCTATGAAATCCGAAATGGACTCTATGTATACAAACCAAGTTTGGAACTTGGTGGAACCACCTGAAGGGGTACGTCCCATAGGGTGCAAATGGGTCTTCAAGAAGAAGACCGATATGGATGGGAATGTACAGACATTCAAAGGGCGACTGGTGGCTAAGGGTTTCAAGCAAATTCATGGTATTGACTATGATGAGACCTTTTCCCCTGTTGCCATGGTAAAGTCCATAAGGATATTGCTTGCTATTGCTGCGTATTATGACTACGAGATCTGGCAGATGGATGTCAAAACGGCTTTCTTTAATGGAAACCTCCTTGAGGAAGTGTACATGACACAACCCGAGGGTTTTGTATCCCCAAATGAAGCCACTAAAATATGCAAGCTGAATAAGTCCATCTATGGACTGAAAAAGGCCTCTCGAAGTTGGAATCTTCATTTTGATGAGAAAATCAAAGAGTTTGGTTTCATTAAGAATGAAGATGAGCCTTGTGTTTACAAGCGAATCAGTGGGAGCATTATTGTCTTCCTGATATTGTATGTAGATGACATACTGTTGATTGGGAATGACATTCCTACCCTGAAAGTAGTTAAGAACAACCTAGGGAACTGCTTTTCTATGAAGGACTTGGGTGAAGCGACTTATATACTCGGTATTAAGATCTATAAAGATAGATCGAAGAAGTTGCTGGGTTTGACCCAGAGTACATAAATTGAGAAGGTGTTGAAGCGGTTCAACATGCTTGAGTCCAAGAAAGGAGTTTTACCTATATCTCATGGTGTGAATCTCTCTAAGGACCAGTGTCCAAAATCTTGTGAAGATAAAGACCGCATGAAGTTGATTCCATATGCTTCAGCAATTGGATACTTCATGTATGCAATGTTGTGTACTCAACCCGATGTCTCCTTTGCTTTGAGCATGACTAGCAGGTATCAGTCAGACCCCGGTGAGTGTCACTGGACTGCAGTCAAGAATATCCTGAAGTACTTGAGAAGGACTAAGGATGTGTTCTTTGTGTATGGTGGAGAGGAAGAGCTCGTTGTAAGTGGTTACACGGATGCTAGCTTCCAAACTGATAGGGACGATTCAAAGTCTCAGTCAGGGTTTGTGTTTTGCCTTAATGGAGGAGCTGTGAGCTGGAAGAGTTCCGAGTAAGTGATAGTTGCTGATTCTACAATATAGGCCAAGTATATCGCTGCAGCTAACGCAGCGAAGGAGGCTGTATGGATTAGGAAATTCATCGTCGAGCTTGATGTAGTTCCTAGAATTGTTGGTCCCGTAGTTCTCTACTTTGATAACAATGGTGCAATTACACAATCTAAGGAACCTAGATCCCATCAGCGATCCAAACACATACTTCGGCGGTTCCATCTTATTCGTGAGATTGTCGAACGAGGAGATGTGAACATTTGCAGAGTGCCGACTGAGGAGAATATTGCGGATCCACTGACAAAGCCTCTCGCGCAGAGAAAGCATGATGGTCATACTAAATCGATGGGTATACGATACCTAAGTGATTAACTCTAGTGGGAGTCTTGTGGGTTGCATGTAAACATATATTCTGTTGGCTTTTTATTGTTTATTCATATGATGAATTGTGTACAAAATGTTTCTTTTTACAATTAATGGCAAGTTCTTTTATTATGATTTTTCTTATGTGATAGTTAAATTGTAACATAATAAATACCCTTAAAGTGTTCGCTTCCATAGGACATCAAGTACGTGACTTGAATGTGAGAGCCTATGATTTATTTGAAGCTTCATTCTTAAAAGGTCCCTGGTCGTTGTATCATCATAGAAGCTAAGGGTGACGATGATGCCTTAAGACTAGCACGTGCGTTGACTGATGACCAGTTCTCACAGGTCATGATATTATGATGCCAATTCATCACGTGGGTAGTTGTTAACAAACAAGTTGTACTGGACAGACCCAACCTGAGACTACTCTATGGATTGTTATCTAAACGTGTCACGAGTAGGTCTCAATTGACAATGGTGTTGTGGTCCTTTGACCTGAAGTCACAACATTCATCAAGTGAGGAAGAGCGTGCTTTGATGCCATCTAAAGTCTTCCTTGATAAAGGTTGATGATAAGGGTGGTTGTTGGGCACGTTACGAATCATTTGGGTGTTTGTGTGTGAGCAGATATGGGATTTGTCCTCCTATATGACAGGAGTTGCATCCATGGGCCCCTTGATGGAACTGGACTGAGAAATGCATGACCATGCTTGGTTGAGTCAATATGTGATATTGGACTCACCATTCTCTGGAAGTCCGTTCTAGATCAAGAAACTTGGATTGAGCTATTATGAGGGTGATACGGTCCATGCCTCTAGTTCTTTCCGGATGTAAGGGACAAAGGGACAAAGACAACGCTGGAACATTGGTCATAAAGGCTTGTGAGTTGTAAACTCTTATTGCTTGGGGAGCAGTGATGCATTGCTAGATGCCGCTCACTGTTTGTGTGGTTTTTGGTTTGATACTTTCAAGATTAAGTGGGAGACAGTTGGAGTTACCATGGTGATCTAGAAGTGGTCAAACATGTGATCTCACTGCCAACGCGATATGAGCCTGCAGGGTCGCACATAAGAGCTGTGGATAAGTTGGAAGATTGACTGTGTTGGTAATAGTTACCAATCACCATAGTGTATGGGGGTCAGACAATCGTTGCACAGAAAGTTCATTGAGAATGGATAGTCGACAACTAAGGCTGTTTCGACGAGAGTCGTCGAGTATGACTCGACGACTGAGGCTGAGTCGATGAGAGTCGTCGAGTATGACTCGACGACTGAAGCAGGTTCGACGAATATCGTCGACCGCCATTCGACGATTGTCGTCGAACGCGGGTCGACGAATATCGTCGACCGCCGATCGACAAATATTGTCGACCGCCGTTCGATGATTGTCGTCGAACGCGGGTTGACGAATATCGTCGACCGCCATTCGACGATTGTCGTCGAACGCGGGTTGACGAATATCGTCGACCGCCGTTCGACGATTGTCGTCGAACGCGGGTCGACGAATATCGTCGACCGGGGTTCGAGGATTGTCGTCGACCGCCGATCGACGAGAATCGTCGAGTGTCGTCGAGTATGACTCGACGACTGAGGCCATTCGTCGAGAGTCATCCCTGATTCTCGACGATTATGAGGGTGATTCTCGCCGAATCCATCCGCTGTTTCTCGCCGAACAATTCGATGACCCTACACTGTGTGGTCTGCGGATAGCGATGCTTTTAGGTCTATTTATACTTTTAGTATAAATAGGGACTTAGGGTTTTGGGAAAGTGAGGCGATTTTTCCTGCGGCCGAATAGAACCCAACGGAAGCGTTCCGCCGTTCTACCGATCCGCCGAATCCCGAACCCCGCCGGACGGAAGTGTTTCGCCGCCGTGTTTGCTTCGCTGACCTCCTCCTCTCCGACGATCGTCGTCGGTATTGCCTTTCCTGGCGCGGACCTAGCAGTCCGTGGAATCGCAAGTTACGGTCGATCTCCTTTCCGACCCTTCGTGTGATGAAGCTAGGTGTTTTCCCGCTCGTGTGGATTTCTGCAGAAACATAGACATTATTCTACGTGAAACTCCCCACCAACAAGACTCAGATCTTAGAGCATCTTTGTTGAGTTGTGAATCAACACCGAAGAGGTAATTTTGCCTTGTTATTTTGATAACTTCTTGATTCAACATTCATGGCCCGATCCATTTCTCTTTGGGTTGTTCTTGTTTTATTCCTTCCGCTGCGTGCACAAGTGTTGTGCCAACCTCCATAGAAAACCCAACAGAATGAATGCCATGTAGCCCTCCTTCTCTCTTTCGTAGTCCACCTCTGAGCTCACAAGTTAATTCCCTGTAGAATTCCTGCAATGGAGGTGCCACTTGGAGCCAAGGAGGAGCATCCAAGGCTTGGCCGAAAACTCCTCTATTCAAAACTCCACAACCAGCCAATCCCACCCCCCATTTGATTTCACCATCACCTTCAGAGCAATGAGAGGAGTGGAAATCGAGTCCTGGAGCAGATCTTTAAGTAGAGAAATGAGATTTGGAGCGAGCTAGCCAGAGAGATCGTCGGCCATGGCGCACCACAACCACACCCGCCGCCAAGCACGATTACAGGCCCGTTTCTCCTCCCCTCCCCTTATACTAGAAATCTAGATCAAATAAGAGAGATATCAGGCTCAATTGAGCCTGATGTGATGGGAGAAAATGGACAGAATGCCGAGTTTTTCTTCTTCCTCGGGTTCACCGGAGGAGCCGCCTCTGGTGGCCATGTCGCCCGGAAACGCCAGCCACCACCTCAATGAAGGTGGTTGTGATAATCACTGGCAGTGGTGGTGGCCCAGGTGTCCAAAAATAGAAATTCAAATTGACCTAGGTGGGTTGAAACAAAAATTGGCTGATCGGGAATGACGACCCGATGTAGTTGAAATAACCAATATTATACTATAGATGATTTGATTCCTATTTAAATTCCTGTCACATATATTATATTGTTTTGCATGTTAATTTTAGGTCCCTTAAGGGCAGATTCAGAAAGAGTTTTCAACATAGAAAATGTAGCCCTTAACCTTAACGTTAATCAGACACGATAATCAAGTCATTTGGAGCAGTGTAGCTCCTTATAGGATCATTCTCCCAAGACTGCTCCTAACTTAGGACATAAATTAAAATGAGTGCCCATGCTAAAATACAACTCCACATGCAATGAAATTTGAATCATGCATGTGTATATACTAGACTTAGACTGTGCCCAAAAATTAGAATTTTGGGAGAACATTTTTCTATAGTTTTAGTAAAAAATTTGATTTATCAAATAAAGGCAATTTAGGGAGATTTTCAACTCGAATTGCCCCCAAATTTGGGTAGCTTGATCCTAAATTAATTTTTGGACCCTGGTAAAAGTTTAAGGGTCATTTGGACCTCTCTATGTTGTTGGATCCAACTTATAAGTTGAAGGTAGAGGTACCCTTTGTGTGCTTATAGTAAAAATGCAAAAAAAAAGAAATTAGCCTATTTGACTCATTGCATGTCAATGAAATATTTGCTAGGTGTTTATGGAGATGGAATACACCTTCCATAGTGAAATTAGAATTTTTGGAAACAAAAATCCTATAGTTTAAATTTAATTCAAATTTAATACGCGTATGTGTCATTATAGTAAATTAGGGCAAATGAACTTGGAAAACTCTAAATCATTGATACAAGCCCTAAAATAATATCTCATTTCTATGGAAAATTTGGTGAGAGTTCTTGGGAATTATTTCATGTGAAAATAGTGTACGTTCCGTTTATACCCTTATTGGATTTTGATTAAAAGGATGACTAATAATACTTGGAAAATGATGAGAAATTATCTGAACAGGTATTTCAGTTTTGTGAACCTTTCTAATTTTTCCTTGGAATTTTTGGATGATTAGCTATCATATTTGTACTAATAATGGTATTTTCGTAAATATTTTGAATTATTGTAATTTTAAGTCAAACCCCTAAATATAACTGTGAATTTTTTTTGAGCTCTATCTTAACAATATTAATGTCTGGAAATTTTCCCTGAATTTTTAGTTGAATATTTTTAGTACTTCATTTGTAAAGGGGTAAATTTGTGATATTAGTCATAAATAAAAAACATAGGTCAAATCATTCTAGAAAATTAGTAAATTTTGTACACTGATCTTTTCAACCAAAATGAACATCAGATAAATTAATTAGAGCTTGAGGATCTCTAGTTATGATAGTTCATGTTCAATGTGGCTTATGCCACATAATTAAATAATTTTAATTATGGTCCAAAATAATTAGAAAAATTATGGAACTCTGAATTACTACTAATATTCATATGATTAAACAATGATAAAAATTTGGTGGCCTTTGGCCCAAGGAATTGGAAGTCACCTCACATGGGTTAAGATTAGGCTTGGGTTGCATTTAGTAAAAGTGACATGTAGTGTTTGGACATTAAGGGTGTTGAGATATAACTAAAATTAGAAGTGTATTGGGAAGTTTGATACCCTGGTCAGGATCATAAGTATGTCACTACTTAGTTTTAAGTGTTAGAGTGCAACTCACCAAAGGGAATAACTAGATTGAGGTCCGATGAAAGATCGTCATTCTCCTAAAAGTACATTAAATCATTAGGTTTACTCAAGAGCAACAACGAAAGTGAGGTATTAATATCGGGTAGTCACCAATAAAAATAAGTGTCCTAGAAAGTAGGATTTGGGATTCAGCCCATCGTATTCCCTAGTATCGTTGCGAGCCATTCACCGAGTAGACCTCAGGAAGTCTAAGATTAATCCAAAGTATCTAAGTACAACTAAAATTAAACAAGAGTAGTCTAGTAGGTTGAGGAATAATGTTGTAATCTCACCCGTGAAGGGTTGGAGGGATATAAGATGGGTTAGTCCTGCGAGCTGGATGCTCGGGAGTTGATACTGGATGGGTTAGTCCTGCGAGCTGGAGGCTCAGGAGTTTGGTATCTAGACAGGTTGGTACTGCGAGCTGGAGGCTCAGGCTAAAATATCTTGCATGTGTATAGGAAAAAATTAGTGGTGGGTCATGAAGTATTGGGCCAGTAATCACACTGATGACAGTACAATGACTCTGGCGAGGTGCGAGCGTTTGAGGGGCCAGTAGGTTGTTTATACTGTGGTCTGGAAGACGATCCCCGAAAACACATACTCGACCAAAAAGACTGGTGGGTTAGACAACAAATAGTATGCAGAGACTCTAGAGTACACCTAGGACATGTACAGTGGAGTATGGGAGGTCTAGGATCGGTAGTGTGTATACCCGCCTAGGAGTGGAGAACCTGCTCCACTGCTGCTGTAACAACAACGGTGGTACCATAGAGTTTAGCTAACTCCAAAAAGTGGGAACTAAAGGTCTGTGATCACAGAGTCATGTGTGTGAGTTGCACTTGTATGAATCATAACATGCATAAGACATCATAACATACCTACATACTTAGGACATTCATACCGCAGATCCTTATCATATAAATTAGTATGAGCTCTTTTATATGATAAGTTATAATTCTTGAAACTCTAACTTATAAATTTGTATGGACATTCATATAAGTTAAGGTACTCCTATGATGATAGCTTAGATGCGGTTATTTACCTTACTGCGCTGTACTTCTTTTACTTTACTGCTTCTCTTTATTAGTATTGTTGCTGCTTTCATTACTGTCTATATACTCTTGCTATATACATACAACTGCTATAAAACGATATAAATGTTAGATGCTTACTCTTTTTAGCATAGTTCCACTATCACCTGCTCATTTGTTTCAACCCCATATTGTCATTCGCTTTCTTCCTTCCGCAAGGTGCCTAGGAGTCGCGGGGGTGAGTCAAGAACAAAATGGCTTAGTATTTATGACTAACGGTCGATTGTGACTGTATCATTTTAGGTGCTCGAGGAGATGGAGAACCAGTATGGCTAGTAGGACGAGGTGGCAGGACTTGAGGAGCAGATACCGTGCACTACTACTACGGTTCGGCGTCAGGTGATGACGAGTGTTAGTTCAGATTTAGCTTAGCGTTGTGTGAGATAGCGATTTGTTCTATTTTGGCATGTACCGGGCATAAGCCCTTACTCTCATTTTTGTACTCATTATGGACTGTACTTTTCATTTTTTATACATGATGTTGCTTTGTGACATGTGGAATTATTTTGTAATTATTATTTCCTTCTATTCTCAAATTGTCCTATAGGTTAAATGATCATAATAGCCGATAGGATCGACGTTATGTGGTGATGATTAACCCGTATGTTAGTGTCACTGTAGGGCGGTGGTTCTGGGCATAAGACCGAGTAAATTCCTTGGTAAGGGGAGAGGTCTTACACAATGAGCCCTTGCGACCGTGAGACACAATGGTTAGGGGGAGAAATGTTTGTCATGGGTTACACGGCCGCGCTCGTGCAGCCACACTACATGACATCACACAATAAGGATGTCAGACTCGGGCCCTTGTTTTCGCGGGCACGCGATTGCAATGAGCGGCGGGAGACGGCCAGGAGGTTGGTCATAGGCCCTCGTAGCCATGTGCATGTAACATTGAGGGACAATGACGGTCGACCGGGTTGTCGACAACATAATGTTAGTAGGGCGGCGATTGACATAGCAGTTAGCGCGGTAGTGGTTGGCGCGGCGGTTGGGGGCGATTTGGGCACGTGGATCACTCACATGGTGGTTGAGCGGCTCCTTCCATGACCCCCACTATGTTATTGGGGGGGCAAGGGGATTCTGACTACTTGTAATATGAAATTCCTATAATTGAAGGAGGATGTCATAATAAATAATATTTATATTTAAATGTACAATATTATATCTATAATAATAACTTTAACAAATATATACTAAATTATACATTATATATAATTGTAAAAGCTTAATATTGATAGGCATGATATCATGTGTACTGATATTTGATGGGGTTTTAAAGAAATAATTAATTCGAACCAGAGATTTCCTCTTCGATCGACTCTTCAGGACAACTCCAGTGGACTCATCCTCACCAAATTCCAAGTTGGTTTGGTCTCCTAATTGAATGCCGAAACATTTCAAAGGAACCAAAATATGTTTTTCTAATTGTGTGGTTATTGTCTTATTTTTTTGTAAAAATAAAAAATCTATAAAAACTACTTGTTTTTCAATATCATTGTTAGTGATGATTAATTATATCAATTAAAGATTATATATAATGTGTAATTTAATTTTCATGTTTCTTAAAACATTATTTTATTTTTTCATACCTTGAATATTATCTTATAATTTGCAATGAAATTGATTTTAGAAAATGGGTATAAATGTTTAGCATGCCTCTAAGTATGAGTAATGTTTTATATTTGGTAATGATTCATTCACTCACTTATTTTTATAACCTACATGTGTATTTAATATTATATTTGCATGAATGTGTAGTGTAATAATATAATAATTAAAATGCATAAATAGATTACCTACATAACATTGAATTGATTATTTCGATTCTTTATTTTTCATGTACTTGTTCATTTAAGAAATGTGTTTTAAAATTTAAATTCTATTGTTTCCAAACCAAGTGAATTTGGAGTCCATATTTGTCAATAAGATAAAAATCAAACAAAAAATTTATAAGGAAAACTCCACTAAGCATTACTCACTCCCCTAAAAAGTCATAATGAGCATTATGAGGCTGAGAATCTTGAAAAAGATTGTAAAGTCTCTTGTAGCAAACAAAAATATTCACCAGTTTTCATAGTACATCTGATCACACAAATAAATATAGTTAATAAAAGGAATAAATATGATCCCCAAGCACTACTTAGCACCCTGATAAGTCTTAATAAGCATTATATGTGCTTAGCGCCTTGGTAGTTGTACTCCTTACTCGTGTGCATCAAAAATAGTTGAAGTAATATTATTTTTGTATTTTAATGTTATGTTATTCAATAATATATTGTCATGTGTTTTGATTAATTCACTTATATACTTTATAAATACCACATTTTGTACACATCATTATCCTTTAGTGTCCGTTCGTTTGCACGGATTTGAGCTCATGGAATTCGAATTGAAGGTCTAATTCCAATTCTAATGTTTGTTCGCTCGCTTGACGTTGAAATTTGAATTTTAATGAATTCCGTGGAATTCATTTTGGACTAAAGACAATTCTTTCCAATCTATATAAGAATTTAACAATTCTGGTCGAGACACATTTTTAAGCTAAGCATGCGATTTTCTCCTGGGAGCGTATGTTGTTGCACAAGATCGCATTTTTCGCCCGTGAGCGCGTTTTTCGCAGAGACACGAATTTTTCGTCAGGGCGGCGTATTTTGCCCCGGAAAGCGTTTTTTTCACGCAGGCATGAATTTCTCGTCAGGGCGCGAATTTTAATCCCAGACGCATTTTTTTGCCACAACGCGAATTTTTTGCCCGGGCGTGAATTTTTTCGTCCTAGCGCGATTTTTCTGTCGGACGCAATTTTTTCGCCCAAGCGCGATTTTTCGGCCAGATGCGATTTTTTGCCCAAGCGCAATTTTTTGGACCAAGTGCAATTTTTCTCCAGGGCACGACTATTTCGTCAGGGCGTGATTTTATCACCGGACCGCGAATTTTTTACCCGGCCACATTTTTTCGCTCAGACACAATTTTTTCACTAGGGCGCCATTTTTTCGCTCGGGTGCGAATTTTCCGTCCGGGCGCGATTTTTCGCTCGGATGCTTTTTTTTGCCCGCATGAGATTTTTTTTCGCCCGGCTCGATTTTTCCCCCGGGTGCGATTTTTTCTCCCGAGCGAAAAAATCACGCTCGGGCAACAAAAACTTGCATGGGCGACAAAATGGCACCCGAGTGAAAAATGCAACCGAACGAAAAAATCGCGGCCATGTGAAATAATCATGCTAGTGAGAAAAAATCGTGCCCGTGAGAAAAAATCACGCCCGTGAGAAAAAAATCACGGTAGGCGAAAAAAATCTCATCAGGGCGAAAAAACTCACGCCCGAGAAAAATATCACTTCTGTGCAAAAAAGACACGACAATAACACACATTTGTTTATAGTAATTTCTTCATAATATTTTTCAATTCTTATATTAAATTGTTTTTAACAAATTCACAAAAATATTGATCAATTACACAATATTCAACAATATTATTTATTAGGCGAATACTGGAATTGGAATTAGTCACTAATTTTTAATTTCACAATTTTCACCAATATTCAATTCCAATATTGAATTCCAATTCCGTGCAAACTAACTAACCGTATTTAATTCCAATGTCGGGTTCGTTCATTTGCATGGAATTGAGCTCCTAGAATTGAAATTGAAGGTCTAATTCCAATTCCGTCGTTCTTTTGCTTGCTTGATGATGAAATTTAAATTTTATTGAATTCCGTGAAATTCATTTTAAAATAAAGAAAATTTTTTCCAATCTATATAAGAATTGGACAATTCCGGGAGAGACACCTTTTAAGCTAAACACGCGATTTTCGCCCGTGAGCGCATGTTGTCGCACGGACGCGTGTTTTTCGCCTGTGAGTGCGTTTTTCACGAAGGCGCGCATTTTTTGTCAGGGAGGCGTATTTTTCCCTGGGGGCGCTTTTTTTTGTTCACTCGGGCGAAATGTTTTTGGCCGGGCGGGAATATTTCGCCCGAGCGCAAATTATTCGTTCGTGCGCGAATTTTTTTGCCCGGGCGCGGTTTTTTTGCCCGGGCGCGATTTTTTTCCCGGATGTAATTTTTTCGCCCAGGCGTGAATTATTCGCCTGTGCACTAATTTTTTTCGCCCCGGGGCATTTTTTTCGGGCGGGCGCGATTTTTTCGGCCGGGCGCAAATTTTTTCGCCCGGTCGCGATTTTTCGGCCGGGAACGATTTTTTTCGCCCGGGAGTTATTTTTACCCGGGAGCGATTTTTTCGCCCGATCGCGCTATTTTCGTCCGACTGCTATTCTTTCTCCTGAGCATGAATTTTTCGCCGATGCGCAAATTTTTCGTCGGGGTGGTGTATTTCGTGTTGATGCGCGTTTTTGCGCCCGGGGGCAAATTTTTTTAGCTGACAATGATTTTTTTGCCCGAGCGCGATTTTTTCGCTCGGGAGCGCTTTTTTCGCCCGAGCACGCTTTTTTCGCCCGTGCGCGAATTTTTTGCCCGAGCATAATTTTTTCGCACAAGCGAGAATTTTTCTCGATGCCACAATTTTTTCACCCGACCGCGCTTTTTTCGCCCGGGCAAAAATTTTTCGCCGGATCGCGTTTTTTTCGCCTGAGCGCGATTTTTTCGCAGACCCGGTCGAGTTTTTTTTCTCCTGAGCGTGATATTTCTCCAAGGCACGATTTTTTCATCTGCGCGCGATTTTTTCGCTGGACTGCGAAATTTTTTACCCAAGCGCGCTTTTTTCGCCCGGGCACAATTTGACTCCCGGGAGCAATTTTTTCGCCCTGCCGCGTTTTTTTACCCGCACGATATTTTGTTCTCTTGAGCGAGATTTTTTTTGCCCGGGCTCTATTTTTTTCCCAGGGTGCGATTTTTTCCCCCGAACGAAAAACTCATGCTTGAACTAAGATGAATTAAGTTTGTATTTGATACTCTTTTTAAGTTAAGTGCTTGCAGGTCATAATTGCCATGTGTAGACCAATGTCAGTCTACAATGTGTCACCAAACACAGGACCATACAATATAATCTCTCATTGTGTGATCCATGGTGTTGACTCATGTGTAGCCTCTCTATTGGGACACACTTATTTTTCAAGTACTAAAGATATGTAAGAAACTATGGGTTGCTGATCTCCAAGAATAAGAATTAAAAATTCTGTTAAGAAATTTCTCTAAGTAAAATTCTCGAGAAGTTCTAAGTCTAGTACTCGAGAAGTAAAGTAATTGTTCTCGAGAAGCAGAAGCATTTATCGAGAAGCCCAAGTGTTGTTCTCGAGTAAGCATAAATTATTTCTCGAGAATGCCAAAGTTTGTTCTCGAAAAGCCAAGTCACTTCTCGAGAAGGCCAAAGTTTGTTCTCGAGAAAGCAGAAGTTATTTCTCGAGAAGGCCAAGATTTGGCTCGAGAAAGCAGAAGTCATTACTCGAGAAGCTGAGGTTATTTCTCGAGAAGTCCAAATTATTCTCGAGAAGTTAAGTCTGCTCTCGAGAAGTCATTACCTATTTCTCGAGTTATAGGAATTATTTCTCGAGTAATAATCCTTTCTTTCTCGAGAAGACAAAACTCATTTTCAATGTTTCCTCTCGAGAACCTTATACCTCTTCTCGGGAAACAGAAGCTGTTCTCGAGAAGTCATTGCTTCACTCGAGAAATGATGTTCTTTCTTTGAAATTTTTCTTTAAGTCTCGACAGAAGTAATTTCAAATTGATCTCATTTCTTATTGGTTCTATGTTTTATAGTGGTTCCCCAATTTATGGGTACATCCAATTTCCCCCTTTGCCTATCTTGCAATGAACTGGATTCGACCTAAATTCTTCTTTCTTTTCCTCAGATCTTACACCACAGAGCCCAACTGGCTCTTACAATTCAGACAAAGCAATGCCCTACCTCATATCTTCAAGATCCTACAACTCAGATTCCTCTCCAAGAATCCTACATCAGAGTGCACCTCCACTCCTCCTCAGGAAAACCCTTTCCCTATAACCTCAGAACCTTCCGGTTCCTACAACTATGAGAAATTTCCCCTTCTACTATCTCAAGCACATAGCCCTACCTCAGCCATTATAATTTAGGCTTAGAACTCAGAGAAATTAATCTCCTACCCTCAGATCTATAAATATATCTTACAAAATTATAATATAAAAAGGAATTTTGTATTTTGAAATGTCACCCAGAAAGAAAGAGATTGGTGACTTCTTCTTGAGCAGATCTTGATGTGTAAACTTCTCCCTTAATCCTTGCTGTGAAGAAAATGATCCTACACTTCTTAGATTTTTCAAAGCTTCTTGAAGGAGAAGTTAGGGTTGAAGTTGGCTCTTGAAGTAGAAGTTTGGGTTGAAGTTTTCTGGAGAAGTTAGAAGTTGATCCTCGATCTGCCTCCTCTCCATCTTATGAATTATACAGAATTATTCTGACAGCCTTGATGAGAAGAATGAGAATTATTGCTATGTTTCTGTCAAGTTGATCTCCTTATATAGGCTTTGGTAAAAGTGATCGACTGCCCCATTTAATCCACTGACATCTGGCAGTTCTGACAGTCATCAGAACTTCAGGATTTGAATTCTAGACTTAGAAGAAAATTTTGTCTTGGGAACTTCTGCATGAAGGTGTTGACTCTTCTGTACTTTGATTGTGTTGACACTAGTCCTGGGTGTCGACACTTCTCTTCTAGGGATGCCAACACAAATCTGTGTGTGTCGATACTGCTAGCTTCTTGTCTCAACACAACTTGTGTGAAATGTGTCGACACTAGTCCTGAGTGTCTACACAGCTGATTTCTTGTCAGACGGTGTCGACCCAAGTCCTGGGTGTCGACATAGCTTTCATTTAGTCTCAACATAACTTGTGTAAAGTGTGTCGACACTAGTCCTTAGTGTCGACACTATTGCTTTCTTATTTCACGGTGTCGACCCAAGACCTGGGTGTCGACATAACTTTCATCCAGTCTCGACATAACTTGTGTAAAGTGTGTCGACACTAGTCCTGAGTGTCGGCTCAGTTTCTTTCTTGTTTCACGGTGTCGACCCAAGTCTTGAGTGTCAACACAACTTGAGTCCTTGTCTCAGCACAACTTTAACAAAAGTGTCGATACTTGTCTAGTGTCTCGACACTTTTGTTATCTTAGTTTATTTTTCCTGCACAAATAAACTCAACATACATCAAATATAAATTTGTGTATATCATTGAGTTGAAAGGGCTTCTCCAAATCAAGTACACAATTCCCAATATACAAAATAACCTCCCCATATTTGGAGAAGTCATAACCCCAATTCAATGATATACAACATGATATCAAAATATGATGATAAAGATATAAATTCAACAGTGCTGAACAAAATATAAAGTGACATAATTGATAACACATATATAAAACAGTGCAACACAAATTTTTCATTATATCTTGACAAAAGATTACAATTTTCAGATTTGTTATACTGTTCTTTTAAAACAAAAATTACAAAATGTTCAAAAGATAAAATATCCTAGGAAAGATCTTGCTCTCTGATGACAATCCCTTTTCCTGATTGAATCTTAGCTTTAACTTCAGGCTCTTTGTCATCAACTATCTTTTTTGCCTCTGTCAATCTTGGCCTTAGAAATCTTTTCCTCCTTGAGCCTTTGCCTCTCAAAATAGTGATAAGGCTTGGGGAAATATTTGCTGGGTTCAACTGAATTAGCTGGAATCTTCCCTGCCTTCAGATCATGTCTGAATTTTTGGATGACTTCCTGCTGCATTAAGTGCTTAGCCCATTCTTTCTCTGTATACCATTTCTCCTATCAGCTGCATTAGTATTTACTGCTTTCCATGCAGTGAGTATAATTGATCTTGAAGTTGGGCTCTACTATTTAAAGTATGGCCTATCTTCAGCTTGTTCCCTGAACCTTTTCTTTGACAGCTGAGCTTCTTTTTCTTTAATCATAGCATAATCAGACATTTCCACCCCTTCAAATACTATATTTTGAACTTAAGGTGGAGAACTTGTGATGCCCCCAGTTTTTTTTGTGATTGTTTAATCCTTGTTTGGCGTTACGTTGATGCATTTTTGGTCTTTTGCCGTTGTTAAAGCGTGGTCTTAGCTCTTAAGGCTCTCTGAGTGGCTTTTGTTGTGATGACTACTTTTAGTCATCGATTTTTGGGGTAGTTTAGTATGCAAAATGCCTAAGTTGATTAATATTTTATTCTTATTATGTTTTTATTTCATGTTTTAATGTTTTTCTTATAATATATTAATTCCTAGTTTAATTATATATTTTTAAGTATTTTTATGCTTGTTATGTTTTGTTTCTTATTTAAAGTCTTTTGTGTTATGATATAAAAATCTATAGTTTTATTATATGTATTTTTATTATTTAATGTATTATGTTATGTTTGTTATGTTATGTTTAGTTTTAATAATTCATGTTATGTTATAAAATAGAACTAATAATTTTGTTTCTTTTTCTTGTAGGTTCAAGCCCCCTCCATTTGATGCAGCCCTATATGATGTAATCCGTGCACTTACATGCAACATTTAGTCCATGGAGCAGCCCACCTAGCCCTACCCGAGCCTCCATGCAAGCCTACCCGAGCCCCCTCTTCAAGACCAACCCAAGCCCACTATTGGAGCAGCCCATTGAAGCCCAAGAAGCCCCCCTCATGTCAAACCCGACAACATGCATGCAATTCTTCATGCATGTGGCCGGCCCCCTCCCTTTCCCTCCTCCTTTATTATTTTTTCCCTTTTTATTTCACATTCACCCCTTCTTTCCCTCTCTCTCATGCTCATTTAAGACTCATCCATTCCCCATCTCTTATTTTTAATTTTCTTTTCATTTTCCTAAAATAAAATGCATGAATCTAGTTATTCTCTCTCCCTCATTTAAATGACATGCATGAACCTTCTCCTCTTTACATGGCCGGCCACCCCCTTGTCTCCCCCTCTTTATTTCCATCTAGAACCTTCCCCTTCATCTATAAAAGGACCCCATCCCTCAAGCTTTTGGAAAGAGAAGTAGAAGTAGAGTGCTAGTTCAAGAGTGTTTCTTTCGTTGTTGTAGTTCCTTTTATTGTAATTTTTCCTTTAGTAGAATAATTTTGTCTTGTTCTTATTTTGTGTACCTCTTTTATTAATCAATGAAAATGAAATCTCTTTCTTTTATTTTCATGGTTTCTTTCTAAAATATGCTTAGCTAATTTTATTTTGTGCCCGATCGCGATGAGCTTTGCGTTAAAATAACGCATCATTAATTTTATGTTTGCATTTGTATTTTTTCTATTTTTGATCCTTCTTTGATTTTTATCGTATCGACTCCATATTCCGGTATACGGTAGTAGGCAATTGATCTCATTTCATAGAAGTTGAAAGACTCATTGAATGTTAAAGATCACTCAAGGAAGGAAGGAGTTGCACGCAACCCTAGAGATAGGATGACGTAAATCCTCCGGATTGGAGTCAAATCCAATAGTGCAGGACACTTTGGTAATGCGACTTTAGGCCATTTTGGCTTGTAAAGAGATTTCGGTCAAAACGTCTATAAGTTAGTGGATTTAATGCTCTAGCGAGATTACTTCCTAATATCAGATCCGTCACGGTCTTAATAGTATTGCAAATGCTAAACTAATTTATTTCGTTATTTTATTTCAAAGTGAATCGTTGATCGAGCACTCTTTTGCAATAGTTTATTTCTCTTTTAATTAAGTTTAGTTTATTTTATTTTCAAAATCCATCAATCGTTCTGTAGGATAATAGAGTCGTTGTGAGTAATAGTACTTGCCTGCCCCGAGTTTTTATACGACCTTGATATATTTTTATCACTAAACTATAAAATGATAGGTACACTTGCCTATTCGGATTGTAGTTCGTGAGACGATTTTTTACGCATCAAGTTTTTTGGCGCCATTGCCGGGGACATTTTTGGCAATATTACGAAAGCACCGAGTTTATTACTTCTACTAAAATTTTAAAAATATATATATTTATTTAAATTTTTCTACTTTCTAAAAAAAAATTATCAAATTTTTTTTCTTTCTTTTTGGTAACAGACTTTTTTTTATGGAATCATCATCTTTTTGCGCTTTTTGCGGGTCGCTCGATCATTTTAATTTTGCATGTCTTTCGGGAACCCCTCCCTCTTTTGAATTTAATTTTTCTGGAGCAGGTTAAAGTGGCCAATTTGACCCTTACTCTAATTTTTATCCTACTTGGGAGATGGGGAACCCGTCTTATTTTTCTTATGATTTTGCCCCGCAAAGCGCTGCGCCTCCAAATTTTAATTCTATCAATAATTAGTATCTTGAATTGCAAACTTCTATTGATAATATTAATTCGCATTTCAAAACCATTATGGATTATTTTTCTCACGAGGCCGCATCTTTTTCTTCGTCTTCTTCTCCGTCTCCTCCAATTTCATTATTTAATGAGTCTCCGGATATCCCAGCTTGTCTTTTTCCTCTCGAGGAGGATAACTATTCTGATATTCCGGATTGTTTCCTTCCTCTTTTGGAAGACACCTATATGGATATTCCGGCGTGGTTCTTACCCGTTGAGGATGACGAGACGTCTCCTATTTCTCCTTCTGAAGACGTTTGTGATTCCATTTCAATCTCAAATTCAACTGTTCCAAATTTTCTATTTTTAGCGAATCTTTTTCTTCTTCTTCTTTTATTTTAGATGATTTCTCTTTCATTTTTTCTACCCCTTCTTCTCCCGAAATTTCCCTTCTTCTACTTCTTTTATTCCTCTGTCTATTTCTTCTTATTTTTATTCTTATTCTTTTGACTACCCCTTCTTTCCCATTTTACATACGACAGAGTTCTTCTATAACTCCATCCGTTCATTTTCGGGCGTCATTCCCTTGAAGATTCCACCGTATGTCGGTGCGATTCTTCAATTTTTCCTTTTTTGATTTACTCCCTGAAGCGCATACTTAGGGAGTTACCTCTTCATTTCAGTTTTTATTTTCCATTTAGCTAACAAATAACGTCAGGCTCAGACGATGTTAAAAAAAGAGCGCTCTTGGGAGGCACACCTTGCTTATCAATTTTTGTTCTTTCTTTTTCTTTTTGTTTTGTTTTGCAGGAATAATGCCCCCGACGGTTTTTTTGGCTAAATCCATTCCTCTCTTCCTTAGGCCTGAGCCAGTGTCTAGCTCAAGCATGGGGGAGCGACAACTGCATTTGGCCTTACGAATCCGGGAAGTCGTTTTCTTTTTTATTTACTTTATTGCATCTCCCCTCCCCTTTCTTCTTCCTTTTTCTTTCTTGTTTTTATTTTTCATTGAGGACAATGCAAAATTTAAGCATGGGGGAGGGTTTAGTTGTTTTCTTTCTTCTTTCTTTTCTAAAAAAATGTTTTAAATTTCTAAAAAAAACAAAAAAAGACTAGTATAGTTTTATTAAGTTTCTTTAGTACTGCTTTTATTTAGCCTTATCAAAAACCCAAAAAATTAGAAAAATCAAAAATTCTAAAAAAAAGATCATATTTCAAAACCCCAAAAAATTGAAAAATCTTAGAAAAATCAAAGAAATATAATAAACCTCATGCTTAGCTTTTTGTTATTTTCAGAAATTTAGTTTGAGTTTGTTTCTAAGCATTCTTTTTATTATTTGCTAATCTTTTATTTCATCATATTTAGTTAAATCTAATGTTTAGTGATTTAGTTTTGAGGATAATCTTATGATTTTAATTTTCTTAGAGTAATTTATTTAGCACTTTTTTTCTTTTATTTTAAATAGTTTCAATTTTGTAGTAATTTTGCTTAACAATTTTGAATTCTAATGATTATTACCTCATGCTTTTAGATTCTTAGGAAATCAAAAATCTACTAGTAGTTGCTCTCTAGTGTTTTAGTTTATTTTCTAAAATTTGGTTTAACCCCTTCCTTTTTCTTTTTATTGTTAGATCATATGTCATGGGAATAAGGAGATTTTAGTTCCTTATTCTCGGGTACACATATGCAACCTAGATGAAGAGAGGAATTAAAAGTTCATATATGTTGTGGGAAGTGATAGAATGTTAGTCTATAATTTTCTTGTATTACATATATATTTTTTTTTTAAAAAAAATTTTGTGGGGTCTGAAGAAAAATAAAAATGATGATCACCTCCAATCAAAGACCTCTTCTTGTTGATTTCCTCCCCAAACCCCTTAGCCAATATTATTGTCTTAGTTTTTAAATTACAATATTGGGAGAGCATAAGTAGTAGGTTGCATTTTTTCCTTAAGTTTCTTTCAAGTTATGGTTTTTATATTTTCAATCTAACCTTGTTTGCACTTTACTCAATTTTGAGTGCGAGTTAATTTATTAGAGAATTTTTGGCTAAATATTTCTCTCTTTTCACTTTAATTTCATAATTTAGTACTTAATTCGTAAATCCCTAAATTTTATTTTTGGCTAGATTTTGGTGTAAATAAATTTTTAGTTTAATTGAAAATTTATAAATGACTAATAAATATTTCTCATACTTTTGCTCTGGAATAGCAAAAGCCTAAGCATGGAGAATTTGATGACTACTTTTAGTCATCGATTTTTGGGGTAGTTTAGTATGCAAAATGCCTAAGTTGATTAATATTTTATTCTTGTTATGTTTTTATTTCATGTTTTAATGTTTTTCTTATAATATATTAATTCCTAGTTTAATTATATTTTTAAGTATTTTTATGCTTGTTATGTTTTATTTCTTATTTAAAGTCTTTTGTGTTATGATATAAAAATCTATAGTTTTATTATATGTATTTTTATTATTTAATGTATTATGTTATGTTTGTTATGTTTAGTTATAATAATTCATGTTATGTTATAAAATAGAACTAATAATTTTGTTTCTTTTTCTTGTAGGTTCAAGCCGCCTCAATTTGATGCAACCCTATATGATGCAACCCGAGCACTTACATGCAACATTCAGCCCATGGAGAACCCCACCTAGCCCTACCCAAGCCTTCATGCAAGCCTACCCAAGCCCCCTCTTCAAGACCAACCCAAGCCCACTATTGGAGCAGCCCATTGAAGCCCAAGAAGCCCCCTCATGTCAAACCTGACCACATGCATGCAATTCTTCATGCATGTGGTCGGCCCCCTCCCTCTCTCTCCTCCTTTATTATTTTTTCCTTTTTATTTCACATTCACCCCTTCTTTCCCTCTTTCTCATGCTCATTTAAGACTCATCCATTCCCCCTCTCTTATGTTTAAATTTCTTTTCAATTTCCTAAAATAAAATGCATGAATCTAGCTATTCTCTCTCCCTCATTTAAATGACATGCATGAACCTTCTCCTCTTTACATGGCCGGCCACCCCCTTGTCTTCCCCTCTTCATTTCCATCTAGAACCTTCCCCTTCATCTATTAAAGGACCCCATTCCTCAAGCTTTTGGAAAGAAAATTAGAAGTGGAGTGCTAGTTCAAGAGTGTTTCTTTCCTTGTTGTAGTTCCTTTTATTGTAATTTTTCCTTTAGTAGAATAATTTTGTCTTGTTCTTATTTTGTGTACCTCTTTTATTAATCAATGAAAATGAAATCTCTTTCTTTTATTTTCATGGATTCTTTCTCAAATATGCTTAGCTAATTTTATTTTGTGCCCGATCGCGATGAGCTTTGCGATAAAATAACGCATCATTAATTTTATGTTTGCATTTGAATTTTTTCTATTTTTGATCCTTCTTTGATTTTTATCGTGTCGACTCCATATTCCGGTATACGGTACTAGGAAATTGATCTTATTTCATAGAAGCCGAGAGACTCATTAAATGTGAAAGATCACTCAAGGAAGGAGTTGCACACAACCCTAAAGATAGCATGACGTAAATCCTTCGGATTGGAGTCAAATCCAATAGTGCGGGTCACTTCGGTAATGCGACTAGGCCATTTTGACTTGTAAAGAGATTTCGGTCAAAACGTCTATAAGTTAGGGGATTTAATGCTCTAGCGAGATTACTTCCTAATATCGGATCCGTCACGGTCTTAATAGTATTGCAAATGCTAAACTAATTTATTTTGTTATTTTATTTCAAAGTGAATCGTTGATCGAGAACCCTTTTGCAATAGTTTATTTCTCTTTTAATTAAGTTTAGTTTATTTTATTTTCAAAACCCATCAATCGTTCGGTAGGATAATAGAGTCGTTGTGAGTAATAGTACTTGCCTGCCCCGAGTTTTTATACGACCTTGATATATTTTTATCACTATACTATAAAACGATAGGTACACTTGCCTATTCGGATTGTAGTCCGCGAGATGATTTTTTACGCATCATGTTGTAGCATATTTGCAAGGTTCCCTAGCGAGACGTAGTCTGTTTTGGTGACTCAGTGGAGCCTCTCCGGGAATGCTTGTGTTTTGGGCTTTGGAAAGTGTTAGCCCGGGTTTTGTTTGTCAGATGAAGATTCCGACTTCGCCACTAGATTCGTAGCGTGGGTATTTAGCTATAGTGTGAATTTCGTTAAATTCCGAGATAGTTAGATTTTCGCCTCGTTTTTACGTTTTATTTGGTGTTATTTAATCTTTAAATAATATTATAGTAATCTTTATTATTTTATAGTGACTGAATTTTATTTGACTTAAGAGTCTTAAGATATAGTATATTATAGCTTTTAGGTAGTGGTTGCCTTTTTATGGGTGGCTGTAATTTTATATGTTAAGATTTTATCATATTTTATAGCTATAGTGGCTGACTTAGTAATAATTTATTAGCTTGGTGGCTGGATATAGTATAATATAGCTTATTTTAGTATATCTACTTCATCTTCCCCAAGAAGAGAGAGACGAAAAGCTTCCAGCAAAAGACTTCGGGAGACGGAAGTGCTGGAGCTTCGACCGGCAATTTCTGGAGGGTTAGGGCTCGGTTTTCTCGGGTAAGGGCAGATCTGGACTGCTCTCACTCAGATCTTCCTTCCTAGGTTTGCTGTTTTTGTGGTTGATCTTGCCGCCGGTGCCGGAGTTATGTAGGGCAGCTGCTGTTTCCTGGAGGTAGAGGCAAGTGGTGCTCTTTGCCCTTGCCAAGCTTGTTCATTCATGTTATTTTTTCTTATTTCTTTCAATTTTTCCTGGAGGTAGAAGCTAGGGATGCTGCAGTCATTGCCCCAAGCTAGTTCTGTCTAAATCTTGCCCAGATTCAAATTTTTTTTCTCTCTCCCTAGTTGTCATTTTGTGTCCAGGTAGGGGCTGGAGGTAGGAAATTAGTGTACTAAGTTTAGCCCAGCTTAGTTGGTAGCTATAGCCGGGTAGAAGGAGTAGAAAGAGGAGTTTAGAATTTTTTTGTTCAGTTACAGCTCTCTGGATAGTAGGCGTTGAGTGGTTTGTACGCTAAGTCCAAAGGCGTTGAGTTTGGTGGACACACTCAACGCCTAGTTGTTTTGATTTTGAGGCTAAGTATAAAAGCATTGAGTGTAGTGGACACACTCAATGCCTAGCTTTTTGGTCTGGAGACTAAGTGTAGAAGCATTGACAGCATTGAGTGAGGTGAGCCCACTAAACGCCGTCTGCCTTTTGGCATTGAGTGAGTTGAGCTCACTCAAAGCCGTCGGCCTTGGAAAATTTCTAAGTCTTTTGGCGTTGAGTGAGTTGAGCTCACTCAATGCCGTCAGCCTTTTGGCGTTGAGTGAATTAAGCTCACTTAATGCCGTCTTGCCAGAGACTTTTTCTAAGTCTTTTGGCCTTGAGTGAGTTGAGCTCACTCAACGCCGCCTGCCTTAAGAATTTTTCTAAGTCTTTTGGCGTGTAGTGAGTTGAGCTCACTCAACGCCGTCTATCTTTTGGCGTTGAGTAAGTTGAGCTCACTCAACGCCATCTGCATGTGGCGTTGAGTGAGTTGAGCTTACTCAATGCCATCTTGTCCGACGATATTCTTTTTTCTAAGTCAAAAGCGTTGAGTGTGGTGAAGTCACTCAACGCCTTCGGCTGTTAGCTTTGACAGCGTTGAGTGGGCTTAACTCACTCAACGCCTTCAGCCAGTGAGCTTTTTGCGGCTAAGTCTTTTGTGGTTGAGTGAGTGGAGCTCACTCAACGTGGTGTCGAGTGGACTCGATGCCTTCCCTGATTAGCTTTTGGCGTTGAGTGAGTTGCACTCACTCAACGCGGCGTCGAGTGGACTCAGTGCTTTTTCCTTAGGCTAATGTTTTTCTCCTGAGTTGGTTGGTGTTGGTTTGCTCTCGGTTTGGTGATGTTTCTCGGCTGGTTTTGAATGCCGATTCGTGAAATATGGCACGTGGTTTTGTTTGGTTTCTCTGAAAGGGGTGGTTTGGCTTTAAAGCTGTGGTCACCACCATTTGGGCCCCAGTTTAGGCTGGTTGTGTTGGTGTGTTGGATCCTTGGGCTGCCACTAGTTTTTTTCACCCTAGAGAATTTTGGGGATCTGGTTGTTGGGGTGAGGACTGTTTTTGGTCACCAACTCAGATCCATGGTTTTCACCACTACTAATGATTCACAAGTTAGGGTTGTTAGTTCCCTTTCCTTTTAAATTGCTATTTTGGCATATGTTTGCCTTGTTGCTGCTGCAGGTTTTATTTTTTTTAGCAGGGCATGTTGCTACTTTCCCGCACTTGGTGCGTTTCGATTATTCCTTGGATAGTGCTTCTTTTGCTATCTTGTTTATTTCCTTCTGCTAAATTTGATAAAATCTTTGTTGCAGGGTTTGGTAACTCCTTCTTTTTATCTGATTATATACTTGCTGAGGTGTTCTTTCTTTGAATGCCTCAGGTTCAGAGCAGTAGCCGGTTGAGTGGCTAGTTGTCTTTTGGGGGCGTGCTGGGATCCTCTAGGCTGTTGAGACTCACCTTCCTCAGACTGTGAGGTAGTTGTTTTCTTTTTTTTGTATAGACATGCATACTCACCAGTGGGTTCATGTCAGGTTGTTGACACCCACTGGTGATTTTCTTGTGATACTAGATATGAACTGAAACTGCTATTTTATTTGCCTTTGTGGAGGTTGTTTACTTGCTCTCTGGGAATGCTTTATGCTAGGTTGCATGTTAGGTATTTTAAACCTAAAAGCATTACTATATGCACCTCATGCACGTTATGTTTAGAAAACTAAAACACTATTTTCCAAAGTAACGTACAGACTATAGTTTTATACAATGCTAAATTTAGAGTATTGCATATCATGAGTTGTCCTTTGGGGAAGTTTATACTCATATAGGATGTAAAATCACCTTAACCAAAGTATTTTTTCTGCTACATATAAATATATGTTTTTGATTTGGACTAGCTGATCCACTGTGCTGAGGGATACAACCATCTAAATTAACTAGATTTTCTTTCATAATAAGTCATGATTCTGTTTAAGCTTTTGAGTCTGGTGTTTTGCCTGAGCGTCTGCAGTTATCCCTTGTATGACATGGCATCACGACACGCATTTTCTTATACTCTGTTATAATTTTATTGTTGAGGTAATGCGGGTCGAGATAGTTGGTATCAGTGGGAGGTTGCTTGAGAATTGGTCGTGCAACCTTCCCTTATTAGTGTTAGTTGATTAGTGTCATATCATACACACACTGATGTGTCATTAGTACGTCTTGGCTGAAGTATGAGCACTACACTCATAAGCATGATAAGAAGTATATATGGAATATTATGTAGTATGATATGCATAATATGTGTTTGTATATGGATCCACCATAGGTGGCAATATGTGAGGGTTATGTAGTATGGGATGCATAACCTCACCACATGAATGCCCATTAGCACGTTTTTCTCTTTTCGTTGCATGCAATGTTATGTAGTATGGGATGCATAACATTGCATGTGTATGCCGCTCATAACATGTATTAGGGCCTTTTTAGAATGTATAACACAACATGCATAACATAACATAGCATAAGCACAACGTGCCAAGCTGAAGATTTAAATGATGACATATGTAAACACATGAGTTTTGAGTCAAAATAAATATAAATTCATGCATTCATGGTCTAAGCACACGAGTTAGTGTTATGATGGTGAATAATCCCAGGTTAGGCATAACATCATGTTCGAAATATCCCAGAGCAAGTTAGCAGTTGAAGCTCATATTTAAGTATGTTTTTTCTATACTCGGTTGTCTGGTTCTAGCGGTTGGGCTAGGTTCTGACTAGTTGTTTGTATGTTATTAGTATGTCGAAGCGTCCTTTGTCACAACCCGCATTTTCTCCAAATTAAAGAAGCATCAGAGTATGAGAAAACACGCATCGTGATGCCACGTCGAGAAGGGGATAACTGCTGACGCTCAGGCAAAACTATCTACTTTTCTTTATAAAATTCATAAGTTATATGATTAGAAAATCAGTTATATTTTTAAAGGTCGTATCCCTCGGCATAATGGATCAACTAGTCCACAATTTAAAAACTATACTTATATGCTGCAGAAAATACTTTATTCAGGTTCGACATCCTAAAAGAGTGCATAAGTATTCCCAGAGGACAACTTATACTATGTAGGACCCTATATTTAATTTATACTATATATATAGGAAAACGATCTTTTTACGTTATTTGGAAAATAGTGATTAGTTTTATAAAACATACTGATCATGAGGTATACTTATAATAGTGTTTTTAGGTTTAAAATTAACTAGCAACCTAGCATAAATCATCCCAAGAGCAAGTAGACTATCCCCAGAAAAAGGTAGCAGCAGAAAGTTAACATATCTATTATCAAGGTAAAACTACCAGTGGACGCCAACAAACTAACACGAACCCACTAGCAAGTATGTATGTCTGTAAGAAAGAAGCACAAAACTACCTCACAAGACAAAGAAACTAATCTCCACAGTACGAGAGACCACCAGCAACAGCACAACACAACTAGCTGCCTAATCTGCTACTAACCGGAACCTGAGGCATTCAAAGAAGAAAAGAATACCTCAGCAAGCTAAACAAGTAAGCTGTACGGAAATGTTAGGTTATAAGGTAAGTAAGAAGAGTAAGTAAACCAAAAACAAGCACCACTGTCCAAGGCAAGGCAAAAATAAAAGCACTATGTGCGAGGAAACAGCAACAACCCTGCCCGTAAATAAATCCTGCAGAGTTTACCAGGCTACCATGAGCCCAAACGTTGCAAATTTACAAAGGAAGAAATGTCTAACACCCTAAGCTGTGAGAGATGGTAGTAGAAAAAACAACGCGGATCTGGATTGGAGGCAAACTACGTCCCCCAACCACCATTTCCAAGAAACAAAGCTCAAGGGTCTACATGCGAAAGAACTAGGGACCTCCCACCCCCTGGCCCAGCCTGTGCCTGGAGCAAGATAAAAGAAAAAGGGTGGCCTCGGCTAAATTACACAACACCTCCCCCATTAAGAGCTTCAAACCACCACTACTAACCACGACCCACGATTCTGCTTTTTGAAAAAAATATAGCCGACAAGGAACCTCAAAATCAAGGAATTCACTCGGGAGAGAATATCAAGGTAAGGGAAAAGCGTTGAGATGACTCAACACGGCATGACGTTGAGTGAGCCCCACTCACTCAATGCCTAAACAGACGGTGGCGTTGAGTGAGCTAACCTCACTCAACGCCAAAACAGCTATGACGTTGAGTGAGGTACACTCCCTCAATGCCTTCAGCAACACAGGCTGTGGCGTTGAGTGAGCTAACCTCACTCAATGCCAAAATAGCTACGGCGTTGAGTGAGGTCCACTCACTCAACGCCTTAGCACTTAGCCGCAAAAAAAAACCAACTGTGGCATTGAGTGAGTCCACCTCTCTCAATGCTAAAACAGCTTTGGCTTTGAGTGAGGTCGACTCACTCAACGCCAAAGTACTTAGCCGCAAAAACAAACTGCGGCGTTGAGTGTGTCCACCACTCTCAACGATAAAATAGCTTTGACGTTGAGTGAGGTCGACTCACTCAATGCCAAAGTACTTAGCCGCAAAAACAAGCTGCGGCGTTGAGTGTGTCCACCACTCTCAACGATAAAATATCTTTGGCATTGAGTGAGGTCGACTCACTCAACGCCAAAGTACTTAGCCGCAAAAACAAGTTGCGGCGTTGAGTGTGTCCACAACTCTCAACGATAAAATAGCTTTGGCGTTGAGTGAGGTCGACTAACTCAATGCCAAAGTACTTAACCACAAAAACAAGCTGCGGCATTGAGTGTGTCCACCACTCTCAATGATAAAATAGCTTTGGTGTTGAGTTAGGTCAACTCACTCAACGCCAAAGTACTTAGCCGTAAAAATAAGCTGCGGCGTTGAGTGTGTCCACCACTCTCAACGATAAAATAGCTTTGGCGTTGAGTGAGGTCGACTCACTCAATGCCAAAGTACTTAGCCGCAAAAATAAGTTGCGACGTTTAGTGTGTCCACCACTCTCAACGATAAAATAGCTTTGGCGTTGAGTGAGTTCGACTCACTCAATGCCAAAGTACTTAGCCGCAAAAACAAGCTGCGGCGTTGAGTGTGTCCACCACTCTAAATGATAAAATAGCTTTGGTGTTGAGTGAGGTCGACTCACTCAACGCCAAAACACTTAGCCGCAAAAATTTTGTCTCCATCAAAACTCCTGCAAGTCTAAGTACAGGGAAGGCTTCTACTACAGCCACTACACAGGCAAGCACACATACACCCCAACCCTAGCCTAAGCAAGACAATTTTTGTATAAAATAAAACTAAAGCTTTTTCTCCTCTACCCAGCTACAACTACTGCACAGAAAAGTTAACTCCAACACACCTTACTCTACTCCCAACCCGAGAACAAGGTAAATCAACAGCAGGAATAAAAATAGGAAGACAAGGCTGTTTGAGAAAAGAATCTAAACTTTAAGTATTCAACGGGCTTTGTTATGATTTTCGGGAAAAACTGGGCATTATTAGCAAGAGAAAATCTGGAAGGTTAACTAACAGCAAGGAACAAAATAAACAAGAAAAGCTACATGGCAAGGGCAAGAGCACCACTTGCCTCGATTTCCAGCGAAGCTTGGTCGGCCTCCCTTACTCTCACACTCGAATCCGGCAACGAATCACAAGGCAAAAAATCTGGACATTGACGGCGGATTACAAGTAAAAAAACCCGAAATTCGAAACCACAAGCAAGGCCACGAAACTTGGAAATCTTACCGTAGGAATGTAGGTTTAGGCGAGAGCAACTTTGATCAACTCTCAAACGAGGAATCCGTCCATCAAAGCTCCCAGAATCGGTGTCTAAAAGCCCACGGTTTCAGCCAGTTTATCACTCTCTCGTACAGGAAGCAGCGGTTGTATTCCCGAAAAAGACAAAGACAATGAACAATCGCTATTCTAATTTAAGGCTATATATATACATAGACACATCTATTTAGCCTTAATTGCCACCTAAAAGTCTCTTAAACTGCAGCCACCCTTTCAAGTCTAGCAAAACCGCCAACCATGCTGCCATCTTTTCTAATTGAATCATAATATACGTATTAAATGATGTTATTTTACATAAAAAACAAAACGACGCGAGAAACGAACATCCTCGAAATTCGCACCGTAGCTAAATAACCACGCTATGAACATAATGGCAAAGTCGAAATTAATTTTTGACGAACAGAACTCGAGTTATACCCACCCGAAGTCAAAACACAAGCATCCCCCGAGAGGCCACACCGGGTCACCCAAAACGACCCGGCTTGCTAGGGAGATCTTGACAATAGACTAAAAAATGGGCCACTCAGTCTTAAGGAGTTAAGACCACACTCCACAGTTGACACAAGCCAAGAAAATGCGTCGACATAACGCCAAGCAAGAATTAAATAATCGCAGAAAAATCGGGGGCGTTACAGTCACTCCCCCTAAAAGAAAGTTTCGTCCCGAAACTTTACGCACAACACTTCTACTATAGAAGGAAAAGTAACAAGCCAAACATTACAAGAAGAAAACAAACCAATCTAATCAGGTAAACAGTTGAAGGTGAGCCTCCCTTATAGCCGAGTCTAACTCCCAAGTCGCGCTTTCCAAACCCTGATTCTTCAATAGAACTTTGACCATCGGGATGGACTTCCTTCGCAACACCCGATCTTGAGTATCCAAAATGTGGACCGGCACTTCAATAAAAGAGAGATTAGGCTCTAATTGGGCACAACATCCGGTTCATCATATCCATGAAAGCTGATGGTGCGTTGGTCAATTGAAAAATCAGGATTTAATAGCGCCCCCCCCGGTCTTGAACCCATGACCTCCTCTGATACCAATTGAAGGATCAAGCGCATACCCAACTGCACCAAAAGCCCGGACTGTTGGAGAGGGCGCTACTTAATTATATATATAAGTAGCAGAGCGCCACGGGTCAAGTGAAGGAACGCCGGACCCAACATATATCACTCTTCATCCCATACCACCAGGCAATCTGCTTCAAATCATAATACATCTTTGCAGATCCTGGATGGTAGGCAACACTGGATCCATGAGCCTCCCTGCATATCATACCCCTGATGTCTCCGACAGCGGGGATGCAAAATCTGCTGCGGTACTTCAAAGTACCCGAATCATCGATAGACAAATCTGGCAACTCCCCTCTCTCAGTCCTGAGGTATAAGTGCAGAAGGTCCGAATAGTCCTTCTGGTGCAACCTAGTAAGGGAAATCCAAGACGGCTCTGCCACTGCCAAACTACTCTGCATGCCACAGCATCCCACTAAGATATCCATAAGGAGGAACTCTTCTACTAAACGATCGGCAGAGAGATTAAAGATCTTCCCCGTCTTCCGGCTCAGGGCGTCGGCCACTACATTGGCCTTGCCTGGATGATACTGGATCTCTACGTCATAATCGGCCACATACTCTAGCCACCGCCGCTTGTGCAGATTCAACTTTTTGTGTGTGAACACGTACTTCAGGCTCTTGTGATCAGTGAAGATCTTTCACTGAGCCCCATAAAGTAGATGCCTCCACAGCTTCAACGCATAAATCATCGCTGCAAACTCAAGGTCATGCGTAGGGTAATTTCTCTCATGAATCTTTAATTGCCTTGACCCATACGCAATCACTTTTCAAACCTGCATCAACACGCAACCCATACCAACATGCGAAGCATCCACGTACACATCATACTCCACACCCTCAATAGGTAGGGTCAAGATGGGAGCAGTGCACAATCTGTTCTTAAGATCCAGGAAGGCTTCTTTGCACTTCTCGCTCCAAACAAAGGCCGCTTTCTTCTGCGTCAACCTAGTCAAAGGTGCAGCCAGGGTAGAGAAACCCTCCACAAACCTCCTGTAGTAGCCGGCCAACCCTAGGAATCTTCTGATCTCCTTGGGCGTGCCCGGCCTGCTCCAATCCATCACTGCTGTGATCTTTTCTAGGTCGACCGAGATCCCATCCTTGTTCACCACATGGCCCAGAAACGAGACTTGAGGCAACCAAAATTCGCACTTGCTCAACTTGGCGAATAACTTGTGATTCCTCAACTCTGATAGAACCAAGCGCAAATGGTGCTCATGCTCCTTAGCGCAGCGAGAATAGACCAACACGTCACCGATGAAAACCACAATGAACTTGTCTAGGAAATTCTTGAACACCCGGTTCATCATATCCATGAAAGCTGATGGTGCGTTGGTCAATCTAAACGACATCACCAAGAACTCAAAATGACCATGCCTCGATCTAAACGCAATCCGTTGAATATCTGCCTCACGGATCCTGAGCTGATGATAGCCAGAACGAAGATCAATATTGGAGAACACTGTGCAACCACGCAACTTGTCAAATAAGTCATCGATCCTAGGCAGAAGGTACCTGTTCTTAATAGTTACTTTTTTCAACTCCCTGTATTCGATGTAAAGCCGCATCGACCCATCCTTCTTCTTTACAAACAAAACAGGAGCACCCCAAGGTGTAGAACTCTACCTGATAAACACTTTTGCCAACAACTCATCTAACTGGACTCGCAACTCCTCTAGCTCACGAGGGGCCATCCGGTACGGCGCCTTAGCAATAGGACGCATACCCGGTTCCAAATCAATCACAAATTTGACATCCCGATCGAGAGGAAGACCAGGAAGGTCATCAGGAAAAACATCAGCGAAACCACGAACAACGAGAATCTCTTCTAAGCGCGGTACACTAATAGCGGTCCCCACCACCGAGACTAAACAAGGAAAACAATAAGAAAGAAACAACTTCTGAGCACATACCACAGAAAAGACAAGAGAATCTTAGCACGATCAGCATACACGCTTCACGGCTGACCATTGCCCTTGATGAAGTCCAAGCGCTTCCCTTTACACTGAATGACCGCATCATACTTAGACAGCCAGTCCATGCGAAGAATAACATCGAAGTCCTCCAGATCAATCATCTTCAAGTCTGCCTTCGCAAGAAAGTCCCCCAACAAAACAGGGCATTCTAGAATGCCCAAATCTTATATCACAGATTTACTAGAAGGGAACTTGACGTGGAAGGTATCACGAACTCGATGTAGAGTTAACAGATGTTGCTCCACAAAGGCTCTAGCCACAAATGAGTGGGTAGCGTCGGAGTCAAACAGAACACGCGCCCAACGGTTCTTTACCTTAAATTTCTCTATAGGAGTATATACAACTAAAGAACTACCAAAACAAAACTGTAACCATTTTAACAAATAAAACCTTCAGGTTGGAAGAACAACTAACCTGAGATGACCTGAGTCGAAGCTTGTGTAACATCCCATTTCTGACTAGACCCCTGGGAATGGTTTTGTCTTAACAAAACCCTGGGAAGCCCAGGAATTGAAGTTTATCGACCAAGATTTCTAGTCAAGAGGTGGTCACACCCATGACCGACCCGTCACGCCCGTGACCTAGGGCGTGACCCCTTCGACGATCGTCGACCTCAGGAAGACGATCGTCGAGCTCAGAAATTTCAACATGGGCCTGACACGCCCGTGACCAATCCGTCATGCCCGTGACCTTGAAATGGCGTTGAGTGAGCTAAGCTCTCTCAACGCCGTGGTCTTGATGGCATTGAGTGAGCTTAGCTCACTCAATGCCGTGGTCTGGATGGCGTTGAGTGAGCTTAGATCACTCAAAGTCATAAGCTAGACGGCATTGAGTGCACTGACTTCACTCAACTCCATCTGGTGTCATCTGGGTGGCGTTGAGTGAGCTGAACTCACTCAACGTCGTAGACTGGATGGCGTTGAGTGAGCTTAGCTCACTCAATGCCGTAAACTGTCAGGCGGGATGGCTTTGAGTGCACTCAACGCCATAAGTTGAACGACGTTGAGTGCACTGACTGCACTAAAAGCCATTTGGTGTTGTCTGGATGGCATTGAGTGAGCAGAGCTCACTCAATGCCATAACCTGGACGGCGTTGAGTGAGCTAAGCTCACTCAACGCCATCATTTAGAAAGAATATATTCTGGGTGGCGTTGAGTGAGCAGAGCTCACTCAACGCCATAATCCGGATGGCGTTGAATGAGCTAAGCTCACTCAACATCCGGATGGCATTGAGTGAGCTGAGCTCACTCAACGCCATTGTTTGGGATGGCGTTGAGTCAGCAGAGCTCACTCAACGCCGTAGCTTGATGGCGTTGAGTGAGCTGAGCTCACTCAACGTAGTTATACTTAGAATTTTCTGGCATTGTATTTCTGGCTGTGTGCTGGTTTAGCTGAACCGGGCCAGTCTAGGAGTGAGCTGTTTTACTTTAATAAGACCCAATTAAGTTTTATTTTAAAGAAGGTTTATCGGTCAAGTGAAGCTGTAACATCCCATTTCCGGCTAGACCCCTAGGAGTTGGTTGGACGTGACAGAACCCTGTGAAGCCCAAAAAATTGAAATAAATCGATCGAGGTTTCGGGTCACGGGTTGGTCACGCCCGTGACCGACCCGTCACGCCCGTGACTTTGGGCGTGACTGCTTCGACGATCGTCGATCTCCGCGAGACGATCGTCGAACTTGTTGCCCGGGCATGTCACGCCCGTGACCAAGGTGTCACGCCCATGACCTAGGGCGTGACCCCTTCGACGATCGTCGATCTCCGTGAGATGATCGTCGATCTGGCAGCCCAGACATGTCATGCCCGTGACCAAAGTGTCACGCCCGTGACCAGGGGCGTGACTCATTCGACGATCGTCGATCCCCATAAAATGATCGTCGAAATTGAACTCGGGCCTGTCACGCCCGTGACCTAAGTGTCACGCCCGAGACCTAGGGCGTGAACAGCCTTCGACGACCGTCGATCTCAGTTCGACGATCGTCGACCTCGAAATTGCCGTTCGGGCCAGTCACGCCCGTGACCTAGGGCGTGACCACCCTTCGATGACCGTCGATCTCAGTTCGACGATCGTCGACCCCAAAAATTGTCACCCGGGCCTGTCACGCCCGTGACCTAGGTGTCACGCCCGTGACATTGGCCGAAACGACGGTTCAGGCCCGAAATTATTCTAACACGCGTGGAAATAAATGCTGGTGTGGGAAGTTACACCAGGAGTAATTACGGGCCGTTTTTCCTTCTATAATTATATAATAAAGGAGGAAGTGTTGGTCCAATAGGAAACCGCCAACTGGACACACCCATTCATCTTCCACCATTTCTTATCCCTTCACTGTAACCGAAGGGCCATTAAGAGGAACCTTCATGGCCATTACGGCTTTACCCTTTCACCTCCCCACTTTCTGACTTATAAAAGCCCACTTGGGGCAAGAGGAGAAGTTTACACGCTTAAGTAAACAGATCAGATCTTTGTTCTTGCTGTAGGAGAAGTTCGGCTACGCCACCACTGCGCCATGGCACCCCGTCGTTCTTCTCGCCTCCAAACCGCGAACAAGGTCCTCCTCTGCTTCTTCTCTTTCATGGGTAGATCTTAGGATTCTTAGAAAGGAAGTTCGCGCTCAACGGAGCTGGACCCATCTCTCGTTTTCATGGGAAAACCATGAAAAAGGTATTTTTGAGTTCGCCGGAAACCGCCACCTCTGGCGGCCAAACCACCGCCGACCGCTAGCCATCGCCTCAACAGAGGTGGTGGTGGTGGTGGCTGGCCAGGGAAGTGACCGGACCGCCGGTGACGGATCACGGAATGCTTACAGGAAAAATAGTTTTCTGTGTCTGTTTTCGGTTTCATGAAGAAGATGAACAGTAGAATAAATTTTGTAATATATAGATTATTATATATTACATAATGGAAAGATGTATTATTTGAATATATTTTGGGGCTGCAAAATGAGGCACTTAGAGGCTGTTTTAGGAAACATGACCAGACACGAAAGTCGTAGCCCTTCGAGTCTAGATAAATCTAAAATTGGTTTCAACTCGTTTGGGTAAGCGGTTCGGCCGCAGCACCCGTTTTAGTGGGGGCTGTACCTAGAGTTGGGCAGAAATTAAAATGGATGCCCACTCTTCGTCCCTTGTCCAAATGACCTGAAATTTGGGCAGGGGGTTAACCTTAGCTATACCTAATGGCAGACCAAAAATGGGAATTTTTGGGGATACTTTGCCTAAAGTTTTTGTTTTAATTTAATAAACTTAGAGGAATTTATTTAAGTGGTCAAATGACCTCCAAACCCTCCTAAATTTTGGTGAGTGGTCCCTGGCTATTAAACCTATGTCTGTACAAAATTCCAACTGATTTGGTGGAGTTTTGGGTGGGAAACCTTCTACCCTTAACTAGGCATTAGTGAGACATCTTTTAGTAAAAAGTGCACTAAGAGTTTGGAAAGGTCAAATCACCTCAACAGAGGCTGATATTCTGACCCCTGACTTAGAAGGGTGTTATAACCAGCTTGGAGAAACATGGTGTGGATTAGGGTGGATTTTACCCTAAGAGATCGGCTCAAATCCAGTGGGTGGGAGTTTGAGGTTTGTGAAGGACATAGGAGTAAAAGCTCTTGTATGCCCTTGAAATTTGGAGGAGAGTGGGATGATATGCTGAAAACCCTCTGGTTGAAATAGTGAAGGAATTGGAGGTAAATAGGTACCTCGGAAGTTGGGATTTTGGATTAGGATAAACATGTAATTTAGTTATTTTAAGCACTAAATCTAATCTAAAAATTATGAAACTCGGGAGGAGGGAGTTTTAGGATGTTTTAGACTTATGGTAATTTTCCTAGAATTTTATGATTAAATAATATTATACTTCATGTGTTAAAGGATTATTAGCCCGATTTGTTGTTTCAAATATTTGAAGGTTTTAAATTAATTATAATCAGTTAAAATTCTGGATTTAGATCTTAACTAGTAGAACATTGATCCCTGAATTTTTATAGAATTTAATGTTGAATAAATCTGGTACTTTGTTCACAGATATTAGAAAGGGGTTTTTTGTTTCAAAATTAATTATGGATAAAATACTTGCTGGAAAATTATGAAACTTGGCCAGTGCTAATTTTATACCTTTATCTGCATGGAATAAATTATTTATAATTTTTGGAAGAATATTTTCTGTACTTGATTCATAAACAACAGAAGTTAGAGATTATTTCTAAAATAGTTTTCATGCCCTTTTAATGATAGAAAAATTATGATACTTAGGATTTAACCTATTGAGATAACCTACTATTTATCATAAATTTGCTGGACATCTTGCATGATTACTTAGGGTAGTTCATGTTCAAACCGGTAGCCCTTGGGATTTTCGAGGAATTTAATTAAATGCCAAATAGATTAGGAAAATTTCCATTTTCTGAATTTAGGTCATTTATATCATGGTGAGTCTCCAATAAATAATTTAGGGCATTTGGATGAGTATTGGATCATTGCATAACCGGTTCGACATGAAGTCTAGGTCGGTCTGCGTATAGCAATTGTGAAATGCAATAGGACACGATCTGAGGAAGGCATTGGAGTTAATCATATTGTCTGGGTGGGCAATGGTGGAGGAAGTCACAATAGGAAGGTATAAAGATTAGTGAGAATTGGTGATAGCTAGAGTTAAGAGGTGCTCGGGTTTCGGCGAAAGATCGCCTTTTCCCGAAGGGAGGAAGGTTAAAAATCACCCTAGGATAGTCTATCGTAATATGAGAAGGGAATCGGGTTAAGGGAGATAAACCAATAAAAATAAGTGCCTTGCGAAGGGGAACTTCGGGCCGTAATGCCGCCGTCTTGGTTCCTAGTGCCCCTTGAGAGCCCTTCACGGGGAATACCGGGGGCAGTCCTGGGCTAACGTAAACTGTAATAACAAACCGACAAGAGTAACTTAGTAACTAGGGCTGCACTTTTCACAAACACTGTTAGCACAGGAAGCTTGATGAGAGCTTCGGCTCAGTTGGTTTGGAGACGGACGGGATGGTCCGGGGAGCTTCGGCTCGGTTGGTTTGGAGACGGATGTTTTGGTCCGGGGAGCTTCGGCTCGGTTTCTGTGTGTTTACGATTAAACTTGCATGTGCATAAAATAGGAAAAGTTAAGGTGGTGGGTTTTACGATATCGGGGAGTTCGATTGCACCGACACCGATATCGTTGACTCGGCGAAGTGATTAGCACTTCGCCAACAGAAGTCCGTTGCGCCAGCCGGCAAGAGTACGCAGGCATCCGCTTAGTGCACCAAGCGTTGAGGCGTACGATAGGTCAGACCAGTGGTGCTTTTACTAGTTTTGAGGTGGGCGAGGCCCAACCCACTGCTTCCGTCCGCCACTATGGAGGTATCCTGGGAGGTAACGGCTCTGAAAGGGGGAACTAAAGGTCTGTGTGCACAGAGTCGGGTGTGTGAGTTGCACTTGCATGTTTCATCATACCCACTAGCATGTCATAGCATATTCGATTCATTTAACCCTGAAACCTAAAGTATAAGTGGTATGGGACGCTTATACATTAGGACTTGCAAAACGACCCCTTGGTCTATAAGCTTGTGTGGGCAAGTTTATAAATCAAAGGTTAATTTCAATATATAACAACCATTGCTGTTTGATAACCGACACCCCAAGGTATAAGTGGTATGGGACACTTATACGATGGGAGCCTTGCAAAAGATCCCTTTTGCTTATGTGTTCTCGCATAAGTGAAGGTTAAAATTCATATATTTTCTTTTCTTACTGCTAGACCTATTATAACAATTATATCAACTGCTCACCGAATACAACTTGTTAGATTAGTTTCGCTGCCATCTGTTTTCTTGATTAACCTCTACCGTCATGTCCTTCCCTTTCTTCCTCCCCGCTCGGTACCTAGGAGCCATGGGGGAAGGGGTAGGGGATGATAGGGCTTAGTCTTTATGACTAACAGTTTTCGAACTACATCATTTAGGGGATCGTGGAGCCCAACATGGAGGAGCAGCCCCAGAGGTCGGTGCGCCTAGAGATGGGGCAGTCTAACTCCGGAGTTCATACAGCCGGGACCGTGAGTCTCGACCCTGAGTAGTTTCTGTTTTAGCTTCCGCATGAGTGATATTGTAGTGAGGACATGATGTACCGGGCATAAGCCCGCATTTATAGTACTCTGATGTTTTCTGGGGACACTCCCTTCGTGGAGATTTTTTTGTTCTATATATGTGATCTATTGTTGTGGACTGCATTGCTCTTATTTCATTTATTGTGATACATTTCAGTGATGGAATTGGCCGGCAGAATCGGCGCCTTGAGGTGATAACCCTTCAGGACGAGAAGGTGTCACCGCAAAGCGGCGACTCTGGGCCTAAGACCCCGGTGGTTGAAAAAGAAAAAAAAAGGGGGGTCTTACAAGTAGTATCAGAGCAATCATCGATCAGAAGGAAGTAGCAGTCCACAAACCCTGGGTCACCCCCACTTGAGTTTAGTTTGGGGACAAACTAAGCAGCGGAAGCAGTGGTGTGCCCAAAGAGGGATCACATATAACTTGTCCACTTTTATTTAAGTTTGAACGTTTTCTCAGCGTGTGTTTTTGTTACGCAGCCTCCATCACGGACTACGCCACAAGGTGGAGTTCAACAGGCTCAGGATGTTGCACCACCCCCACCGGTCCCCACTCCTTTCCTTCAGTCAGACATGGGACAGACCCTGACTGCCATCCTGGAGGCCTTCAGGGCCCAGCAGGTTCCGGCCCCGCAGCCAAATCCGGGGGCCAAATGGCTAAGCATCTTCCGAGTATTGTCTCCCCCATCCTATTTGGGGACTGAGTCGGCGGTTCGGATGGAAGAGTGGCTAGATATCATGTACGAGATGCTGACCGGGATACGGTGTCCCTGGGAGGAGAGGGTGTCTCTGGTCGTCTCTTGCCTGGAGTCCCATGCAAAGAGGTGGTGGAAGACGCTGTTGGACACGACATTTGCCGACAGGGAGATTACGGAGGTTACCTGGGAGGAGTGCAGGGCCGCTCTGCTGGAGCATTTTGTTCCGCAGTCGGCCAGGGATGATTTGGAGGAGCGGTTCTTACAGTTGAAGCAGGGCACACGGACCGTGGTGGAGTACCATCGAGAGTTCGACCATCTGGCCCGATACGTAGATTCCTACCACCTAGACGAGGCAGGGTATATCAGGAGGTTCTATAAGGGTCTACCGGAGGACTTGAGGGAGGCTCTGTTGTTTGTATCTGACAGGCCCATCTCCCGGATTTTGGAGATGGCAAAAAGGATTGAGGCAGATTGGCACGCCACCCGGGGCCGGAAACGGCCAGCAGAGGATCAGGGACGGAGAGGTAGAAATGACCAGCGGCGAGGTGCTGTGCCAGAGGGGAGGAGGACAGAGGACCAGCCTCGTCGGGACGTGAGGCAGGAGCTGAGGGAACAGGTGATATTGGCCCCTCCTCCTCTTCGGATGCAGGAGATGCCGAGACCCGGGGGAATGGCATATCCCCCACCGGAGTGCTTCCTTTGTCATCAGATTGGGCACATTTGGAGGAACTGCCCGATGAGGGGGGCACCACCTCCAGCACCACAGGGCGGCCCACCAGCTCAGCATTACAGAGGCCGAGGACGCGGCCGCGGTCGTGGATACCATGAGGGAGATCGTAGACAAGGAAGAGAGCAGGTATATGCTTTGGACCTTGCGCAGCCTCGGAATCCGGAGCAGGTCATCGCAGGTACGCTGCAATGCTTCTTTATTTTCATAGAATTTCCCTTTAAGTTGTTAAAACTTTGAATCGCACTAGATGGATTAACAAGGAAAGAAAATTCTTTATAGAACCCTAAGATATTTAATCACCCCAAGTATAGTCTTCATCAGCGACAAGCCTGCCCGCACGCTTTTTGATACTGGAGCTACTCACTCCTTTGTATCGGAGACGTTCGTAGAAGGACTAGAAGGCGTGGAGCGGTTCACAGGCTCAAGGATGAGGGTGAGACTACCGGATGGATCTGAGCTCCTTACCACGGATCACTGCAATATGGAGGCAGAAATTGGTGGAAAGGCATTCAAGGCTCCAACGACGATTTTGAAGCTGACAGACTATGACCTGATCCTTGGCATGGTATGGCTGCACTGGAACCATGCCCAGATTGACTGTCAGGCGAAGAGGATCACCGTGAGACACGGGGACTCTTTCATTACCATCGAAGGTATAAGACCTGTCTCTCGTATACTCTTATCTTTGGTACAGGCCGTTAAGGCCCATCTGCAGGGAGAGGAGGTCTATCAGATTCTATTTGAGATGGCGGAAGTTAAGGAGTCAGTGATAGACATCCCGGTGGTGCGAGATTTCGCTGACATCTTTCCAGAGAAACTGCCAGGACTACCTCCACACCGAGAGCAGGACTTTCAGATACAGCTTGTGTCGGGGGCCAAGCCGGCGTCTAGGGCCCCTTATCGGATGGCCCTAAAGGAGTTGGCAGAGTTTCAGACTCAGTTGCAGGAATTAGTGTAGGCAGGATTTGTTAGACCGAGTTCCTCGCCATGGGGAGCACCGGTCCTATTCGTGAAAAAGAAGGATGGGACACTCCGCCTGTGCATCGATTATCGAGCACTAAACAGGCTGACCGTCCGGAACACCTATCCGCTCCCACGGATAGACGAATTGTTCGACCAGCTGGAGGGGGCCCATTATTTCTCGAAGCTGGACTTGAGATCAGGATACTACCAGCTGCGGATCCAGGAGGAGGATATACCAAAGACGGCCTTCAGTAGCAGATATGTCCTGTATGAGTTCACCGTGATGCCCTTCGGGCTCACGAATGCTCCGTCGGCGTTCATGAGCCTCATGAACCGGGTTTTCGAGGCCTACTTGGATGTGTTCGTCATAGTGTTCATAGACGACATCCTGATCTACTCTAGGACGGAGGAGGAGCACACTCGACATCTGGCACTGACTTTGGAGAGGTTGCGGGAGCATCATCTTTATGCAAAATTCAGCAAGTATCAGTTTTGGTTGAAGGAGGTGGCTTTTCTAGGCCACATTATCAGCGGAGCCGGGTTGGCAGTGGACCCGGCAAAGATTTAGGCAGTTCGAGATTGGCCGCAGTTGAAGACAGCCACCGATGTACGAAGTTTCTTGGGACTTGCCGGCTATTACCGGAAGTTCGTGGAGGGGTTCTCTCGGATTGCCCTCACCCTCACATCTTTGACGAAGAAGGAGGCACCTTTTGTTTGGACCCCGCAGTGCCAGGCGGCTTTCCAGGAGCTGAAGGACCGACTCATCTCAGCCCCTATTCTAGCCCTTCCATCTAGAAAGGAAGGATTCCAGGTGTATACCGACGCATCATACCAGGGAATGGGAGCAGTGCTGATGCAGAATGGACACGTCATAGCATATGCCTCCCGCCAGCTGAAGACCCATGAGAAGAAATACCCAGTGCACGACCTTGAGATGGGAGCGGTCGTTTTTGCTCTGAAGGTCTGGCGCCATTATCTTTACGGAGTCCACTGCGACATCTACTCCGACCACAAGAACCTGAAATACGTGGACACGCAGAAGGAGCTGAATATCAGGCAGAGGCGCTGGGTGGAGTTCTTAGCAGATTATCAGTATGAGATGCACTACCATCCAGGGAAGGCAAACGTGGTGGCCGACGCGTTGAGCCGGCGAGCTGCCACTTCCGAAGCTGGGCCCCAGGTTATGTCCATGGAGCTAGTCCGGTCATTCAGAGATATGCAGATATCTCTAGTGTCTGAGGATGACCCAGTTCTGTATAGGGAGTATCTGACATCGATGGTGGCCATAGACGATATTCGGGATCGCATTCGGGACGGACAGAGGACAGATGCGTGGGCAGAGCCGATGTTCCGAGCTTTGGAGGAAGGTTCGACAGGAGATTATTCCCTGAGAGATGGATTGCTACATTTCAGAGGCAGAGTATATATACCCGCAGGTGGCCAGATCCGAGAGGATATTATGATGGAGGCGCATTGCAGCCGGTACTCTGTGCACCCGGGGATCACAAAGATGACCGCTGATCTGAAGAAGATGATGTTTTGGCCGGGCATGAAGAAGGACATTACGTACTTCGTGACCCATTGCGAGGCGTGTCAGTTGGTGAAGACGGAGTGCAGGAACCCCGCAGGATTGCTGCAGCCACTCCCGGTGTCGGAGTGGAAGTTCGACGATATAGCTATGGATTTTATACATGGTCTTCCCCGGTCTCGGACGGGGAACGACTCGATCTGGGTGATTGTTGATCGGTTGACGAAGGTGGCCCGCTTTATACCGATCAGGAAGGATGACTCGGTGGGAGTGCTGGTACGGAAGTTTGTGGAGCAGTATGTCCGATATCATGGTGTGCCCCGGACGATAGTGTCGGACCGCGATGGACGGTTTACATCCAGGGAGTGGCGGTCAGTGCAGGCATATTTGGGCACTCGGTTGACTTTTAATATGGCCTTCCACACTCAGACGGACGGGCAGACAGAGCGCACCAACCGGACCTTGGAGGATTTACTACGACTGTGTATACTGGACCGAGGGGAGCCGTGGGAGAAGATGTTACCGTTGGTCGAGTTCTCCTATAATAATAGCTACCAGTCCAGCATCAGGATGGCGCCTTATGAAGCCTTGTATGGAAGAAAGTGTAGGACCCCGCTTTCTTGGGTTCAAGATGAGGATCCGAAGCTGTTGGGATCAGATTTTGTTGAAGACACTGAGGCTCAGGTGAGACTGATCAGAGATAGGATGTTGGAGGCGCAGAGCAGACAGGCTAAATACTATGATGCCCGGCATCGTCAGGTGGAGTTTCGGGAAGGGGATCGAGTGTTCTTTAAGATCCGGCCCATGCACGGAGTCTCACGGGTGCGCGGTCGAAGGAAGAAGCTCAGCCCTAGGTATATGGGCCCTTACCGGATCCTGGAGCGGATCGGACCCCTAGCCTACAGGCTAGAGTTGCCGCCAGAGCTGGCAGCTCTACACGACGTCTTCCATATTTCTTCGCTGAGAAGGGCTCTACTACGCCCGGTGCATCGGATTTTGACCACCGAAGGGCCGGTAGCTTCAGACCAATCTGTTCACTTGGAGCCGGTTCGGATCGACGACAAAGGAGTACGGATCTTGCGCCGCAAAAAGATCCCCTTAGTCAAGGTTCTATGGAGAAATCACGGTCAGGAGGAGCACACCTGGGAACCGCAGGACCTGATGAGGCAAAGATACCCGGAGTTATTCAGTCAGGTACATCTCACCACCTCTTGGTATACTATAAATTGCCTTCTTGTTTTGGACAGTTAAGACTAGATAAGGAAAATTCAGGACCTAGGCATGCGCACTCAATCAGAAAGGTAGGGGCTAATCTTTTGTTTATTGGGGAGATTGTCTTCGTTTATCAAACGAATAGTCGCTTAAACCCAATAGAAAGATCGTATGGGATGTTACAAGTTTAATTTATTCCGATAGAAATCCCCGTAGGCTCAACCTCAATTTCGGGGACGAAATTTTTGTTTTGTTTATTGGGATTTGTAACATCCCATTTTCGGCTAGACCCCTAGGAGTCGGTTGGACGTGACAGAACCCTGTGAAGCCCAAAAAATTGAAATAAATCGATCGAGGTTTCGGGTCACGGGTTGGTCACGCCCGTGACCGACCCGTCACGCCCGTGACTTTGGGCGTGACTGCTTCGACGATCGTCGATCTCCGCGAGACGATCGTCGAACTTGTTGCCCGGGCATGTCACGCCCGTGACCAAGGTGTCACGCCCGTGACCTAGGGCGTGACCCCTTCTACGATCGTCGATCTCTGTGAGACGATCGTCGATCTGGCAGCCCGGACATGTCACGCCCGTGACCAAAGTGTCACGCCCGTGACCAGGGGCGTGACTCCTTCGACGATCGTCGATCCCCGTAAAACGATCGTCGAAATTGAACTCGGGCCTGTCACGCTCGTGACCTAAGTGTCACGCCCGTGACCTAGGGCGTGACCAGCCTTCGATGACCGTCGATCTTAGTTCGACGATCGTCGACCTCGAAATTGCCGTTCGGGCCAGTCACGCCCGTGACCTAGGTGTCATGCCCGTGACCTAGGGCGTGACCACCCTTTGACGACCGTCGATCTCAGTTCGACGACCGTCGATCTCAGTTCGACGATCGTCGACCCCAAAAATTGTCACCCGGGCCTGTCACGCCCGTGACCTAGGTGTCACGCCCGTGACATTGGCCGAAACGACGGTTCAGGCCCGAAATTATTCTAACACGCGTGGAAATAAATGCTGGTGTGGGAAGTTACACCAGGAGTAATTACGGGCCGTTTTTCCTTCTATAATTATATAATAAAGGAGGAAGTGTTGGTCCAATAGGAAACCGCCAACTGGATACACCCGTTCATCTTCCACTGTTTCTTATCCCTTCACTATAACCGAAGGGCCATTAAGAGGAACCTTCATGGCCATTACGGCCTTACCCTTTCACCTCCCCACTTTCTGACTTATAAAAGCCCACTTGGGGCAAGAGGAGAAGTTTACATGCTCAAGTAAATGGATCAGATCTTTGTTCATGCTGTAGGAGAAGTTCGGCTACGCCACCACTGCGTCATGGCACCCCGTCGTTCTTCTCGCCTCCAAACCGCGAACAAGGTCCTCCTCTGCTTCTTCTCTTTCATGGGTAGATCTTAGGATTCTTAGAAAGGAAGTTCGCGCTCAACGGAGCCGGACCCATCTCTCGTTTTCATGGGAAAACCATGAAAAAGGTATTTTTGAGTTCGCCGGAAACCGCCACCTCCGGCGGCCAAACCACCGCCGACCGCTAGCCATCGCCTCAACGGAGGTGGTGGTGGTGGTGGCTGGCCAGGGAAGTGACCGGACGGCCGCCGACAGATCACGGAATGCTTACAGGAAAAATGGTTTTCTGTGTCTGTTTTCGGTTTCATGAAGAAGATGAACAGTAGAATAAATTTTATAATATATAGATTATTATATATTACATAATGGAAAGTTGTATTATTTGAATATATTTTGGGGCTGCAAAATGAGGCACTTAGAGGCTGTTTTAGGAACAATGACCAGACACAAAAGTCGTAGCCCTTCAAGTCTAGATAAATTTAAAATTGGTTTCAACTCGTTTGGGTAAGCGGTTCGGCCGCATCACCCGTTTTAGTGGGGGCTGTACCTAGAGTTGGGCAGAAATTAAAATGGATGCCCACTCTTCGTCCCTTGTCCAAATGACCTGAAATTTGGGCAGGGGGTTAACCTTAGCTATACCTAACGGCAGACCAAAAATGGGAATTTTTGGGGATACTTTGCCTAACGTTTTTGTTTTAATTTAATAAACTTAGAGGAATTTATTTAAGTGGTCAAATGACCTCCAAACCCTCCCAAATTTTGGTGAGTGGTCCTTGGCTATTAAACCTAGGTCTGTACAAAATTCCAACTGATTTGGTGGAGTTTTGGGTGGGAAACCTTCTACCCTTAACTAGGCATTAGTGAGACATCTTTTAGTAAAAAGTGCACTAAGAGTTTGGGAAGGTCAAATCACCTCAACAGAGGCTGATATTCTGACCCCTGACTTAGAAGGGTGTTATAACCAGCTTGGAGAAACATGGTGTGGATTAGGGTGGATTTTACCCTAAGAGATCGGCTCAAATCCAGTGGGTGGGAGTTTGAGGTTTGTGAAGGACATAGGAGTAAAAGATCTTGTATGCCCTTGAAATTTGGAGGAGAGTGGGATGATATGCTGAAAACCCTCTGGTTGAAATAGTGAAGGAATTGGAGGTAAATAGGTACCTCGGAAGTTGGGATTTTGGATTAGGATAAACATGTAATTTAGTTATTTTAAGCACTAAATCTAATCTAAAAATTATGAAACTTGGGAGGAGGGAGTTTTAGGATGTTTTAGACTTATGGTAATTTTCGTGGAATTTTATGATTAAATAATATTATACTTCTTGTGTTAAAGGATTATTAGCCCGATTTGTTGTTTCAAATATTTGGAGGTTTTAAATTAATTATAATCAGTTAAAATTCTGGATTTAGATCTTGACTAGTAGAACATTGATCCCTGAATTTTTATAGAATTTTATGTTGAATAAATCTGGTACTTTGTTCACAGATATTAGAAAGGGGTTTTATTGTTTCAAAATTAATTATGGATAAAATACTTGCTGGAAAATTATGAAACTTGGCCAGTGCTAATTTTAGACCTTTATCTGCATGGAATAAATTATTTATAATTTTTGGAAGAATATTTTCTGTACTTGATTCATAAACAACAGAAGTTAGAGATTAATTCTAAAATAGTTTTCATGCCCTTTTAATGATAGAAAAATTATGATACTTAGGATTTAACCTATTGAGATAACCTACTATTTATCATAAATTTACTGGACATCTTGCATGATTACTTAGGGTAGCTCATGTTCAAACCGGTAGCCCTTGGGATTTTCGAGGAATTTAATTAAATGCCAAATAGATTAGGAAAATTTCCATTTTCTGGATTTAGGTCATTTATATCATGGTGAGTCTCCAGTAAATAATTTAGGGCATTTGGATGAGTATTGGATCATTGCATAACCGGTTCGACATGAAGTCTAGGTCAGTCTGCGTATAGTAATTGTGAAATGCAATAGGACACGATCTGAGGAAGGCATTGGAGTTAATCATATTGTCTGGGTGGGCAATGGTGGAGGAAGTCACAATAGGAAGGTATAAAGATTAGTGAGAATTGGTGATAGCTAGAGTTAAGAGGTGCTCGGGTTTCGGCGAAAGATCGCCTTTTCCCGAAGGGAGGAAGGTTAAAAATCACCCTAGGATAGTCTATCGTAATATGAGAAGGGAATCGGGTTAAGGGAGATAAACCAATAAAAATAAGTGCCTTGCGAAAGGGAACTTCGGGCCGTAATGCCGCCATCTTGGTTCCTAGTGCCCCTTGAGAGCCCTTCACGGGGAATACCGGGGGCAGTCCTGGGCTAACGTAAACTGTAATAACAAACTAACAAGAGTAACTTAGTAACTAGGGCTGCACTTTTCACAAACACAGTTGGCACAGGAAGCTTGATGAGAGCTTCGGCTCAGTTGGTTTGGAGACGGACGGGATGGTCCGGGGAGCTTCGGCTCGGTTGGTTTGGAGACGGACGTTTTGGTCCAGGGAGCTTCGGCTCGGTTTCTGTGTGTTTACGATTAAACTTGCATGTGCATAAAATAGGAAAAGTTAAGGTGGTGGGTTTTACGATATCGGGGAGTTCGATTGCACCGACACCGATATCGTTGACTCGGCGAAGTGATTAGCACTTCGCCAACAGAAGTCCGGTGCGCCAGCCGGCAAGAGTACGTAGGCGTCCGCTTAGTGCACCAAGCATTGAGGCGTACGATAGGTCAGACCAGTGGTGCTTTTACTGGTTTTGAGGTGGGCGAGGCCCAACCCACCGCTTCCGTCCGCCACTACGGAGGTATCCTGGGAGGTAACGGCTCCGAAAGGGGGAACTAAAGGTCTGTGTGCACAGAGTCGGGTGTGTGAGTTGCACTTGCATGTTTCATCATACCCACTAGCATGTCATAGCATATTCGATTCATTTAACCCTGACACCTAAAGTATAAGTGGTATGGGACGCTTATACATTAGGACCTGCAAAACGACCCCTTGGTCTATAAGCTTGTGTGGGCAAGTTTATAAATCAAAGGTTAATTTCAATATATAACAACCATTGCTGTTTGATAACCGACACCCCAAGGTATAAGTGGTATGGGACACTTATACGATGGGAGCCTTGCAAAAGATCCCTTTTGCTTATGTGTTCTCGCATAAGTGAAGGTTAAAATACATATATTTGCTTTTCTTACTGCTAGACCTATTATAACAATTATATCAACTGCTCAACGAATACAACTTGTTAGATTAGTTCTGCTGCCATCTGTTTTCTTGATTAACCTCTACCGTCATGTCCTTCCCTTTCTTCCTCCCCGCTCGGTACCTAGGAGCCATGGGGGAAGGGGTAGGGGATGATAGGGCTTAGTCTTTATGACTAACGGTTTTCGAACCGCATCATTTAGGGGATCGTGGAGCCCAGCATGGAGGAGCAGCCCCAGAAGTCGGTGCGCCTAGAGATGGGGCAGTCTAACTCCGGAGTTCATACAGCCAGGACCGTGAGTCTCGACCCTGAGTAGCTTCTGTTTTAGCTTCCGCATGAGTGATATTGTAGTGAGGACATGATGTACCGGGCATAAGTCCGCATTTATAGTACACTGATGTTTTCTGTGGACACTCCCTTCGTGGAGATTTTTTTGTTCTATATATGTGATCTATTGCTGTGGACTGCATTGCTCTTATTTCATTTATTGTGCTACCTTTCAGTGATCGAATTGGCCAGCAGAATCGGCGCCTTGAGGTGATAACCCTTCAGGACGAGAAGGTGTCACCGCAAAGCGGCGACTCTGGGCCTAAGACCCCGGTGGTTGAAAAAGAAAAAAAAAGGGGGTCTTACAGAAGCTGTGCCACGTGGACCGTCGGTTTTGCAAAAGGAGCAGTTACGACTATGGCCGAGCCCCAGCCTTCATGGCCGTCAATGGCATTTGATGCCATGGCCTTCTCTCTTCCCCTTGAAACGGCTGGATTAAACTCCTCTCATGGAGGGGAGGAGTTTCCAGCCCTCCTCCAGCTGTCACAGAGCCGTTTCAGCCCCCCACCACCATGACTGAGCCAAGCTATAATGGGCCATTAATGGCCACCAGCTTTTGGCCGTTCCCCCTTACTGGCCAAGCCTTTTAACACCCTTAGAGGCCCAAGAGGAAGTTTTTTCGGCCTTTACCTGAAGTTTTTGAGCCTCCCCTTGCTGTTGAAGAATTTTGGCGATGCCTCCACCGCGCAAATGGCATCACGACGATAAGCTCGACTCCAAACCACAAACAAGGTCCTCCTCTACTCCTTCTTCTATGGGTAGATCTTAGAAATTATTTAGGAGAGATGTCGAGCTCAAAGGAGCAAGATTGAGTGAGCTTTTCCATGGTTTTTTCAAAAATAAATGGTGGTCGGGTTCGCCGGAAACCGCCTCTCCGGCGGCCGTGCCACCGCCTGACGGTAGCCCTCACCTCAACAGAGGTGGTGGTGGTGGTGGCCGGCCAGGGAGATGGCTAGGTGGCCGGGAAATAGTTTTAGAAAAGCTACAGGAAGTGTTTATTTTCTGGTTCTGCGCGGGTTCGGGTAAAGAAGAAGATGAACAGTATATTTTATTATATTATATTATATATTGTATAATTAGTAAAGTAATCCACTTTACTGTGCTCTAGGTTTAAACTGAAAATTATAGCCAGTAGGGGCTGAAACATAAAATGTGGTCAACATAGAAAATGTAGCCCTTGAAGTCTAGTTTAATTCAAAATTGATTTCACTCGATTTGGAGTCCTGGTAAGACCACAACACACATTTTGGTGAGGTCTATCCATAGGGTTGTCTTGAGATTGATTTGGATGCCCACATCAATCCAGACATCCAAATGACTTGAAATTTGGTGGTATGGGCTATTATTAGCCATACCTAAGACTTATCCAAAAATCAGAATTTTTGGAGAAATTTTTCCATAGTTTTTGTATAAATTTAATAATTCATTTATAATTTAATTAGGTGTTTTAAACACCTCAAAATCCCCCCAAATTTGGGTGGGAGGTCTTAGGGGGAACGTTAGAACTCTGGTAAAAATTCCACTTCATTTGGAAGTGTTTTGATTGAGTTTTAACTCGACCCTAGTTTGGCCCTTATAGGGTTAATTGTGTCAATTCATTCCTTTTGGGATTTGAGTGGTCAAACAACCTCAACAGAGGCTGATATTTTGGTCACTGACTTTTTAGGGCATGACACACCCTCCAAGGGAGTTTGGGGTGGTTTGGTGTAGGGTAGCCCTAGAACCCTAGGGTAGGTCCCTTAATGGGGATTTGTAGGGTTGTGAAGGTCATGGGGTCAATTGACCTTGGACTGACTTGAAATTTGGTGGAGAGGACCATAGGGCCATTATAGTTCTCTGGACAAAATCTTAGGGGATTTGGAGACAGTTAGGCCACCTAAAACCCTTACCATAATTTAGGGCACCAATCTTTATTTGAAATATTATGCTGTCAAATGAACTAAAAATCAAATAAAATTTGGGCAAAGTGATTTTATAGTCTAAATGGCCATAATATAATTTTGTTGAGATTTTTGGGTTAATTTATACAGTACTTCATTCACAACTCTATTTGTGCCCTAGATATTTATTTTGATGATTTTGGAATTTTTGTTCACTGTAATGTTATGAAATCTTTGTTTAGGGAATCCTATAATATGTTATACCTTTTGTATTTTTCCTGGGAGTTTTATCTGATTATTTTGGGTACTTTCTTCTTTAACTTACCATTTGAGATATGTAGTCAAAAATTCAAATAATGCCCAATTACTATTTGGAAAATTATGAAATTTGGTCAGTGGGTATTTCAGACCATGATAGTCACCCTGTAATTTTCTCTGGAATTTTAGATGATTAAAAATAGTACATCCTTCACTAAGCTAGGAAAATTAGTATCTTAGATTAAAATAAATTCAGAGCCTAAAATATTAGAGAAAAATCATGGGACTTGGTTTATGATAGTTCTAGGTCACCATAAAGCTTCTGTAATTTTCTTGTGATTTTTGGGGACATATTTATAGTACTTGCTTCATAATATGGTAGAAGTGGCCTAAAATGGTAAATTAGGAAATATAGGCCTAAACACCTCTGAAATTTTTCAAAACTTGGAATTACTGCTTAAATGTCTTATATGATTTTTACTGATTTTATGATGAGTTATTGTTGGCTCATTAGTGCACTTCATGTTCATACTAGGGCATTTGGAAGCTTAGAATAAATAAATTAAATGCCCGATTAATAGGAAAAATTTGTAAATCTTGGTCTTAGCTATATTATGTCATGATAGACCTCCAGTAAATATTATAGGAGATTCAGAAGACAATTTGGAGTACCTCCCCTTATATACCTCATGTATCTTAGGATTGTCGTCATATAGTAAAACCACGGAAACTGAACTAGCGTGGGTAAAGAGCTTGGGGAGATGTAATTTTGGTAGTTGCTGGTTTGGAAAGGGCAAGTTAAGTTTAAGTTCATTATTTGATGCCAGGATAAGTAGAGTGTCAGAGTGGCTAGTATTAAGTGACGTTCGGGAACGACGAAAGATCGTCCACCCCGGGTAGGAGAGGAAGAGTCTTAATACTCTAGGGATAGATCTAAAGTAACTTAAAAAGGGATCGGGAAAAGGGAGATTAACCAATAACAATAAGTGCCTTGCGAAAGGGAACGGAGGGCTTCAGCTACCATCATAGTTCCTATTGCCCTTTGAGAGCCCTTCACGGGGAATACCGGGGGCAGTCCTGAGCTAACGTAAGCCGTAGGAATAATAAATTAAAAAAGCAGCTAGTATAACTAGGGTTGCACATACACACACCCCGATAGCTAGGAAGGTAGGATAAGTTGGTTTGGTTGCCATTCAGACGGTAGCTCTGAAGGTAGATGCACAGACGAGACAGTTCGGGGAGCCGAGGGCTCGAGGGTTTGAGTACAGAATAAAGGTGGTGGGTCTTCGGTATTTTATTGTCGTTCACACCGACATTGATACGTTGACTCGGCGGTGTGGGACCCTTAGCCAAAGAAAGTCTGGTGGATATAGCCAGCGCTAGTACGCGGATACTCTAGGTTGTGTTCTTCTAGGGGCGTAAAGAAGGGATAGGCCCGGTAGTGTGGATACCCGCCAAGGAGTGGGGGCCCCGACCCACTGTCTCTGTTTGCCACTACAGAGGTTCCTGGGAGTGAAGCTAGCTGCCTGAACAGGGGGAACTAAAGGTCTGTGCGTATAGAGTCGTGTGCGTGAGTTGCACTTGCATGAATCATGGCATAGCATATCACTACACTCATATTTGCATACAACCAACACCCCAACGTATAAATTGGTATGAGACTTTTTATATGATTGGAGCCTTGCAGAAGACCCCTTAACTTATAAGTTTGTATGGGCATTCATATAAGTTAAGGTTACTTACTTGTTTACGTATTTGTTCTCTATCTGCCTTCTTATATATTTGCTACTTACTACATGTCTACTTTATTACTTACTACCGGAGAATTGCTAGATGTACTTCATTCTAGATAGTTGTTTCTACACCATGATAGTTGTTAGATTAGCTCTATTGTCATCTGCTAGATTACTCTCCACCTTTGTAGCTTCCCTTTCCTCCTCTCCGCTCGGTGCTTAAGAGCCGTGGGGGAGGGGTAGGGGATGATAGGGCTTAGTCTTTATGACTAATGGTTTTCAAACCACAACATTACAGGAGCTCTGGATGGGAGACAGGGACAAGCAGTCCAGGGACCAGCACCAGCGGAGTACGGTGCGCATGGAGGTGGGTCAGTCTAGCACCGGTGCACCTGCGACCAGCTCCGTGAGTGATTAGTGTTTTTTTATAGCTTTCGCGATGAGTGATTTGTAGTGAGGGCTCTGATGTATCGTGCTCGAGCCCATTTATCTATATTTCATCTGAATTGTATCTTTGTAGTACTTATACTTCTATTTGATGTTACTGATGGACTGGATGTGATTTCATTTTATATGTGTATTTCTGTGGACCTTGTTTACATTTTATGTATACTTACTTCTCTCTCTTGTGATCGAAAAGGGCCGGCAGAATTGGCGTTTTGTAGTGGCGACCTTCCCGTGAGTCAGTGCCACCGCAAAGCGGCAATTCTGGGCTAAGACCCTGGTGTTCAAAAAAAAGAAGGGGTCTTACAAGTGGTATCAGAGGAGACCTCGATCGAAAGAAAAGTAGTCCACAAAACCTTGGGCCACCCCCGTGCGAGCTTAGTTTGCGGACAAACAAGCAGCGGAAGCAGTGGTGTTCCCATAAGGGAAATCATATGTGAAAGTCCATCCTACCCCTTCTTAAATTCCATTCATTCGCTCTCTAACAAATGGAATTTTTCCTTGTAGCCTGCGATGAACCCTACATCACAGCAGGGGACACCTCAGGCTCCGAATGTGGTCCCACCTCCGCCGGCTCCAGCTCCGTTCCTAGAGACGGAGATGGGGAAATCACTGTCGGCCATTCTGGAGGCGTTCAGAGCTCAGCAAGCCCTGGCTCCACAGCCAAACCCCGGGGCCAATTGGATGACTGTCTTCCGAGGACTTTCCCCTCCATCCTACCTGGGGACTGAGTCTGTAGTACGTACGGAGGAATGGTTGGATACCATTTACGAGTTGCTAGCGGGGATTCGATGCCCCACTAAGGAGGCAGTTGCTTTGGCGGTCTCCTGCCTGGAGTCACACGGAAAGAGGTGGTGGAAATCTCAGCTGGACACCACCTTTGAGGGGATGGATTGCGCTGATATTACTTGGGAGGAGTTCAGAGCAGCGCTCTTGGGACATTTTGTACCTCAGTCGGCGAGGGACGACCTGGAGGATAGGTTCCTGCGGCTGAGGTAGGGGAACAGGACTGTGGTGGAGTATTATTAGGAGTTTACTCACCTGGCCCGCTATGTGGATGCTTACAAGTTAGACGATGCTAGCTATGCCAGGAGATTTTATAAGGGGCTGCAAGACGACATGAGACAGGCCCTCCTCTTTGTCTCAGAGGGGAGTTTGGCCAGGATTCTGGAGATGGCTAATAAGAGAGAATCAGATCAACTTACAGTGAAGAGCCGGAAGAGACCGGCTGATGATACAGTTATTGGAGGTCGTAGAGACCGTCCTCGAGGCCAGGTTATTGGGGAGAGAAGGAACGGGGATCAGCCTCGTCAGGGGTTTGGATAGGAGTAGAGAAGTCAGGGGGTACTGGCTCCCCAGCCTTTACAGATGCTTGAGATGCCAAGGACAGCAGAGCAGGCACAAGTATGCTTTCAGTGAGTTCAGCCGGGGCATATCAAGAGGAACTACCCTATGAGGCAAGCACCCCCACTAGCACTTCAGTGCGCTCCACCTCCCCGACAGTTTGGCGGACGAGGATAGGACCGAGGACGAGGATTTCAGGATCAAGGCCGCAAGCCAGAGAGGGAGCAGGTGTATGCTCTAGACCTGACATAGCCCCGGAACCCGGAGCAGGTTATCGCAGTTATGCCAGTACTTTTAAATTTTCTGCATATAAACTAGCGTTCTAGACATAACCTAGTTAGAAATTAAGAGAAGACAACTGCAATAAGAATACTAAGACACTTAATTACCCCAGGCATAGTATTCGTTAGCGGCAAACCCGCTCACACTCTCTTCGACACTAGTGCTTCACACTCGTTCGTGTCGGAGGATTTCGTGAAAGGACTGGCAGGTGTGGAGCCATTCATCGGGAAGATGATGAGGGTGCGCCTACCCGATGGATCAGAGTTAATGACCTCTGCTCATTGCAATATGGAAGCGAGGATCGGCGGGAAGGCGTTTGAGGCACCATCGACGATTCTGAAGATGCCAGATTACGATCTGATCCTGGGAATGACTTGGCTGTGCTGGAACCATGCCCAGATCGACTATGTGGCGAAGAGGATCACCGTGAGGCACGACGACTCCTTCATTGTCATCGAAGGTATTATACCGGCACCCCGTACCTTATTATCATCTATACATGCCGTTAAGGCCCACCTGCAGGGGGAAGAAGTTTATTAGGTCCTTTTTGAGGCGGTCGTGGCCAAGGACTCCATTTCAGATATTCTAGTAGTGCGGGACTTTGCCGACGTGTTTCAGGAGAAGCTACCAAGGCTACCCCCGCACTGAGAGAGGGAATTTCAGATTCAGCTCGTACCAGGGGATAAGCCGGTATCCAGAGCTCCCTATCGAATGGCCCCAAAGGAGTTGGTGGAATTTCGAAGCCAGCTTCAGGAGTTAGTGGAGGCCGGGTTCGTTCGGCCTAGCTCTTCACCATTGGGAGCTCCGGTGTTATTCGTTAAGAAGAAGGACGAGACTCTTCGACTGTGCATAGATTACCGGGCCCTGAACAGGTTGACGGTCCGGAATACTTATCCCTTACCAAGGATAGACGAGCTATTTGACCAGCTGGAGGGAGCCCATTGGTTCTCAAAGCTAGATCTGAGGTCAGGGTACTACCAGCTTCGCATTAGGGAGGAGGACATCCCGAAGATGCCCTTCAGCAGCAGATATGCTTTGTACGAGTTTATCGTGATGTCGTTCAGGCTCACGAATGCACCCTCCGCATTCATGACCTTGATGAATCGCGTGTTCGAAGAGTATCTGGACGTCTTTGTTATCGTATTCATCGACGACATTCTTATCGATTCAAGGATAGAGGAGGAGCACACGTGACATCTGGCCTTGACCTTGGAGAAGCTGCGGGAGCATAAGATGTATGCCAAGTACAGCAAGTGCTAGTTCTGGCTAAAGGAGGTGGCCTTTCTGGGCCATGTCATTAGTGGAGCAGGTCTGGCAGTGGATCCAATGAAGGTCCAGGCAGTACGGGATTGGCCACCACTAAAGTCGGCCTCGGATGTTCGAAGTTTCTTGAGACTTGCCGGTTATTACCGGAAGTTCGTAAAGGGGTTCTCTCAGATTGCCCTCCCTCTTACGTCTCTGACGAAGAAGGAGTCCCCTTTTATTTGGATGCCACGATGCGAGTCTGCTTTCCAGGAGCTGAAGGATCGTCTTACCTCGGCTCCCATCCTTGCTCTTCCATCAGGGAAGGAAGGATTCCAGGTGTTCACAGATGCTTCCTATCAGGGGATGGGTGCCATTCTGATGCAGAACATGCACGTAGTAGCCTATGCCTCCCGTCAGTTGAAGCAGCACGAGCATAACTATCCCATGCACAATTTTGAGATGGGGCAGTTTTTTTTCTCTTAAGATCTGGCGACACTATCTCTACGGAGTACATTGTGATATCTTTTCTGACCACAAGAATCTGAAGTACGTCGACACCCATAAGGAGTTAAATATAAGGCAGAGACGCTGGGTAGAGTTTCTGTCGGACTACCAGTATACCATGTGATAGTTTTACTTTCAAGACTACCTAAACACATAGAGGGGGGGGGGGTGAATAGGTACTTTTCCTTGATTTAACTTAAGGCAGAATATAACTATAGTTATTTGAATAAATCAGATATAACTAAGCTAACACAGCACAACAATCACAAATATACATACATCATAGATTGCACACAGATTTATAGTGGTTACCCAAGGTCTGAGTACATCCACTTTCCCCCTTCACCAATCTAGCAGTATGCTAGAGTCGGCCTAACTTCTTCCTTTAACTCAGATCCTCAGATCCTATAGCTCAGAATCCAGAAGGATTCCTATAACTCAGGCTAACAAGACCTACCTCAGCCTTGCCACAAGGCCTACAACTCAGAGAAAACCTTCTCCTACAACTCAGGCTAACAAGCCCTACCTCAGCCTTGCCTCAAGGCCTACAGCTCAGAGAATACCTTCTCCTACAACTCAGGCATAAACAGCCCTACCTAAGAGAAAAAATCTCCTACACTCACCCTTTATAAAATGGGCTTAAAACTTAGATCTATCAATAGATCCTACAGAATTTGATAAGGAATTTTTGTAATCTCTTACCCCAGTTGAGAGAGAAGGGATAAGAACTTTCTTGATCAGCTTCTTGAAGAGGCTGAAGGCTGAAATCAACTTGATCTTAGCTTTCTTCAAAGCTTCTTGAATCTGAACTTAGTTGAGTTGATTTCCTTTGAATAAAACTGACTGGCAGCTTCCTTCTTAGACTTCAGAAATAGATCTGAATCTCCTTGACAGATTAGTTCAGTATCTGCTTCTTGAGAGACCTGTGAATGTCTCCTCCTTGTCTTCAAATAGCTGGATCTCTCTCTCTATCCAAATCTCTTGAAGATACTTCTGAATTCTTGATTGAATTGCACTTAGACAGAATCTGAATAGTAAACTACTTCAGATCGTCTTCTTAGATCTTCTCACGAAGATCTTCTTCTTTGTTACTTGTACTTTCTTGATCAGAGAATAATCTCTAATTATGTTAGTGGTAACAATACTTCTTCTCTATATCTTGTTGTTCAGTTTATTCTTCTGAATCCATCTATTTATAGACTTCATCCTTGGTAACTGGCTGATCCGGTTTATAACTAACTTCTGACAAGTCTGACAGCTTCAGTAAACTTGTCATAACCCACAGCTGTCAAGTCTTCAAACACTTCTTGAGCCTTTGACTCTGTCAGCAAAGCATCGAGTCTGTCTGCCATAAAGTGTCGAGACCATCTGTCAATATGTGTCGACACAAGTGACTTAAGTGTCGACACAGCCTTTGGTGATGTCGACAAAGCTGCCTTGATGTCAACACATCTCCTTGATACTTCATCTTGAGAATGTGTCGACACTGATTATTTGTGTCGACACAAACACTTCACCATTCATCAGCAATCAACTTGGTCTAGACTCAGCTGTGTGTCGACACAAGTCCTGTGTGTCGACACAGTTGATGTAGACTCAGAACATGGTGTGTGTCGACACTTCCTCCAGGTGTCGACACAGTTGTTGTCGACTTGTCCTTTGTGTGTCGACACTGCCTCCCGGTGTCGACACAGTAGATGTCGACTATAATCTTCTATGTGTCGACACTGCCTCCCGGTGTCGACACAAATTCTCTGAAGTGTCGACACAGCTATTTCCAAGTGTCGACACAATCTTACTGAAGTGTCGACATAACTTCTTCAGGTGTTGACATATGGACTTAGAATATTTTTCTTACATTCTAGCACATTCTTAAGCTGCGCATATAAACTCAAAATAACATCAAATACACCTTGATGTATATCATTGAGCTAAGTGAGGCTTCTCCAAATCAGGTACACATTTTCCAATGTACCCAACAATCTCCCCCTATTTGGAGAATTCATAACCCATTAGCCAATGATATACACCACTTATAAAATAAACATGATGATGTATATAAGCATTATATGACAGGGTACTATATAAACAAAACACATATCATAGTTACATCACAGAATAAAGATGTAAAAGTAAATGATCACAGAACAATGTTTTGTATATCAACTCAAAAAGTTTGTTACAAAATGTTTACATTGATTTCTTTTAACAAACTAATCAATTACATAGTTATTAAACAAAAACTAGTAAAGCTATGACTAAGGCTAGGCAGGCTTCTTGATGACTATCCCTTTTCCAGATATTATCTGAGCCTGAGCAGGAGATTCTGTATCTTCCATGGGCTTCTTGCCTTTCAGATCATCTTTCTTCTGTGCTTCAGCCTTGATCCTTTGTCTTTCAAAATAATGAAAGGGCTCGGGAAAATACTTGCTGGGCTCCTGAGTATCAGGAGGTAGCTTTCCCATCTTAGCCTTTCTCCTGTGTTGAACTATGGCTTCTTGTCTGGCTTCATACTTTTGCCATCATTGTACCATTTTCCCCTTTCATGTACTTGATCTTTTACAGCCTTCCATGAAGTTAAATTGATATTCCTTGAAGTGGGGCTCCACTGCTCAAAGTCTGGCTTTAATTCTGCTTGCTCTCTAAATCTTTTCTTTGATAACAGAGCATCTTGCTGAGCTTTGATAGCAGTATCTGGCATATCAACCTTTTCAATAATCACATTTGTAATAGGTTGTAGAGGGCTGTACATTGACTGAACCCGCTCATGTATCATTCCAATATCTGCAGGAGGGTAAATAACTTGGGCAACATCAGGTTGATTACCTTCAAGTAGAATTGTTTGCACCCCTGACTCAGCCATATTATCATCATCACACGGGGGTGGATATCCAAGAGTGGCTCTTATGCTGTTAGTTACCCATTTGGCATGGTCAGACCCAGCATAAACTAACACCCTCTCCCCCTTTATGACTTCTCTAGCCACATGCTCTCTCAAGTCATCTTCTGAAATCTAATTTGTCCATCTAGATAGTTGATTCCATCTTTAAAGAATGGCTTTAATTTTTGAAGCTTGGCACTAATCAACTTTTCAGATGAAGTGATGGCAGTTTTAACTTCATCTAAGACAGCGTGTAGCTTCTAATCATATTCTTCTTTTTCTTTAGCCCTTGTAGCAGTCATTGTAACAACAGTGTTTGTGAACTCAGTTACTATCACATTATGTGATTCAGTCAGATTTGCATTCATTCTTTTCTGATTCTCAAGGATATATCCTTGTTTAACAGCCATCTCATCCACTTGCTTCTTAATGTCTGCTTGTTGCTTTGCAAGAAAAACCACAGCATTGCCTCCCTTGTGGAAGCAATCTGTCATCTCTCTTTTGTTCTGATTAACTTCAAATCTTATAGATTTTATCTCTTGTGACAGATCAAATTGAAGAGCCTTTTGTCTTTCATCCACATACTTTTCAAGAAGCAATCTCTGCTCATCCATTTTAACCTGTAAATTTATCATAAATTTAGTGCAATCAAAATCAGTAGTAGCTTGATGAGTTATTGTCTGGAGAGCTTTCTTATAGCTGTGACTTCTCCTCTTGAAGACCATAAGTTTTCTTTTCATGGCCTCCCTGACCTCTGCATTTTCAGACTCTGAAGTACTTTCAATATTAACTCTTTCTGGAGGAGTGGTAGGAAGTTCTTTCTCAGCACCATATTGCTCCCCCTCAACATGTACTTGCTCCCCCTCAACAGCACCTTGCTCCCACTCAACCCTAAGGGTTTCAATTTTATCTATTTCTCCTCCAATATCAGGAAACAGCTCTTCAAGAGTAAATTCTTGCTGTGTGAGAGAGGGAGATTGTACTTTCTCAGCAGCAACAACACCAGAAATATCAAGATCAGTTTGAGGAACAATGTCCTCTGATAAATTGATTCTTTCTTCCTCTTGTATCTGTTCAGACTCTGGCTCCCCCTGCACCTGTGCATTCTCAGCATTATCCTGGACTTGTATACTTTCCAGCTCCCCCTGCACTTGTGCAATTATAGTCTCTTCCTGGACTTGGGTAGTCACAGTCTGATCCTGAACTTGTGCTCTAACTTGCTCTTCCTGATCTTGTGCATCTACATGACCATGCTCAGGTATCTCTTTTGAAAGAACTCTATCCCACCTAGTGAATAACCTCATGTCCATTCTCCTCATGTGGTTGATCTTTGATCCAGGAATCTGTTGCATTACCTCTGGAATGATTCCAGCCAGGTACAGACTCAAAATTCTAGCCAAGTTTGGCTTCTTGATTCCTTCTTTGATTTTATCAAACAGTACAGCAGACCAATTTGTCTGAATCTTAAAGATCACCCTAGTCATCAGGCTGAATATATAGGATGAGATCCTATCATGTCCACCAGGTTTGTATAAGATCACCTTTCCTATTATTTCAGACAGGAATTTCCGCTGAGGATTTATGCCCTTCCTATTGATGGCAGATCCTATCTTTATGGTTGGATCAAATCCACACCATTGAAGTGTTTCCCTAGTCCTTGAGGCTGGTACCTCTTCCTCATCTTGTATTCTAGGAAGATGCAGGATATTGCTCAATCTTTTCTGAGTCATCTTGACTCGTTCTCCATGGACGGTTGATTTGATCTTTAATCCGGTTGAATCCACCGATGCAGCCGTGTAGAACTCAAATACTTCTTTCTTCCATATTTTCGTAGGTTCAGAGACTAGATATTCTAATCCATTGTCTGTAAGAAGAGAAATGACCTGTTTGATCTCCGTTTCAGCATCGTTGAATGCATGCCTAACCAACGCATATCCTTCATTGACATTGTATTCAACCTTGGGCGCCATTGGAATGAAGAGAAAGCTTGATTGGAGAGGAGAGAGATTGTCGACACAAGGTTTTTTGTCTGGAAACCCTGGTTAGAGTGTCGACAGAATAAGTTCTTGACCTATTTATACCCTTCTAATCAAAGAAGATCAAAAGGCGGGCAAAAACTGTCTAAAAGTGTCGACACTGTTGTAATGTGTCGACACAAACTTCTATTGTCTCGACCACGGTGCTGACTACTATGTGTCGACACCAATTGATTATATGTCGACACAGGAGATACTTAGTAGTTTATCAGAAATTCTCTGTCGACTCTTATTATAAGTGTCGACACAAAATCTGTAAGTGTCGACACCATTACTCTAGTTCTGTCGACACTACATTTCTGGATGTGTCGACTCTTTGTCCCTTAGGTGTCGACACATTTTCTCTGTGTCGACATAATTTCCCTGAATTGTCGACATGAATTCTCTGTGTCGACACCTTATAACTGAATGTGTCGACACAATTTTACTTAGCCATTTTTTTTGGTAAAACTAACATATGGTCAGCATTCCTAATTTAATTTTAAATCTATTGAATTTAGTTTCATCCAGAGGCTTAGTAAATACATCTGCAATTTAAAAATCAGTTTTAACAAATTCCAATGAGATGTCTTCTTTTTCTACATGTTCTCTAAGAAAATGGTATTTTATCTCTATGTGCTTAGTCCTACTATGTGAAATAGGATTGTTTGCAATAGAAATAGCACTTTTAGAATCACACAATAAAAGTGTTCTACTTTCCTGAATACCATAATCCCTTAGCTGATGCTGAATCCACAATAGTTGTGCACAACAATTTCCAGCTGCCACATATTCAGACTCAGCTGTGGATATTGCCACACTAGTCTATTTCTTACTGCTCCAGGATATCAACCTTCCTCGCAAGAATTTGCATGTACCTGTAGTACTTTTTCTATCTTCTCTACAGCTTGCAAAATCTGCATCTGAATAACCTGTTAGTAGAAAATCTCCATTCCTAGGGTACCAAAGGCCTAGATTAGGTGCGCCCTTTAGATATCTCAAAATCCTCTTGACTGAAGTATAATGTGATTCTTTAGGGCATGCTTGGTACCTAGCACAGACACATGTTGCATACATAATGTCTGGTCTACTAGCAGTTAGATATAATAGAGAGCCAATTATTCCTCTATACAAAGACTCATCTACAGGTTTTCCTGCATCATCTTTGCATATAGGCATACTTGTTCCCATAGGAGTTCTCATGGTGGAGGATGACTCCATACCATACTTCTTAATTAACTCCTTGGTGAACTTAGACTGGGATATGGATAAGCCATCATCAGTCTGTCTTACTTGGAGTCCCAAGAAAAACTTAAGTTCCTCCATACTGCTCATTTCAAACTTCCCTTGCATAAGTTTGGCAAACTTCTTGCAAAGGTTGTTCTCTGTAGACCCAAAGATTATGTCATCTATATAGATCTGAACTAAGATTATCTTACCTTTAGATTCCCTTAGGAATAGAGTTTTGTCATTTTACCTCTTGAGAATTTTTTCTCAATAAGAAATGTAGACAGGGTTTCATACCAAGCCCTTGGGGCTTGTTTTAACCCATACAATGCTTTCCTAAGTCTATATACATAACCAGGTTTAAGAGAATCTACAAAATCTGATGGCTTCTCTACATAGACTTCTTCTTTCAGATCACCATTCAGGAATGCTGATTTCACATCCATTTGATATACCTTGAAGCCTTGATATGCTGCATAGGCAAGGAACATTCTGATTGCTTCCAGTCTTGCTACTAGGGTAAATGTTTGATCAAAGTCTATTCCCTCTTCCTGCCTGTATCCTTTTACAACCAATCTTGCTTTATTCTTCACAATAACTCCATTCTCATCCAACTTGTTCCTAAAAATCCACTTTGTACCAATGATGTTGTTGTCTTTTGGTTTTGGAACCAACTCCCAGACCTTACATCTTCTAAATTGATTAAGCTCCTCTTGCATAGCATTAATCCAGTGTTGGTCTTGGATAGCTTCTTCAAATTTATTTGGCTCCAATTGAGATAGAAAACTTGAGTGCAGAACTGTATTAAGATTTCTACTTCTGGTTTGCACTCCATGTCTTAGATCACCAATTATCTGATCTGCTGGATGATCCTTTAGATGTCTTACAGCTACAGGAAGACTTTCTTCTGGCTGAACACCTCCAGTTTCTTCATTGTACTGCACCCCTTGGTTGTCATCAGCTTCTAGAGAGTCTTGTACTCCCCTTGGACAGTAGCCATCATTTTCCAATACTTCATCTGCAGTTGAGCCTTCTGCAATGGAAAGCTTGTCCATTCTATTGCTTATACCTGTTGGACTGCATGAACTACAAGGCAACTCACTGTTGATTAATCTTGTTTCATCAAACACAACATGTACAGATTCTTCTACAACCTGAGTAATCAAGTTGTAGACCCTATAAGCCTTACTATTGTTGTTGTACCCAACAAATATCCCATCTTGGGATTTGGCAGCAAACTTAGTTAAATAAGACTTGCCATTGTTAAGGATATAACACTTGCAACCAAAGATTCTAAAATAGGATAGATTTGGTTTTCTACCTTTCATGATCTCATAGGGAGTCTTTTTGTGGTACTTAGTGATAGAAGCCCTATTGAGTACATGACATGTAGTGTTTACTGCCTCAGCCCAAAATTATTCTTGGAGAGAAGTGTCACTCAATAGAGTTCTACTAGCTTCAAACAATGTCATATTCTTTCTTTCAGCAATACCATTTTGCTGAGGTGTTCTAGGTGAAGAGAATTCTTGGAAAATCCCAAACTCTTCACACAATCTTATCATACTTTCAGATTGAAATTCAGTGTCATGGTCACTTCTGATTTTGACCACTGTACTGTCCAGTTAATTCTGAATTTGTCTGACAAAATTGTGTAAAATACTTGGAGTTTCAGATTTCTGTCTAAGAAAGAACACCCAGGAATATCTAGAATAGTCATCTACAACCACAAAAGTGTAGACCTTCCTACCTAGACTATAAACTTGCATAGGACCAAAAAGATCCATATGTAAGAGGTATAGACACCTCACTGAATCCTTGTTTTTAAGGCTATGAAAGGAGGATTTTGTCTGCTTGCACTTTTGACAAGAGATGTTACCAAATCCTTTGATGATTCCTCTTTCAGATCCACCAAAGATTACTTTAGGCCCATCCTTGATAGATGTGTACTCCTTCAGTAGCCCCTTTGTTCCAGTCATGTGCCTGGAACATCCACTGTCCAAGTACCATATATGAGCATGACAACTTGGACTTTCCTGCAATACAGAATTACCTTCCCTTAGAACCCAAGTAAGTCTTGGGTCCTTGGTTCAAGTTAGCACCATTCATATCAAAACAACCAGCAGCTCTTCTAACTGGTAGACTATTGTTCTTCCCGACACTTATGTTATGCCAGCAGTCGAAGGCAAAATGGCCTGTCTTGCTACAGCACCAGCATTTATACTTGTTGTATCTAGGTCTAGATACATTTTTGACAGAAGAATTACTGTTCTGTGCTGGTGCTGCTGCAGCTACACCCACTGGTTTCTTATAACCATGGGGTTTATGAACATGGACTGACTTATTGGCATTAACACCCTTGTTATTCAGAACATCAGTCTTATTATGACCATGAATTTTTTCAAGATCATACTTGTTCTCATGCACCTTTCTAAAAGCTACAGGGACTTTAAAATTCAATGGCTGAAAAGGTGTTTTGCCCTTTCTCTTGAAATGGGCAGCCCTGGTGTTACCTTTATATCCTATTCCTGTCTTACCCTTTTGAGCCACAAACTCATCTATTAAGGGTAAGACTTATTTTTGCTTAGAGTAACTAGCCACCAAATCTTTCTTTACTTTAAGTCTGACTTCCAGACTTTTAATTAGATCATTTTTATATGTGATTGTACCCATATTAAAAACTGTAATAGTTTTCAGCTTGACAACCTCATTCATTTGTTGATCTAATTCTTTCTCTAAACAAGATGCAGTCATCTTAAGATCTGCAATTTCCTTAGCCTGATTTTTGGCTAGGTTTTTGCTTTTCTTAAGTGCCTGCAATAAGTACCCATATTCATCTATCAACTGATGAATATCTCCTTCAGATTCTTATCCATCCTTATCACTTGATGAAGATGAATCTGATTCTGAACCAGTACTATAATCAGAAATTCTAGAATTACTTTGTACCTTGCTGGGACCAGGCTAATCCTTGCACTTGTTGTCTTCTAATTCAGCCATCAGTCCCATGCACTGATGGTCTTCTTATTCATTGATGGAGTCCAAAAATTGCATAAACTCCTCTTCTTCACTTGCATACAGTCCAATGTATGCTTCAGCTTCAGATTCTAACTCTGAGGAGGATTGATCTGTAAGACTCTTCTCCTTCTTAGAAACAAAGGATTTCTCCTTCTTGCCCTTTTATTGAGTCTTCTTTCTATCTACTGACTCCTTCCTCTTTTCTGGACACTCAGCCACCATATGTCCTGGCCTATTGCAGCAATAGCAAACAATTTTTGATGTTGAAGCTTTGCTGGGCTTAGACCTGTTCCTTTCCTTTCTTGATGATTTTCTCTTTTGATAATAATCATCAACTGGCTGTGATGTGGAGGGCCTTGAATTCCACTGCTTCTTCTTCAAGAACCTCTGAAACTGCCTTGTAAAGGCAGCAAAATCTGTATCTGAATCACTGCTATCTGTGTTCTGATTTTCTTAATTTTCTGAGAAAACTTCAGTAACTTCCTTAGGAGGTGATGGAGACATCCTCCTGCTCTTTCTAGTGGCTTTAACCTTGAAGGCCAGTGACTTTTCTCTATGCTCTCCTTTTGTATTTCTTTCTTCCTCTTTCCTAGATGTTAGTTGCATTTCATATGATAGCAACTTTCCAAATAAGGTTGGAGGAGAAATGTCAGCTAGTTTGGCCACTTCTCTAATGGCACAAATCTTGGTATCCCAATCCTATGTCAAGGATCTTAGGAATTTGTAATTCAGCTCATAAGTACTGAAGACCCTTCCATAGGACATCAGTTCATTCATTATCCTGTAGAATTTCTTGTAGCATTCATATATGCTATCAGACTTCCCTTGTCTGAAACTCTCATATTCTTGATTGAGCATAGACTTTCTGTCTTGTATAACTTCTTCAGAACCCTCCATGTCGACAATCAAGGTGTCCCACATTTCCTTGGAGGTTTTGTAGTGAATCGAATTTTGGAAAGTAAAATCATCTATGGCACTCACTATGATATTTTGAGCTCTCTTATCCATAGTTGCCAATATAATTTCATGCTTGGTAATTTCAGATAAATCTTTAGGAGTTCTTTGATTTGCATCTAGAGCAGACACATTCATTGGGATATATGGACCTTCTTTTACTGTGATATATATCCTTGGGTCAGAGGCCTCCAGATTCCAAAAATCTCTTTCCTGCAGATGGGTAATTTCATTGACCCTAATTCCTTGTGATTCTCTCCAGAACCCATTTTCTTGATTCTTGATTCTGCCTTAGGGATCTAACTCAGACTGTTAATTCCTTCTTTGAGGAACCTCGCTTTGATACCACTTAATAGTTTTACTTTCAAGACTACCTAAACACCTAGAGGGGGGGTGAATATGTACTTTTCCTTGCTTTAACTTAAGGCAGAATATAACTATAGTTATTTGAATAAATCAGATATAACTAAGCTAACACAACACAACAATCACAAATATACACACATAACAGATTGCACACAGATTTATAGTGGTTACCCAAGATCTGAGTACATCCACTTTCCCCTTCACCTATCTAGCAGTATGCTAGAGTCGGCCTAACTTCTTCCTTTAACTCAGATCCTCAGATCCTACAGCTCAGAATCTAGAAGGATTCCTATAACTCAGGCTAACAAGCCCTACCTCAGCCTTGCCACAAGGCCTACAACTCAGAGAAAACCTTCTCCTATAACTCAGGCTAACAAGCCCTACCTCAGCCTTGCCTCAAGGCCTACAGCTCAGAGAATACCTTCTTCTACAACTCAGGAATAATCATCCCTACCTCAGAGAATAAATCTCCTACACTCAGCCTTTATAAAATAGGCTTACAACTGAGATCTATGAATAGATCCTACAAAATTTGAAAAGGAATTTTTGTAATCTCTTACCCCTGTTGAGAGAGAAGGGATAAGAACTTTCTTGATCAGCTTCTTGAAGAGGCTGAAGGCTGAAATCAACTTGATCTTAGCTTTCTTCAAAGCTTCTTGAATCTTAACTTAGTTGAATTGATTTCCTTTGAATAAAACTGACTGGAAGCTTCCTTCTTAGACTTCAAAAATAGATCTAAATCTCCTTGACAGATTAGTTCAGTATCTGCTTTTTGAGAGACCTGTGAATGTCTCCTCCTTGTCTTCAAATAGCTGGATCTCTCTCTATCCAAATCTCTTGAAGATACTTCTGAATTCTTGATTGAATTGCACTTAGACAGAATCTGAATAGTAAACTACTTCAGATCGTCTTCTTAGATCTTCTCACGAAGATCTTCTTCTTTGTTACTTGTACTTTCTTGATCAGAGAATAATCTCTAATTGTGTTAGTGGTAACAATACTTCTTCTCTATATCTTGTTGTTCAGTTTTTTCTTCTGAATCCAATTATTTATAGACTTCATCCTTGGTAACCGGCTGATCTGGTTTTTAACTAACTTTTGACAAGTCTGACAGCTTCAGTAAACCTGTCATAACCCACAGCTGTCAAGTCTTCAAACACTTCTTGAGCCTTTGACTCTGTCAGCAAAGCGTCGAGTCTGTCTGCCATAAAGTGTCGAGACCATCTGTCAATATGTGTCGACACAAGTGACTTAAGTGTCGACACAACATTTAGTGATGTCGACAAAGCTGCCTTGATGTCGACACAGCTCCTTGATACTTCATCTTGAGAATGTGTCGACACTGATTATTTGTGTCGACACAAACACTTCACCATTCATCAGCAATCAACTTGGTCTAGACTCAGCTGTGTGTCGACACAAGTCCTGTGTGTCGACACAGTTGATGTAGACTCAGAACATGGTGTGTGTCGACACTGCCTCCAGGTGTTGACACAGTTGTTGTCGACTCTGCCTCTGTGCGTCGACACTGCCTCCTGGTGTCGACACAGTTGATGTCAACTATAATCTTCTGTGTGTCGACACTGCCTCCCGGTGTCGACACAAATTCTCTGAAGTGTCGACACAGCTATTTCCAAGTGTCGACACAATCTTACTGAAGTGTCGACATAGCTTCTTCAGGTGTCGACATATGGACTTAGAATATTTTTCTTGCGTTCTAGCACATTCTTAAACTGCACATATAAACTCAAAATAACATCAAATACACCTTGATATATATCATTGAGCTAAGTGAGGCTTCTCCAAATCAGGTACACATTTTCCAATGTACCCAACACCATGCACTACCATCCGGGGAAGGCGAATGTGGTCGCGGATGCTCTAAGACGGAGGGCGAGTACGAAAGGAGTAGGCCCACAGCTGATGGCCTTGGTGTTGGTTAAAGCATTCAAGGAGATGTAGATTTCACTATTGTCTGAGGATGACCCGGAGTTATATATGGAGTACCTTGGGTCGATGGTTACTACTGATGATATTCGAGACCGCATCAGAGATGGACAGATGCTGGATGAGAGAGCTGAGCCGATATTCCGAGCCTTGGAGGAAGGCACGACAGGAGATTACTCTTTGAGGGATGGTCTCCTATGTTTCTGAGGTAGAGTCTGCATACCTGCAGGAGGCCAAATCCGGGAGGACATCATGACGGAAGCTCACTACAGCCGATACTCGGTACACCCGGGGATAACCAAGATGGTAAAAGATTTGAAGAGGACGATGTACTGGCCGGGTATGAAGAAAGACATTACGTACTTCGTGACGCATTGCGAGGCCTTCCAACTCGTGAAGGCAGAATGTAGGAACCCGACAGGATTGCTGTAGCCACTTCTGGTGCCGGAGTGGAAATTTGAGGATATAGCCATGGACTTCATACATGGGCTACCTCGATCCCGTGCGGGGAATGACTCGATCTGGGTGATAGTGGACAGGCTAACAAAGGTGGCCCGATTCATTCCAGTGGCGAAGGACGCACCGGTTAGTGTATTAGTACGGAGGTTCATTGAGTAGTTTGTGCGTTATTATAGGGTGCCCAAGACTATCGTTTCGGATCGGGATGGGCGGTTTACATCCAGGGAGTGGAGGTCAGTCCAGGCCCATCTGGGTTCTCGGTTGACATTCAGCACAGCTTTTCACCCTCAGACCGACGGGCAGACGGAGTGCACCAACCATACACTGGAAGATCTTTTGCGCCTAGTTATTTTGGACCGCGACGAGCCTTGGGAGAGATTGCTGCCACTGGTCGAGTTTTCGTACAACAATGCCCATCAGTCGAGTATAGGCATGACTCCATATGAGGCATTGTATGGAAGGAGGTGGAGGACCCCACTATCATGGGTTCAGGATAAGGATTCGCAGGCACTAGGCTCGGAGTTTGTGGGGGATACAGATGCTCAGATTAGATTGATCCGGGACAGGATGTTGGAAGCCCAGAGCAGGAAGGCTAAATATTACGATGCGAGGCATCGTCAAGTGGAGTTCCAGGTAGGAGACCAGATTTTCTTGAAGATACGACCGATGAACGGAGTCTCGCGGGTTCGCGGGCGGAAGAAGCTCAGTCCGAGATATATGGGTCCTTACAGGATCCTGGAGCGGATCGGCCCCTTAGCCTATAGACTGGAGCTACCGCCGGAGTTAGCGGGATTGCATGACATCTTCTACGTCTCCTCACTACGGAGGGCTCTGCTACGCCCTGAACAGCTGATTTCCTCGGCAAATGGCCCGGTGGCCTCGGATCGGTCAGTCAACTTGGAGCCTATCAGGATCGATGATACGGTAGTGCGGGTCTTGCGACGGAAGAAGGTTCCGTTATTCAAGGTTCTATGGAACAATCATGGGCAGGAGGAGCATACATGGGAGCCACATGACTTGATGCGGCAAAAATACCCGGAACTTTTCGGTCAGGTATACCTCACAACCCCTCTGGACAATCAATTTGCGTTCCTGTTTTAAACTAATAGGACTGAAATTTCAAGGATAGGGGCTAATCTTTTGTTTATTGGGGGTATATACCTAGTCAATTGGACGAATTGCTCTTAGATTTGAAACCGCACATAGCAAACGTAACGTAGAAATATAAATCTTTCAACTCTCATGGGATGTTACAAGCCTTTTTCTCCGGATTGGAGCCCCCGTAGGCTTAACCTTGATTTCGGGGACGAAATCTTTGTTTTGTTTATTGGGATTTGTAACATCCCATTTCCGACTAGACCTCTGGGAATGGTTTTGTCTTAACAGAACCCTGGGAAGCCCAGGAATTGAAGTTTAACGACCAAGATTTCGAGTCAAGAGGTGGTCACGCCCGTGACCGACCCGTCACGCCCGTGACCTAGGGCGTGACCCCTTCGACGATCGTCGACCTCTGAAATTTCAACATGGGCCTGACACGCCCGTGACCAATCCGTCACGCCCGTGACCTTGAAATGGCATTGAGTGAGCTAAGCTCACTCAACGCCGTGGTCTGGATGGCGTTGAGTGAGCTTAGCTCACTCAACGCCATGGTCTTGATGGCATTGAGTGAGCTTATCTCACTCAAAGCCATAAGCAAGACAGCGTTGAGTGCACATACTGCACTCAACGCCATCTAGTGTCATCTGGGTGGCGTTGAGTGAGCTGAGCTCACTCAATACCGTAGACTGGATGGCATTGAGTGAGCTTAGTTCACTCAACGTCGTAAACTGTCAGGCGGGATGGCGTTGAGTTCGTTGAGTTAACTCAACGCCATAAGTTGAACGGCGTTGAGTGCACTGACTGTACTCAATGCCATTTGGTGTTGTCTGGATGGCATTGAGTGAGCAGAGCTCACTCAACGCCATAACCTGGACGGTGTTGAGCTCACTCAACTCCATCGTTTAAAAAGAACATATTCTGGGGGGCGTTTAGTGAGCAGAGCTCACCTAACGCCATAATCTGGATGGCGTTGAGTGAGCTGAGCTCACTCAACGCCATAATCCAGATGGTGTTGAGTGAAGCTCACTCAACCCCATATCTGGGTTTGAGTTGAGTGAGCAGAGCTCACTCAACGCCATTATACTTAGAATTTTCTAGCATTGTATTTCTGGCTGTGTGCTGGTTTAGCTGAACCGGGCCAGTCTAGGAGTGAGCCATTTTCTTTTAATAAGACCCAATTAAGTCTTATTTTAAAGAAGGTTGACCGGTCAAGTGAAGTTGTGCCACGTGGACCGTCGGTTTTGCAAAAGGAGCAGTTACGACCATGGTCGAGCCCCAGCCTTCATGGCCTCAATGGCATTTGATGCCATGGCCTTCCCTCTTCCACTTAAAATGGCTGGATTCAACTCCTCTCAGGGAGAGGAGGAGTTTCCAGCCCTCCTCCAGCTGTCACAGAGCCGTTTCAGCCCCCAACCACTATGGCCGAGCCAAGCTAAAATGGGCCATTAATGGCCACCAGCTTTTGGTCGTTCCCCCTCCCTGGCCAAGCCTTTTAACACCCTCAGAGGCCCAAGAGGAAGTTTTCCCAGCCTTTACCTGAAGTTTTCGAGCCTCCCCTTGCTATTGAAGAATTTCGGCGATGCCACCACCGCGCAAATGGCATCACGAAGATCGGCTCGACTCCAAACAACGAACAAGGTCCTCCACTACTCCTTCTTCTATGGGTAGATCAAAGAAATTATTTAGGAGAGATGTCGAGCTCAAAGGAGCAAGATTGAGTGAGCTTTTCCATGGTTTTTTCAAAAATAAATGGTGGTCGGGTTCGCCGGAAACCGCCTCTCCGGCGGCCGTGCCGCCGCCCGACGGTAGACCTCTCCTCAACAGAGGTGGTGGTGGTGGTGGCCGGCCAGGGAGATGGCTGGGTGGCCGGGAAATAGTTTTAGAAAAGCTATAGGAAGTGTTTATTTTCTGTTTCTGCTCGGGTTCGGGTAAAGAAGAAGATGAACAGTATATTATATTATATTATATTATATATGGTATAATTAGTAAAGTAATCCCCTTTACTATGTTGTAGGTTTAAACTGAAAATTATAGCCCGTAGGGGCTGAAACATAAAAAGTGGTCAACATAGAAAATGTAGCCCTTGAAGTCTAGTTTAATTCAAAATTGATTTCACTCGATTTGCAGTCCTTGTTAGACCACAACACACATTTTGGTGAGGTCTATCCATAGGGTTGTCTTGAGATTGATTTGGATGCCCACATCAATCCAGACATCCAAATGACTTGAAATTTGGTGGTATGGGCTATTATTAGCCATACCTAAAACTTATCCAAAAATCAGAATTTTTGGAGAATGTTTTTCTATAGTTTTTGTAAAAAATTAATAATTCATGTATAATTTAATTAGGTGTCCTAACCACCTCAAAATCCGCCCAAATTAGGGTGGGAGGTCTTAGGGGGAAGGTTAGTACTCTGGTAAAAATTCCACCTAATTTGAAAGTATTTTGATTGAGTTTTAACTCGACCCTAGTTTGGCCCTTATAGGGTTAATTGTGTCAATTCATTCCTTTTGGGATTTGAGTTGTCAAACAACCTCAACAGAGGCTGATATTTTGTTTACTGACTTTTTAGGGCATTACACACCCTCCAAGGGAGTTTGGGGTGGTTTGGTGTAGGGTAGCCCTAGAACCCTAGGGTAGGTCCCTTAATGGGGATTTGTAGGGTTGTGAAGGTCATGGGGTAAAATGACCTTGGACTAACTTGAAATTTTGTGGAGAGGACCATAGGACCATTATAGTTCTCTGGACAAAATCTTAGGGGATTTGGAGACAGTTAGGCCACCTAAAACCCTAACCCTAGTTTAGGTCACCAGTCTTAATTTGAACTATTATGCTGTCAAATTAACTAAAAATCAAATAAAATTTGGACAGGGTGATTTTCTGGTCTAAATGGCAATAATAAAATTTTGTTGAGATTTTTGGGTTAATTTATACAGTACTTCATTTACAACTGTATTGTGCCCTAGATATTTATTTTGATGATTCTGGAATTTCTGTTCACTATAATGTTATGAAATCTTGGATTAGGGCATCCTATAGCATGTTATATCTTATGTATTTTTATTGGGAGTTTATCTCATTATTTTGGGTACTTTCTTCTTTAACTTATCATTTGAGATATGTAGTCAAAAATACAAATAATGCTCAATTACTATTTGTAAAAGTATGAAATTTGGTCAGTGGGTGTTTCAAACCATGATAGTAACCCTGTAATTTTCTCTAGAATTTTAGATGATTAAAAATAGTACCTCCTTCACTAAGCTAGGAAAATTAGTATCTTACATTAAAATAAATTCAGAGCCCAAAGTATTAGAGAAAAATCATGGGACTTAGTTTATGATAGTTCTAGATCACCATAAAACTTCTGTAATTTTCTTGTGATTTTTGGGTACATATTTACAGTACTTGCTTCATAATATGGTAGAAGTGGCCTAAAATGGTAAATTAGGAAATATAGTCCTAAACACCTCTGAAATTTCTCAAAACTTGGAATTACTGCTCAAATGTCTCATAAGATTTTTAGTGATTTTATGATTAGTTATTGTTAGCTCATTAGTGCACTTCATGTTCATACTAGGGCATTTGGAAGCTTAGAATAAATAAATTAAATGCCCGATAAATAGGAAAAATTTGGAAATCTTGGTCTTAGCTATATTATGTCATGATAGACCTCCAGTAAATATTATAGGAGATTCGGAAGAAAATTTGGAGTACCGCCCCTTATATACCTCATTTATCTTAGGATGGTCTGCATATAGTAAAACCCCGAAAACTGAACTAGCGTGGGTAAAGAACTTGGGGAGATGGAATTTTGGTAGTTGCTGGTTTGGATAGGGCAATTTAAGTTTAAGTTCATTATTGGAAGTTAGGATAAGTAGAGTGTGAGAGTGGCTAGTGTTAAGTGGCGTTCTGGAACGACGAAAGATCGTCCACCCCGGGTAGGAGAGGAAGAGTCTTAATACTCTAGGGCTTGATCTAAAGTAACATAAAAAGGGATCGGGAAAAGGGAGATTAACCAATAACAATAAGTGCTTTGCGAAAGGGAACGGTGGGCTTCCGCTACCATCATAGTTCCTAGTGCCCTTTGAGAGCCCTTCACGGGGAATACCGGGGGCAGTCCTGGGCTAACGTAAGCCGTAGGAATAATAAATTAAAAGAGCAGCTAGTATAACTAGGGTTGCACATACACACACCCCGATAGCTAGGAAGGTAGGATAAGGTTGTTTGGTTTCCATTCAAACGGTAGCTCTGAAGGTAGATGCACGGACGGGACAGTCCGGGGACCCGAGGGCTCGAGGGTTTGAGTACAGAATAAAGGTTGTGGGTCTTCGGTATTTGATTGTCGTTCACACCGACATCGGTACGTTGAATCGGCGATGTGGGACACTTAGCCAAAGAAATTCTTGTGGATATAGCCAGCGCTAGTACGCGGATACTCTAGGTTGTTGTCTTCTAGGGCGTACGGAAGGGCTAGGCCCGGTAGTGTGGATACCCTCCTAGGAGTGGGGGCCCGACCAACTGTCTCTGTTTGCCACTACGGAGGTTCCTGGGAGTGAAGCTAGCTTCCCGAACAGGGGGAACTAATGGTCTGTGCGCATAGACTCGTGTGTGTGAGTTGCACTAGCATGAATCATGGCATAGCATATCATTATACTCATATTTGTAAACAACCGACACCCCAATGTATAAATCGGTATGAGAATTTTATACGACGGGAGCCTTGAAGAAGACCCGTTAACTTATATGGGCTTTCATATAAGTTAAGGTTACTTACTAGTTTACGTATTTGTTCTCTATCTGCCTTCTTATATATTTGCTACTTACTACATGTCTACTTTATTACTTACTACAGTAGAATTGCTAGATGTACTTTATTCTAGATATTTGTTTATACACCATGATAGCTGTTAGAGTAGCTCCATTATCATCTGCTTGATTACTCTCCACCTTTGTAGCTTCCCTTTCCTCCTCTCCGCTCGGTGCTTAGGAGCCGTGGGGGGAGGGGTAGGGGATGATAGGGCTTAGTCTTTATGACTAATGGTTTTCGAACCACAACATTACAGGAGCTTTGGATGGGAGACAGGGACAAGCAGTCCAGGGACCAGCACCAGCGGAGTACGGTGTGCATGGAGGAGGGTCAGTCTAGCACCAATGCACCTGCGACCAGCTCCGTGAGTGATTAGTGTTTTTTTATAGCTTCCGCGATGAGTGATTTGTAGTGAGGACTCTAATGTACCGTGCTCGAGCCCGTTTATCTATATTTCATCTTAACTGTATCTTTGCAGTACTTATACTATTATTTGATGTTACTGATGGTCTGGATGTGATTTCATTTTATATGTGTATTTCTGTGGACCTTGTTTACATTTTATGTATACTTACTTCTCTTTCTTGTGATAAAAATGGGCTGGCAGAATTGGCGTTTTGTAGTGGCGACCTTCCCGTGAGTCGGTGCCACCGCAAAGCGGCAATTCTGGCTAAGACCCCGGTGTTCAAAAAAAAAGGGGTCTTACAGCTTGAGCCTCCTCGGAAGAGATCACGTTAAGCTTTCCTTTGCCCTTGTCCACACGCTGAGGCGGAGGTAGTGCTTGAAGTGGAACTGCATGAAGAGCAGGCTGGACCTGAGGACACCTAGACTTGATGTGACCCTTCAGCCCACACTGATAACAGACTTTATCCTTGGACCAATACTGTGCAGCATCATGCCCGGGTCGCTTGCAAATAGAACAAGAAACATCCCTCCTAGGAGCACCCTAAATAGCATGAACTTGCTCCTTCTTCTGAGTTGCTTCCTTCTTGAAATACCTCTCAACAGGGTGGCCTGACTGGCCACAGAAGCTACACACCACCTTGCTCTTCTTTCCCGAAGCAGCACCGGGTACCTGGGGTTTCTTCTCCTCGACGGACTTTCTCTTGTCCTTCCTCAATTGCTAGCCTCTGCTCTTTGCAATCTCGATAGCCTCCACCTTCAGAGCAGCCTCCACTACCCCTGCATAAGTCTCTGATCTATAAGAACTGGTCAACTGCTGCACCTCGCTCCTCAAGCCACCAAGAAATCGCTTGACTCGATCAGCCTCAACACTTACCAACCCAGGAGCAAACCGGCTCAACTTGCTGAACTCTACCTCATACTCACCGACCGTGAGTTGCCTTTGCTTCAGGTGGAGGAAGTCATTCATAAGATGGTCACGCTCGACCGAAGGCAAGAACTTCCTCAGCAGCATTTCCTTGAACACTTCCTAAGTGCAACCAGCTACAAAGCTCTCCTTTTCTCTAAGCCACCAACTCTTAGCCAAACCCTTGAGCTGATAGGCGGCTATCATCACTCTCTGATCATCTGCAATACCGGAGTATGAGAACATCTCCTCCATGGAGATCAGCCAATCGTCTATGACCATGAAATCTGCCTTTCCATCATAAGTAGGAGGGCTAAGTCTCTGAAATTGCGAGATGAATTCCATCTCTGCTGGCACCACCACTGGAGGTGCAGGAGGAGGAGGAAAAGCTAACCCCCCCTAATGGGCCTTGCACTCCCTGAGTCTGTCCTGCCACAACTACCACCAGAGACTGGATCTGGGCTTGCATCTCCACCATCTGCCTGCTCAAGGAATCGCTACTCTGTCGCAGGCTCTCGATCACCGCATCATTCTGCGCTCCCGATGACTCACCCTCAGATAGGGGGGTCGATCTAGTCGAAGGGAGTCTCGCCATCCTAAAATCATTACAACATTAGTTAGATCCTAGTACAACAGCTGCAACTAACTATAAGTACAGACAATACATAAATATGAACTTAAAGCTGCTAAACTTGCCCTGGGAGTTTATTTTTACAAGCATTGATGTTATGCCTTAACCTAGGATTGTTAACCACCACCTTACTAACACTTGTGCCTAGATCGGGAATGCATGAATTTATATTATTTTTGACTCGCAAACTTATTTGTGTATATATGTCATCCTGCCAGTCTTTAGCTTGGCACGTTGTGCTTATGCAATGTTATGCTATGAATGTTTGTGCTATGCATTCTAAAAAGAAAGGCCCTAATGCATGTTATGAGCGGCGTACACATGAAAATGTTATGCTTCCTATACTACATAACATCCTCATGCAACGAAAAAGAAAAGGATCTAGTCGCAGTCATGTGGTGAGGTTATGCATCCCATACTACATAACCCTCACATGTTGCCCCTATGGTGGATCGATATACGAATACATATTTGTTGGGTACATTGGAAAATGTGTACCTGATTTGAAGAAGCCCAACCTAGCTCAATGATATACATCAAAGTGTATTTGATGTTGTTTTGAGTTGACATGTGCAGGTGAAGAATTGATAAAGTATGCAGAAAAAATTCTAAGTCCAAGTGTCGACACAGAGAAGGATGTGTCGACACATAGATGAAAGTAGTCGACACAACACTGGGAAGCAGTGTCGACACATAGCAGTTAGTCTACAACTACACTGGGAAAAAGTGTCGACACAGAGGAAATATGTCGACACATAGCAGTTAGTCTACAACTACACTGGGAAAAAGTGTCGACACAGAGGAAATATGTCGACACATAGCAGTTAGTCTACAACAAATACTGGGAAAGTGTGTCGACACAGAAGAAGTAAGTTGACACAACACTGGGAATTTGTGTCGACACAGGAGAAAAGCGTCGACCTCAACATTGGGAAAATGTGTCGACACAGAAGAATATAGTCGACCTCAAGTTTGTCTACACCAGCAGAATGTGTCGACACATTGTGATTGAGTCGACACATTATAGCAGTGTTAGAAGAAGACTGTGTCGACACCTGAAGGCTAAGTCGACACTTACTAAGTTATGATTCTACAACAACTGTGTCGACACACAGGACTTGTGTCGACACACTGAAGAGTCAAGACCAAGTTATTTTCAGAAGAAGCTGTGTCGACTCAAAGGCAACTTAGTCGACATCACTGAAGACTGTGTCGACACCAAGATCAATTGTGTCGACACAGATAGACAGATGGTCTCGACACTTTCTGACAGACTGTCTCGACAACTTGTGGTTCAAGACTAAGGCACAGGACTTGTTTGAAGACTTGACAGCTGTGGGTTGCCACCGGTTAACTGAAGCTGTCAGACTTGTCAGAAAACGGTTAGAAACCGGATCAGCCGGTTACCATGAAGAAAGTCTATAAATAGACAGACTCAGAAGGAGAAAGTAACTTTTGAAAACATTGATAAGAATCAAAAAGTTGAGAAGGATTACAATCGAATTCATTTCAAGAAAGTGCTTGGCACTTAAGAAGATCTTTTCCGGAAGATAAAAGAAGACTATCTAAGGATAGATCAAAGAAGAGTTCTAATCAGAATTCAGAAGAATCATTCAAAGTGCTGGATAGAGAGAGATCAAGCCAGAATTTGAAGAAGAAGAAAGAAACCACCAGTGGATTCTCAAGAAGCTGTTTGGAAATCAACTCAGCTAAGTTTATATTCAAGAAGCTTTGAAGAAAGCTCAGATACAGTTGATTTCATCAGCTGATCAAGAATTGTCTTGGCCTTTTCTCTCTCAATTTAGGCAAGACAGTTAAATAATCTTTTCTATATTTCTGTAGGATCTGTTTACACAGATCTGAGTTGTAAGCCTGTGTTATAAAGGCTGAGTGTAGGAGAAGGGTCTTCTCTGAGTTGTAGGCCTTGGGGCAAGGCTGAGGTAGGGCTGTTGTGCCTGAGTTGTAGGAACCAGTTGGGTTCTGAGTTGTAGGATCTGTTGATCTGAGATTAGTGGAAGTTTGGCCGAATCTAGCATACTGCTAGATAGGTGAAGGGGGGAAAGTGGATGTACCCAGACCTTGGGGAACCACTATAAATCATTGTGCAATCTGTGATGTTTTATTTTCTGTGATTGCTGTGATTATTGTGTTAGCCATTGAATTGAATTCTGCCTAAAAGTTTTTATAAAAAAGTAGAACCTATTCACCCCCCCTCTAGGTGTTTAGGTTGTCTTGAAAGTAAAACTATCAATATTATTCATCCCATACTACATAATATGCCCCGTATACTTCATGTTATGCTATGAGTGTAGTTTTCGTGCTTTTGCCTAGACGTGCTGATGACATATCGGTGTGTGAATGACATGATGTTGAACTACTAATGCAATCCAAAGGGAAGGTTGCCCGACTAACTTGTCAAGCAACCTCCCTCTGATACAAACTATCAAAACCCGTATTTTCTCCAAATTAAAGAAGCATCAGAGTATAAGAAAACACGCATCGTGATGCCTCCTCGAGCATGGGATAACTGCTGACGCTCAGGCAAAACTATCTACTTTTCTATATAAAATTCATAAGTTATATGATTAGAAAATTAGTTATATTTTTAAAGTCCGTATCCCTCGGCACAGTGGATCAACTAGTCCACAATTTAAAAACTATACTTATATGCTGCGAAAAATACTTTATTCAGGTTCGACATCCTAAAAGAGTGCATAAGTGTCTCCAGAGGACAACTTATACTATTCAGGACCCTACATTTAATTTATACTATATATATAGGAAAACGATCTTTTTACGTTATTTGGAAAATAGTGATTAGTTTTATAAAACATACTGATCATGAGGTATACTTATAATAGTGTTTTTAGGTTTAAAAGTAACTAGCAACCTAACATAAATCATCCCAAGAGTAAGTAGACTATCTCCAGAAAAAGGTAGCAGCAGAAAGTTAACATATCTAGTATCAAGGTAAAACTACCTCACAAGACCAAGAAACTAATCACCACAGTACGAGAGACCACCAGCAACAGCACAGCACAACTAGCCGCCTAATCGGGTACTAATCAGAAGCTGAGGCATTTAAAAAAGAAAAGAATACCTCAGCAAGCTAAACAAGTAAGCTGTACGGAAATGTTAGGTTATAAGGTAAGTAAGAAGAGTAAGTAAACCGAAAATAAGCACCACTGTCCAAGGCAAGACAAAAAGAAAAGCACTAAGTACGAGGAAACAGCAACAACCCTGCCCAAAAATAAATCTTACAGAGTTTAACAGGCTACCATGAGCCCAAACGTTGCAAATTTACAAAGGAAGAAACGTCTAACACCCTAAGCTGTGAGAGATGGTAGTAGCAAAAACAATGCGGATCCGGGTTGGAGGCAAACTCAGTCTCCCAACAACAATTTCCAAGAAACAAAGCTCAGGGTTCTACATGTGAAAGAACTAGGGACCTCCCACCCCCTTGCCCAGTCTGTGCCTGGAGCAAGATTAAAGAAAAAGAGTGGTCTCAGCTAAATTACACAACACCTCCCCCATTAAGAGCTTCAAACCACCACTACTAACCACGACCCACGATTCGGCTTTTTGAAAAAAATATAGCCGACAAGGAACCTCAAAATCAAGGAATTCACTCGGGAGAGAATATCAAGGTAAGGGAAAAGCATTGAGATGACTCAACACAGCATGGCGTTGAGTGAGCCCCACTCACTCAACGCCTAAACAGACGGTGGCGTTGAGTGAGCTAACCTCACTCAACGCCAAAACAGTTATGGCGTTGAGTGAGGTCCACTCTGAAAGTGAGGGATAAGATCAATCCTAACTCTAGAGGGGGGGTGAATAGAGTGATTTAAAATAGTTTTGCAAATTAAAACTTGTATGGAGAGAAGGCTTAGATTTACTTAGTGTATGGTGCTATAGCAATTAATCAAAGTAAGAAGAGAATCACAGCACAAAGCAAAACACAAAGAAACAAGCAACCAGAATACACAAGGAGCTATAGTGGTTCCCCAAAATCTTGGGTAGTCCACTCTTCTATCACCCTAGATAGGAATCCACTTCAAGATGAGTTGATCAGGTGTCTTGAGCACCAGAGAGTTTTTGACCAGGTTCTCACAAACCAAAGGGGCTGATTTTTGACCAGGTTTCAGCAAAACCAAAGGTAACTTTTGAAGGGAGTTAAAACCCTGTACAGAAAGAAAAAGAAAAAGCTGATGTTGTCTTCTCTATCAATAAGTAGAGAGAAGCAAAGTGGATCTGTTGATGTTGTCAAAGCTCCCCCTGAGATCAAGAAGTAGTTCAGGAAGGAGAGCTTTGCACAAGGGTGACAGGTCTTCAATGATCTGATCTGCTCCAGCAAAAGATGATCCAAACAAGTTGGATGGTTGTGTCTGAAGCAATCAGAATTCCTGTGTGTAAGCTTGAATGAATATCACAGAGAGCAAGAAGAAGAGGTCCTTTTTTGTTCTCTGTTGACTGATAGAATTATATCTCTGTGTTCTTCTTCTGAGTCTTTGATAGCCGTTGGCAGCAGGCATTAAATGCTTTCCTTAAATGTCCATGTCTCAAAAGGAAGTGTCAGGCAAACATTCCTTAGAAAATTCCTTGAGCCATGCACAAGATTTGCTGTAACGGCCAATAAATCTTCAGCATTAATTGTTCTGACAGAAGGAATTTGAATTCCTATTCAAAACTGACGGGAGCCTGGAAAACGTCGAGCTCACAATAAAACGTCGATCTGAGCACGACACACGTCGGCCAGAGAGTGGTTTCAGAAAGCAGAACTGGGCTTGACGGAATGTCGAGCTGAGGTCGACTCCACGTCGAGCTGAGGTCGACTCAGCGTCGAGCTGAGGTCGACTCTGCGTCGAGATGAAGTCGACTCTGCGTCGAGCTGAAGTTGACTCTAACTAACCTATGTGACCTTTATAACAACAAGGAGGTCACAACACAAAATCCCTATAGAAATATAGTCATCCTGACCCAAATAGTAATAGGGTGTTCCAACAATCTCCCCCTATTTGGATTAGGATTACTATTTACATGAATTTAGGGATTCAAAAAGAAGTAAAGCAAGACAAAGTTGAATAAAATACAACCAGACATATGATAGAATAAAGCAGCATATATATAACACTATATAGCAGCAATAATGTTTAATGTCCTGTATCCAGCAGAGAAAAAGAAATAAAACACCTTACATTACTTTTCCTTTGGAGCTTTGTCTTGATCACTTCCCTTGAAGATAATTTCCCTGTTAGGATTTGTAGCATCCTTCTTGGATCTGTAATCTTCAGCTGCACCTAAGGATTTCTGACCTTTTCCAATAGCTGGTACAGCTGCAGGATGAAGCTGCATATACTTATCAGAATCAAAGAATTTCTTTGAGTTGTATTTCTCCAATTCTTCTCTCCTTTGATCTGACATGGTGCTGATGTGAGAGGTGTCCAGACCTTTTGCTCTAGCTCTGTCAATCTCATTCAGAGCAGCCATCTCAGTCATCCTGGCCTTCCAGTAAGCTGGAGTTTTAGTAGGATCTTCAAAAGGAATAGCTGGTTCATAGATGTTGGCAGAGTGTTCTTGATGAGTTCTTGGAGTGAAGTCAACTCTGGGTTTGTAAGGATAGGGACCAGAGGTTGAATCAATGGGTCCTCCCCTTTGGTAAGGTTGAGATCCTGATCTTCCTCTGGACTGCCTGCCTCTATTGTATCCTCTTTGCTGGTTATACCCTTGGGATCTTCTTGACTGATAGGTCTTGCCATGCAGAGATGATTGGGCAGGATTGGAAGAGAGGCTTGCACTTGCACCTGCATCTGGAGGAGGTGGAGGTGGAGGCTGATGGACAGGCTTGGAGGGGCCTTCATTGAACTTTCTTTTCTTCTTCATTACCTTTCTTTGGTTTAGAGAGTATTGCATCCAGGGCTCAGTGATTTCACAGTTGTACTTGATGTGGTAAGGGATGTCATGATCTGTGACTCTAGCCGATGGAACTCTTTTCATTGCTTTGGATCTTGCTTTCCTCTTCCTTGCAATGGTTGAAGAGGAGTCATCAAAATCAGTTGCAAATTCATCCTCTGAGCTTTGAGATTCATCATAAGGATCTATGTAGGTTCTCTTTGAGATAGGAAAATTGATGGGGGCTGGAGCATCTGAAGAAGTAACTGGAGGAAGGTCTACTGACAGTGTAGAAGAGGAGTCTAACACTGCAGGAAAGGAAATAGCCTCAGGAGCCATAGAGGCTGAGGTGACTAGTTCCTGAAGAACTTGGGAGACAATGGTCTCAACTTCATCTGGTGTCTCAATCAATTCACCTGATGTTTCTGAGGAACAGTCTTAGCAGCTACTACTGCTTCAACAACAACATCATCACAAGCAGGAGCCACAGCTACCACTGCTTCATCAAGGATCATGGCATCAACAGCCAAGGAGGATGGAATGATCTTCTGAAAAGGGACAATGGCCCTAGACAGGTCTTCTTGAGGAGGCAGAAGGCTATAGTTTCTGAAGTGAAGATGTGCTGGAAGGTAGAAGCTCTGGACAGAAGATGCCAAGGACTGAAAGTCTAAGGCACTGCTGATCATCTGAACTGAACCTTGAGGAGGAGCCTCAGAGGTCATCTGAACTTCTACTGCTGAAACTGTCTCTGAACTTCTTCTGCTGACATCTCCCCCTGCCTAGAATCAGTGGCAGCTGACTCTAGGCCCCCAGAAGAAGGGCATGCCAGATAGGATAAGAGGGATGATACTGAGGTAGAGAGAGAGCTCAGGGAAAGGATTAGAGGAGCTAGCTTGGCATCCAATAGAGAGGAGAGCCTAGGGGCCAAAATATCAAAAAGCTTATTGGCCAAAGGCAAAAGATCTACTTGCTCAAGTGGGACTTGAGTAGAGGTATAGGGAGCAGCAGAGAAGGTGAAGGTAGAAGATGTTGTTGGTGGTGCAGACATGGGAGGGATAGCTGGTTCATGGATGGAGGATAGGAGAAGTTCTGAAAATGTTGATGAAGGGTGGAAATCATGAGGAGAGGAGGGAGAGGCATCCATGAAGGATTCATCATGAATTTCAAGGGAAAGGATGTCCTCATGTGATGAAGATTCCAAGCTCATGGGAGGAAAATAGTGGAGGGGATAGAAAGTGATGAGTGGTGGAATGGAGGATGCAATAGTAGAAATGGATGAAGGGATGGGTTGAGTGGATGAGATGATTGTTGTTGTTGGAATGAAAGAGGATGGGAGGATGATGGAGGAAGATGGCAAAACCCCTGCTTCTGGGCCAGTAGACTGAGGAAGAGTGACCTCTATAGTCCTGGTGTCTGCAGAAGTCCTCATTGCTGCAGCTGCCCTGGAGTTCACAATCTTCCTGTCCCACTTGCCAATCAGTGCACAAGTGAGCCTCTTAGAAGCATTGATGTGCTTCTTTGAGGACACAAGCAACTGAGGGCAACAGTGGTTCAGAATCAAACCAAGAACCCTTCCAAAGTGGATAAAGTTCTTATCCATTTTCTTCTTAATCATATCAAAAACAATCAAACCCCAATTGGGATGCTTCTTATCCAATATTGCAGCCATAATGCAAAACTGATGCCTAGTAATGGCATCATGTGCAGTCCTCTTTGCACAAATTACCTTGTCTGTGATATCTGCTAATAGCCTAAACTCAATAGCTAGGTTAACTTTTAAAAGTTTAGAGTGGTTACCAGAATTATGCCCCATTCTGTCTAGCATCACAGCAAACTCTTCCACAGAGAGTTCTATCTCATCATCTCCAACAGCAAAACCGAAAACCTCTGAAATGATTTGAGGAGAAATGGCTACCTCATTCCCTAAAATTGTTCCAGTCATCGTACTGTTATCTGAATTCACTGCAGTAAAAATCGACTCTTTGATTTCAGATTCTGGAAGAGGAATCCTGGTTGTCATGAAGTTAACCAGGTGCTGCTCTTTGAATAGCTCCAGAATATCCAGAAAGTTCTGCGATGATCCATCAAAGGAGTCGATGTCGATATCAAAACCTGAATCAAACTTCATTGCCGCTAATGCACCTGCAGCAATTGCCATTATCCTGCAAATTGATACCTTCCAAGATCAAGAGTAAAGGATTTGGAGGGAGAAAGCTTGAGCAGAAAATATGAGAGCGCAACTGCGAACGACGGAGAAGAATGATTTTATACTAGGGTTCGACGCAGAAATGGAAAGAACGTCGAGCTCAGGTCGACGCTCTAAGGCTCTAGGGGAACTGAAACGGCTCAACAGCGTGCAGCTTAGGTCGACGTTCGACGCTTGGGCTGATGCTATACGTCGAGCTCAGGTCGACGTTGAACGAAGGCGTCGACCGAAGGGAGAAAAACTCAAGAAGCCAGGGAGCTGTGAACTTAGTTCAACGCTAGAAGTTGAGGTCGACGTTCGACACTTTTGAGGGCGACAGACCGTCGATCTTAGTTCGACGCAGCGTCGAGCTTAGTTCAGAGCTCAAAGAAACCACTCAGACAGAGGAATTTTAAAATGAAATTTTTCCTATTCCTATTAATTATGGGTTTCAAAATCTTGGAGTTTTAATTTATACTGTCTCCATCTAGCATTCCCAACTGATTGAGGAAGAAGAAGTGCTTCTTTTCATCCAAGGGCTTGGTGAAAATATCTCCTCTTCGTAGTTCAGTGGAAATGTGTTTTAGTGCAATTTTCTTCTTTTCTACATTATCCCTTAAGAAGTGATGTCTGATCTCTATGTGCTTAGTCCTACTATGGAGAACTGGATTTTGTGCAATGCAAATTGCACTAGTATTATCACAAAAAATTTTAGACATCTCTAAGTTGTAGCCATAGTCTAGGAGCTGGTTTTGAATCCACAAAATCTGTGAGCAACAACTGCCTGCAGCCATGTATTCAGCTTCAACAGTTGATGTGGACACAGAAGTTTGTTTCTTACAAAACCAGGAGACAAGTCTATCACCAAGGAATTGACAAGTTCCACTAGTGCTTTTCCTGTCTACTCTACATCCAGCATAATCAGAATCTGAAAATCCAGTTAGATCAAATCCTGAGTCATGTGGATACCAGAGACCTAGATTAGGACAACTTTTTACATACCTAAGAATCCTCTTAACTAATGTGAGGTGGGACTCTCTAGGGCTTACTTGGAATCTAGCACAAATGCATGTAGCAAACATTATGTCTGGTCTACTAGCTGTTAGATAAAGTAATGAGCCAATGATTGCTCTATAGTTTGTCTGATCAACTGGTTTTCCAGATTCATCAGCATCTAAAACAACATTTGTAGGCATAGGTGTTTTCATAGAAGATGCTTCAGACATTCCAAATTTCTTAACCAGTTCTCTTGCATACTTGGTTTGAGAAATAAAAATGCCATCCACATGTTGTTTAACTTGCGATCCTAGAAAGAAAGCAAGCTCACCCATGTTACTCATTTCAAACTTTGAATGCATAAGTTGTGAGAACTTTTTGCATAAGTTTGAATCAGTAGACCCAAATATGATATCATCTACATAAATTTGTACTAGTAGGATATGGGACCTATGGGTTCTAATAAAGAGAGTTTGGTCTACTCTACCTCTTTTAAATCATTTTCCAATAAAAAACAAGCTAAGGTCTCATACCATGCTCTAGGAGCTTGCTTGAGACCATATAAAGCTTTATGCAGTTTAAAAATATGATCAGGAGAGGTTGGAGAGATAAAACCTGGAGGTTGCTTTACATAAACCTCTTCCTTGATGTCTCCATTGAGAAATGCACTCTTGACATCCATCTGATATACCTTGAATCTCTTGTGAGCTGCATATGCAAGAAAGATTCTTATGGCCTCCAACCTTGCAACTGGTGCAAAGGTTTGGTCATAATCAATCCCTTCTTCTTGGCAATATCCTTGTGCAACAAGTCTTGCCTTGTTTCTCACAATTATTCCTTGATCATCCAACTTGTTCCTGAATACCCATTTGGTTCCAACAATTTGCTGGTTCCTTGGTCTTGGTACTAATTCCCAAACTTTATTCCTTTCAAATTGATTCAACTCCTCTTGCATTGCAATGATCCAGTTTGGATCTTGCTCTGCATCTTGTATTGTTTGAGGCTCAATTTGAGAAAGAAAGTAAGTGTGCATAATATTGTGATTAACTTGATTCCTTGTTTGCACACCTACTGAGATATCTCCAATTACTTGTGAAATTGGGTGATCTCTTATTGTTACTAAATCAACAAGGGGTGTTGATGGTGCACCAACCTGTGTTGTTGTTTCCTCTTGTGGAACAACAACTGGTTCTTCAATTTGTTGACCATTTGAGCTTTCCAAAACCTGAGATTCCTCTTCATTGTCACTAAGTTCAGCGTCTTGTTGAATTGTTGAAGGTAATGAATCTTTGTCTGTGATGGTAAGCTGCTTCAGATTTTCTGAAATTGAATGTTCCTGCAAATTGCTTATGGTAGATGTCTCCTTCTCCTTATAAGACATATTAGTTTCATCAAATGTAACATGCATGGATTCTTCAACTTTATTAGAGCACTTTTTAAAAACCCTATAAGCCTTGCTAATCATGGAGTATCCCAGAAACACTCCTTCATCAGCTTTGGCTTCAAATTTAGCTAGGTATTTCTTGTCATTATTGTGAATGAAGCAAATGCAACCAAAATTTTTGAAATAATTTACTTTAGGTTTCTTCCCTTTGAGTAACTCATAGGGAGTCTTACCCTTCAGTTTATGTATCAGGCTTCTATTCAAAACATAGTTGGAGGTGTTCACAGCCTCTGCCCAAAAGGTTAGAGGAAGGTGAGCATCTGTCAACAATGTTGTGGCAGATTCAATAAGGGTTCTATTTTTCCTTTCAACTACCCCATTTTGTTGAGGAGTTCTCGGAGCTGAGAAAGTGTGCCTGATACCTTCCTTTTGACAGAACTCTAGCATAAGAAGAGAATCAAACTCTGTCCCATGATCACTTCTGATCAGGGCAATGTGAGTATTGAACTCAATCTGTATGCCTTTGAGAAAATCTGTCAAAATCTTGAAGTTATCAGACTTCTTTCTCAGAAAGAACACCCAAGTGAATCTTGAGAAGTCATCTACAACTACTAAAGCATAAGATTTCCCTCCTAGACTTTGTACATTAATTGGTCCAAAAAGGTCCATGTGCAATATGTACAAAATTCTAGGTGAATCACTCTTATTAAGTGACTTGAAACTGTTTTTAGTTTGCTTGCCTAATTGACAAGCCTTGCAAAGTCCTTCCTTCTTGTAGGGACCAGAAGGTAGTCCTCTAACAAGGTTGTCTTTGGATAACTTAGCAATGGTTCTAAGGTTCACATGTCCTAATCTTTTATGCCATAGTTCATTAGGTTTGCTAAGGGAGTTAAATAAACAAATATCTACATTAGATGAATTGAAATCAACTAGATATATGTTATCTTGTCTATTACCAATTAAAACAATGTTGTTATTTAATGCAATATTACATGCTGAGTTGGTAAACCAAACCTGATAACCAGCATCACATAGCTGGCTGATGCTGATTAAGTTGTGATTTAGTCCTTCCACATAGGCCACTTTCTTGAATGTAATTGACCTTATCTTGACTTGGCCATAGCCTTTTGTTTGTCCAAAGTTTGAATCTCCAAAGATTACTTTGGGTCCATGTTTGGCTTTGAAGGACACAAGGTTCTCCTTATTGCCAGTCATGTGCTTTGAGCACCCACTGTCCAAGTACCACTGCTGGTTCTCAATTGGATAGGTCTTTACCTGCACATACAACAAATCAATTGTTTTTGACCCAGTTTACCTTGGGCCTTTCTTGATATCCTTTAAACTCTGAAATAAAAGACATCTCAGGTTGACTCTTATAGCCTACAGGATGATATCTCCTTGGAGGTATTATCCATTCAGCATAAGGGTTAAAGTGATGAGATGTGGAGCTGGAATTAAATCTTGAATTAACCCCTGAGAACTGACTTTTGCTCTGAACTTGGCTCGACGCACGTCGAGCTTCGGTCGACGGACTCTGGTGAGTGCGTCGAGCTCCATTCGACGGCGAAGTCTTGCTTTGTTCAGAAGGTAGAAGGCGTCGACCTGAGTTCGACGTTTTCTTGCGATTACGTCGAGCTCTGTTCGACCTCCGTCGAGCTTCGTTCGACGCTTTTTGTCCAGTTTCCTGGGTTAAGTCAGCATTCTTCCTAGCCACTATCAAGACTCCTTTACCTTTGTCACTGGTAAATTTGATTGGAGTTGTCAGCACTATGGGTTGGCTGGATGAAGCACCCAAGCCCAGTGTACCATTCAATCTTGAGTTCACTGTACTTGTGATGTCCATTAATTTGATACTTCTCCCATTAAGGGTTTCTTCAAATTGTTTGGCCTTAGATAGTTCACTTTTCAGTGAAGCTATCTCCTCCCCACACTGCTTCAACTCTTCTAAGAGTCTAAGATTATCTGAGTTAATGGATTTGCATTCAATCAATTGTTCTCTAAGAGTTACAATTAACTTTTGAGATTCAATCAAGTCAATGCACATAGATTTGAACTCAGATTTAAATTCATCAGAATTAAAATCAAATGAATCTATTACCTGATCCTCAGTAAGTTCCTGATCAGATAGGTGGTCAGCATCAAGCTCTGAATCAGTATTCTTTTGAGATGCATTGATGGCCATCATGCAGAATCCTTTTTCTTCTGCATCATCCTCATCATCACTAGAGCTGGATGATGAATCAGACTCATCAGAGTCACTCCAGGATTCAGCCACAAATCCTTTTCTGGTGTGCTTGCTGTTGCTGGAGGAAGGCTTGTCATGGTACTTCCTTGACTCCTTATCCTTCCTTTTATCTTTTCTTTCCTTCTTGTCCCTTCTGTCCTTATCTTGATTTTTTGGACAGTTGGGGACAATGTGTCCTGGTTTCCTGCAGCCAAAACAGATAATATCTTTATTAGTAGATCTGTCATACCTTGGCTTGTCTTTGTCTTTGGATGACCATCTTCTGAAGTTCTTTTTATTCAGCTTATTGAACCTTTTGACAAGTAGGCTTATAAGCTCTTCATTTCCCAACACCTTTTCTTTAGGTTGTTCTTCCTGTGCCTTGAAGGCAATGGTTTTCTCAACCTTTTCAGTTGGTGTGGATATCTTCTGCTCTTCTTCTCTCTTCTTAATGAATTGCTCATAACTCTTGAGCTTTCCTAGAAGAGCTTCTGTGGATAACTCACAGACATTCCTTCCATCTTTAATTGACCAGATTCTTGAGTCCCAAGAGCTAGGGAAACAAGTCAGTATCTTGTCATTTATCTCAGTGATAGATATGTCCTTATCTAGTGATCTAAGCTCACTGATGATTAGACTCAGTCTGTTGTACATGTCAGCAACTGACTCAGACTCTGCCTTTTTGAAGTTCTCATACTGGGTGATGAGGTAGGATCTCCTATCCTTTCTTTCATCTGCAGAACCTGATACAATTTCTGAAAGTTTTTCCCAGATCTCTTTGGCAGTATTGCATTCAGATACTTTCTGGAAAATGTCATCTGACATGGTTTGAGCCAAGATGTTCATGGCTTTAGCATCTGCTGCCTTCCACTTTTTTATGTCAGCATCAGTTCCTGAAGGAGGAGGAACAGCTGATGTACTTGTTCCTGTGGGAGGCCTTGGACAATCTGTCAACACAGAATTAAAGATGTCCTCATCAAATGAATTCATGTAAAGTCTAATCCTTGTCTTCCATAGTGCAAACTTAGAGAGATTGCACATAGAAGGTCTGGTGCTAGCAAAGTCCTTGTTTTGTGCCATGAGTTTTAAGGATAAGTAAAACTAAAAGAAATAACCCTTTTGAGAGAAATGATCTTATCCGAGATCTTTTGATCCAGGTGTTAGCCTGTATGAATGATCAACCTCCCTCTGATACCAATTGAAAGTGAGGGATAAGATCAATCCTAACTCTAGGGGGGGGGTGAATAGAGTGATTTAAAATAGTTTTGCAAATTAAAACTTGTATGGAGAGAAGGCTTAGATTTACTTAGTTTATGGTGCTATAGCAATTAATGAAAGTAAGAAGAGAATCACAGCACAAAGCAAAACACAAAGAAACAAGCAACCAGAATACACAAGGAGCTATAGTGGTTCCCCAAAATCTTGGGTAGTCCACTCTTCTATCACCCTAGATAGGAATCCACTTCAAGATGAGTTGATCAGGTGTCTTGAGCACCAGAGAGTTTTTGACCAGGTTCTCACAAACCAAAGGGGCTGATTTTTGACCAGGTTTCAGCAAAACCAAAGGTAACTTTTGAAGGGAGTTAAAACCCTGTACAGAAAGAAAAAGAAAAAGCTGATGTTGTCTTCTCTATCAATAAGTAGAGAGAAGCAAAGTGGATCTGTTGATGTTGTCAAAGCTCCCCCTGAGATCAAGAAGTAGTTCAGGAAGGAGAGCTTTGCACAAGGGTGACAGGTCTTCAATGATCTGATCTGCTCCAGCAAAAGATGATCCAAACAAGTTGGATGGTTGTGTCTGAAGCAATCAGAATTCCTGTGTGTAAGCTTGAATGAATATCACAGAGAGCAAGAAGAAGAGGTCCTTTTTTGTTCTCTGTTGACTGATAGAATTATATCTCTGTGTTCTTCTTCTGAGTCTTTGATAGCCGTTGGCAGCAGGCATTAAATGCTTTCTTTAAATGTCCATGTCTCAAAAGGAAGTGTCCGGCAAACATTCCTTAGAAAATTCCTTGAGCCATGCACCAGATTTGCTGTAACGGCCAATAAATCTTCAGCATTAATTGTTCTGACAGAAGGAATTTGAATTCCTATTCAAAACTGATGGGAGCCTGGAAAACGTCGAGCTCACAATAAAACGTCGATCTGAGCACGACACACGTCGGCCAGAGAGTGGTTTCAGAAAGCAGAACTGGGCTTGATGGAACATCGAGCTGAGGTCGACTCCACGTCGAGCTGAGGTCGACTCAGCGTCGAGCTGAGGTCGACTCTGCATCGAGCTGAAGTCGACTCTGCGTCGAGCTGAAGTTGACTCTAACTAACCTATGTGACCTTTATAATAACAAGGAGGTCACAACACAAAATCCCTATAGAAATATAGTCATCCTGACCCAAATAGTAATAGGGTGTTCCAACACACTCCCTTAACGCCTTTAGCAACATAGGCTGTGGAGTTGAGTGAGCTAACCTCACTCAACGCCAAAATAGCTACGGCATTGAGTGAGGTCCACTCACTCAATGCCTTAGCACTTAGCTGCAAAAAAAAACAACTGTGGCGTTGAGTGAGTCCACCTCTCTCAACGCCAAAATAGCTTTGGCGTTGAGTGAGGTCGACTCACTCAACGCATAAGTACTTAGCCGCAAAAACAAACTGCGGCATTGAGTGTGTCCACCACTCTCAACCATAAAATAGCTTTGGCGTTGAGTGAGGTCGACTCACTCAACGCAAAAGTTCTTAGCCGCAAAAACAAGCTGCGGCGTTCTGTGTGTCCACCACTCTCAACGATAAAATAGATTTGGCATTGAGTGAGGTCGACTCACTCAACGCCAAAGTCCTTAGCCGCAAAAACAAGATGCGGCGTTGAGTGTGTCCACCAATCTCAAAATAGCTTTGGCGTTGAGTGAGGTCGACTCACTCAACGCCAAAGTACTTAGCCGCAAAAACAAGCTGCGACATTGAGTGTGTCCACCACTCTCAACGATAAAATAGCTTTGGCGTTGAGTGAGGTCGACTCACTCAACGCCAAAGTACTTAGCCGTAAAAACAAGCTGCGACGTTGAGTGTGTCCACCACTCTCAACGATAAAATAGCTTTGGCGTTGAGTGAGGTCGACTCACTCAACGCCAAAGTACTTAGCCGCAAAAACAAGCTGTGGCGTTGAGTGTGTCCACCACTCTCAACGATAAAATAGCTTTGGCATTGAGTGAGGTCGACTCACTAAACGCCAAAACACTTAGACGCAAAAATTTTGTCTCCATCAAAACTCCAACAAGTCTAAGTATAGGGAAGGCTTCTACTACAGCCACTACACAGGCAAGCACACATACACCCCAACCCGAGCCTAAGCAAGATAATTTTTGTATAAAATAAAACTAATGCTTTTTCTCCTCTACCCGGCTACAACTACTGCACAGAAAGGTTAACTCCAACACACCTTACTCTACTCCCAACCCGAGAACAAGGTAAATCAACAGCAGGAATAAAAATTGGAAGACAAGGCTGTTTGAGAAAAGAAACTAAACATGAAGTATTCAACAGGCTTTGTTATGATTTTCGGAAAAACTGGGCATTTTTAGCAAGAGAAAATCTGGAAGGTTAACTAACAGAAAGGAACAAAATAAACAAGAAAAGCTACATGGCAAGGGCAAGAGCACCACTTGCCTCGATTTCCAGCGAAGCTTGGTCGGCCTCCCTTACTCTCACACTCGAATCCGGCAACGAAGAACAAGGACAAAAATCTTGACATTGACGGCGGATTACAAGTCAAAAAAAACCCGAAATTTGAAACCACAAGCATGGCCATGAAACTTGGAAATCTTATCGTGGGAATATAGGTTTAGGCGAGAGAAACTTGGATCAACTCTTAGACGAGGAATTCGTCCATCAAAGCTCTCAGAATCGGGGTCTAAAAGCCCACGGTTTCCGCCAGTTTCTCACTCTCTCGTACAAGCAGCAACGGTTGTATTCTGATGAGTCCCCTTTTCATACCGAATTTTGGACTCATCTAGGCTTCATTTCATGACTTTGCACTGCCATTTAGCGCCATTAGCACTCCTTTTGGTTCGCTACGACATTTCACGTCTTGTGCACTTTATTAGCCTATTTTTGGGCGTGTGTGTATTTCCCTCTTGCTATGCATTTTATTAATATCTGTGACTGCCATGATCGACAACCCGTCAAGTTTTCCTACAGGTTCGAGGATCGTGTGGGAGTCCGGGATAGAGCTTTCACCATTTTTTGGCAAAGGAGTCAATGGTCGTGCGTTTTTACCCACGCATGACCATCGAACTCTTTGGCGCACGATCATCGGTTGTGCGCAGTCTGGCTTCTCTTGTGAAAGTTCTCCCCGCCATATCGCACGGTCACCAGTTATACCGCGCACAATAACTGCTCGTGCATTGCCGGTCGTGCGCAGTCATGCCCTCTTTTGAAAAGTTGTCTCGCCATTTCGCACGATCACTGATCGTGCGTTGCTGATTGTGCGCGAGCTTTGATTTCCTGGTGCAAGTTCTACAGGTTGTTGCCGCACGGGCGCTGACTTTGTTCGCCCACGACCACTGGTCGTGCGCCAGTGGTCATGCGCGCTATTTAACTCTGCTTCTATAAATCGGTCTGTTCCGCAAATTAGGGTATGGACCCTGGATCGATCTTTGCCGCCACTTCGTCGTTCCGCATCCCAGGAGTTCCATCCATCTCCACCTTCATCCCTACCATCGGGAGGTCATTTTCCGGCGATTCTAAAGCGTTCTGCATCCTCCGGTGATCCTCCCGGCCATTAAAGACCTCTTCTCCGAGCTTTCCACCGAAGAAGATGATGAAGACAACCTAGAGAACGGACTTAAATGCCCTCGAGGTGATAGCTCGTCGGTACCGGAATCCTCCTCGGACTTCGCGTGGAAGCGGATTGACAACCCGTACCTCCGGCCAACAACCACGGTGGATCTTCACTTTCTTGGTTTAGTCTTTCTCCATCTCTCTTGTTGTATGAAATGACTTAAGCTTGTAATGAACTTCAATTTCTAGTTGTTTTAATTAGATTATTGTTGTTTAATCTTGCTCGTGAGATTTGTGATTTGATGCGCCTCGCCCCATCTCACTTCACTCCGTTCCTTCGTTCCATTTGATTGCACTCCGCACTAAACACCTCACTCACTGGCTCACCGTCCATTCGCCTTACCGAAGTACGGCATCGCGGCCATTACATCCATCTCACCTTATGAAGCGGTGATTGCGACCCGCATATTTCGCTTTAGTTTATTTGTTTGCAAAACCACCTTCAAAGCCCTTTATTTTTCCTTTATTTAATTAACTCTCATAACGATAATTTCGGATCGTTCGTTGTTATACGCTAATTGCATTCCTCAAGAGACCGACACTCGAGGATTCATTCCCAAAACTTTATTACTTCTGCGACTGGTGCGCTTGCCGTATTTACAAGCATCAAGTTTTTGGTGCCGTTACCGGGGAATGCAACTGTAGAACGACCATGACGTTTGAAAGTATTCTTGTAAGAGTCAGTGTTTTTGACCGTTGTTTCTTTGTGTAGTTGCCGCAGTGAATGCAGGGTCAGCCCTCTCTCAATGCCTTCTATTCAGCAGCAAACCTATCAATCCAACCTCACCAATCGAGTGGAAATGGGTAATGATAGTTTCGAGATCTCGCCTGACTTGATCGAATATATCATCAAAAACTGTCAAATTAATGGAGATGGAAACACTGATGCCTTCTGCCACGTTCAAAAGTTTTTGGAAATTTACAACACATGTTCGTCAAACACTGCCAAATACGAGCAGCTGAAGATTCGTCTCTTCTCCTTTTCTTTGAAGGACGGCGCAAAACAATGGTATCATGATATACGAAAGGTAATACCTTGTTCTTGGAAGCAACTCGAAGGAAACTTTTTGACAAAATTTAGGCAATGAATGCTAACCAGAGACAATTACAAGGAGCTCATCACCTTCTCCCAAAGAGAGGAAGAAACCTTGTTCACTACTTTCGAACGTTTTCAGTCTCTGCAGAGGGAATGTTTCAGAGTGGAAGTGTCGGAAATTCTCCTGATCCAAACTTTTTAATTTGGTATTTTAGACAGATTCCGGCCACTACTTGATGTCGCAGCCGGCGGAACTCTGTTTAACAAATCCAGCGAAGATGCTTAGGAGATTCTTGACAACATTGCCCAAACTAGTAGGCATTTGGAACACTTCGCTTTACCCCAATCTTTCTGTGGAGATAAAATCGGTGGTCCTTGATGAATCCATCAATCCTCCTGTGTCGAAGACCGAGCAACTTTTCGCGTTTGTATGCAGAATGATGGAAATGTTCAACGAACAAGCTACCACCATTAAACGTCTACAAACAGCCTTCGGGATTCTTACGGAAGCGCTGCTAAGTTCAGTCGATCTGAAGCAGGAAACGGTACATTCAATGAGACTGAGAAGTGGAAAAAGTCTCGAGAGAGCCTTGCCTCCTGATTCTCCTGCACAATCTTCTTATGTACCCATTTCTGATTCGATAATTGAACCTCCGTCTTCGCCGATCGAGCAAGAACCCATGACAGTACCACCAACCATGAAGGACACCGTGAGGACGCCATTTCCTCATCGACTAAAGATTGAAAAGACCTAAAGGCAATTTCAGAAGTTCCTTGAGATCATGAAAGGAGTTCAAGTTAGCATACTTTTGACTGAAGCTATCACTCAGATCCCAGGATAATCCAAGTTCCTCAAGAACCTCATCTCGAGGCATAAATCCTTGGAAGGACTGAAGATGGTTAACCTCACTTAAGAGTGTTCCACTCTCCTCACTAGCTATCCTCCAACCAAACGCAGAGATCCTGGAAGCTTCACCATCCCCTACAGAATTGGCCTCCACAGATTTGGCCACGCACTTTGTGATTTGGGAGCTTCGATAAATCTGATGCTGCTCTCCATCTTCCAAGAGCTAGGAGTTGGGATTCTTCAACCCACCCATGTGAGGTTGCAATTAGCCGATCGATCGATAAAAAACCTAGCTGGGATAGTTGAAGACCTCACTGTCACGGTTAACGACCTCGCTTTCCCGGCCGATTTCGTCATCCTCGACATGAAGGATGATCCCAAAGTTCCTATAATTCTAGGAAGGCCCTTCCTTGCCACTGCCCGGGCAATTATCAATGTCGACCAGGGAGAACTAACTCTAAGCCTGGGAGAAGAATCAATTTTTTAATGTCCACGAACCGCCACAACAACTCAGAATCACTAATTGTGATAATGCTGATTTGATTGAAGACATGGACACATGTGACGAATTGATTCTTGACCAGGACGAGCCAGAATGGGAAATGAGGACACACTCTCCACTACCTTATCAGGAACTCCACTTCTGATCAAAGAACCCTCCATTGCAACCACTACCGTCACTTTGAACCCGCTCCCCAAATCCCTGAAATATGCTTTCTTGGAGGAAGGCACAGCGTGTCTGGTTATTATCTCCACATCTCTCTCCGCCGACAACGAACTTGCTTTGGTCAATGTCTTAAAGAAATATAAAAATGTCTTTGGACGATCTTTGGCTGATATAAAAGGCATTAGCCCAACGTTTTGCATGCACAAAATCCTTCTTGAAGATCAATACAAACCGTCGGCACAACCTCAAAGGAGACTGAACCCCAAGATGCATGAGGTAGTTCAGGCTGAAGTTATAAAATTGCTAGACGCTGGTATAATTTACCCAATCAGTGACAGTAAATGGGTTAGCCCAGTTCAAGTGGTGCCCAAAAAGGGCAGGATTACTGTGATGGCTAATAGTGAAAATGAACTACTACCTACCCGCGCGGTCACCGGGTGGAGATTTTGCATTGATTACCGAAAACTGAATGAGGCTACGCGCAAAGATCACTTCCCGCTTCCCTTCATAGATCAGATGCTAGAAAAGTTGGCCGGTCAGGAATATTATTATTTCCTTGATGGATATTCGGGATACAATCAAATAGCAGTCAACCCTGACGATCAAGACAAGACGACATTCACTTGCCCATCAGGCACCTTTGCATTTAGACGAATGCCATTCGGATTATGCAACGCCCCCGCAACCTTCCAACGATGTGTGATCGCCATTTTTGGTGACATGATTGGAGATTTTCTTGAGGTATTCATGGATGATTTCTCCCTTTTCGGGAACATCTTTGACTCCTGCTTAGCGAATCTAGCCAAGGCCCTGAAGCGGTGTGATGATACCAACCTCGTCCTAAATTGGGAAAAATGCCACTTCATGGTTCGCGAGGGTATCGTCTTGGGCCACAAGGTCTCTCGTCGGGGGCTCGAAGTCGACCAAGCCAAAGTCAGTGTCATCAAAAATCTTCCTCCTCCATCTACCGTCAAGGGTATCCGCAGCTTCCTGGGACACGCTGGCTTTTATCGAAGATTCAACAACAATTTTTCATCAATATCCAAACCCATCACAAATCTGCTGGCTAAGGATGCTCTGTTTGACTTCGATAAAGATTGCATGCAAGCCTTTACGACTCTCAAGGACCGACTCATCTCTGCTCCAATTTTGGTGGCACCAGATTGGACTTTACCCTTTGAAGTCATGTGCGACGCAAGCGATGTTGCAGTTGGTGCGGTGCTGGGTCAAAGGAGAGACAAAATATTTTATACCATCTCGTATGCGAACCGAACTCTCAACGATGCCCAAATGAATTAAACCACTACAGAAAAGGAGTTGTTGGCGGTCATCTTTGCTTTTGAAAAATTCCATTCGTACTTAGTGCTATCCAAGGTCATTGTTTACACTGACCATGCTGCACTCAGGTATTTATTCAAGAAAAAAGATGCCAAGCCCTGGCTAATCCGTTGGATTCTTCTGCTGCAATAATATGCCATATATACCCGCCATAAGAAAGGAGTGGAGAATGTCATAGTTGAACACCTATCAAGATTGGAGAGCGATATTGAAGGAGCTACATCAAATTGCGAGCGCAATGAGATAGCTGATTGTTTCCCAGATGAACGGTTATTCTCCATCACTTCACTACCTCCTACAATCCCGTGGTACATAGACATGGCACAATACATCGCTTGCAAATCTGTCTCTCCCAGCCTATCATCGCAGCAAAAGCCGAAACTTCTATCTGATGCCAAATATTATTTCTGGGAAGACCCGTTACTTTTCCGTTCGTGCAATGATGGAGTCATTATGCGCTGCATACCCGAGATTGAATTCCAATCTGTTTTAAATCACTGTCATGACCGGGAGGCCGACGGGCATTTTGGCGCCACCAGAACGTCACGAAAGGTATTACATTGTGGCCTATTTTGGCCAACCCTTTTCAGAGATGCCCAAACGTACGTTGCCAAATGCAATAAATGTCAGAGGACGGGAAATATTTCAAAAAGGGACGAAATGCCTCTCAACAACATGCTCGTCTGCGAGCCATTTGACGTTTGGGGGATCGATTTCATGGGACCCTTCCCCATGTCGCACGGCAAACTCTATATTATTGTCGCGGTTGACTATGTCTACAAGTGGGTTGAGGCCGAAGCTGTTGCCGCAAATGACGCCCGCACAGTTTTGACTTTCTTACACAAGAATATTTTTTCTAGATTTGGTGCTCCGCGTACCATCATCAACGACGGAGGGAGCCATTTCTGCAACAAATCTTTCTTGCAACTCATGAAGAAGTTTGGAGTTCACCACAAAATCTCTCTTGCCTACCATCCTCAAACGTGTGGGCAGGTAGAAGTCTCAAATAGGGAGCTCAAAAGAATCATTGAAAAATCTATTAATTCCAACAGGAAAGAGTGGGCCATGAAGGTTGATGATGCCTTATGGGCATACCGAACCACCTTCAAAACCCCTATCGGTATGACTCCCTTTCAACTTGTCTGTGGAAAATATTTCCACTTGTCGGTCGAGTTAGAACACAAAGCATTATGGGCAACCAAATTGCTAAACATGGACATTGAGGCTACAGCAGGCAAGCGCCGCTCTCAACTTAATGAGCTGGAGGAGCTCCGACATTTTGCTTACGAGAACGCGCATATTTACAAAGAAAAAACAAAAAAATGGCACGACCGTCACATCATCCCAAAAGAATTCCAGCCGGGAGACCAAGTCTTGATTTACAACTTCCGCATCCATTTGTTTCCAGGAAAGTTAAAATCGCGGTGGAGCGGCCCCTTCACAGTGATCGGAGTCTCCCCTTTTGGCACAATTGAAATAACCGGGAAGAGCGGAGACAAGTTTAAAGTCAACGGGCACCAGCTAAAATTGTATGATGGCGGTGCTATCATTGGCGAACCTCAAAGCTTGCAGCTCGCTGACCCCTCACAAAGTGATACCGTGACGCCTTGATCACCAATTTTCGCAGCAGGTCTTCTATTTGTGTTGGAACTTCTATGTTTGAGCTCTTTTTCCTCTGCATTTTTATCTTCAGATTCTGTGTCTCATGAGTGTTCTTTTTTTTTTATTTTTTTTTATTTATCTTATAAACTGCAAGAACAATATATAAACTGCTAATACAGGTATTTGGTCCACCTTAAGGACGGTAAACAAAAGGGCTATACGGGAGACAACCCAAGCTTGGACCTTTTTGGTCCCTCTTTTTTATGCTTTCTACTTTGCTCTTCTATTATATTTTCTGTTATTTGTCTTTTCTTCTATTCAACCTAATTCGCAGGTCCATCATACTTTTGTGCGATGCAGCAACCTCCGCCTTCTGGTATGCTCATTATTTGGAGCATAGGTACCCTTTCTCCTTAGCCCTCGTTTTATTTTAGATGTCTATTTTCATTTCTGCCTATGTTTTCATTCAAGTCTGGGGGGGGAAGAGCCGCTTATGCACTCCACGAGCACATTGATAGGATGCCAGTAGTTTTATTTTATGCTTTATTATTGTAGAATCCTGCTGCACACACCTTGCCACCCACACGAGCGTGCACTTAACCACGCGTGCGGCTCGAGTCAATGTTGTCATTTTGTGTCAATTTTAAAATGGCGGTGCTGACTTTGGATTTTAATTTAGAGTAGTTCGAAACTCGTGCAGTGCTCCTAATCGAGTACTCACGTGGTGTAGAAATTATATAGGTTTAATTTTTCTTTATGCTTGTAAATTTATATTTTTTCTGCACTCGTAAATCATGTTTGTCCTACTCAAAATTGAGAATCCAGAGCAATCTATCAGTAGCGTAGGAATGTGTGTAGGCGTCTCTGGCTTTATATTGCTCGAGTCGGGAGGACGGATCATTTCTCTCGGTGGCTAAGAAATTGCCCCAAGCTACTTTCGAAGCATTGGTGCATGGTTAGTCTAGCGTAAGAGTGATGTAGGCCATCATGTTGGCCCGGTTGAGCTTTGTACCCTTTCCTAACGTCGCCCTCGCTAGCCCCTTTGTGCCTACCCATCCTTTTGATTCAGCACCAATATATTTGCCAAAGCCTCATAGCCGATCCTAGTCGCACGCCCAATTCGAGCATTAGTAGTTTACATTTTATGTTGGGTTGTGATGTAGTGATTCGTTTTTGTTATATGTGGATGTGCCCAAAAGAAAAATGTGCTGATTTTTTAAAATAATAATGTGAAAGCTTAAAAGAAAAATCTATAAAAAGAAAAGGAAAAAAAAGAGGAAAAGAAAAGAAATAAGAAAAAGTTTAAATGAACAATCTTTTTGAGATGGGATTGTTGTTTGGAGTAGGCGGTGACACACCCATTTGTAAAAGTAAGTCTGGGGGTGTGGTCACCTGCGTTTATTTGGTGGTTAGCGGTTACTATTTTTTGTACGTTAGCTCATTTGGGTTTGATGCATTACCCATCTTGTTTATCCTTGTTTTCCTCACCGTAACCCAAGCCCCATTATTATCCGAAGTCCTACGGACTCACGCAAGAGTCAAACTAGTACCATGGAGAGAGTGCGAACATGCAAGCATATGGTCCCCGAGATTGGTGGATTCCTTTGGAGGTGATCACGAGCCCCAATCTTTGGCAATGCTTAGCCAAGCGACTTGCCTATTTTCTTCCTACACATGACCGAGCGATTCTCCGACATTCAATTTTTGAGTAGTGACAATATCTATTTACGTTTGTCGAAAGTTATAAATTTCATAGCATAATTAAAAATTTCTTCTATTATATTTTCTATACACTTGAGTTTTCGATTTCTCGTTCTACTTTAAATTGAAGTTACTTCGTCAGCTAGCTATTTTGGAGTTCACGAGATGATTATTTGCCCAGGACGTGCAAATGGTTAAGTCTGGGGGTGTGATGAGTCCCCATTTCATACCGAATTCTGGACTCATCTAGGCTTCATTTCATGACTTTGCACTGCCATTTAGCGCTATTAGCACTTCTTTTGGTTCGCTACGACATTCCACGTCTTGTGCACTTTATTAGCCTATTTTTATGCCTGTGTGTATTTCCCTCTTGCTATGCATTTTATTAATATCTGTGACTGCCATGATCAAGAATCCGTCCAGTTTTCCTGCAGGTTCGGGGATCGTGTGGGCGTCCGGGATTGGGATTTCACCATTTTTTGGCAAAGGATTCAATGGTCGTCCGTTTTTAGCAACGCACGACCATCGACCTCTTTGGCGCATGATCATCGGTCGTGCGCAGTCTGGCTTCTCTTGTGAAAGTTCTGCCCCGCCATATCGCACGTTCACCAGCTATACTGCGCACGATCACTGCTCGTGCGTTGCCGGTCGTGCGCAGTCATGCCCTCTTTTGAAAAGTTCTGTCTCGCCATTTCGCACGATCACTGATCGTGGGCGAGCTTTGATTTCCTAGTGCAGGTTCTACAGGTTGTTGCCGCACGGGCGCTAAATTTGTTCGCGCACGACCACTGTTCGTGCGCCAGTGGTCATGCACGCTATTTAACTCTGCTTCTATAAATCGGCCTGTTCCGCGAATTAGTGTACGGACCCTGGATCGATCTTTGCCGCCACTTCGCCGTTCCGCATCCCAGGAGTTCCATCCATCTCCAACTTCATCCCTACCATCGGGAGGTCATTTTTCGGCGATTCTAAAGCGTTCCGCATCCTCCGGTGATCCTCCCAGCCATTAAATACCTCTTCTCCGAGCTTTCCACCGAAGAAGATCATGAAGAGAACCTAGAGAACGGACATAAAGGCCCTCGAGGTGACAGCTCGTCGGTACCGAAAGCCTCCTCGGACTTCGTGTGAAAGCGGATTGACAACCCGCACCTCCGACCAACAACCGCGGTGGATCTTCACTTTATTGGTTTAGTCTTTCTCCATCTCTCTTGTTGTATGAAATGACTTAAGCATGTAATGAACTTCGATTTCTAGTTGTTTTAAATAGATTATTGTTGTTTAATCTTGCTCGTGAGATTTGTGATTTGATGCGCCTCGCCTTATCTCACTTCACTCCGTTCCTTCGTTCCATTCGATTGCACTCCGCACTAAACACCTCACTCACTCGCTCACCGTCCATTCGCCTTACCGAAGTACGGCATCGCGGACGTTACATCCATCTCACCTTGTGAAGCTGTGATTGCGACCTGCATATTTCGCTTTAGTTTATTTGTTTGCAAAACCACCTTCAAAGCCCTTTAATTTTCCTTTATTTAATTAACTCTCATAACGATAATTTCGGATCGTCCGTTGTTCTACGCTAATTGTATTCCTTAAGAGACTGACACTTGGGGATTCATTCCCAAAACTTTATTACTTGTGCGACCGGTGCGCTTGCCGTATTTACACACATCATATTCTCGAAAAAGACAAAGATAGTGAACAATCACTATTCTAATTTTATGCTATATATATACATAGACATGTCTATTCAACCTTAAATGCCACCTAAAATCTCTTAAACTGCAACCACCCTTTCAAGTCTAGCAAAACCGCCAACCATGCTGCCACCTTTTCTAATTGAATCATAATATACGTATTAAATGAAGTTATTTTACATAAAATACCAAACGACGCGAGAACCGAACATCCTCGAAATTCGATGAAATTCGCACCGTAGCTAAATACCCACGCTATGAACACAACGGAGAAGTCAAAATTAATTTTCGAAGAACAGAACTCGAGTTATACGCACCCGAAGTCAAAACACAAGCATCCCCCGAGAGGCCACACCGGGTCACCCAAAACGACCCAGCTTGCTAGGGAGATCTTGCCAATAGACTAAAAAATGGGCCACTCAGTTCTAAGGAGTTAAGACCACACTCCACAGTTGACATAAGCCAAGAAAATGCGTCGATGTAACACCAAGCAAGAATTAAATAATCGCAGAAAAATCAGGGGCGTTACATCCTTCGACGAGGCTGACTCCCCAATCTGAGGGTGAGTCTTTGGGTGCACAGAGTAATGCGATGATATAGAGTCTGCAGCAGAGCAATGAGGCCTTGTCCAGGTAGATGGTGGATATGCTGTCCCAGATCCAGTCTCTGATATCAGGTGTGTCCGGGCTAGCTCAGAGAGTGCAGGACCCTGCTATGGGTCTAGCAGTTTCTGCCCCTCCTACTCCTCTGGTGCCTCTGGTAGTGGTTCCACTAGATATTGCGTTTATCTCTCATTTTCAGCGACTCGGGCCTCCTACTTATGATTGGAGGGCAGATTTCATGATCTTGGATGAATGGCTGATATCAATTGAGGAGATGTTTTCCTACTCTAGAGTTACTGACGATCAGAGAGTGATGATCGCCACCTACCAGCTCAATGGGGTAGCAAAAAGTTGATGGTTGAGGGAGAAGGAGAGCATGAAAGAAGGATGCTCTTGGGAATCTTTTAAGGAGATGCTACTGGGAAAGTTTTTACCCTCAGTCGAGCGGAACCGCCTGATGAATGATTTCTTACATCTAAAGCAGAGGCAACTCACAGTAAGGGAGTATAAGGTTGAATTCAACAAATTAAGCTGGTTTTCTCCTGGGTTGGTGAATGTTGAAGTAGACCGAGTTAAACGATTTCTGGGTGGTCTAAGAAGTGACATACACCAGCTAGCTGGTGCTTATGGAGCAGTGAGTTATATCGGTGCGGTCGAAGCTGCCTTGAAGGTCGAGGCAATCGAAACTGCGAAGAATAGAGGCCAGCAAATGAGAAGAGACAAAAGGAAATCTTATGAAGGAAAGAACCACCAGCCATTCGGTGCTACTTCAAGAAAGAAGGGTAAGGAAGTGTGTAGTTTTTGTGGCCAGACTGACCACCCCTTTGAGAAATGTTACAAAAGGATGAGAATTCAGAAGAATGAACAGGTTCATGTGATCCAAGGTGCTCCTAGGAAAGATTTATTCTGTTTTGCATGCAAGCGGCCAGGGCATGACGCTGCCCACTGTTGGGGAAAGAATAATACAAGAAGTTGTTTTCTGTGTGGTCAAGATGGGCATATCAAGGCTCAGTTCCCTCAGCTCCACCCTGTATTGCAGCTAGTGCCACTCCAAGCATTGCCACCGCCACAGCGATTGGATAAAGGTAAGGGAAAGCTGAATATGATTTCTTCGGAGGAAGCTCAAACTTCGACTCAGGTTATTTCAGGTTAGACTTCTCCCTAGTTTTTAATGTTTTGGTTTGTAGTTATTGTTGTAGCATTTGTTTCCTTAGAGGCATGCGTAATTGCGTAATCTTATAGGAAGATTTAAGGTGAAGAACCGCTGGGAGCATGTTCTTTTTGAATCTGCCGCTACAAACTCCTTTATGGCTATAGCCTTCATGGATTGGTACCATTTGGATCTAGATCGAGTTTGAGATGCCTTTTGCGTCAAGTTCCCTTCCGGTGATTCCATGGTTTCAGATCAGGGCATTCAGGACTGTCCGATTGTGTTAGGGTATTTTCTAGCAAAGGCAGATTTGAAGGTGATCGACTTGGAGGACTTTGATGTTATCTTAGGCAAGGACTGGTTGTCCAGGTATGATGTTGTTATCCAGTGCAAGGGTAAGTTCTTAGACATCAGAAAGGACAACGGTCAGCCTGGGAGTGTTTATGGTGATCTGCGCCAGGATTATCTAATCATTTCTACAGTATATGCTCAGAAGTTGTTAGTTTCCAGCTGTTTTGCTTGTTTGGTCTTAGTTTTGGGGACTGTTGGTAGTTTGCCGCGTCTAGAAGAGGTTCTTATTGTGCGCGAGTTCTCAGATGTGTTTCCTGATTATCTTACGGGTCTTCCACCTGATATAGATATTGAGTTTGTGATAGATTTGGAGCCGGGCACACGTCCTATTGCGAAGGCGCCACACCGGATGGCCCCGCGAGAGCTGGAGGAGTTGCGTAACCAGCTGGATGGTTTGTTAGAAGGGTTTTATAAGGCCGAGTTCGTCGCCTTGGGGTGCTCCTATTCTATTTGTTAAGAAGAAAGATGGATCGATGAGGCTTTGCATCGACTATAGAGAGCTGAATAAAGTTACTATTAAGAACAGGTATCCCTTGCCCAGGATATACGATTTGTTCGATCAGTTGCGCGGTAGCGCGATGTTTTCTAAGATTGACCTTCGTTCTGGCATGGACTTTTTGAATTCCTAGTAATGTCGTTTGGTTTTACCAATGCGCCCTCAGCCTTTATGGATATGATGAACCGTGTGTTCATGTATTTTCTGTACAAATTCATAGTCGTGTTTATAGACGACGTTCTGGTATATTCCCGCAATGCTGAGGAGCATGACCAGCATCTGCGATTAGTTTTATCTGCTTTGAGGGACCATAAGTTGTTCGCCAAGTTGAGCAAGTGCGAGTTTTGGTTGCCTCAGGTTTTGTTTATAGGCCATGTGGTTAATAGGAACGGGATTTCAGTCGACCTAGAGAAAATAGCTACTGTGATGGATTGGAGTAGGTCAGGCACACCCAAAGAGATTAGGAGCTTCTTACAGTTGGCCGGCTATTACAGGAGATTTGTGGAGGGTTTCTCTACCCTGGCTGAACCTTTGACTAGATTGACTCAGAAGAATGCCACTTTTGTTTGGAACGAGAAGTGTGAGGAAGCCTTCCTAGAGATGAAGAACAGATTGTGCACTGCTCCCATTTTAACTCTGCCTACGGAGGGCATGGATTACGATGTTTATGTGGATGCATGGCATGTTGGGCTTGGTTGCATGTTGTTGCAAGACGGGAAAGTGTTTGTGTATGGGTCCAGGCAACTGAAGACTCATGAGAGGAACTACCCTACGCATGATTTAGAGTTTGCAGCCGTGATTTTTGCACAGAAGTTGTGGAGACATCTGCTTTATGGCGCGCAGTGAAATATTTTTACCGACCATAAGAGTTTAAAGTATGCCTTCACTCAGAAAGAATTGAATCTGCGCCAGCGGCGATGGTTGGAGTATATTGCCGACTACGATGTTGAGATCCAGTACCATCCGAGCAAGGCTAATGTGGTAGCCGATTCCCTAAGTCGGAAGATGGGGAAGATTTTTAATCTCTCCGCCGAGCGATTAGTGGAAGAGTTTCTTTTGATGGACATTTTTGTTGGGAGCTGCGATTTGTAGAGTAGTTTGTTAGTAGCAGAGCCTTTTTGGATTACGCTTATGAGATTACATCAGAAAGATGATCCAGATCTGTTGCATTTATATCTTAGAGCTTTGAAAGGGGAGTTACCAGATTTCTCGATTGATGAAGAGGGTACTATGAAGTACCGTGACAGATTTTGTATCCCCGCCGTTATGGGTATCCGAGTTATATTGTGCAGATAAGCGCAGGGTCTAGCTTTTCCTACCATCCAGGATCTACTAAGATGTATCATGAATTAAAGGAAATTTCCTAGTGGAATAAGATGAAGGAAGACATAGTCAGGTTTGTTTCTGAGTGTTATACTTGCAAGCGTGTTAAGGCTGATCATGGAAGGCCTGGTGGCAAGCTGACTTCATTGGAAATTCTGACCTGGAAGTGGGAAAGCATTTCAATGGATTTAATCACGGGTTTACCGAGATCTACTAGAGGATATGATTCAGTTTTGGTGATTGTTGTAATGCCCAAAAAAAAATTGGTATGGGAAGTGTTTTTATGGGTTTTGGATCACTGGGTTTTTCTTGGCTGGAGGTCACGGGCGTGTCAAGTGGGCCGACACAAGCATGTCAAAGTTGACAAGGGCGTGTCAAAATGCCGTTCCCTTTTCTTGAAACTGGGCTGTGTCGAGAGGAGAGTACACGGCTCGGGACACGTGTATGTAGTGGTTGACATATTCATGTCAATAGTGACACGGGCATGTCAGGACCTGTGTCCACTAAGGGTCGTGTCGGTTCTGTAGGGAGGTTATGGAACATGCCCACCGACACGGGAGTGCCAGTTTGGGCGACACGGGCGTGTCGTCTTGGACATGGGCATGTCTCAACCTGTGTCTTATTCTGGGTCGACGATTTCGTGTGCGAACAGGGCAAACGACCAGGCACATTGTTGTGTGCAAAGCCGTGTTCGGCCATCTGAAATGATTTTCAGAGTTTTTCTGGGTCGTTCGTTTTTATTAAATATGATCCAACGGTCCTGGCTTGCCTCCTGATGGTTTATGGACGGTAATGGGGAAGTTATTCCTCATTTCATCTTTGGCTTTCTCTTTCTAAGGAGAAGAGAGAGGGGAGAGCAAGAGGACGTAGGAGAAGAGGAATTCGGCCGCCGGTGGTGCTACGGTGGTCCGAATCGCGTGCTGAATTCAGATTCGCAGAGGCAAGAGCGTTGCGGTCCTTTCCAACCGTGTACTTTTCTCCATGGCGCCAAAACATGCTACAAGGGTAACAATCTTCCACTTAGATATGTGAAGTCCTTCTTTCCTGTATTTGCATAGGAATCCTCAACCAAATGGTGGAACGTGAAGTGATTCTCGTGGGATCGGTGGTTCATCCCTTGCTTTGTTGCATTAGAACCGGAAGTGAGATGTACGGTTAGGCATTCTGTGTGAAGCCCATCCGGAAGTGAGTAGTACGGATTGGTGATGCTTTGTTTGAAAATCGGAGAAGACTCCGTGTTTGTTGATTGTTTGTATGGAGTCCCTTTGTGAATAGCTGTTGCTTGGTGCAGCAGGAAGTACTGGAGGAAGTCCAGGAAAATGTGAGAGTTGATACTTGGCGTTCAACTCGTGTGGTCATGAGTACCATGTTGTGTGTTGTTGGGCTATTGTGCTGCAATTAAAAGCCTTGGTGGCGAATAGGCAAGGAGATGTTGTACCCGCGTCGGTCCGGTGTGATGACTGATGATGATGAGCAACGTGCAAGGCGGATCTGTACCCGCGTTATGGTTGTCTAACCTTGGGTGCTTAAGTCCCTGTTAGGATCTCATAGCGAGAGTCTTAGGCCTGCGCGCCGTAAAGACTAAGAATGCTCATTTTGGACCGTAAGGTAGAGAGACCTTGAAATGGTGGTGGGACCCTGGATTTTCTCGGTACACCAATAAGGTGCCCTGATTGCACGGAGCGTCGTGCCGTCGTTCTGACATTTGTGTTATGTATTGGCTAGTGAGGTTGTGCACAACCGTGTTGGATTATAGTATATATATGCTGGTTAATAAAATGCTTTTCAGGGAAGGAATTCCGCTGCCCCGAGCCAGGGGCAGGGTTGTTATAATTGGTCAGCTGAATGCTGACCGTAGCCTTGTGTAAGACCCCTTTTTTTTCTTTTTCAACCACCGGGGTCTTAGCCCAGAATTGCCGCTTTGCGGTGGCACCGACTCACGGGAAGGCCGCCACTACAAAACGCCAATTCTGCCGGCCTTTTTCGATCACAAAGAGAGAGAAGTAATAATACATAAAATGTAAACAAGTCCACAGAAATACACATATAAAATGAAATCACATCAAGTCCATTAGTAATATCAAATAAAAGTACTGTAAAGATACAGTTCAGATGAAATATATATAAACGGGCTTGAGCCCGGTACATCAGAGTCCTCACTACAAATCACTCATCGCGGAAGCTATAAAAATACTAATCACTCACGGAGCTGGTCGCAGGTGCACCAGTGCTAGACTTACCCACCTCCATGTGCACCGTACTCTACTGGTGTTGGTCCCTGGATCCCATCCAGAGCTCCTGTAATATTGTGGTTCAAAAATCATTTGTCATAAAGACTAAGCACTATCATCCCCTACCCTTCCCCCCACGGCTCCTAAGCACCGAGCGGAGAGGAGGAAAGGGAAGCTACAAAGGTGGAGAGTAATAAAGCAGATGACAAAGGAGCTAATCTAACAACTATCATGGTGTATAAACAACTATCTAGAATAAAGTACATCTAGCAATTCTACGGTAGTAACTAATAAAGTAGACATATAGTAAGTAAAAAATATATAAGAAGACAAATAGAAAGCAAGTAAGTAAATAAGTAAGTAACCTTAACTTATATGAATGTCCATACAAACTTATAAGTTAAGGGGTCTTTTGCAAGCCTCCCATCGCATAAAAAGTCTCATACCGATTTATATGTTGGGGTGTCGGTTGTTTGCAAATATGAGTGTAGTGATATGCTATGCCATGATTCAAGCAAGTGCAACTCACGCACACGACTCTATGCGCATAGACCTTTAGTTCCCCCTGTTCGGGCAGCTAGCTTCACTCCCAGGAACCTCCGTAGTGGCAAACAGAGACAGTGGGTCGGCCCCCCCACTCCTAAGCGGGTATCCACACTACCGAGCCTAGCCCTTCCGTACGCCCCTAGAAAAACACAACCTAGAGTATCCGCATACTTGTGCTGGATATATCCACCAGACTTTCTTTGGCTAAGTGTCCCACACCGCCGAGTCAATGTATCAATGTCGGTGTGAATTACAATCAAATACCGAAGACCCACCACCTTATTCTGTACTCAAACCCTCGAGCCCTCGGCTCCTCGGCTTGTCCCGTCCGTGCATCTACCTTCAGAGCTATCGTCTGAATGGCAACCAAACCAACTTATTCTACCTCCCTATCTACCGGGCTGTGTGAAAGTGCAACCCTATTTATTCTAGTTGCTCTTTTAATTTATTATTCCTACAGTTTATGTTAGCCCAGGACTGCCCCCGGTATTCCCCGTAAAGGGCACTCAAAGGGCACTAGGAACTATGATTGTAGCTTAAGCCCACTGTTCCCTTTCGTAAGGCACTTATTGTTATTGGTTGATACCCGTTACCCGATCCCTTTTAGATTACTTTAGACTTAGCTCTAGAGAATTAAGCCTCTTCCTCTCCTTCCCGGGATGGACGATCTTTCGTCGTTCCCGAACACCACTTAACACTAGCCAATCTCACACTCTACTAATCCTGACTTCCAATAATGAACTTAACTTAACTTGCCCTATCCAAACCAGCAAACTACAAAAATTCCATCTCCCCAAGTTCATTACCCACTCTAGTTCAGTTTCTTTTCTTTTACTATATGCAGACTGTCCTAAGATACATGAGGTATATAAGGAGAGGTGCTCCAAATTGTCTTCCGGATCTCCTATAATATTTACTGGAGGTCTATCATGACACAATATAATTAAGTCCAAGATTTCCAAATTTTTCCTTTATATCGGGCATTTAATTTATTTATTCTAAGCCTCCCAATGCCCTAGTATGAACATGAAGTGCACTAATGAGCCAACAATAAATCATCATAAAATCAGTAAAAATCCTATGAGGCATTTAAGCAGTAATTCCAAATTTGAGAAATTTCAGAGGTGTTTAGACATATATTTCCTAATTTACCATTTTAGGCCACTTCTACTATATTATGAAGCAAGTATTATAAATATGTATCCAAAAATCACAAGAAAATTTCAGAAGCTTGATGGTGACCTAAAACTATCAGAAACCAAGTCCCATGATTTTCGCTAATATTTGGGCTCTAAATTTTCTTTAATGTAAAATACTAATTTTTCCTAGCTTAGTGAAGGAGGTAATATTTTTAATTATCTAAAAATCCATAGAAAATTACAGGGTGACTATCATAATTTGAAATACCCACTGACCAAATTTCATAATTTTTCAAATAAAAATTGGGCATTATTTGTATTTTTGACTACATATCCCAAATGGTAAGTTAAAGAAGCAAGTACCCAAAATAATCAGATAAAACTCCCAAGAAAATTACAGAAGGTATAACATTCTATAAGATGCCATAATCCAAGATGTCATAACATTCCAGTGAACAGAAATTCCAGAATCATCAAAATAGATATCTAGGGCACAACAAGGGTTGTGAATGAAGTACTATATAAATTAACCCAAAAATCTTAAAAAAACTATATAATGTCCATTTAGACCAGAAAATCACCCTGCCCAAATTTTATTTGATTTGTAGTTAATTTGTCAGCATAATAGTTCAAATTAAGATTGGTGCCCTAAACTAGAGTTAGGATTTTTGGTGGCCTAACTGTCTCCAAATCCCCTAAGATTTTGTCTAGAAAACTATAATTGCCCTATGGTCCTCTCCATCAAATTTCAAGTTAGTCCAAGGGCATTTGACCCCATGACCTTCACAACCCACCAAGAGCCATCCTTAGGGTTTGTCCTTGGATCCTAGTGCAAATCTACCCATATCCACCTCAAAATCCATGAGGAGGTGCTAAAGGTCATTCCTAGTAAGTGGTAAAAATCTCAGCCTCTGTTGAGGTGATCTGATCACTAAAATCTCAAAGTGCACTTTTAACCTAAAAACCCCTTGATAATGCTTATCTTAGGGTTGTCCATTTCCTACCTAGAACATCTCCAAATGAGATGAAAAATTATACAGAGCCTCATAATGAACCCAAGGACCACTCACCAAGATTTGAGAGGGTTTGGAAGTCATTAAGCCAATTAATTAATTTTTCCTAAGATTATTAAATTTTTCTAAAAACTTTAGAAAAACATTCTCCGAAAATTCCCATTTTTGGACAGGCCTTAGGTATAACAAGGGTAGACTCCCTGCCAAAATTTCAGATCATTTTGTTAAAGGATGAAGGGTGGGCACACCTTTTAGTCTCTGCCTAGCTCTAGCTCTAGATCCCACCAAAAGAGGTGCCCTGGTCAAACCAGTTCACCAAATTGACCCAAATCAATTTTTAAATATCGTAGACCCATAGGGATACAAATTTTACGTTGGTCATTTCTTCATATAAAGCCCCTAAGTATTTTTCCAAATTTATCTAAGGTGGCTGTTATTTTAATATAGAAAAATGCTTATAAAATAAAAGCTTAATTAACTGCACAGATCTTGAAGCAGGATCTAAGGGCCCTGGCATCGTCTTCCTCCTCCAGCCAAAGGTCACGATTTGCCCGACCTAGAGCTACTTCCAAGCGCAGCCGCCGGCCGTCCAGCCTCCTCCCTGGCCGGCCACCGCCACCACCACCTCCGTTGAGGTGGTGGCCATCGCCGGGCGGCGGCGCAGCTGCCGGAGGGGCTTTTTCCGGCAAGCCCGAGACTTCATTTTTGCGGAAAAATCAGAAAGATAAGCTCTTCTGATCGGGCTCAATTAAGCCCGAATCTTAATCCTAAGGAAAGCTAAGATCTACCCGTAGAGAGAGAGGAGGGGAGGACCTTGTTCGCGGGATGGAGGCGTGCAGACCGTCGGGATGCCATTGGTGCGGTGGTGGCATCGCCGGAATTCTCAATAGCATAGTGGGAGGCTCGAAAACAAAAGGTAAAAGTTGGGAAAACCTCCTCTTGGGCCTCTGAGGGTGTTTAAAAGCTTGGTCAAGGAGTGGGAACAACCAAAAGCTGTTGGCCATTAATGGCCCATTATATCTTTGCTCGGCCATGGTGGTGGGGGGCTGAAATAGCTCTGTGACAGCAAGCTAACGGCTAGAAACTCCTCCTCTTCCCTGGAGGAGTTGGATCCAGCCGTAAAAGGGAAGGGGGAAGGCCACGACATCTAATGCCATTGATGGCCATGAAGCCAAGATCTCGGCCATGGCCGTAACCGCCTTTTTGCAAAACCGTCGGTCCACGTGTCAAGCTTGACCAGTCAACTTAATTTAAGTAAGACTTATTAGGTCTTAATAGGAGAAAAATGGCCCACTCCCTAGACCGGCCCGGTTTAGTTAAACCAGCACCCAGCAAAAACAATTTTGCCAGAAAAGACTAAGTAAAATGGCGTTGAGTGAGCTCTGCTCACTCAACGCCATCCTTGCTACGGCATTGAGTGAGCTCTGCTCACTCTACGCCATCCCAATTACGACGTTGAGTGAGCTCTGCTCACTCAATGCCATCCAGACTATGTCGTTGAGTGAGCTCAGCTCACTCAACGTCATCCGGATTATGGCGTTGAGTGAGCTCTGCTCACTCAATGCCATCCAAAATATGTCCTTTTAAACGATGGCGTTGAGTGAGCTTAGCTCACTCAATGCTGTCCAGGTTATGGCGTTGAGTGAGCTCTGCTCACTTAACACCATCTAGACAACACCAAATGGCATTGAGTGCGCTCAGTGCACTCAACGCCGTTCAACTTATGGCGTGGAGTGCACTCAACACACTCAACGCCATCCCGCCTGACAGATTACGGCGTTGAGTGAGCTAGGCTCACTCAACGCCATCCAGTCTACCATATTGAGTGAGCTCAGCTCACTCAACGCTAACCAGACGACACTAGATGGCATTGAGTACAGTCTGTGCACTCAACGCCACCTAGCTTATCGCGTTGAGTGCACTCAACGCACTCAAAGCCATCCCGTCTGAAGGATGGCGTTGAGTGCAGTCAGTGCACTCAACGCCATTCTTCCTGAAAGATGGCGTTGAGTGCAACCAGTGCACTCAACACCATTCTGCTTATGGCATTGAGTGCACTCAATGCACTCAACGCCATCCCGCCTGAATATGGCGTTGAGTGCTGTCAATGCACTCAACGCCATTCTGCTTATGGCGTTGAGTGCACTAGACGCACTCAATGCCCGAGTCCTAAACTTATTTTAAGCAAGTTTGACCCACTATTTACAAACCAAGGTGATTTTCACCTTTCTTACTAAGCTCCATTGGTCTTTTGGGTTTACTAGGGTTTTGTCGTGACCTAGTCATTGCAAAACCACCCCCCGGGGGGTCTAGCCAGAAATTGGATGTTACACCTTGTTTGCCGCCGCTTGGTGGATTGTTTCTTGCAGGTGGAGTTGGCCCAAGCGGGTAATAGCGGGCTGAAGCCCTAATTGCGCTGCTGCCCTTGAAGGCTTTACTTTGCTTTACTCTTGTTCATGTGTGGCTGGCCTGCATGCTGATGTTTGTAAATCACACTCCTGTTATGAGAAACTTGTAAGGCCATAAGGTCATGTACTCTGTGTATTGGTTGTTTTCATTCCTAATTATTAGTAGTGGACATTTCTTTTGTTGTACTTGAGTTCAAAGTTTTCAACCATGAAGCTTCCGCTAGAATTCTCTATGTTAGGAATCGTTGGTAGTTTTGATATTATAAAGTAACCTCTCCGTCTGTTCGTGGAATATGGTGTGGGGCCCCGGCCGGACCTTCTACTATATCCCATGTAACGGGTAGGGATGTTACAATTTGGTATCAGCTTGTAGGTCTTTCTCTTCCGAATTCGTGGGCAAATTCTTTTGAGAGGTGTCGAGCACGTGTAAATTTTATTGCCACTAACTTTTTCCTGTCTTTTTGCAGGTTTTCAGAAAAATTGCCAAAATGGCCTGTCACGCCCCCCTGTCACGCCCTCCCTAGGCGTGTCACCAGGCGTGACCAGGGGCGTGTCGCCCTCTGCCGAAAAGCTGCCGCCGCATTAAATGCCCTCCCGCCTCAGCACGCAAATAGTACTGTCACGCCCCATGTCACGCCCGTGACATGGGCGTGACACCTTCCTTTTTCGGTGACTGACGGATTTCCGACCAATGATTTGGACATGACATGCCTGTCACGCCCCCCTGTCACGGGCGTGACCTAGGGCGTGACCACCGACGTACCGAAGCAATCATCCCTCCCGCCAGAATCCAGAGCCCGAGGTCAACATAGTACTGTCACGCCCCCCTGACACGCCCCCCCTAGGGCGTGTCGGAGGGCGTGACCGACCCGAGAAAAAATCTATAAATTGAGCCCCCCTCCTCCCCATTTCAGCAAGCTTTGGTTGAGTGGGGGAGGTGCTGCCCCTTTGTTTCTTGATCCTTTTTCATGCTTTTTCTCTCTCTCTCTCCCCCTCTCTTTGTACTTTTTGGTTAACCCTAGTTTAATCTTAGTTTGTGCTAGCTTTTATTGCAATTTCCTCCTTGCTTAGTGCTTAATGTAGGGCTAGAATAGGGTTTAATTTTCATGCACTTGTAACTTTAATTTTCAATAGTGTAACTTGCCCTTTTTATTAATAAAATTGTTCTTTTTTTTAGCTTGTGTTCTTCTTATGCTTTTCTACTCATCTTCCCCCCTCCACTCCATTATGATTAACTAATCCTCCTTGTACTCGATCTTGATGATCCGAGGTTAGAGCGATTATGTTATGATGATTTAATTAATCTTTTCTTTTTAGGTTAGGGCCTTGAATTACTCTTGATTTATCACGGGTCGGAGGTATATTTTCGATATATACTCTCCGCCTTTGCTTTCATTCTGGGCTAGCCGAGAGGCCGAAAGAATGAAGTGAGCATTCAAGAGTAAAGGGAGTTGTACGCACCCCTCGAGAGAGGCAGACGTCCAAATCTCCCGGATTGGAGTAAAATCCAATAGTGGGGTTCACCGCGTAAAGCGAGTTTTAGGCCTCCGATTTAGACGAGAGTCGGTCGGACCTTCCTAAACTCAGTTGGGCACGACTTCGAGAGAAGCGTGTTCAAGCTTTAGGAACCTCCACGGTCAAGGACCCTTATCCTATTAAGTTTAGATTTTTATCGCATTTTCTTAATCGTCTTTAGCCGAGGTGAATCTTGATCGGGTGCATTTCCATTTCATATTGTTCTACCTTTTGTAGTAATCTCATATATTGTGCTCTTTAATTAACTGCAGTAATTTCCTTTCTAGCTTAGTTGTTTGCTTAATAGCGTAACTTAATTGCGGTAGTTCTCTTTCTAGTTTGCTTTAATTTCTCCATTGCGCTTAGATTTTCTAAAACCCTAGTTTTTCCGTCGATAAGATAATAGCGTTCGTGTGAGTAAGCTTAGCCAACAGTTCCCGGATCTTAATACGACACTTGTGTCCCCTTGCTACAATTCGATAGGTATACTTGCCTCATCGGGTTGCTAGTTCGGTTGCGTTTATTTTCTTCGAACCCTAGCGCGCAACAAGTTTTTGGCGCCGTTGCCGGGGACCCAACTTCCGTTGATATTTTGAAAACACGAACCTATTAATTTTATCTCTTCTCTTTCTCATCCCCTTTCTTTAAAGTTTTAAAAAAAAATTCAAAAAAAAATTATCACCGCTCTTAATAGAAACCAACCTCACAATTTTTCTACGCCACCTAATTCTCTCGAAAAGGGCAAAGGGCTTTAAGCGCCACTGTCTTGTCTAGTATCTTGCGAACCCTTCACGGGGTAGTCCTTGGGAAGTTCGGGAGTTAATTTATATATAAAAAAAAAATCTATTTCAAAAAGAAAAAAAAAAGGTTTTAATTTAATTTTCTAAATCAAGTTTTTCTTTCTAGTTTATCCTTTTTCTCTTTCTCTTCTTCTTTTCTGTTCTTTTAGTGCATGACCCGCGGGAGTCCGTCGGTTATTTTGGACTTGGACCACGAAATTGAGCGTACTCTTCGGAGAAGATCGCGATTTCAAGGTCCTACTATCCAAGTGCCGGTTGAGGACTCTGAGTCATTTAATACTTTAAGAATGGAAGAACCCAACGTAGATGAGGCCGTTCAAAGGACTATGTCCTATTATGCACGACCGAACCTCGAGGGAACAGAATCGAGTATAGTCCGCCCTACTATAGCAAATAATAACTTTGAACTAAAGCCTAGCATAATTCAAATGGTGCAGCAATATGTGCAATTTGACGGACTTCAAGATGAAGATCCGAACGCACATATAGCTAGCTTTCTTGAAATTTGCGACACCTTCAAGATAAATGGTGTCACAAATGATGCGATCAGGCTAAGACTCTTCCCCTTCTCTCTAAGAACTAAAGCTAAGCAGTGGCTTAACACACTTCCGAAAAATAGCATAACCACTTGGAATGAATTAACTGAAAAATTTTTGGCGAAGTATTTTCCGCCCGCTAAAACTGCAAAACTTAGGAACGACATCTCTGCCTTCGGACAAATAGACTCTGAAACCCTTTACGAAACCTGGGAGAGATTTAAAGAATTATTAAGACGATGCCCGCATCACGCGCTGCCTGTATGGTTACAAGTGCAGACGTTTTATAACGGGCTAAATCAAAGCACGAAGCAAATGATAGACGCAGCTTCTGGCGGTACTTTAAATCATAAGACCCCGGAAGCCGCTCTTGAGCTTTTTGAGGATATGGCCATGAACACTTATCAGTGGAATGTGCCTAGGTCCCGCCCGAACAAGCCTGCAGGTATCTATGAAGTGGACAACGTCTCCCAGCTCGCTCTGCAAGTAGAAATCCTAAGCAAAAAAATCACGGAGATGACTGCTGCCTCCGCCCCTCAGGTATGGGAATCTGCAACCCCTACTCCAGAACATTTAGATTATGTTAATAATTTGCCTAGAACTGCTTTTAATAATTTTTCTGCTGCGAATTTTCATCCGCCTGGTTTTAATTTTCCGAATAGTTATAACCCCGCTTTAAGAAATCACCCGAACTTTTCATGGAGTAATCCATCGAATGCGATGCGCCCACCTCCGCAAAATGATTTTTCTGCACAACCACCACCACCACCACCACTTCTTCAAAATTACCCAAAACCTCCAAGCTTGGAGGAATTACTTTCTAAATATATCACCACAAATGACGCCACTATAAGAACTTTAACCGGAAGCGTAAAAAGTTTAGAAAATCAGGTAGGACAGCTCGCGAAAATAATTTCTGAGCGACCCGCAGGGTCTCTTCCTTCCAATACCGAACCCAACCCGAGAGAGCAAGCGAAAGCTATAACTCTTCGGAGTGGGAAGCAAGTCTCCGGTATGGTAAGTGAAGAGCCCGAGGCAAGCTCCGCTCCTGCTTTTAAAAATCAAAGCTCCGCTCCTGCTTTTAAAAATCAAAGCTCCGCTCCCGCTTTTAAAAATCAAAGCTCTGCTCCGCTTCCACCCTCTGCTGAAGAAGTAATCACCCCCACTTTAGAAAATAATCTCACTCCACCACCCATCTTCAAAAATAATTCAACTCCTCCATACCCCTCTGAACTTAATAGACAACGTCAAGATGATCAGTACTCCCGCTTCTTAGAAATCTTCAAACAAATCCACATTAATCTTCCCTTCCACGAGGCTATTTCGCAAATGCCGAAATACGCCAAATATCTGAAAGACCTCCTCACAAACAAGAAGAAGTTAGAGAATCTTTCGCACGTCACGCTTAACGCCGAGTGCTCCGCCGTTTTAACAAACGGTTTGCCGAAGAAAATCAGTGACCCGGGTAGTTTCTCTATCCCGTGTGTCTTCGGTGATCTCTTTGTTAAACACGCGTTAGCCGACTTAGGCGCAAGTATAAACCTGATGCCCTTTTCGTTGTTCAAAAAGTTAGGGATTGGTAGCCTTAACCCCACGCGTATGAGTATCCAGCTAGCCGATAGATCCGTCAAGTACCCGTTAGGAATAGTGGAGGACGTTCTAGTCAAAGTCGGCAAGTTCATCTTCCCGGTGGACTTTGTCATTTTGGACATCGAAGAAGACGTCGAGGTTCCCCTGATCCTTGGCCGACCCTTCCTTGCCACCTCCCGAGCCATCATTGACGTAAGCAATGGTAAGCTCTTTCTTCGAGTAGGCGACGACGAAGTCACATTTCCGATCACCCCTTCGATGAAGAACACCTTAGAGAACGATGACTCATGTTTTTTCATAGACGCCGTGAGTGATGATTCTTCCTACTGCCTCTCCAACTTTGAAAAAGAATTTTCTACTTTTTGCTCCTCTTCTCTTACAACAGAATCACTGCAAGGAAGTGATGAATCTTCTTATTGTCTTTCTGAGTTTGAAAAAGAGTTTTCTGATTTTTGTTCTTCCTCTTTCCTTACCACTGAATCTGTACAAGAAGCCGTCTTGGCTGCTAGCCCCACCCCTTATTACGTTCCTTATAAAAAAGTTTATGAAGATATTATTTTTGAAAAAGAAAGAATCTCAAAATCCTCTTATGAAGAACCCCCTACCCTAGAACTTAAAGAACTTCCCGAACACCTTAAGTATGCTTTCTTAGAAAAAGACTCCAAGTTACCAGTTATCATTTCGGCCTACCTCACGGATACGCAGAACGATAAACTTCTTCTAGTTCTACGTAAACATCGCCGGGCTATTGCTTGGCAAATTTCTGATATCAAGGGCATAAGCCCATCTTTCTGTACACATAAAATTCTAATGGAAGATAATTCGCGTAACTCTATTCAACCTCAGCGCCGTATAAACCCGAATATGAAAGAAGTAGTTAAGGGCGAGGTTATGAAACTATTAGACGCAGGAATTATCTACCCGATATCGGACAGTAAGTGGGTTAGCCCCGTTCAGGTAGTTCCAAAAAAGGGAGGGATAACCGTAATTAGTAATGAGAATAATGAATTAATCCCGACACGGACGGTGACGGGTTGGCGTATGTGCATAGATTATCGTAAGTTAAATGACGCCACCCGTAAGGACCACTTTCCTCTACCGTTTATCGACCAGATTTTAGAACGCCTCTCCGGCCATAGCTTTTATTGTTTTCTCGATGGCCTCTCGGGGTACTTTCAAATACCCATCTCTCCCGAGGACCAAGAGAAAACTACGTTTACTTGTCCCTTCGGCACCTTCGCGTACCAAAGAATGCCGTTTGGATTATGTAATGCGCCGGCTACATTCCAACGATGTATGCTCGCAATATTTGACAAGTACGTAGAAAGCATTATGGAGGTATTCATGGACGATTTCTCCGTGTTCGGCGATACCTTCGATAGATGTTTAGAAAACCTCGAAAAAGTCTTAGAACGATGCGAAGAAACTAACCTTGCCCTAAATTGGGAAAAATGCCATTTTATGGTGAGGGAAGGGTTAGTTTTGGGTCATAAAATTTCTGCTAAAGGTATTGAGGTAGACGTTGCTAAGATAGAAGTTATTGAGAAGTTGCCGCCACCTACAAACATAAAAGCTATAAGAAGTTTCCTAGGCCACGCTGGTTTTTATCGTCGTTTTATAAAGGACTTCTCCAAGATCACTAAGCCCCTCACCCATCTCTTAGAAAAAGACGCTCCATTCATTTTTGATGACTCTTGTATTTCTGCCTTTGAATTAATTAAAGAAAAGTTAATTAACGCGCCGATTATGATAGCTCCGGTGTGGGACCTTCCTTTCGAGATTATGTGCGATGCGAGTAGTTTTGCGGTGGGAGCCGTATTAGGTCAACGCATATCTAAGAACTTCCACCCCATCTATTACGCTAGTAAAACCCTCACATCTGCACAAGAAAATTACACCACAACCGAGAAGGAGCTCTTAGCCGTAGTATTTGCGTTTGATAAATTTCGCCCTTACATTACACTTTCAAAAATCATTGTTTTTACGGACCACTCGGCCCTTAAGTACCTTCTTGCCAAAACGGATGCCAAGCCTCGCTTGATCCGCTGGGTCTTACTCCTCCAGGAGTTTGACTTAGAGATCCGTGATAAGCGAGGAGCCGAGAACTTGGCCGCCGACCATTTATCAAGATTAGATAACCCCTTTATAGAAAAATTAAATGAAAAATCTTTTAATGACTATTTTCCTGATGAGAAGCTGCTTTTAGTTAATACATCTACTTCTCCTTGGTTCGCGCACATCGCCAACTATCTAGTGGCCCGGGTGCTCCCAAAAGAGTTCTCCTCTCAGCAGAAGAAGAAATTCTTTTCTGAGCTGAAGAACTACTTTTTGGAAGACCCGCATCTTTTCAAAATTTGTGCGGATCAAGTGATAAGGAGATGTGTTTCTTTTGATGAAGGAATTAATATTCTAAAACATTTGCATGAAGGTCTGACAGGTGGGCACTATCAAGCTGCTCGCACCGCTCATAAAGTGCTTTGCGCGGGTTTTTACTGGCCTAGCCTGTTTAAAGACGCGCAAGCCTTTGTGAGCAGGTGTGATAGTTGCCAACGGTCGGGCAATATTTCTAATAAAAATGAAATGCCGCAAAATTATTTCTTAGAGTGCGAAATTTTCGACCTCTGGGGAATTGATTTTGTTGGCCCCCTTCCTTCTAGCTTCGGAAACAAATATATTTTAGTTGCTGTTGATTATGTTTCACGATGGGCTGAGGCCCAAGCTCTTCCTACGAACGACTCCCGAGTTGTAGTCACGTTTTTTAAAAAATTATTTTCTAGATTCGGTACGCCACGCGCAATCGTTAGCGATAGGGGTTCCCATTTCTGTAACGCGCAATTTTCAAAAATCCTTACTAAATACGGCGTTACGCATAAACTGTCCACTGCCTACCACCCCCAAACTAACGGTCAAGTCGAAGTAGTAAATAGAGAAATAAAAAGAATATTAGAAAAGACTGTTTCAACTTCTAGAAAAGACTGGTCAACCAAACTTGACGATGCTCTATGGGCCTACCGAACAGCGTACAAAACCGCCCTCGGATGTACGCCGTATCGGCTTGTCTATGGAAAATCGTGCCATCTGCCCGTAGAGTTAGAACACCGCGCCTTTTGGGCCTTAAAATTTTTAAACTTCGATCCCCACTCAGTCGGTGACCTTCGAAAATTTCAACTAAATGAACTCGATGAGTGGCGCTCTTATGCTTATGAAAATAATAAACTTTATAAAGAGCGGACGAAGCGTTTACACGATAAACACTTAAGGCACCCTAAAAACTTTAAGCCGGGCGACCAAGTCCTGTTATATAATTCTCGTTTACGTTTATTTCCGGGCAAATTAAAATCTCGCTGGTCTGGACCATTTTCTGTTTTAGAAGTATTTCCTTATGGAACTGTTTTAATTTCTCACCCTGATAAGGGTAATTTCAAAGTGAATGGTCAGCGTCTTAAACTGTATTTTTCTGGTGATGATGATGTCAGTCCAAACACTATTAAGTTTCTACTTCACGAACTCTAACTTTGAACTTTTTATTTTTTTTTGGCTAAAAACAATTTTATTTCGGGACAACAATATTTTTGGACAATATTATTTTTGATGCGTCGAGCTCAACGACGCTTTAACCAAAGGGCGCTCTTGGGAGGCAACCCAAGTTATCTTTTTCTGTTTTCTTTATTTTACAATTTTTGCCTCGGACGGCTCCGACAAGCTGAAGCTTCTGCGATCGCCTACTCCAACATTGCTGAATCCATCACGAAGTCCAAAGAAGACATTCGGGGAGCGGCATCACTCAGTTTTCGCAGCAAATAAATCCGGGGAAGTACCTGTATTTCAATTCTGTCTTTTCAATTCTGCACTTTATTTTTCTCTCCTTCTCCAATCCCCTTCTTTAGCCATTGAGGACAATGTCTGTTTTAAGCTTGGGGGAGGATTTCCTCCTTCATTTTTGCTTAGTGTAAATAATTTCCTTTTTTTTTGTAAATAGTTCCATAAAATTAAAAAAAAAAAAAATGAATATCTTAAAATTCCAAAAAAGAGAAAAATTTTCCAAAATCCAAGAAAAAGAGAATATTTCTCAAAATAAAAAAAATATATATGTATTTTTGAATAGTTTAGACATTTTGGTATTTCAATAGTACCCCTAGTTTTCAGTTTTGTTTTACTCAAAATCTCCTATAAACAACTTAGTTAATTATAATATTTCTAATCGTCCTTTTTAATTATGTTTCGCAAGTAAAATGTTGGCCATGCTGTGTTTCTAATTCGCGGTAGCATGTTAAGGTGAAATATTTTTCTAAAACTCGCATTTCTATTATGGTTTTTTGTTTTTTATTTCCTTTACTTTCTCAAAAATTCATCATCCACTATTTTCTTTTTCGTTTTTGAATAATTTTTGTAAAGTCAACTTTTGAATAACGTAGTAGATGTGAACGATCCAAGTCACCTATTATTTCTATTTTCAAGTTAATTTCATCAATCTTCTTTTATTATCTAGGACTCGCTTTTTGAAAATTTTTCAAACCTTTGTTTTAAATAAATTCAAAAGCGTGAAAATGATTTAGGCCGTTTTTGTTTTCGTTTGAGCTTTCCTGCCAACTTAAAAACTTTTACCACTAGTTAGTCGTTTTTGAGCCTTTTTTCCGATTTCATTTGATAGCTCCTCTCTTCATTTCAGTTTCACCAAAGCCAAAATTTCCAACCTATCGAATCACACTAGCCTTTTTGAGTTTCATAAATTATTTTGACGATTTTTGATAGGGTATTTTGTGATTTTTGTGGAGAAAGGTTTTCAAAAAAAAAAAGGAAGTATGTTCAAAAGTGATGTTTATTTTTGTTTGGCCAACTCAAAAAAGAAAATAAAAATATTTATGGCCTTTGTTTTGAAAAAAAAAGAAAAAAAAAATGGAAAAGAAAAAAATGAAAAAGAAAGAAAAAAATGTGTATATATTTTTATGAAAATTTTTGAAACTCTTTGCTTTGGTTTAGTGTGATTTTAAAACCTTCACGTTTATCTTTGAATTCCACTCCTAATTATTTTCCTAAACCAAACGTTTCTGTCCTATTTAAGTCCTTTTGATTCACGCTTTTTGTTTTTTATTTAACAACTAAGAAAAGAAAAATAGTAAATCAGTTTTAGTTTTGGATTTAAACCTAGATTTTTGATAATTAAATTGATATAATTATAATGCGTTGCTTGGATCTAGTAACAACTCAATGCGTGTTTTTCATTTTCGTTGCTTTACTTAAGTCCATTTAAAAATTCTCGCTAAAATTTTGGATGATTTGTTTTTATTAAGTAAAGTTTTTAAAAGTTTTACCATACCTAAATAATTGTTTTAGACTTACATTTCACCTTTTCCCTACTAAGAATTTCGCATAGTACTTGTGTAGGCATAATTAGAACTTTTTGATTAGTCCTTTTTATAAATTTCTAGTTTTTATATTTTTGCTTGGGGACAAGCAAGGCTTAAGCTTGGGGGAATTTGATAATACGTTTTGTAGCCTAAACTATTATCGTTTTTTATATTTTATATTGTACAAATTATGTCTATTATTAGTTTATTTTTATCCTTTTTATGTAAATTTTATTGCCACTAACTTTTTCCTGTCTTTTTGCAGGTTTTCAGAAAAATTGCCAAAATGGCCTGTCACGCCCCCCTGTCACGCCCTCCCTGGGCGTGACCTAGGGCGTGTCACCCGATCCCGAGGACACCTGACGGAAGGGACAGAAAATGGCCAAAACCGCTGTCACGCCCCCCTGTCACGCCCTCCCTGGGCGTGTCACCAGGCGTGACCAGGGGCGTGTCGCCCTCTGCCGAAAAGCTGCCGCCGCATTAAATGCCCTCCCGCCTCAGCACGCAAATAGTACTGTCACGCCCCATGTCACGCCCGTGACATGGGCGTGACACCTTCCTTTTTCGGTGACTGACGGATTTCCGACCAATGATTTGGACATGACATGCCTGTCACGCCCCCCTGTCACGGGCGTGACCTAGGGCGTGACCACCGACGTACCGAAGCAATCATCCCTCCCGCCAGAATCCAGAGCCCGAGGTCAACATAGTACTGTCACGCCCCCCTGACACGCCCCCCCTAGGGCGTGTCGGAGGGCGTGACCGACCCGAGAAAAAATCTATAAATTGAGCCCCCCTCCTCCCCATTTTAGCAAGCTTTGGTTGAGTGGGGGAGGTGCTGCCCCTTTGTTTCTTGATCCTTTTTCATGCTTTTTCTCTCTCTCTCTCCCCCTCTCTTTGTACTTTTTGGTTAACCCTAGTTTAATCTTAGTTTGTGCTAGCTTTTATTGCAATTTCCTCCTTGCTTAGTGCTTAATGTAGGGCTAGAATAGGGTTTAATTTTCATGCACTTGTAACTTTAATTTTCAATAGTGTAACTTGCCCTTTTTATTAATAAAATTGTTCTTTTTTTTAGCTTGTGTTCTTCTTATGCTTTTCTACTCATCTTCCCCCCTCCACTCCATTATGATTAACTAATCCTCCTTGTACTCGATCTTGATGATCCGAGGTTAGAGCGATTATGTTATGATGATTTAATTAATCTTTTCTTTTTAGGTTAGGGCCTTGAATTACTCTTGATTTATCACGGGTCGGAGGTATATTTTCGATATATACTCTCCGCCTTTGCTTTCATTCTGGGCTAGCCGAGAGGCCGAAAGAATGAAGTGAGCATTCAAGAGTAAAGGGAGTTGTACGCACCCCTCGAGAGAGGCAGACGTCCAAATCTCCCGGATTGGAGTAAAATCCAATAGTGGGGTTCACCGCGTAAAGCGAGTTTTAGGCCTCCGATTTAGACGAGAGTCGGTCGGACCTTCCTAAACTCAGTTGGGCACGACTTCGAGAGAAGCGTGTTCAAGCTTTAGGAACCTCCACGGTCAAGGACCCTTATCCTATTAAGTTTAGATTTTTATCGCATTTTCTTAATCGTCTTTAGCCGAGGTGAATCTTGATCGGGTGCATTTCCATTTCATATTGTTCTACCTTTTGTAGTAATCTCATATATTGTGCTCTTTAATTAACTGCAGTAATTTCCTTTCTAGCTTAGTTGTTTGCTTAATAGCGTAACTTAATTGCGGTAGTTCTCTTTCTAGTTTGCTTTAATTTCTCCATTGCGCTTAGATTTTCTAAAACCCTAGTTTTTCCGTCGATAAGATAATAGCGTTCGTGTGAGTAAGCTTAGCCAACAGTTCCCGGATCTTAATACGACACTTGTGTCCCCTTGCTACAATTCGATAGGTATACTTGCCTCATCGGGTTGCTAGTTCGGTTGCATTTATTTTCTTCGAACCCTAGCGCGCAACAAAATCCGAGTATTCCTTTTTGTAAGTTTGCCATTTTGTTTAGTCGCTAAGTTGTGTTTCTCACACATAGAGGCGACTAGAAGTCATGAAGGACAGTCAGAACCCCAATGTTCCAAGGAGAGTGCGGCACCAGCAGAGGTGCCCACGCCTCCTCCTCCTGCTAAAACTATTCATATGATTTCATAGATGGTACTTGCTGTGATGAATGCTCAGCAAGATGGACAGGTGAGGCCTGCAATGGTGTCAAATCAGGCTGGGCTAAGGCTAGAACCGGTAGAAGTTGTGGTTGATCTCCGATTAGTTGATCAACAACTGAAGCGGTTCATGAGCTTCAATCCTCCAACGTTTGATGGGATAAGATTGGATCTGAAGGATAAGAAGGATCTTGACAGAAATCAGGGTTGAGGAGGAGCAGAAGGTAACGTTCGCCACTTTCTTGTTGGAGGGAGAGGCTCGAATTTGGTGGGATGAGGTCGAACTGCATCACTTGGCAGGCAGGCTGTTAACTGAGGTCTCGATGGTGGAGTTCTCTCGGTTGTTCTTGGCAAAGCATTTGTCGACGCCGCAAAAGATTGGTATGGAATTGGAGTTTCAACGGCTGACGCAAGGAGAAAAGAGTGTGGATGACTATCTCCATGAGTTTACACGTCTGGGATGTTATGCAGGATCTATCTTTGCCGAAGAGGAGCATAAGACCAGTAGGTTCTATGAAGGACTGTGAGATGAGGTAAGGTTTTTTCTCTCGAGTTCTGTGAGCCAAGGATTTCAAGCGTTGGTCTGTATGGCTAGGTATTTGGAGATGGACTTGAAGAGGACACAGGGCAAGAGGAACTTGGCAGTGAAAAAGCCAGAGTTCAAGATGCCGCATCCGGAGAAGTATGGAACCGGGTAGTTTGTAGTTTTATCTTGTTCCTTGCGCTGTGCTTGTTTTAGTTTTGGTAATATAGGTTTTGTCCTTATACGGGACCATCCGGTAAGTGCCATGTTCGATACAGGTGCCTCACATTCGTTTCTGTCTGAAGACTTTCTCTTACAAATCGGGGTACCTGGACGGACCACGACAGACAGTATTAAGGTGCTCCTACCTAACAGATGTGTGTTGTGCGTGGATAAGTCGTGTAGTGTGGAAGGAAAAATAGGAAGTCAGAATTTCTTGGTGAACGCATCAGTGCTACCGATATCAGAGTTCGATATTATCTTCTGTATAGACTGGCTTTCAGAGCAGCATGCTAGTATAAATTGCACTTCCAAAGAGGTTACACTTGGTAAAGATACCAAAAAAGAGACTAAGTTCAATGGCATACGAGGGACGAGTAGGATACTGTTATCTGCTCTCCAAGTCGTTAAGGCAGTTTGGAAGGGTGTGAAGTTATTCTTCACACTTATAGAGGCTGTGGAGCCTAAGGCCAGTATTAGAGAGGTACCGATTGTATCAGAGTTTGCTGATGTGTTTTCGAAAGATCTTCCTGGGTTACCACCCTAAAGGGAGATATACTTCGCTATCGAGTTCATACCAGGTGCAAATCCTGTGGCCCGCTCGCCATATCGAGTGGCACCAAAGGAAATGGTGGAGTTGAAGGTTCAGTTGTATGAACTACTAGAGCAAGGCTACATACGTCCAAGTCAATTACCTTGTGCGCGCCAGTTCTCTTTGTAAAGAAGAAGGACGGTAGCTTGCATCTATGTATTGACTACAAAGAACTAAACAAGCTAACGAAAAAGAACAAATCCGATTCCACAGATTGACGACTTGTTTGACCAGTTAGTTGGCACGACTGTATACTCCAAGTGGGATTTGAAGTCAGGTTATTATCAGTTGAGAGTTCGTGAAAGTGACATACCCAAAACAGCGTTCGGAACACGCTATGGTTACTATGAGTTCACGGGAATGCCGTTTGGGCTGTCCAATGCGCCATCGGTATTCATGGATTTAATGCATCGGGTGTTTAGGGAGTACTTGGATCTGTTTGTAATCATCTTTATCGACGATATCCTCATATACTCCCAAACTAAAGAAGATCATGCAAATCATTGCGGGTGGTGGTGCACACCTTGAGGAAGAACAAGCTCTACGCCGAGTTCTCTAAGTGTGAGTTTTGGCTATCTTCAGTGGCTTTCCTTGTCCATGTGGTTAGTGGAGAGGGCATTGCGGAGGATCTGACAAAGATTGCTGTTATAAGGGAGTGGCCTATTCTTACTACTGTGGCGGAGGTCGGGAGTTTTCTTGGACTGACGGGCTACTACATGCACTTTGTAGAGAATTTCTCGCGGATAGACTTGCCTCTCACCACACTGACGAGGAAGGATCATAAGTTCGTTTGGATTCCCGAATGTGCACGAGCTTTCGAGGAGCTAAAGAGTCGGTTGACCACGACGCCAATCTTGACATCGCCATGTAGTTTGGACAGCTTTGAAGTGTATAGTAATGCATCAGGGAGCGGCTTAGGCTGCGTTCTTCTCTTGTTTGGGAAGGTGATAGCTTATGACTCATGTTAGTTGAAGGTGCACGAATGGAATTACCCCGTCCATGATTTGGAGTTGGCGGCGGTAATATTCGCACTTAAACTGTGGCATCATTATCTATATGGTGTGAAAGTGGATATATTCACGGACCATAAGAGCCTGAAGTATCTGTTGGATCAGAAGGATCACAAAATGCGATAAAGAAGATGGATGGAGTTTCTTGGAGACTACACCTTTCAGATTCACTACACTCCCGGTAAGGGGAATGTTGCCGCGGATGCCTTGAGTCGTAGGACTCCGGCAAGGGCAAATTGGTTGCTAAGGCATGATGAGAGCTTTAATTCGAGAACTGGAAGTCTTAGACATTTCTTGTGTTGACAAGGATTCCACTACAAAGGCGTGTTTACACTAGACAGATTTAAAGTGTGACCTTACGGATAGAGTTCGGTAGGCAACAGAAATTGATGAAAGTCTACAACAGTATGTAGCGGAGAGTTCAGTTTCTCAGTTTACTTTTGAGGATGGCCTTTTGCGGAGAGACGGGCGTTTGTTCGTCCCAAGTAGGGGTAAAATTCGTGAAGTATTGATGTATGAAGCCCACTTCACAAAATATTCAATTCACCCCGGGAGCACGAAGATGTATAAGGATATGAAGAAAATGTTCTGGTGGCCTGGAATGAAGAAGGATATAACACATTATGTTGCGAAATGCCAGATATGTGCCTTGATAAAGGTTGAATGCCAAAGGCCAGGTGGCCTTCTGAAGTCGTTACCTATTCCTATATGGAAATTTGATGACATCTCGATGGATTTTGTGCATGGGATGCCGAGGTCGCAACGCGGTAATGATGCAGTTTGGGTGATTGTGGATCGGTTAACTAAGCTGTCACAATTCATCCCGAACCGGAAGCACGACTCAGTTGACAAGTTGGCAAAGTTGTATGTGGATAACATTGTACGATTGCACGGTGTGCCCCGTAGCATCGTTAGTGATCGTGATGGGCGTTTCACTTCGGGAGATTGGAGGCTAATTCACCAAATGTTGGGTACGAAGTTGCATTTCAATACGGCCTTTCTTCCTCAAACGGATGGTAAGACCAAAAGGACCAACAAGATGTTGGAGGATATGCTCCGAATGTCTGCAATAGATTTCAGAAAGAGTTCGGAAGATCATCTATTTATGATCGAGTTCGACTACAACAATAGCTATCAAGCTAGTACTCAGATGGCGCCCTTTGAGGCCTTATACTGTAGGAAGTGACGTACCCCTTTGGCTTGGGCAGAGACTGGAGAATCGAAGCTGTACAAGCGAAAATAAATGGATGATGCTAACTCGACTATTCGGTTGATTCGAGAAAGATTGTTGGTGGATCACGACCGACAAGCAAAGTTCTACAATGCCAAACACCGAAACATGGAGTTTGCGGTAGGAGATTGGGTATACCTGAAGATTAAACCCTTCAAGAGCGTGTCCAGGATACGACATCTGAAAAAGTTTAGTCCGAGGTACCTGGGACCGTTTGAAGTGGAAGAGCGTGTGGGTGAGGAAGCCTATCGGTTAGTGCTTTCAACAGAATTGAGTGGTTTGCATTACGTGTTTCATGTCTTGGTATTGAGGAAAGAAGTGAAAGAGCCATCTCAATTGGTTGATGTGGATCGAGTATCTGTCGATAGTAGGCTAACGACAAATGTTAGGCCTATTCAGATCGAGGATACGGCGGTTAAACAACTACGAAAAAAAGCTGTCGAGATGGTCAAGGTCTGATGGCACAGTTGTGGCCGAGAGGAGTTGTCATGGGAGCAGGAACAAGCCATGCGTATTGAATTTCCCAAGCTATCTTTGTTGTATTGTTGTAACCATGTGTATGGACAATAATATATATTTGCATAATATATAATTTTATTTTGCGCTTAGTGAATTTCAGGACGAAATTCTTATAAGAGGGGGAGAATTGTAATGCCCCAAAACACTATAGGTATGGGATGTATTTTTATGGGTTCTAGAGCCCTGGGTTTTTCCTGGCTGGAGGTCACGGGCGTGTCAAGTTGGCCGACGCGGGCGTGTCAAAGTTGATACGGGCTTGTCAACATGCCGAGTCCTTCTCTAGAAACTGGGCGATGTCGAGAGGCGAGTACACGGCTCGGGACACGGGTATTTTGTGGTCAACACGACCGTGTAAATAGTGACGCAGGCGTGTCAGGACCCGTATCCACTAAGGGTCGTGTCGGTTCCGTAGGGCAGTTATGGAACACGCCCACCAATACGGGCATGCCAGTTTGGGCGATACGAGTGTGTCACCATGGACACGGGCGTGTCCAAACCCGTGTCCTGTTCTGGATCGACGATTTCGTGTGCGAATATGGCACACGGACAGCACACGGCCGTGTGCAAAGACATGTTCAGCCATCTGAAATGATTTTCAGAGTTTTTCTGGGCCGTTCGTTTTTATTAAATACGATCCAACGGTCCTGGCTTGCCTCCTGATGGTTTATGGACTGGAATGGGGAAGTTATTCCACATTTCATCTTTTGCTTTCTCTTTTTAAGGAGAAGAGAGAGGGGAGAGCAAGAGGATGTAGGAGAAGAAGAATCTGGCCGCCGATGGAGCTACGGTGGTCCGAATCGCGGGCCGAATTCAGATTCGCAGAGGCAAGAGCGATGTGGTCCTTTCCAACCGTGTACTTTTCTCCATGGCGCCAAAACGTGCTGCAAGGGTAACGATCTTCCACTCAGACATGTGAAGTCCTTCTTTCCTGCATTTGCATAGGAATCCTCCACCAAAAGGTGGAACGCGAGGTGATTCTCGTGGGATCGGTGGTTCATCCCTTGCTTTGTTCCATTAGAACTGGAAGTGAGAATTATGGTTAGGCATTTTGTGTGAAGCCCATCCAGAAGTGAGTAGTACGGATTGGTGATGCTTTGTTTGCATATCAGAGAAGACTCCGTGTTCGTTGATTGTTTGTATGGAGTCCCTTGGTGAATACCTGTGGCTTGGTGCAGCAGGAAGTACAAGAGGAAGTCCAGGAAAATGTGAGAGTTGATAATTGGCATTCAACACGTGTGGTCATGAGTACTATGTTGTGGGTTGTTGGGCCGTTGTGCTGCAACTAAAAGCCTTGGTGGCAAACGGGCAAGGAGATGCTGTACCCGCATCGATCTTGTGTGATGACTGATGATGATGAGCAACGGGCCAGGCGGATCTATACCCGCATTATGGTTGTCTAACCTTGGGTGCTTAAGTCCCTGTTAGGATCTCATAGCGAGAGTATTAGGCCTGCGCACCGTAAAGACTAGGAATGCTCATTTTGGACCGTAAGGTAGAGAGACCTTGAAACGGTGGTGGGACCCTGGATTTTCCCAGTACACCAATAAGGTGCCCTGAGTGCACGAAGCATCAGGCCGTCATGCCGACGTTTGTGTTATGTATTGGCTAGTCCGGTTGTTCACAGCCGTGGTGGATTATAGTATATATATGTCGGTTAATAAAATGCCTTATAGGGAAGGAATTCCGCTGTCCCGTGCCAGGGGCAGGGTCGTTATTATTGGTCAGCTAAATTCTTACCGTTGCCTTGTTTTCCGCCGCTTAGTGCATTGTTTCTTGTAGGTGGAGCTGGCCTAAGCGGGAAATAGCGGGCAGAAGCCCTGGTTGCGCTGCTGCCGTTGAAGGCTTTACTTTGCTTTACTCTTGTTCGTGTATTGCCGGCCTGCATTCCGATGTTTGTAAACCACACTCCTGTTAAGAGAAACTTGTAAGGCCATAAGGCCATGTACCTTGTGTATTGGTTGTTTTCATTCCTAATTGTTAGTAGTGGATATTTCTTTTGTTGTACTTGAGTTCAAAGTTTTCAACCATGAAGCTTCCGCTAGAATGCTCTGTGTTAGGAATCGTTGGTAGTTTTGATATTATAAAGTAACCTCTCCGCCTTTTCGTGGAATATTGTGTGGGGCCCTGGCCGGACCTTCTACTATATCGCCTGTAACGGGTAAGGATGTTACAATTGTGGACAAATTAACGAAGTGTGCGCACTTCGTACCTTATAAGATCGACTATCCGATGAACAAAATAGCTGAGCTATATTTGAATGAAGTTATCCTATTGCATGGTGTTCCTGTCAGAATTATTTCAGACCAAGACTCCCGGTTCACATCTCGCTTCTAGAAGAGTTTGCAAGAAGGTTTGGGTATGGATTTGAGATATTCTACCGCAAACCACCCGCAGACCAATGGTCAGACAGAGCGAGTTAATCAGATAGTGGATGACATGATCAGATGCTACATTTTAGACCACGGAGGAGCGTGGGATGAGCATTTGAGGCTTATGGAATTTGCTTATAATAACAGTTATCAAAAAATCTTGCAAATGGCTCCGTTCGAAGCTCTGTATGGGAGGCACTGAAGGACTCCCTTATTTTGGACTGAGGTTGGCGAGGGATTTTTGTTGGGTCCGTATGCGCTTGAAGAAATGGAAGTGGATGTGAAGCTTATTCAAGAGAAGCTTTAGATATCTCAAGAACGTTATGAGAAGAACGCCAACCGGCATAGATCAGATTTGGAGTTTGCTGTGGGTGACTTGGTGTTTCTTAATGTTTACCCAATGGTTGGAATCTAGAGGTTTGGTAAGAACCAGATGTTGGACCCAAGGTTTGTGGGACCATTTAAGATTGTTGAGCGGATTGGTGTGTCAGCTTATAGGATGGATTTGCCCGCAAACTTTCCGGGTGTGCATGATGTTTTCCACGTAAGCCAACTGCAGAATTGTGTGTGCTAAGTGACATGCAAGTTTTGGGTTCTGTACCTCAGTTAGAGCCAAATCATTCTTATGTGGAGATGTCTGTCCGCATTTTGGATATGCAAGATCGTGTGTTGCGGAGGAAGACCATTCCAATGGTTAAAGTTTTGTGGAGAAACCAGGACGTGGAAAGCGTGACTTGGGAATTTGAGTCGGCTATGAGAGAGGCTCACCCTTATCTGTTTCCCTGAGTTTGCTTGGTATGTATTCTTTTGTTGAACTCTTGGTTTGTTATTTCCCTTCTATGGTAGAAGTGTTGTGCGTAAAGTTTCGGGGCGAAACTTTCTTTTAGGGGGAGTGACTGTAATGCCTCCGGTTTTTTTCTGTGATTGTTTAATACTTTTTTTGTATTACGTTGACGCATTTTCGGCCTTTTGCCGTTATTATAGCATGGTCTTAGCTCTTAAGGCTATCTGAGTGGCTTGTATTGTAGCCTGTTTGTAAGGTTCCCTAGCGAGCCGGAGTCTGTTTTGGTGACTCGGTGGAGCCTCTCCGGGAATGCTTGTGTTTTGGGCTTCGGGAAGTGTTAGCCCGAGTTTTGTTTGTCGGATGACGATTCTGACTTCGCCACTAGATTCGTAGCGTGGGTATTTACCTACGGTGTGAATTTCATGAAATTGCGAGATAGTTGGATTTTTGAGTCATTTTGACGTTTTATTTGGTGTTATTTAATCTTTAAATAATATTATATTAATCTTTATTATTTTATAGTGGCATAATTTTATTTGACTTAAGAGTCTTGAGATATAGTATATTATAGCTTTTAGGTAGTGGATGCCTTTTTATGGGTGGCTATAATTTTTATATGATAAGATTTTATCATATTTTATAGCTATAGTGGCTGACTTAGTAATAATTTATTAGCTTGGTGGTTGGATATAGTATAATATAGCTTATTTTAGTATATCACTTTCATCTTCCCCAAGAAGAGAGAGACGAAAAGCTTCCAGCGGAAGACTTCAGGCGACAGAAGTGCTAGTGCTTCGGCCGGCGATTTCTAGAGGGTTAGGGCTCAGTTTTCTCGGGTAAGGCAGATCTGGACTGCTCTCACTCAGATCTTCCTTCCTAGGTTTGTTATTTTTGAGGCTGATCTTACCGCCAGTGCCGGATTTTGGTAGGGCAGCTGCTGTTTCCTGGAGGTAGAGGCAAGTGGTGCTCTTTTCCCTTGCCAAGCTTGTTCATTCATGTTATTTTTTTTCTTCTTTCTATCAATTTTTCCTAGAGGTAGAACCTCGGGCTACTGCAGGCATCGTCCCGAGCTAGTTCTGTCTAAATCTTGCCCAAATTTCAATTTTTTTCTCTCTCCCTAGTTGTAATTTTGTGTCCAGGTAGGGGAAGGAGGTAGGAAATTAGTGTACTAAGTTTAGCCCAGCTTAGTTGGTAGCTGTAGTCGGGTAGAAGGAGTAGAAAGAGGAGTTTAGAATTTTTTTAGTTAAGTTACAACTCTCTGGATAGCAGGCGTTGAGTGGTTCGTAGGCTATGTCCAAAGGCGTTGAGTATGGTAGAAACACTCAACGCCTAGCTGTTTTGATTTTGAGGCTAAGTATAAAAGCATTGTGTGTGGTGGACACACTCAATGCCTAGCTCTTTGGTCTGGAGACTAAGTCCAGAAGCATTGACAGCATTGAGTGAGGTGAGCTCACTCAACGCCGTCTGCCTTTTGGCATTGAGTGAGTTGAGCTCACTCAATGCCGTCGGCCTTGGAAAATTTCTAAGTCTTTTGGCGTTAAGTGAGTTAAGCTTACTTAATGCCGTCAGCCTTTTGGCGTTGAGTTAGTTGAGCTCACTCAACACCGTTTGTGTTTGGCGTTGAGTGAGTTGAGCTCACTCAACGCCTTCTTGCCGGAGACTTTTTCTAAGTCTTTTGGCATTGAGTGAGTTGAACTCACTCAACGCCGTCTGCCTTAGGATTTTTTCTAAGTCTTTTGGCGTTGAGTGAGTTGAGCTCACTCAACGCCGTATGTCTTTTGGCATTGAGTGAGTTAAGCTCACTCAACGCCGTCTGCGTGTGGCGTTGAGTGAGTTTAGCTCACTCAACACCGTCTTGTCCGGCGATATTCTTTTTTCCAAGTCAAAAGCGTTGAGTGTGGTGAAGTCACTCGACGCCTTCTGCTATTAGCGTTGACAACGTTGAGTGGGCTGAACTCACTCAACGCCATCAACTAGTGAGAGTTTTTCGGCTAAGTCTTTTGGCGTTGAGTGAGTGGAGCTCACTCAACGCGGCGTCGAGTGGACTCGACACCTTACCTGCTTAGATTTTGGCGTTGATTGAGTAGCACTCACTCAACGCGGCGTCGATTGGACTCGACGCTTTTTCCTTAGGCTGATGTTTTTCTCTCGAGTTTGTTAGTGTGGGTTTGCTCTCGGTTTGGTGATGTTTCTCTGCTGGTTTTGAATGCCGATTCGTGAAATAGTACAGGTGGTTTTATTTGGTTTCTCTGAAAGGGGTGGTTTGGCTTTAAAGCTGTGGTCTCCACCATTTTGGCCCCAGTTTGGGCTGGTTGTGCTGGTGTGTTGGACACTTGTGCTGCCACTGGTTGTTTTCACCCTAGAGAATTTTGGGGATCTGGTTGTTGGGGTGAGGACTGTTTTTGGTCACCAACCCAGATCCATGGTTTTCACCACTGTTAATGATTCACAAGTTAGGGCTGTTAGTTCCCTTTCCTTTTAAATTACTATTTTGGCATATGTTTGCCTTGTTGCTGCTGCATGTTTTTTTTTAGCAGGGCATGTTGCTACTTTCCCGCACTTGGTGTGTTTTAATTATTCCTTGGATAGTGCTTGTTTTGTTATCTTGTTTATTTAATTCTGATAAATTTGATAACATCTTTGTTGCAAGGTTTGGTAACTCCTTCTTTTTATCTGATTATATACTTGCTAAGGTGTTCTTTCTTTGAATGTCTCAAGTTCAGAGCAGTAGCCGGTTGAGCGGCTAGTTGCCTTTTTGGGGCGTGCTGGGATCCTCTGGGCTGTTGAGTCTCACCTTCCTCATACTATGAAGTAGTATTTTTTTTTATATAGAAATACATACTCACCAGTGGGTTCGTGTCAGGTTGTTGACGCCCACTGGTGGTTTTCTTGTGATACTAGATATGAATTTAAACTGCTATTTTATTTTCCTTTATGGAGGTTGTTTACTTGCTCTCTCGGAATGCTTTTTGCTAGGTTGCATGTTAGGTATTTTAAACCTAAAAGCAGTACTATATGTACCTCATGCACGTCATGTTTATAAAACTAAAACACTATTTTCTAAAGTAACGTAAAGACTATAGTTTTATACTATGCTAAATTTAGAGTATTGCATATCATGAGTTGTCCTTTGGGGACGTTTACACTCATGTAGAATGTCAAATAACCTTAACCGAAGTATTTTTTTCTGCTGCGTATAAATATATTTTTTTGATTTTGACTAGCTGATCCACTGTGCTGAGGGATACGACCACCTAAATTAACTAGATTTTCTTTCATAATAAGTCATGATTCTCTTTATGATTTTTAGTCTGGTGTTTTTCTTGAGCGTCTGCAGTTATCCCCTGTATGACGTGGCATCACGGTACGCATTTTCTTGTACTCTGATATTATTTTATTGTTGAGGAAATGTGGGTCATGACAGAACTGTACATGGTCTAGACAGCATCTTTAATGTCTTCAAAATGAGCTGGTCTGTACATGAGTTATCAAGGATTTTGAATGGCCTCAAAGTGAGCCGGTTGTCAACCAGACTCAACAGTTTGGTCTCCATCATACCATAGGGGAGGATGTCCAAGAGTGTCTTTGATGCAATTGGAAATCTAAGGAGCATGCTCAGAGCTAGCCTTTATCATAACCCTCTCCCCCTTTATGAATTCTCTCTCCATATTATCTCTCAAATCATTCTTATGAAACCTTACTTGACCATCTAAATAATTTATTCCTGATGTTATATAATTCTTTACTTTTAGTTAATGGTCATCCAAATCCTTGTCAGAATCCTTGATATCCTTAACCAATGAGGCTAAATGAGTTGGCAGCTTTGTTTCCATGTCCTCTATCACAGAAGTTTTCTTGATTTCTAGATCAGTAGTTTATTTCTTTAGTTCTTTGAAAGTAGTATCATGCATAATTATCATATTCTCATTCATTCTGGTTTGATTCTCCATGAAATAACCTTGTTGTATAACTATTTCATCTTCAGTTTCTTAGATTCAACTTGCTATTTTGCAATGTAGACCACAACATTTGCTCCACTCTAGAAGAAATCAGTCGTGTCTGTCTTTAGAAGATTTACTTCAAATCTAATAGACATTATGTCCTGAGCCAGTTGAAACTACAACTCCTTGTTGCTTTCATCTACATACTTCTTAAGTTGAGTCCTTTGTTGATCTAGCATAATCAGTAGTTGAACTAGAATTGAACTTAAATCCAAAACATGAGCTGGAGTTGATTCAGGCTGAATAATCCTTTTATAACTCCTACTTCTCTTTTCCAGTTCAAATAATTTCCTTTTATTCAATAGAGTGGCTTCTTATTCCTCAGAGTTCGAAGTACTGACCACCTCAATAGATTTTTGATGTTCACCACCTTTAGAACTTGGGGGCAAGATCTGGTAACTCCCCCTCAACCATTGCAACTACTTCACCAATGTTGGTGGTATACAAGTTGATCTCACTTTGCTGACCTTCAACATCTGGAACAGGCTCCTCTAGAAGTTCAATCATCTCCCTTTTGATATTTATATTTGTATCTAGAAGTATTTCTTCTTCAGAGTCCTTGGGGAATGTATCTTCAACCTATCTTTCAGACATATCAGTTTCAGGAACCTTTGTTTATTCTAGCTCTTGCACACTTTCCATGATAATTATATCTACTGTATCTACTTCAAGTTCTTGCAGATCATTGAGGTTCTCCCCCTCAATTGGATCCTTCTCTTGAATATTCTCCCCTTGCACCTGATCACCAGTTCTAGGTGAGGTCCTTGGAGAATTCTCAGCTATTGTATAATCTTGTTTCTCAGAGCTTTAACTTTCCTTTTCTCTAGATTCACTAGAAGAATCTTCATCGACAACTATAGCCTTCTTCTTCTCCTTCTTCTTCTCAAGTTCTGGTGTTTCCCTTATCAAAACTTTATCCCATCTTGCTAAAATTCTCATATACATCCTTCTCATGTTATTTATCTTTGATCCAAGCTTAAGATTTAGACTGTTAGGTATGACTTGGACTAGGTAGAGACTAAGAATTCTACCCATGTTAGGCTTCTTGATACTCTCTACAATTCTGTCAAAAACAATCTTGCACCAATTTGTCTTGATTTTGACAATTATCCTGGTCATCAGCTCAAACATAAATACTAAGATCCTGCCATGTGAGCAACACTTTACATATTACTTCAGACATAAATTTTCCTTGGGTGTTCATACCCTTCATGTGTTAGTTACTGCCAATCATTGTGGTTGGAATCATTCCACACCACACCAATGCTTCAGCAGTCCTGGTGGTGTCTATTGCATCTTCCTAATCGATTCTAGGAATTTGAAAAACCTTGGCCAATTTCCTGGTTGTGATTTTCACTTTTGCTCCATTTACCATAGACTTGATCTTTTCTGAGTTAGAATCTAGTTTAGCATTAGAGAAGAACTCTGAAACTTCACGTTTCCAGATGTTGGATGGTTTTAAAAGTAGATATTCTATCCCAGCTTCAGTGAATAGTTCAATAACATTCCTGATATCTTCTTGCACTGAGTCGAATCCATTTCGCACAAGCTCATAGCCTTCAATGATGTTGTTAACATTCTTGGGAGCCATTGGAGTTAAGAGAAATTGATGCAGTAGCCCCGAGTCGGCCCCTCTCGGTCGACCAGTCCTTCGGCCTAGCCAGCGGACCACGTGCTGGCGACCACTGCCGGGCTGCAGCCCAAGCACCCCACCCATGACCGCACTTATTCTCAGCGCGGCGGGATGTTGGGGCGAGGTCTCGAACCCAGCCCCCTTGATAAAGAGCTTTCCTAACAGCTCTCATCACCAACTGAGCTGCAGCTCTTCCGAAGTAGGATTTGCGACTCTCACTTGGTTGCGCACGGCCCGTCACAAACCTTAACAAAATCTGAAGGTTGCTGATTTTGGTCTGCAATTAGTAAAAACAGAAAAAAAAATTTCAGAAAAAAATTAGGAAAAAAAAATCTGGGAACTCTTCATACTTTTCTAAGCGTAAAAGTCTAAAAGATAATTTTAGTTTGCTCAACGGATTCGTGTCAAAAAAATCTACCTTTATAAAATTAGTCTGTCAAAACCTTTCTTAGTTTGCGGTTGTTCATGCGCACAAGGCGTGGTACTGAATATTCCCCCTCCACTTCACAAATGGCTAACCACCATGATGATGACCACACACCGGGCACCATCGCGGAGCTTCGGGAAGAGTTCAACACTAGGTTTGATGCTCTGACGCAATTAATACAAGGGTTGGCTGTCAACCAAGCGGTGCCCCGTAATCCCGCTGCTGGGATACACAGGCCGGGTTTTCCTCCCCAGGCCGCTCACCAATGCGATGATAGGCACAACCAATATCACGAACAGGATGATGAACACACGCCTCGAGCCCCTTACGAGTTCGATTTAGCTAGAGCTGTTAAGATTGACCCACCTTCCTACGTTGGCCAGGGTGAACCCCAGACATTTCTAGATTGGGTCATGGAGATCGAGTGTTACTTTGAGTGGCGTAACTTAACGGACGTCGAGAAGGTGCGGGTAGCACGAATGAAGCTCATGGGTAGGGCCAAAACATTCTGGTTAAACGAAGAGAGACGACTAGGTACTGCAAATGGATTACCCCCAATTGGGTGGAACGCCATGAAAGCACTTCTGAATGACCAATATGTCCCCGCGTATCACCGAACTCAAATGTTCGACGAGTTAGCCACCCTTCGCCAGGGGAGCAAATCGGTTGCGGTATACATGGGACTCCTTAAGGATATGATGGTACGTTGTGAGGTTAGAGAAATGCCTGAAGTTACGCTTTCCCATTTCCGTAAGGGACTTAATCCGGACATCCAAGGCAAGCTACTGCGTTATGGTCACATGGACCTTAACACTACCTTCAATGCCGCTTTGGATATCGAAAAACATAACGCCTACAAAATCAAGGGGCGATCTTTTCAGAAAGGAAAATCTATTCTAGGTGCCCCACCCACGTCCTCCATGAGGGACAAGGGAAAATTCCGTTCGACTGATTCGAGCTCTATCGTTATTACTGCTAGGAACAACAAATATCCTAACGGCGAGAGAGTTCCGATAGGAAGAGTTAGTAAGACTAACGCCACTTGTTTTACTTGCGGGATACAAGGGCACTACGCTAGTGAGTGCCCCACTAAATCGAAGCCCTTAGCTCTTATGGACTCCCCCTCTGAACCCGCTGAAATTGTCTATGAGGCCGTGGACGAGTCCGAAGGCGAGCCTAGTGATATGGAAAATGAGTATTACATGATGGTGATGCGTTGCATCTTAGCCATCCCGCGAGTATTGGACGATTATAATAGGACGAGCATATTTTCTCTGAATTTTAAAAGCGGCGATAAGTGGTGTAAACTGATCATTGATAGTGAGAGTTGTATGAATGTCATTTCGGAGAATGCAGTCGCTCGAATGAAATTAAGCACGGAACCACACCCCCAACCTTATAAGATCGCTTGGGTCAACAAAACCTCCATTGGGGTGTCCAAGCGATGCATAGTTCCTCTAGTTATCAAGGCATACGTAGATAAGGTGTGTTGCGACGTAATCCCTATGGACGTTTGTCACGTATTATTGGGGCGTCCGTGGCTCTTCGATTACGATGTGACTCACTTCGGTCGTGCAAACACTTATGAGTTCAAGTTTAACGGCAAGACCGTCACCTTGGCACCCACTCCTCCTAAGGATCCTTCGATCGCCTCTTCGGACACAATTGTGCCCGCGGAGAAGAAAACGTTAACTTTAATTAGTAGGAAGGAACTCGAGCGTCACTCCTTCGTTGAGGGTATCCTTTATGCGCTAGTTTGCCTACAAGCCAAGGGCGATGAGCCGTCGTTCGAGAGTCTACCGCCGGCATTGCGTGATCTTTTAGAAGAATATAAGGATGTGTATCCGGAAGAGTTGCCCGCAACATTACCCCCGTTGCGGGATATCCAACATGCCATCGATCTCATTCTGGGTTCCTCCCTACCCAAACTACCACATTATCGATTGAATCCGTCCGCCCACGCGGAGCTGCAAACCCAAATTGCTGAATTATTACAAAAAGGATTTATTCGTCATAATAAAAGCCCTTGCGCCGTACCTTCCTTGCTAGCACCCAAGAAAGACGGGTCATGGAGAATGTGTGTGGACAGTAGAGCTATCAATAAAATCACTATTAAATACCATTTCCCCATCCCGCGTTTGGACGATCTGTTGGACATGTTAGCCGGGGCCACGATCTTTTCGAAATTGGATCTTAGGAGTGGCTACCATCAAATACGGATTAGGGAAGGGGATGAGTGGAAGACAGCGTTTAAGTCAAAGGAAGGACTTTATGAGTGGCTAGTAATGCCGTTCGGGCTCTCCAATGCCCCCAGTACATTTTCTCGGATGATGACTCACGTATTTCAACCGTATATGGGGAAGTTCATCGTTGTCTACTTTGATGATATACTCATTTTTAGCACCTCGACTTCCGATCATGAGAGGCACTTGAAGACTATTTTGGAGACGCTCCGAATGGAGGAACTGTTTGTCAATATTAAAAAGTGCACTTTTTTTGATGCAGTAGCCCAAGCACCCCACCCATGACCGCACCTATTCTCAGTGCGGCGGGATGTTGGGGCGAGAGACGCACCATAACCAAATCGCCAATATTAAAGTGGATTTCCCTTCTATGTACGTTGGCGTTAGCTTGATAAGAGGCATATTGTTTTGCTAACGTTTGATTGATGTGTTTATGTAGGGTGTGAACATGCGAGGCGAAATCCTGTGCAAACTGACTAGATTTATAAGTTGGCGGTAACGGGACTAAGTCAAGAGGCACGGGTGCCTTGTAGCCGTGCACAATTTCATTGGGTGAGAGTCCGGTGGACCTATTTTTGGAGTTATTGTAGGCCAATTGTGCATGTGGTAGGATGAGATCCCATGTGCCCTTGTGATCCCCCACAATACAACGAAGTAAACTACCCAAACTCCTATTAACTACCTCCGTTTGGCCATCCGTTTGTGGATGGTAAGCCGAGGAAAATAAGAGCTTGGTGCCCATGATCTTCCATAACGTTTTCCAAAAATAACTCGTGAATTTCACGTCCCTATCAGTGACAATAGTTTTAGGGACACCCCTATGGCCTACGACCTCTTTAAAAAATAGTTTAGCGACATGAGACGCATCATCGGTTTTGTGACAAGCAATGAAATAGGCCATCTTTGAGAACCGGTCAACGACCACCATAACGGAGTCGTGACGTCTAAACGTGACGGGAAGGCCTAGGACAAAGTCCATGCTAATATCTTCCCAAGGAACGGAAGGGATCGGGAGGGGGGTATAAAGACCCGCATTCGTCTTATTCCCTTTTCCCAATTGACACGCTCTACAACTTCCGACCACCTTGTGTACTGTTGACTTGAGACCGGGCCAATAAAATTTTTCCTCCACTAAGGTAATGGTTTTGTCACGCCCAAAGTGACCGCCGAGGCCGCCACTATGTAATTCCCAAACTATAAAGTGGCGAAGGGAAGAACGAGGGATGCATAGCTTAGCGTGCTTAAATAAATAGCCATCACGGAGATAGTATGCAGAAATGGTCGTGGGTGACTTTGTGTGGTCCAAATCCGCCACCAAAGCATTCCACACGATTAAGGCCCGGATGTCGGAAGCACCCCTCTTGCGATTACCGGATTTCAATAAGGTCTTTGAGTTGTCTTGTGATGCTTCGGGGATTGGCATTGGGGGCGTCTTAGGTCAAGAGGGGCACCCGGTTGGCTACTTCAGTGAGAAGCTTGCGGGACCTAAGCTCAATTACTCCAACTACGACCGGGAATTTTATGCCATTATTAGATGTCTCCAACACTGGAGGCATTACCTCCTTCCTAAGGAATTCGTTATACTTTCCGATCACGAGGCGTTACGATTCTAGGGGGCTGGGTTCGAGACCTCGCCCCAACATCCCGCCGCGCTGAGAATAGGTGCGGTCATGGGTGGGGTGCTTGGGCTGCAGCCCGGCAGTGGTCGCCAGCACGTGGTCCGCTGGCTAGGCCGAAGGACTGGTCGACCGAGAGGGGCCGGCTCGGGGCTACTGCATCAGAAATTGAGGAAGAGATGTGCCGACTAAAGGAATTCTAGGTTTTGACACATATGGATCAAAATTTAAAGAGATCAAGAAAGCGTAGTCGACTTCTATTCTCTTACCCTTTTTATAGTCAAATCTCCCCTGAAGTCAAAAGGGCACGCTGTATTTAGACTATCCTAAATATGGGTAAAAACCTACTGTCGACACAGGAAAAGACTAGTCTGTCGAGATGTGTCGACTCAAGTCAACATAAGGATTATGTCTCTCGACACCCTTATGTCTCGACACTTATTTTATTGTCTCGACACTTTGCATTTATGCAGTGTCAGCACATTGTCTGGTGTCTCGACACATTACTATCTATAGTGTCGACACACTTTCTAGTGTCTTCACACTTTTTGACTGTCTTGACACAATTTTTGACTTAGTAAAAATTGTATTTTCTGAAAAGTAGATTCTTGGCATTTATGATGTCTTGTTTATTTAGGTTGGTAAACTTTGTTGCTTAATTTATACAAGTTGAACAGGGTTTTTTTTGGTACCAATGAAAATGATTATTCTATGTTTAACATTCCTAGTTCAAACTTGAAGAAATTGAACTTGTTTTCATCTAAGGGTTTTGTGAATATATCTGCCATTTGATTTTCAGTTGAGTATAATGTAAACTGATATTGCCTTTTTCAACATTTTCTCTAAGAAAGTGATATCTGATTTCTATGTGTTTGGTTCTACTGTGAGAAACATGATTATTAGCAATTTAGATTGCACTAGTAGAATCAAAATACATAATAGATTTACTTAGTTGTATACTGTAGTCCAGAAGTTGATGCTGAATCCATCATAACTGTGCACAACAGCTCTCAGCTGATATATTCTCATACTCAACTGTTGAAATAGCTAAACTTATTTGCTTTTTACTGCTCCAACTGATGAGTCTTCTCCCCATAAATTGACAAGTTCCTGATGAACTCTTTCTATCTTCTTTACATCCTACAAAATCTGCATTTGTGTATCCAGTTAGATCAAAATCACCATTCCTAGGATACCAAAGCCCAAGATTGGGTGTGCCCTTTAGATATCTCATTATTCTTTTAGCAGCTGTATAACGAGACTCTTTGATCCATGCTTGGTACCTAGCACAGAAACATGTTAAAACATGAAATCTGGTATACTAGTTGTTAAGTAAAGGAGTGATCCAATGATGCCCCTATACAAGGATTCATCCACTGGTTTCCCATATTCATCCTTGTGCAGTGATACAGAGGAACCCATTGGGGTTATCATGGTAGAGGAATTTTCTATACCATACTTCTTAATCAACTCCTTTGTGAAATTAGACTGAGAGATGGATATACCATCTTCAGATTGTCTAACTTTGAATCCCAAGAAGAACTTCAGCTTACCCATACTGCATATTTCAAACTTGCCATGCATAAGCTTGATAAATTTTCTATATAACAGCTCATTAGTAGAACCAAAAATGATGTCATCTACAAAAATCTGAACTAGGATACTTGAACCTTTGATGTCCCTTAGGAATAGTGTTTTATCTATCTTCGCCCTAGAGAACTTATTCTCTATGAGAAAGGTAGAAAGGGACTCATACTAGGCTCTAGGTTCCTGTTTTAACTCATACAATGCTTTATGTAATCTAAAGATATGAGAGCAAAGATTAAGATTTATAAAACCTGGTGACTGTTCTACATAGATCTCTTCCTTTAATGTACCATTTAGGAATGTAGATTTAACATCCATCTGGTAGAATTTATATCCATTGTAAGATGCATGTGCTAAAAATAATCTAATGGCTTCTAGCCTTGCTATAGGTGTAAAGGTTTGGTCAAAGTCTTTTCCTTCCTCTTGTCTATATCCCTTAGATATAAGTCTTGCTTTGTTTTTAACTATTACTGTCACAACCCGCATTTTCACCATAACGACAAAATATACGAGTAAGGTAAAATGCGCATCATGATGCAACACCAGCAGGGGATAACTGCAGACGCTCAGGCAACACTTCGACTCAATACTACAAGAATGATTTAAATGTTTTTATTGAAGACGTTTATTTTAGGTTAGGCCAATAGTCGTATCCCTCGGCTTAGTGGCTCACGAGTCCACCAGAATAAAAGTAGTAAAACGCAGAGGAAAATACTATAGTAAATAGGTTAGACATCCTACATTAATCTAACATCCAAAAAAAAAACTCAAGACATGCATTACACTAAATTTATAATAATGATATTGAAGTAGTTTGTACGGTATTTAAATATAGGGTATTTAGAGTTTTAAAACATGATGTGCATGATATAGTAATAATAGTTTGTTTTATAATTGATTTAGAGTTTTAAAATATGATATACATGATGTTCATGAGTCTAACATCCCCTGTTGGCGTGACATCATGATGCGCATTTCCCTTACTTTGATATTTCATCGTTGTGGTGAAAATGCGGGTTGTGACAGTTACTCAATTCACATTTTATTTATTCCTATATATCCACTTAGTTCCTATGACATTGTGAGTTCTAGGTCTAGGAACTAGACTCCAGACCTTACATCTCTCAAATTGATTAAGCTCTTCTTGCATTGCCATAATCCAATGGGGGTTTGAATTGGCTTCTTAAAACTTTTTAGGTTCCATCTGAGAGAGAAAGCTAGAGAACAGAACCTCATTATGATGTCTACTCCTAGTAGTCACTCCTAGCCTGACATCACCAAATATTTGATCAATAGGATGATCTCTAAGGTGCCTAACAACTATAGGCAGATTCCTACCATCACCTAGTTCTTCAGGTAGAGGAAGATGAATCTCTTCCTCCCCCTGGGCAGTGATTGTGTCTTCTATAGGAATTATAACATTGTTTCTAGCCTCTAATTCTATATCAGATGAATCTCCTATATTAAATTTTCCATCTTAGAATCAATATCTCTTAGACTAGAATTGTTAGATAGTTTAGTATGTAAGACTGAAGTTTCATCAAAAACAACATTAATTGATTCTTCTACCACTTGATGTTTCAAGTTGTAGATCCTATATGCCTTGCTCTAATTACTATAGCCTACAAAGATACCTTCATAGGACTTCTCTGAAAACTTTGTTAGATAAGTCTTCCCATTGCTTAAGACATATCACTTACTTCCAAAGATCTTGAAATAGGATAGACTTTGTTTTCTGCCTTTCATTAGTTTATAGGGAGTCTTGTTGTGAATTTTGTTGATCAAGGCCCTATTCTGAACATAACAAGCAGTGTTTACAGCCTCAACCTAGAAATATTCTGGGAGAGATGTGTCACATAGCATAGTTCTAGTAGCCTCAATGAGAGTTCTATTTTTCCTCTCAGCAACCCCATTTTGCTGGGGAGTTCCAGGAGAGGAGAATTCCTGAAAGATCCCTAGTTCTTTATAGAAATTTGTCATTTTTTCAGATTGAATTTTTGTGCCATGGTCACTTTTGAACTTGACCACAGAACATCCCTTTTCATTTTGAATTTGTTTAACAAAATCAGCAAAAATGTCCAGAGTTTCAGACTTTCTCCTTAGGAAGAATACCCAAGCAAATCTAGAGTGATCATCAATAATCACATAGGTATAAGATTTCCTACTTAAACTAAGAATTTGCATTGGACCAAATAGGTCCATACGTAGTAAGTACAGACACCTCTTAGTGTCTTTTGACTGAATGCTCTTAAAGGAGACTTTTGTTTGTTTGCATCTTTGACCGGCAGAACACATGCCTTCTTTGGAGAATTTTAGCTGGGGACTATTTCTAACTAAGTCCATTGAAAACAACTTGCTCATAGATCTATAATTTAAGTGAGCAAGCCGTTTGTGTCATTGCACACACAAAGAGTCTTTCTCACTTGCTACTAGGCATACAGGAGAGTCCACATTTATACTTAAGAAATTTAGACAATAAATGTTGCCACTCCTAGAGCCTGACAAGATGATCTCTTGATCACTTGCATTCCTTATCAGACACTTATCATTGTGTAATATGATTTCAAAACCTATATCACAGAGCAGACTTATGCTTATCAGATTGTGGTTAAATCCTTATATATAAGCTACTTTTGTGATTGTCACTAGACCATTAGAAATGTAACCTCCAAAGATAACTTTTGGTCCATCCTTTACTGAAGTATAGTCCCTTAGCAGACTTCTTGTTCCAATCTTGTGCCTGGAACAACCACTATCCAAGTACCATATTAGCATTTCTATGGTACTTGGATCCACCTGTAATCACATAATTAATTAACCTTAGGCACCCAAATAGTTTTGTGGCCTTGGTTCTTGTTAGACTTAGCTGTGTGAATCACAACAGGCTTTTTGAACATATGAGTTTGTGACTTAAATGAGGATGATGTTGGATTGTACCAATAATCTAAGGAAAAATGTCTAACCTTCCCACAACACCAACATTCAAATCTGTTATATCTTCTCTTAGGCTGTACCTTTGAAGGTGTACTTTTGGGCCACTTAGAGTTGATATTCAGATTCCATGGTAGAGGTGCAACGTTGACACACTTACCTTTAAGGTTTAAGTGTTGTGCACTGGGACAAAATCCATGAATTCCTTGGCTTCTTGGATTGATAACTCCTTGTGGTGGTCTGTAGGCCTTATAGCCATTAGATTTATGTCCTTTCTAGATAGGCTCTTTATTGATCTTGCTGGTGGTGCACTCAAAAATCATATATCTAGGAACACATGATTCCTTGCATCTGTTAGAAGTCAGATGCTTGGAGGGTTGCTTAGCTGGACCCATTGGGGCTTTACCCTTAAGATCATGTTTCTTATTGATCTTATTATCCTCAATATTATTGTGTTTCTCTATGAGTATGGAACAACGCTTGTGCACGCAGCGGAAGGAATAAAACATCAACAACAACCCAAAAGAGATGGGATCGGGCCATGAAAGTTGAATCAAGAAGTTAACAAACAACTAGGATAAAATTACCTTAGCGGCGTTGAGTCACAACTTAACGGAGATGCTCCAAGCTTTGAGTCCTTGTCGGTGGCGAGTTCTACGTGGAATAATGTCCATGTCTCTGCAAAAATCCACACGAGCGGGAGAACACCGAGCTTCTTCGCACGAAGGGTCGGGAAGGAGATCAACCGCACCTTGCACTTCCACGGACTGTTAGGTCCGTTCCAGGAGGAGCAACACCAACGATAGTCGCCGGAGAGGAGGAGGTCGGCGGAGCGAAGAGGCGGCTGAACACTTCCGTCCGTCGGGGTTCGGGAATCGGCGGAGCGAACGAGCGGCGGTACGTTTCCGTCGGATTCGATTCGGCTACAGTAGAAATCCCGATCTATCTCATTTTTCCAAAACCCTAAGTCCCCTATTTATCCCAAAGGCATAAACAGTCCAAAGGTATCGCTATCTGCAGACCGCACAAGATAGGGCTTCTTGACCGTTCGACGAGAATCACCTCCAGGTTCAGCGAGAATCAATCGCAGAATCGGCGAGAATCAATCGCATAATCGGCGAGAATCAGTCGCAGAATCGGCGAAAATCGAACAGTTCGATTCTCGATGATTATGCCTTACTCGGCGAGTCATACTCGACGACTCTCGACGATTTTTTCTTAGTCGCCGACTCATACTCGACGACTCTCGTCGATTCTCGACAAAATTACCTTAGTCGCCGAGTCATACTCGACGACTCTCGTTGAACCATTCTCGACGAATCTCTCTGGCAACATTTGCCTGACCCAATTCTGTATGGTGATTGGTAACCTTTACCAACACAATCAATCTTCCAACTTCTTCACATGCTCTTATGTGCGACCCTGCAGGCTCATATCGCGTTGGCAGTGAGATTACATGTTTGACCACTTCTAGATCACCATGGTAACTCCAACAGTCTCCCACTTGATCTTGAAAGTATTAAACCAAAAACCTCACAAACAATGAGCGACATCTAGCAATGCATCATTGCTACCCAAGCAATAAGAGTTCATAACTCATAAGCCTTTATGAACAATGTTCCAGCATCGTCTTTTTACCTTTGTCTCTTACATCCGGAAAGAACTAGAGGCATGGACCGTGTCACCCTCATAATAGCTCAATCCAAGTTTCTTGATCTAGAACGGACTTCCAGAGAATGGCGAGTCCAATATCACATATTGACTCAACCAAGCATGGCCATGCATTTCTCAGTCTAGTTCCATCAAGGGGCCCATGGATGCAACTCCTATCATATAGGAGGACAAATCCCATATCTGCTCACACACAAACACCCAAATGATTCGTAACGTGCCCAACAACCACCCTTATCATCAACGTTTCTCAAGGAAGACTTTAGATGGCATCAAAGCACGCTCTTCCTCACTTGATGAATGCTGTGACTTCAGGTCAAAGGACCACAACACCATTGTCAATTGAGACCTACTCATGATACGATTAGATAACAATCCATAAAGTAGTCTCAGGTTGGGTCTGTCCAGTACAACTTGTTCATTAACAAGTACCCACGTGATGACTTGATATCACAATATCATGACCTATGAGAACTGGTCATCAATCAATACACGTGCTAGTCTTAATGTATCATCATCACCCTTAGTTTCTATGATGATACAATGACCAGGGACCTTTTAAGAATGAAGCTTCAAATAAATCATAGGCTCTCACATTCAAGTCTCGTACATGATGTCCTATGGAAGCAAACATTCTAAGGGTATTTATTATGTTAACATTTAACTATCGTATAGAGAAACCATAATAAAAGAACTTGCCATTAATTGTAAAAGAAAAACATTGGTACACAATTCATCATATGAATAAACAATAAAAAGCCAACAGAATATATGTTTACATGCAACCCACAAGGCTCTCACTAGAGTTGATCATTTAGGTATCGTATACCCATTGATCTAGTATGACCATCATGCTTTCTCTGTGCGAGAGGCTTTGTCAGTCGATCCGCAATATTCTCCTCAGTCGGCACTCTACAAATTTTAATATCTCCTCGTTCGACAATCTCACGAATAAGATGGAACCGCCGAAGTATGTCTTTTGGAGCGCTGATGGGATCTAGGTTCCTTAGATTGTGCAATTGCACCATTGTTATCACAGTAGAGAACTACGGGACCAACAATTCTAGCAACTACATCAAGCTCACCGATGAATTTCCTAATCCATACAGCCTCCTTCGCTGCGTTAGCTGCAGCGATATACTCGGCCTCTGTTGTAGAATCAGCAACTGTCTCTTGCTTGGAACTCTTCCAGCTCACAGCTCCTCTATTAAGGCAGAACATAAAACCTGACTGAGACTTTGAGTCATCCCTATCAGTTTGGAAGCTAGCATCCATGTAACCATTTACAACGAGCTCTTCCTCTCCACCATACACCAATAACACATCCTTTGTCCTTCTAGAGTACTTTAGGATATTATTGACTGCAATACAGTGACACTCATCGGGGTCTGACTGATACCTTCTAGTCACGCTCAAAGCAAAGGAGACATCGGGTCGAGTACATAACATTGCATACATGATTGATCCAATTGCCGAAGCATATGGAATCAACTTCATGCGGTCCTTATCTTCACAAGATTTTAGACACTAGTTCTTAGAGAGATTCACACTATGAGACATGGGTAAAAATCCTTTCTTGGACTCAAGCATGTTGAACGCTTCAACACCTTCTCGATGTATGTACTCTGGGTCAAACCCAACAACTTCTTCGATCTATCTCTATAGATCTTAATACCGAGTATATAAGTCGCTTCACCCAAGTCCTTCATAGAAAATAAGTTCCCTAGGTTGTTCTTAACAACTTTCAGGGTAGGAATGTCATTCCCAATCAACAGTATGTCATCTACATAAAATATCAGGAAGACAACAATGCTCCCACTGATTCGCTTGTAAACACAAGGCTCATCTTCATTCTTTGATGAAACCAAACTATTTGATTTTCTCATCAAAACTAAGATTCCAACTTCGAGAGGCCTGCTTCAGTCCATAGATGGACCTATTCAGCTTGCATACTTTAGTGGCTTCATTTGAGGATACAAAACCCTCAGGTTGTGTCATGTACACTTCCTCAAGGAGGTTTCCATTAAGTAAAACCGTTTTAAAATCCATCTGCCAGATCTCGTATTCATAATACGCAGCAATAGCAAGCAGTATCCTTATGGACTTTACCATGACAACAGGGGAAAAGGTCTCATCATAGTCAATACCATGAATTTGCTTGAAACCCTTAGCCACCAGTCGCCCTTTGAATGTCTGTACATTCCCATCCATGTCGGTCTTCTTCTTGAAGACCCACTTGCACCCTATGGGTCGTACCCCTTCAGGTGGTTCCACCAAGTTCCAAACTTGGTTTGCATACATGGAGTCCATTTGGGATTTCATAGCCTCAAGCCATTTGTCGGAGTCCGGTCCATTCATAGCCTCTTGGTAGGTTGCTGGTTAATTATTATGATCCATAAGCAACACATTACCTATTTGAGACATGAGAAATCCATATCTCTCAGGCTTAAATCTTGGTATACCAGATCTACGTAGGACCTGTGTTTCTTGAGCAGGTTCTCTAGCTACAACAACTTGTAGTCCTATCTCAGAATCCAATTCCGGTTCATTCACTACTTGTGGTTCTTGAACTTCTTCAAGTTCTACCTTTTCAGTATTTCTTGATAAGAACTCTTTCTCCAAGAAGACGCCAGTCCTTGCAACAAACACTTTGCCCTCGGACGGTAGGTAAAAGTAATACCCTTTCGTTTCCTTAGGATATCCCACCAGATAACATTTATTCGATTTGGGTTCCAGCTTGTCAGGCATTTGACATCGCACGTATGCCTCACAGCCCTAAATTTTAATGAACGATATACTAGGACGTTTCCCAGTCCATATCTCATATGGTGTCTTCAGAACCGTTTTCGTTGGAGCGCGATTCAGTATCATTGCAGCAGTCTCTAAAGCAAAACCCCAAAAGGAAACATGCAAGTCTGCATGACTCATACTCGAACGTACCATGTCTAACAAAGTACGATTTCTCCTCTCAGACACACCATTATGCTGTGGTGTTCTAGGTGGAGTGAGTTGTAATACAATACCACACTCCTTCAGATGATCACGGAACTCATGAATCAGGTATTCGCCACCTCGATCAGATCGGAGTGCTTTAACCCTTTTACCCAACTAGTTTTTTACTTCATTCTTGAACTCTTTGAACTTTTCAAAGGTCTCGGATTTGCACATCAGAAGATACACATATCCGTATCTACTGAAATCATCCGTAAATGTAATGAAGTAGAAATACCGACCTCTAGCCATGGAGCTCATGGGTCCGTATACATCACTATGTACAACACCTAAGAGATCTTCAGCCCTCTCAGTATAACCAGTGAAAGGGGCTTTAGTCATCTTGCCTAACAAACAAGATTCGCATCGCTCAAATGATTCATAATCAAATGAATCCAAAAGTCCATCTTTATGGAGCTTGGATATGCGCTTCTCGTTTATATGGCCAAAATGACAATGCCAGAGATATGTAGGGTTTGAGTCATTTGTTCTTAGTCTTTTATTATTTTCTACATTATAGATCTGATGGTCCAAGTTCAAAATATAAAGACCATTAAACAATTGGGCTACAGCATAACAAACATCATTCTTAAATATAGAACAACAGTTGTTCTTAATTATAAAAGAAAATCCAATCATGTCCAAGCATGAAATGGATATAATGTTTCTAGTTATGTCCCGAACGAAATAACAATTATCTAGTTCTATTACAAGCCCACTGGGCAAAGAAAGACGGTAAACCCCTACGGCTACAGCAGCAACTCTTTCTCCATTGCCGACACGCAGGTCCACCTCCCCTTTACTCAGCAATCTTCTCCTTTCCAGTTCCTGCACATTTGTACAAATGTGAGAACCACATCCGGTATCCAATACCTAGGATGAAGGAGCAGAAAGGTTTATCTCTATAACGTAAATATTTGAAGCGGAAGTCATACCTCCCTTCATTTTTTTTTCAGACCCTCAATGTAAGAAGGAAAGTTCTTCCTCCAATGACCAGCCTTGCCACAGTAGTGGCATTTCCCCTCCTTCACCGTGCTCTTCTTTTTCATCAGTGCAGATGACTTGGGCTCTAGATGTGACTTAGGTCTCACCTTCGTCTTCTTAGAGCCCTTGGCCTTGCCCTTGCCCTTATGCACCATCAATATGGGGCTGGCAGGCTTGGCCTTCTTCATATTGATCTCGGCAGTTCTCAACATGCCTAGGAGCTCGGGCAGTGTCTTGTCTATTTCATTCATGTTATAGTTCAAGACAAACTGCTCATAACTGTCTGGCAATGATTGCAGGATCAGATCTGTGGCCAACTCTTGACCCAGAGGAAAACCCAGCCTTTCAAGGTTCTCTATATACCCAATCATCTTGAGTACGTGAGTCCCTACTGAGTCTCGAACTCCCATCTTGCACTGAAATAATGCTTTTGTGACGTCAAACCTCTCTTGACGAGCTTGACCTTGAAACATTTTCTTGAGATGCTCGTCAATCTCCTTGCACCCCATGTTCTCATTTTGCTTCTGAAGCTCAGAGTTCATGGTGGAAAGCATATGACATTCAACGTCTAAGGCGTCATCAGTATACTTCTTATAAGTATCTTTATCAGCACGGGAAGAATTCCCGGTCGGACCTCGGGGGCTTTTTCTTCCAAGACATAGAGCTTTCGTTCTTGCCTAAGAACAATTCTCAGGTTCTTGTACCAGTCCATATAGTTAGTCCAACTGAGCTTATCCTTCTCAAGGATGGCTCTCAGAGATAGAGTGGAGTGTGAACCACTTGGCATGAAATTCTACAAGAATTCATGCAGAATAATATAAGTACCAAAATTTCAAAATGCAATTTTTTTTAATATGGACTTCAATTAAAACTCCCACTATTTTATTCGAAATAATAGCCCTCACTATCAATTCAGAGAGTTCATGCGAGCTACTCTCTTAGTGGACAAGATCCGTATTTCACCAACACAATGAGTCAGCTTTTGCTTTTCTCTCACGATGCGGTTATTTAGGTAGGCAACGCTTGCCAATTGCATCCTCATGCAATTCTTATATGGTTGGTGAATAACTCCTTATTCACATCCATCATAGGGTGCATGCCAACCCTATGCCTCAAGGCACTCAACCTTTGGGGTCACCTAGTTAAGTTATACCCGATGTCGACAGTGGGATATCATAATTATCCGCTCGCACCCTTACCAAGATAGATTAATGCACCTTACTTTGGCAAGCCCACACTTCATCGATCGAGGCAGGAAGAGTGTCATCCATCGGAAGGCATCCGAACACTTAATATTAGATTAAGGGATTTTTAATTATAGGTTAACAGCTAACCATGATCAACATTTGATCATTGTGCACATCCACAGAAAAACAATTTCTAAAAGCCACATGCATCCCTTATGTGCACAACCTGGCACTATCAACACTTGATAGAAGGAAGGGCTAAATTTGAACATCCGGACTCTTCTAAATCTTCAGATTTACATGCATTAGACAAAGGCAAAGACAACTCGACTTAAAGAAGTAGACAAGCTCGTCTCTCATTGTTGGATTCAAAATCCAGAATAATACACTGGTTCATTAACCACTCGAGGGACGGTTACTGCTAAGGAGACAACAATTTCTAACAATTAGAAATTACCATGAAATCCCAGACGTTCCTGGCGGGGTTCCAAGGGGCAGAGCCCCTAACCCGTGGGTTATGGGCCCACTGATCTCCCTTTGAAAAACCATCAACAAATGATGTACTTGGATTAAATCTAGACATTTTGAACGCTTCTAAATCCCTAGGTTTACATGCACTGGAATAACCTAACTTCCAATACAACAATCATGGTCATAACCTCCCTCTGATACCACTGTTGGGTTTCTCTATGAGGATAGCACAACGCTTGTGTACGCAACGGAAGGAATAAAACATCAAGAACAACCAAAAAGAGATGGGATCGGGCCATGAAAGTTGAATCAAGAAGTTAACAAACAACTAGGCAAAAATTACCTTAGCGGCGTTGAGTCACAACTCAACTGAGATGCTCCAAGTTTTGAGTCCTTGTCGGTGGCGAGTTCTACGTGGAATAATGTCCACGTCTCTACAGAAATCAATACGAGCGGGAGAACACCGAGCTTCGTCATACGAAGGGTCGGGAAGGAGATCAACCGCACCTTGCACTTCCACGGAATGCTAGGTCCATTCCAGGAGGAGCAAAACTGGCGACAATCGCCGGAGAGGAGGAGGTCGGCAGAGCGAAGAGGCGGCAGAACATTTTCGTCCGTCGGGGTTCGGGAATCGGCAGAGCGAACGAGCGGCAGAATGTTTCCGTCGGATTCGATTCGGCTACAGGAGAAATCCCGATCTATCTCATTTTTCCAAAACCCTAAGTCCCCTGTTTATACCAAAGGCATAAACAGTCCAAAGTTATCGCTATCCGCAGACCACACAGGATAGGGCTTCTGGACCGTTCGGCGAGAATCACCTCAAGGTTCGGCGAGAATCAGTCGCAGAATCGGCGAGAATCAATCGCAGAATCGGCGAGAATCAGTCGCAGAATCGGCGAGAATCAAACAGTTCGATTCTCGACGATTATGCCTTAGTCGGCGAGTCATACTCGATGACTCTCGACGATTTTGCCTTAGTCGCCGAGTCATACTCGACGACTCTTGTCGACTCTCGATGAATTAGCCTTAGTCGCCGAGTCATACTCGACGACTCTTGTCGAACCATTCTCGACGAATCTCTCTGGCAACATTTTTCTGACCCCATTCTGTATGGTGATTGGTAACCTTTACCAACACAATCAATCTTCCAACTTCTCCACATGCTCTTATGTGCGACCTTGCAAGCTCATATCGCGTTGGCAGTGAGATTACATGTTTGACCACTTCTAGATCACCATGGTAACTCCAACAAATATATCCTACATCACTTTTAAATACTGCAAAAAATGTATCAATAATAGGCAGTATAGATTTAGGTCTTGAGAACTGTTTCAGGAGCTGTCTTTCCTGAAGAGCTTTGCTTCCAGGTCCTTGATAGTCTTGGTTTGTTCTACAATAGTCTCAGTCTGACTATTTATTTTATTGGTTAAGTCTATGAGCTTCAGTTTTTGAAGGTCCAACTTAATATTGGCCCTCTCCAACAGTAAATGTACTGCTCTCAGAGAATCTAGTTCTCTTGATTGTTCCTTTATTAGCACTTTTCTTATAATCAAAGCCTTCAACAACTTCCTATATCTATCGATGAGTGTGTTGAAATCTGATTCAGAATCTAAACCATGTTCACTATTATTAGAAGAATGTGAACATGATTCATTCTCTGATGCTGATCTAGAGCCTGAGGAAAAACTAGTAGTAAGAAGTTTTGCCCTTGCAAGATTTAAACAATCCTAAATTTCTTCTTCTGCTAGTGTCATAAGCCCTTGATTTGTATAGTGTTCACTATCACTAGATGACAGTGTGGTTTTTCTTCTGTTGCTGGCCTACTCAATGGCCATCATACCTAAAACAGTCTCCTCCTCTTCTAATTCAGATTAATCTGTCTCACTATCTGAAAGAGTGTACTGCTTCTTGGCAAAGAGGCTTTTGTCAAACTTCTTATGTTGTCCAGTCTTCCAATTTTCAAACTTTCGCCTTCCTTTTACTGGGCAGTCAGCAATGACATGCCCTTGCCTGTTACAACAATAACAAATAAGATTATTCTTAATGTGTTTATTCAGAGAAGAACTATACCTGTCCCCAGATTTCTTTTTCCTGGGTTTCTTTGAGTAATCTATCTTCTTGTGAGAAGAGTCTCCAACTAGAGTCTTCCAGCTTCCCTGCCTTCTTCTCTTTAACATCTTCATGAATTGTCTTGAGAAGAGTGTTCGTTCATCTTCAGTCATATCCCCTCCTGATGAGGAAGATTCTATGCAATCTGAGACTGCATCCAATCTTTCTAAGGGAGTAGATTTCTCCCTGACTTTCCTGGATGTCTCAGCCTTTAGGCAAATGAATTTTCTCTGTTGATTGCTCTTGCTAAGTCTTCTTCAGAATTCTTGAGATTCAGCTGTTGCTCATGAGATAGCAGCTTGCCAAATATAACCTGGGGGTTTATATTGTCTAAGTTGCCCATTTCTCTAATAACACAAATCTTGATATCCCACTTATTATTCAAGGACCTTAATAACTTGTCATTGAGTTCATAATTGGTGAAATTCCTGCCATATGTTCTCAGGTTGTTCACTATTCTGAAGAATTTCTCAAAGTTCTCAGCCACTATATCTTTCTTGTCTTGCCTGAAGGCTTCATACTGCTGGTTTAATAGTGATTTTCGGTCATCTCTAACCTCATCAGTGCCTTCCATATATACAATCAATGATTCCCATATTTCTTTGGATGTTTTATAATGAATCAAGTTTTGGAATATGGAGTCATCTATAGCACTGATAATTATGTTCCGAGCCCTCTTGTCCATAGAGGCAAGAATTATCTCATCCTTTCCAATCTCCATATAGGTCTTAGGTGTCCTTATGTTGGCATCAAGAAATGACACTTTCATAGGTATGAAATGTCCTTCAAATACTATGATGTATATTCTAGGATTTGCAGCCTCCATGAAGAGTCTAACTCTTTTCTTCCAAATTAAAAAGTTTTCTTTAGAGCAGACTGCGAGTTTGATGGATTGGTTTTTTCTTTGAGCCATGATTTGATCTTTATTAATAAAAAGAACAGGACTTCCCCGGGTTCATGAGATGAAGGCGGATGTCGCTCCCCTATGCTTGCCTTTTAGAGTACTTGATCGTCAGCAGGTATGACTTGATCCATCGGATATCAGTAGCGGCGGAGCGGCGACCACGATCATGGACTTGATTGGCCTCCGGTAGAAAGGGCAAAATAAAAGCAAAAAGATAGAGTCCATGGGCAGATGCCCGATAATGTTTTTTATTACAATAATCCAAATAAAAGAGTTTCACAATAATAAGTCCAAAAAAAAGTGAAAAATAAAAATGTCCATAACAAAATAAAAATGTCCATCAGAAATAATAAACTAAGAATCAAAAAGAAGATTCTCCTTTGTAGGAGACACAGAATCATTAGAAAAATAGAGCTTAAGTTTGCGTTCATGCACTTTAAATTCACCCCTCTCCGGGTGCGAAAGTAACACCGTTCCATCAGAAAAAACATCCTTGACCGCAAACGGTCCAGACCAACGAGATTTAGATTTTCCAAAGAAAATGCGTAATCGTGAATTTAAGAGAAGAACTTGATCGCCTGGTTTAAAATTTCGATGGTGGCGGAAGTTCTTATCGTGATAAATTTTTTCTGCAGGGTCAGGTGGTTTTGCAAAATAATTTGACAAATTTTTATCATTTTCAAAAATAAGATTTTCAAGATTCTTTTGTTTAAAATCAGTTTCATTTTCAAAAATAGTTTGTACGGACATAACCGTATTTTCAAAAATAGTTGATGAGGGTCCAAAAAAAGGAGAAGAAAAATCGTTTAGAGAAAAATAGGAGTCTTCTTTTAAATCATCCAAGAAAAAACAAGAGTCATCATTTTGTAAAGAGTTTTTCATCGATTTATTAATATCAAATGCTACTTCCTCATCTCCTACATGCAGAAAAAGTTTTCCGTCACTCATATTTATGATTGCGCGAGCGGTGGCTAGGAAGAGACGACCAAGGATAAGAGGGACCTCGATGTCCTCTTCAATATCGAGAATGACAAAATCCACCGGGAAGATGAATTTGTCGACCTTCACTAACACATCCTCAATGACTCCTAAAGGATACTTAATCGAACGATCGGCTAACTGAATACTCATGCGCGTAGGGCTGAGAGTGCCCAAACCAAGCTTTTTAAATAATGAAAAAGGCATCAAGTTGATGCGCACACCAAGATCCGCTAATGCATGTTTTACAAAAAGGTCGCCAAAAACACAAGGAATGGAAAAACTACCCGGATCGTTTATCTTTTTAGGAAGATTAGAATTTTTAATGACTGCCGAGCATTCTTCATTCAATGTGACATGTGATAAATTTTCCAATTTTGTCTTGTTCGTTAATTAATCCTTAAGATACTTCGCATACTTAGGCATTTGACTAATCGCTTCATGAAATGGCAAATTAATGTGAATTTGTTTGAACATTTCAAGAAAGCGTTGGTACTGATCATCTAGTTTGTCTTTCCTAAGTCTAGCCGGATAAGGAGGTGGCGGGAATTCTTTTAGAACAATCGGAGCATCATTTTGAAAACCATTTTTTCTTTTGCAGAATTAGAAATAATGGAGCTATCCTTTTCTTTTTCAAAAATAGATTTTTCTTTTTCAAGATCTATGTTATCATTCTCCATGGGGGTGCAAACAGGAGGGACAATCACCCTTGGCTCTTCCCTTGTGGTGGGCTCGTTAACAACTTTACCGCTCCAAAGGGAAATCGCATTTGCATGCTCCCTTGGGTTAGGCTCAGTGTTCGAGGGAAGAGTTCCAGGTGGTCTCTCATAGAAAGCCTTAGCGAGTTGGCCGACCTGATTTTCTAAATTTTTAATTGATCCCGTTATGTTTCTAATAGTATCATCGTTCGAGCTTATATACTTAGCGAGGATCTCTTCCAAAGGGGAAGGTTTTTGAAAATTTTGTTGTGGTGGTGGTGGTGGTGTAAAATTGTGCGGTGGGCGTACTACGTTAGCATTATTACTCCAAGAAAAATTAGGATGGTTACGCCATCCAGGATGATAAGAATTCGTAGCAGCATTAAAACCAGGAGGAGAAGAAATATTCGAAAAGGCAGAAAAATTATTGGCAGAATTATTTTGAGCAGGCCTGGGTATGTTCCGCAGATAATCCACCTGCTCGGCAGCAGTAGCAATTTCAATACCTTAGCGGCGGAGGGAGCAGTCATCTCCGAGATCTTCTTATTGAGCATTTCCACTTGCATCGCCAGTTGCGTCACCGAATCCACTTCGTAGATACCTGCAGGTTTAGATGGGCGAGACCTGGACGAATTCCACTGATAAGTGTTCATCGCCATGTCATCGATAAGCTCAAGAGCGGCTTCCGGAGTTTTGCGGTCTAAAGAACCAGCGGAAGCGGCATCTATCATTTGCTTAGTCTCTTGATTTAGCCCATTATAAAATGTCTGGACCTGCAACCATACAGGCAGAGCATGATGTGGACATCTTCTCAAAAGTTCTTTGAACCTCTCCCAACTGTCATAGAGGGTCTCAGAATCAATTTGAGAATATGAAGTTATATCATTACGCAGCTTAGCAGTTTTAGCAGGGGGGAAATAACGAGAAAGAAATTTTTCAGTTAAAATGTTCCAAGTAGTGATTAATCCTCTTGGAAGATAACTCAACCACTGTTTGGCTTTAGTTCTTAAGGAGAATGGGAAGAGTCTTAGCCTTATCGCATCGTCTGAGACACCATTGATTTTGAAGGTGTCACAGATTTCAAGAAAATTAGCAATATGCAGGTTCGAATCTTCATCTTGTAATCCGTCGAACTGTACATATTCCTGCACCATTTGTATGATGTTAGGCTTGAGCTCGAAGTTATTGTTCGCAATTGCAGGTCGAACAATACTTATCTCTGTCCCTTCCAAGTTGGGTCGAGCATAATCGGACATTGTCCTTTGCTGAGCCACTCCTGGGTTAGGGTCTCCCATCTCAGAATTAAAATTACAATCCCCAAAGGAATCCTCAACCGCTGTTTGAGAAGTGGAAGCCCCGAATCGTAGTTGTCTCCGAAAGGAGCGTTCGATTTCCGAGTCCAAATCAACAAGTAGCGACGGATTCGCTCGGGTCATGCACTAGCAAAGAAAACGAGGGAAGATGAAAATGAAAGCTTGGAAAAGAAAGAAAAAGAGGAAAAGAAAGGAATTTTTTTTGAATAGATTTTTTACGGCTTGGCTCTCGAACTTCCCGAGGACTACCCGGTGAAGGGTTCGCCCGGTACAAGGTAAAATGGTGGCGCTTAAAGCCCCTTACCCTTTTCGAGAGATTTTAGGTGGGGTAGAAATAAAGTGAGGTGGGTTGATTATAAATATTTAAATATATATAGAAATTTTTTTTATTTTTGATAGAAGTAATAGCGCAAGCGTTTTCAAAATATTGACGAAGAAAAATCCCCGGCAACGGCGCCAAAAACTTGGTGGGCCAAAACCCGAACAGGCAAGCGTACCTGTCGAATTGTAGTACCAAGGTCGTCTTTAAACACGGGGCTGTCAAGTACTGCTACTTACGCTTGAAATATTATCCTACCGGAAAATAGTTGGATTTTTAGAAATTTTAAAGTAAAGTAAAATGAAAGACAATTTGCGAGACGAAAAACTTATAATAAAAAGCTAGCATTCGATCAATGATTCACCATGAAATTAGATGAGAGAGATAAAAATAAAGATAGTTTTAATTTTTGCAAACCATACTCGACCGTGACGGATCCGAAAATAAGACAAAATCTCGCTAGAGCATTAGGTCTCCTAACTTATAAACTCTTTGATCGAAATCTCTTTACAAACCAAAGAAGCCTAAAGTTGCATTATCGAGATGATCCACACTATTGGATTTGACTCCAATCCAGAGGATTTACGTCGTCCTATCTCTAGGATTGCGTTCAACTCCTTCCTTCTTTGAGCGATCTTTCAAATCATGAGTCTCTCGACTACTATGAAATGAGAACAAGGCGTACTACCGTATACCGGAAATACGGAGTCGACGCCAAATAAATCAAAGAAGGATCGAGCATGAAATAACAAAAATAAAACTAAGAAAGAAAATAAACTCTCATCTCACTTCATGGATCCTCACGATCGAATGCTATAGGAGATTAGCTACGCATACTGGAAAAGGAAACAACAAAATAAAGAGAGAAGAATTCCATTGATTAATAAAAAAAAGTACACAATAATATTAATAGGATGACAATATTATACTAAGACGAAAATTACAACCATAAAAAGAAAACAACAATGAAGAAAAACTTGTACTAGAACTCTCTTACTCACTTGCTCTCTTGCTCCCATCCAACTCAAAGACTAACACACAAAAAAAACACTCCCCAAAGCATGGGTCTTGGGTTCCTTTTATAGGAGAGATGGAAGCATCTAGAATAGGGGAAGCCCAAGGGGTGGCCGGCCATAGGGGGATGAAATGTTCATGCATGGTATTAAATGGAGGGGAGAGAAATGCATGCATGTGTTGAATGAAAGAAGAAAGAGAGGGGTTCATGCATGCATTTGTATAATGGGAATGACATAGGGAATATAAAAATGAGGAGGGGGAATGAATGGAATTATGTAGAAGAGGCAAGAGAGGGGGGTTCGGCCATGCTTAGGGGGATGAATATATGCATGCAATAATGAGGAGAGTGAAAAAATAATAAAGGAAAAATATGCATGCATGAGAGGAACCAAAGGATGGCCGGCCAAGGCATGTGGGCTGCTGTTATAGGGCTCGGGTAGGCTTCCAAAGCTGCATGGGCTCGGGTAGGAGGGATATAGGCTCGGGTAGCTTGTTAGGGGCTGCTCCATGATGGACTGGGCTTCACCAAATGCTCGGGTAGCTTAGGAGTAAACTTGGGCTGCACCAAAGTGATCCAAGTAGGCCCATTGTAGGCTTGGGTTGCACCTACACATGAAACAAAACAATTATATGTTAGATGTTATAATATAATATTAATAACATAGCATAATAATAACAATACAAACATAATAATTATGAACGATTAACCATAACAAGACATCAATAAAATAACATAACATACAATAAAACATAAAATAAAATGAGAGATTATTATAACATAAAGGACTTAGATAAGAAATAAAACATAATAAGCACAAAAAAAATACTTAAAACATATCATTAACATAGGAAATAATATATTATAAAGAGACATTAAAACATGGAATAATAAGCATGAAATGTAAAAAAAGTTAGACTTTTTAGGCTACTAAATTAACCCAAAACATGATGACTAAATCTAGTCATCACATGCCCTTGCCTGTTACAACAATAACAAATAAGATTATTCTTAATGTGTTTATTCAGAGAAGAACTATACCTATCCCCAGATTTCTTTTTCCTGGGTTTCTTTGAGTAATCTATCTTCTTGTGAGAAGAGTCTCCAACTAGAGTCTTCCAGCTTCCCTTCCTTCTTCTCTTTAACATCTTCATGAATTGTCTTGAGAAGAGTGTTCGTTCATCTTCAGTCATATCCCCTCCTGATGAGGAAGATTCTATGCAATCTGAGACTGCATCGAATCTTTCTAATGGAGTAGATTTCTCCCTGACTTTCTTGGATGTCTCAGCCTTTAGGCAAATGAATTTTCTATGTTGATTGCTCTTGCTAAGTCTTCTTCAAAATTCTTGAGATTCAGCTGTTGCTCATGAGATAGCAGCTTGCCAAATATAACCTGGGGGTCTATATTGTCTAAGTTGCCCATTTCTCTAATAACACAAATCTTGATATCCCACTTATTATTCAAGGAACTTAAGAACTTGTCATTGAGTTCATAATTGGTGAAATTCCTGCCATATGTTCTCAGGTTGTTCACTATTCTGAAGAATTTCTCAAAGTTCTCAGCCACTGTATCTTTCTTGTCTTGCCTGAAGGCTTCATACTGCTGGTTTAATAAAGATTTTCGGTCATCTCTAACCTCATCAGTGCCTTCCATATATACAATCAATGATTCCCATATTTCTTTGGATGTTTTATAATGAATCAAGTTTTGGAATATGGAGTCATCTATAGCACTGACAATTATGTTCCGAGCCCTCTTATCCATAGAGGCAAGAATTATCTCATCCTTTCCAATCTCCATATAGGTCTTAGGTGTCCTTATGTTGGCATCAAGAAATGACACTTTCATAGGTATGAAATGTCCTTCAAATACTATGATGTATATTCTAGGATTTGCAGCCTCCATGAAGAGTCTAACTCTTTTCTTCCAAATTCAAAAGTTTTCTTTAGAGCAGACTGCGAGTTTGATGGATTGGTTTTTTCTTTGAGCCATGATTTGATCTTTATTAATCATTAGGATTCTCACTAGGCTGTTATGCCTTTATAGTGAACCTTTCCCTCTGATACCAATTGTAAAGTGTTTGTTTAGGATATAGAGAGACCTAGAGAGGGGGGGGGGGGGGGGTGAATATGTCCAATTTAAATCTTGGATACTTTTAAGTCACAGATTTTTATCTGTGAGTCAATTAACACAGCCACAATATTCAAGAACTCTGCTGATCGACTAAATACATCACAAATTTAAGCTTACCAATCACAGCACAGAACTAATTATAATAAATACAACACAGTACATCACATCAAACAATAGTTTTATAGTGGTTCCCCAATTTATGGGTACATCCACTTGCCCCTTCGCCTATCTAGCAATGAACTAGATTCGGCCTAACTTCTTCTTTCTTTTCCTCAGATCCTAAGATATTACACCTTAGAGCCCAGCTGGCTCTTATAACTCAGTCAAAGCAATGTCCTACCTCAGATCTTCAAGATCCTACAACTCAGATTCCTCTCCAAGAATCCCACCTTAGAGTGCAACTCTACTCGTACTCCTCAGGAGAACCCTTTCCCTACAACCTCAAAACCTTCCACTTCCTATAGCTCAGAGAAATTGCCCCTTCTCCTACCTCAGGTACACAACCCTACCTCAGCCTTTATAATTTAGGATTGTAACTCAGAGAAATTAATCTCCTACCCTCAGATCTATAAATAGATCTTACAAAATTATAATATCAAAAGGAATTTTGTGTTTATAAATGTCACCCAGAAATAAAAAGATCAGTGAATTCTTCTTGATAAGATCTTGATGTGTAAACTTCTCCCTTAATCCTTGAGGTGAGGAAAATGATCCAACCCTTCTTAGCTTTTTCAAAGCTTCTTGAAGGAGAAGTTAGGGTTGAAGTTGGCTGGAGAAGTTAGAAGTTGATCCTCGATCTGCCTCCTCTCCACCTTAAGAATTCTACAAAATTGTTCTGATAGCCTTGTTGAGAAGAATGATAATTATTGCTATGTTTTTGTAAAGTTGATCACCTTATATATCCTTTGGTAAAAGTGATCGGCTTCCCCGGTTAATAACCTAACATCTGACAGTTCTGACAGTTGTCAGAACTTCAGGCTTTGAATTCTGGACTTAGAAGAAAATTCTGTCTTGAGAACTTCTGCATGAAGGTGTTGACTCTTCTATACTTTGATTGTGTTGACACAAGTCCTAGGTGTCAAGACTTCTCTTGTAGGGATGTCGACACAATTCTATGTGTGTCGACACTACTAGCTTCTTATCTCAACAAACTTGTGTGAAATGTGTCGACACTAGTCCTGAGTGTTGACATAGCGGATTTCTTGTCTGACGGTGTCGACCCAAGTCCTGGGTGTCGACACAGCTTTCATTCAGTCTCGACATAACTTGTGTAAAGTTTGTCGACACTAGTCCTGAGTGTCGACACAGTTGCTTTCTTGTTTCACAGTATCGACCCAAGTCTTAGGTGTCGACAAAGCTTGCATCCAGTATCGACATAACTTTTGTAAAGTGTGTCGACACTAGTCCTAAGTATCGACACAGTTGCTTTCTTGTTTTACTGTGTTGACCTAAGTCCTGAGTGTCGACACAACTTGATTCCATATCTCAGCACAACTTTTACAAAGGTGTCAACACTTGTCTAGTGTCTCGACACTTTTGTACATAGTTTATTTTTCCTGCATAAATAAACTCAACTTACATCAAATACAAATTTGTGTATATCATTGAGTTGAAGGGCTTATCCAAATTAGGTACACAATTCCCAATGTACCTAACAGTACATATTCAATTTTTCATAGGAAGCATTTATTTAAGAGGAGTATTCATCTGAGGTGCATACATTACTTTTTGGTTGATCATGAAAATCCTTCACCAAGTGGACCCAAGTAAATCCCATACCTATATATTAATCCCTACCCACTTTTGCTAAAAATAAAGAGGGGATAAATAAATTGAAAAATCTAGTGAGCTAAATATTATATTTAGTAGGAGTAAAATATATAAGGAACACTAATTTATGGGGAGCATTCAGATGTAACATCCCTCAAATAACTAGACCCCTAAGACTGGTTTTGTCATGACTAGGTCATTACAAAACCCTAGGAAGCTCAAGATACCAAGTGAACTTAGGCATGAAGGTGAAAATCACCTTGGTTTGTAAATAGTAATTTCCAATTACCCACCCTATGGTTTGACTTTAGGGCTTCAACTTGACTCCATGACCTCACCATAACATCCCTAACCCTTTAAGAGGTCCATTGAGTCACTAACCACCCATTGGGGTCAACCAAAGAGGTCAAGTTGACCAAGGGTCAACCCAAACCCTAATTAGGTCAAATTGCCCAAAGTTGACCTAATTGGGCAACATAAAGCCCCAAGTGGATGAGGATGATGTCAATGGGACCACATACACCCAATTGGGTCAGTCACATTACCCAAAATTACCTAAGGATGGGCTTAAATGGCTAGGGTTAGCCAAGCCCAAAAATTGGAGAAAAGGCTAGCTTTAGCCTAATCCACTTGGGCTAGGCTTACTTGAGGTGGCCTACTAGCATCATGAGGTTTATAAATACCCAATTTGCCATTCATTTGCTGGTATTGCTGATTAGGAGAGAGAATAGGCAATTTCCCCAATTATGAAGACAGAAAGAGAGAGAAAGTGTCCATTCATGGTGTTTGAATGCCATTAACCCCTCATCTCCCCAGCAATTGATGGAGATTCATTCCCCTAGTCAGTTGGAGGAGACCAAGAACCTTTCCTGGGCACCAAGGGGATGAATTCACTGGATTTTAAATTGGTCGAAAATGGGCTTTCAGGGCCATTAATGGCAATTGATGCCATGACCACTCCTCTCCCCCAATTGCTTCACTTAAAATCTTCACCAGGCTGTGAGGAGTTGTTTCAACTCTTCCCCTAAAGAAATTAAAGGCTCTGGTGTAGAGGTTGTAGAGCACCTGACATAACCACCGAAAATGTCATCACGGCGATCGGCAAGGCTCCAGCCCTCCCAGAAGGTCCTATCCTCTTCCCCTTTCTCAGTGGATAGATCCACATCCACTGACTGCAAGGTTTGGTGCCAATTGGGCTTAGATCTGTGTGGCCTAAAACTCCAGTTTTGGAACTTTTCATCCATTCCTAAAACCCGATTCCGGCCACCTCCGGCCAGCCTACCACCGCCTATCGCCGGCCACCACCCCAATGAAGGTGGTGGCATTGGCCGGCCGGGGAGGCGCTCAGGTGGCCGGGAAATAATCTCTCAAAATGGCCCCAGGATGGGCTATTGTGAGTTGTTGGCTCAAGGAGGAAGACAACCCAATCATGCCATTCCTGCTTTAAGAATCGTGCCGCTGATGATTATATTAATTCATTTTATTTTATTATCTACAACACATATTATAGTGTTTTGATTTAATTATTAAAAATACTTAGAGGTCTATTCTGGAAAAATAGTTTACATCAAAATTGTAGCATTTGAGTCTAGTTTATTTCAAAATTGTTTTCAACCAATTTGGGTCACTGGTTTGACCACAACACACCAAATGGTGCAAGCTATACCTAGGGTTAACCATACACAAATTTGTGTTCCCCCACTAAACCACTCATCTAAATGCCTTGAAATTTTGGATCATAGGTTAGTATCATCTATATCTCAAACATATCCAAAAATGGGAATTTTTGGAATACAGTTTCCTATAGGTTTAGAAAACATTTATTAAATTATGTATGATTTAATTAAGGTGTCTAATCATCTCAAAACCACGCAATATTTTGGTGCCAGTGTCATGTCATGACTCTGGTAAAAATATAATGCCATTTGGGGTTAGTTTGAGTAGGTATTATTGTAACCAAATACTTAGTCCCTTAAGGGTAAAATTATGGCAAGAGTAAGGTTTTGGGTTGAGTGTCCAATCCTCATCCAAAAGGGTTGAAACTTTGACCACTGCCTCAAAGTCCTCTAAAATACCCCCACAGGAGGTTTAGGGTGGTTTGGGATGGAGATACCCTTAGACCCTAGTGTCAGCCCTAGGGTTGAGGTTTGGAGCCTATTGAAGGACATGGGATCAAATGTCCTTGGATTGTCTTGGAACTTGGTTGATGACTTCTTAGAGTGAAAATAAGTCCTGGTAAATGGTTTTAGGATTTTTAGGAACTTATACATTTTTTTAAAATAGTCATGGATAGATTAGGGTACTTTGATTCAATATTTATGTACATGCTTAAATGACCTTGGAAGCTTATGAAATTTAGGCAATAAACTTATTTCGATGATGTTGTTCCCTAGAAATTTTATTGTGAATTGTTGATTGATAATTTTAGTACTTCATTCACAAACTCTAAGTGTGATTCAACCACAAAATAATGATTTTAGAGTTATTTGCTTAATGGAAAATTATGAAACTTGGTCAGGGAACATTCGAGGATGTAATCGTGCTCTGTGAATTTGTATAAAAATATTGGACACTTTTCATATAGGATCCTTAACAAGTGCCCATTTTTGAATATTTTTAAATAATTTACCTATGTGCCCAATTGGAGTTAGAAAATTATAACTCTTGGTCAGTTGTCTTTCCTGGTCACATTTATCATCTAGTAATTTTCTCATATTTTTTGAATGGTTGGTCCTAATTTTTCCTTATTTATCATAGTATTATGCTTATTGTTCCATAATTTGTTGAAGGTCAAATCCATCTTGTAAAATTGGGATGTTTGGTATTTATTGTTATTTTGATGTTATTAATTTATCATAATTTTTGTATGGCCATACCTAGTCAGAATAGTGCACTTGGTGTTCAAAGGCTCATGAAGCCTGACTTTGTAGAAATTATAATAAATACCCAATAAAGTAGGAAAATCATAATCTTCTATACTTATTCGTAAAATATCATGATAGACTTCCAATAATAAACTTAGATCATTTTGATGAATATTTGAAGGGGGCACCATTCATACAAATCTTGCAGGATATTTGGTCTGCACATAATAGAAATTGTAAAAGTAGGGAAGTATGTGGAACTTGTATGGGAAGGGGTAGTTGGTGTACCTGGTCTGGGTGGAAAATATAAGGTCACCAATGGAAGGGAGATTGTGAGATCCTGGTTGACCAGGGGAAAGGTCATGCTCGGGATCGACGATAAATCGTCTTTTCCCTAGGAGAAAAGTCTAAATACACTCAGGGTTAGATCAAGTGTAAGATCAGTAGAGTCGGGACATGGGTAGATACCAATAATAGTAAGTGCCTTGTGAAAGGGAACCATGAGCTTCATGATCTTGCCCTATTTGGAGAAATCATAACCCTACTCAATGATAAACACTTGTTCACAAAAATATTATGAATTAGACATAAAGATAACAGTGCTGTCCTATAACACAGACAAGATCACATATTCCATTATACATAAATAAACAAGTATAATGCTGAATACAAGATAAAGCAAAGAATTGCAATAATAATTAATTAACACACAGAATGTTTGTGCAAACCAAAATTTTCATTAATAGTTTGTCAAAAGATTTACAATTATGAGCTTTGGTTATACAAAGTTTTTAGAATAAATACAAAACAAAAATTTCTTAATGTAATTCTGGTTCTCTGATAATAATCCCCTTTCCAGACTGGATTTTGGCTTTAACTTCTGGTTCCTTGTCATCAGCAATCTTCTTGCCATTGTCATCCTTAGTCTTTGCAATTTCTTCTTCTTTCAGCCTTTGTCTTTCAAAATAGTGGTAGGGCTTTGGAAAGTATTTACTGGTCATAATAGAATTAGCAGGAATCCTTCATGTCTTTAGATCATGTCTGAATTTTAGAATGACATCCTGCTTCTTTAGATGCTTAGCCCATTCCTGCTCTGAATACAACTTACCCCTTTCAGTTACCTTATCATTAACTACTTTCCATGCAGTGAGAAAAATAGATCTTGAGGTTGGGATCCAGTGCTCAAAATCTGGCCTGGCCTCAGCTTGTTCTCTGAATCTCTTCTTTGATAGTTGAGCCTTTATTTCCTTAGCAGTACAGACTTGTCCACTTTCTCATAGATTATATTCTGATTTGAACCTTGAGGAAGGTTGTACATAGCATGTATAGCCTGTTGAATATCCTCAAATTGAGCTGGTTGGCAACCAGATTCAGTTACTTGGTCTTCATCATACCTGATGGGAGAGTAGCCTAAAGTCTCTCTTATGCTATTGGAGGTCCAGATAACATGCTCATCACATGTCTTTATCATTGCTCTCTCCCCCTTTATGATTTCTCTTTCAACACAATCTCTTATATCATTCTTATGAAATCTTAATTAGCCTTCCAAGTGATTGATTCCAGAAGTTAAAGTTGTTTTTACTTTAAGTAGATGATCATCCAGCTCCTTATCAGATGCTTTTATATCTTCTAACAGTGATGCTTTATGAGCTGCCAGTCCTGTTTCCATTTCTTTTGTAGTCAATCTTAGTTCCTAAACTAGTGGCCTGGTTCTTTATTTCCTCTAATGTAGTATTATGCATTATGATCAGATTTTCATTCATTTTGTTATGATTCTAAAGGACATAGCCTTGCTTGATTGCCATATCATCTTCTAATTATTTGGCTTCTAGTTGTAGCTTGGCCAGGTAGGCAACAACATTTGCTCCTTTCTCAAAGAAATTGGTCATGTCTGTCTTTAACAAATTTACCTCAAACCTGATTGATTTTATATCTTGAGCCCGTTGGAATTATAACTCTTTATGGCATTCATCAACATATTTCTTAAGAGTTGTCCTATGATTATCCAGCATTATCTGAATTTGCACTAGCAGAGAGCTAGTGTCTACTATAGGAGCAGCTTGTGTTCTAGATTATAAATGCTCTTTATAGCTTCTGCTCCTTTTTCTAATTTCAGATAGTTTTCTCTTTTTGAGCTGAGCAGCTTTCTCTTGCTCTGAATATGAAGAGCTTACCATCTCCATAGTCTTATCCAACTAACCAGACTTCTCTTATATATCTCCTCTAGTGCCTAGGTCATGTTCTGGTACCTTCCCCCTAACAACAACAACTGCATCACCAATATTGGTGGTATCTTGGTTTATTTGTTCTTGCACCTCTTTAGTAAGAGGAATAACATCCTCTTGAGCTTTAGTCAAGTATTGGTCTGGAATAACAACAGGTTCCTGAACAGTTTCTAGATCTTGAACTACTTCCATTATAATGGTAGTAGTTGTATCCATTGGTAATTAAGTGAGGTTCTCCCCATCAACTTGATGCACCTCTTGCAAATTCCCCCCTGCACCTGAACACTAGTTCTAGATGAGAACCTTGGAGATCTTCTTTGTTCTTCCTCAACATCCTATATGAACTGAAGTTCACCTCTTCTTCAGAATCACTAGTGGATTCAACTTCCTCTACCACAAATTTCTTGCCCTTTACCTTCTTAGAAATTTCTGGTTCAGGAGTCTCTTTAGACAAGACCCTATCCCATCTAGACAAAATTCTTAGGTCCATCCTTCTCATGTGATTGATCTTTGTTCCAACTTTCTGGTTGATGATATCTAGAATAGTCTTAACCAGATATAGACTTACTATTCTTCCCATATTGGGCTTCTGAATTCCTTCTACTATCCTATCAAACACAATCTTGTTCCAATCAGTCTTTATTCTGAAAATAATCCTTGTCATCAGTTGAACATGAAGGATGAAATCTTGTCATGTGCTCTAGTCTTGTAGAGGAGCACCTTTCCTATTATTTCAGACAAGAATTTCCCTTAGGAATTCATTCCCTCCCTGTGTAGTGAAGTACCAAACCTGGTGGTTGGAGCCAGTTCACACCACACTAATGCCTCTATAGTCATTCTGGAATCATGTTCATCATTTTGTGCTATTCTTGGAATCTGAAAAACTTTGGCCAGCCTTTTTATTGTGACCTTTACTTTTGCTCCATTAACATCTGATTTGATCTTGGCTGACTTAGTGTTAAATAAGCATTGGAAAAGAATTCAGATACCTCTCTCTTCCATATCTTGGTTGGTTTTGAAAGTAGATACTCAAGACCTGCTTCATTGACTTGGTCTATCACCTTCTTGATTTCTTCCTGTGCGGAGTCGAATGCGTTTCACACTAGCTCATAACCCTCGTTAAAGTTATCATCCATCTTTGGTTCCATTGGAGTTGAGATAAATTGAGATTGAGAGGAGTCGATTAAGGATTTCTAGCACTCGACACTCATGGAACAGTCTCTCAAGTTTTCTGGTAAGTATGGTCGACAACTCCTTGTACCATCTATTTATAGTAACTGTATGCGGTAGGTGAAAAGGAACGCTGCATTTAGACTTATCTGATAATTTGGGAAATGTCTATTGTTGACACTAAAAACCTACACAGTCGAGATGTGTCGACTTAAGTCGACACAAGGTTCATGTCTCTCGACATAGCCCTCAGGCTCTCGACACCCTTATGTATCGACACTAATTTTTAATGTCTCGACACATGAATATCTATTGTGTCGAAACACATTCTAGTGTCTCGACACAATACTGCCTATAGTGTCGACAAACTCTGTGGTGTCTCGACACAATTCTTGGACTTAGACAAAATTTGTGTTCTGACTATAATTTCTTGACTTATATCAAGTATTTCTTATTTGTTTAGATTTATTGACATGGTTATTTATCTTTTATCAGTTTTACAGTCATTTGTTATTACTAATTGAAAATGTTTACTCAATGTTCAACATACCTAGTTAAAATTTAAAGTAATTGAATTTGCTTTCATCTAGGTGTTTTGTAAAAATGTCAGCAACTTATCTTTCTGTTGGAGTATACTGTAAGCTGATATTTTCTTTTTTTAACATTCTATCTGAGAAAGTGATATCTAATTTCTATATATTTAGTTCTACTGTGTGAAACAGGATTATTAGCAATGGAAATTGCACTAGTAGAATCACAAAACATAACAGATTTACTTAGCTGTACACTGTAGTCTAATAGTTGATGCTGAATCCACAGCCACTGTGCACAGTAGCTTCCAATAGATATGTACTCAGATTCTGCTATTGAAATTGTAATACTGATTTGCTTCTTGCTTCTCCAACTTATGAGTCTTTTCCCTAGAAACTGGAAAGTTTTAGAAGTACTTTTTCTGTCTTCTTTACACCCTGCAAAATCAGCATATGTGTACCCTGTGAGTTCAAAGTCACTATCCCTAGGATACCAAAGCCCAAGATTGGGTTTGCCCTTAAGATATCTTAGTATTCTCTTTATAGTAGTGTAATGAGACTCTTTAGGGCATGCTTGGTACCTCGCACAGACACATGTTAAGAACATAATATCTGGCCTACTAGCAGTCAAGTAGAGGAGTGATCCAATTATGCCTCTATATAAGGATACATCAACTGGTTTCCCAGATTCATCCTTGTGCAGTGACACAAAAGAACCCATTGGATTTATCATGGTAGAATAATTCTCCATATCATACTTCTTAATCAACTCCTCAGTTAACTTAGACTGAGAGATGGATATACCATCTTCAGATTGTCTAACTTGGAATCCCAAGAAGAATTTTAGCTCACCCAAGCTGCTCATTTCAAACTTGCCTTGCATAAGCCTAGCAAAGTTTCTATACAAAATCTCATTAGTAGACCCAAAAATTATGTCATCTACATATATCTATACAAGGATGCTTGATCCTTTGATGTCCCTAAAGAATAGTGTCTTGTCTATCTTTACTCTAGAGAACTTGTTCTCTATAAGAAAGGTAGACAGGGTCTCATACCAGGCTCTAGGTGCCTGTTTTAACCCATACAAAGCCTTGTGCAATTTGAAGACATGAGAGTTGAGTTTCGAGTTTATAAAATATGGTGGCTTCTCTACATAGACTTACTCCTTTAGTGTACCATTGAGGAATGCTGACTTTACATCCATCTGGTAGACCTTGTATCCTTTGTATGCTGCATGAGCTAACAACAACCTTATGGCCTCTAGCCTAGCTATAGGTGCAAAGGATTGGTAAAATTCTATACCATCCTCTTGTCTATATCCTTTAGTTACTAATCTAGCGTTGTTCTTAACTATAACCCCATGTTCATCTAGTTTATTCCTGTAAATCCACTTAATGCCTATGACATTGTGATCACTAGCTCTAGGAACTAGACTCCAGACTTTGCATCTCTCAAATTGATTGAGCTCTTCTTGCATAGCAATAATCCAGTTGGGGTCTGAATTAGCTTATTCAAACTTTTTAGTTTCTACCTGAGAGATAAAGCTAGATTATAGAACCTTATTGTGATGTTTACTTCTATTAGTTACCCCTAACAGTGTATCACCTATTATCTGATAAATAGGATGATCTTTAAGGTGTTTAATAGCTACTGGCAGGTGCCTACCATTACCTAGTTCTGCAAGAGGATTAAGATGATTCTCTTCCTCCCCTGGGCAGTTACTGTATTTTCTATAGGAATTTCTACATTATCTCTATGAGAGGACTTAGCGCAACCACTCGCACCAAAAGCCCGGACTGATGGAGGATGGCGCCACTAATCTTTATATCAAAGGTCCTCGGGCGGATCCACGGGGCAGCCAGTTAAGCCATTACCGCATAGCACCGCAGCGCGGGGGGCGATTCCGGACCGCAGCCCCAACAATCCCCCCCGGAAATGACCCCGGGGTTTCGAACCCGCAACCTCCCTCTGATACCACTTGAGAGGACATAGCGCAACCACTCGCACCAAAAGCCCGGACGGATGGAGGACGGCACCACTAATCTTTATATCAAAGGTCCTCGGGCGGATCCACGGTGCAGCCAGTTAAGCCATTACTGCATAGCACCGCAGCGCGGGGGCGATTTCGGACCGCAGCCCCAACACTCTAGTGTATAACTCTAGATCAGGTGAGTCACCTATTTTTTTTACTTTTCCATTAAAGAGTCTACATCACCTAGACTAGAGTTGTTAGAAATCTCTTTATATAAAACATCTGTTTCATCAAAAACTATATTTATAGATTCTTCCACAACTTGATGTTTCAAGTTGTAGATTCTATATGCTTTGCTATATGCATTATACCATACAAAGATTCCTTCATTTGATTTCTCTAAAAACTTAGTTAGATAAGTTTTCCTATTATCCAATACATAACACTTACTTCCAAAATTTTTGAAGTAAGACAGATTTGGTTTTTTGCCTTTCATTAGTTCATAGGGAGTCTTGCTGTGATTCTTATTGATCAAGGCCCTATTTTGAACATAGCATGCAATGTTCACAGCCTCAGCCCAGAATTATTCTTGGAGAGATGTATCACTCAGCATTGTTCTAGCTGCCCCAATGAGAGTTCTCTTCTTTCTCTCAGTAACTCCATTTTTCTGTGGTGTTCTTGGAGAGGAGAAATCCTGAAAGATCCCTAGTTCCTTATAGAATTTTGTCCTCTTTTCAGAATGAAATTCTGTACCATGGTCACTTCTAAACTTGACCATAGAACATCCCATCTCATTCTGAACTTGTCTGACAAAATCAGCAAGGATGTCTAGTGTTTCAGATTTTCTCCTTAAGAAGAATACCCAAGCAAACTTAGAGTGATCATCCACAATCACATAGGTATATGACTTCCTTCCCAAACTAAGAACTTGCATATGAACAAATATAACCATATGAAGTAAATAGAGACACCTCTCAGTGTTTTTGGACTGAATGCCCTTAAAGGAGACTTTTGTATGTTTGCATTTTTGACATGCAGGACATAAGTCTTCTTTGGAGCATTTGAGCTGGGGATAGTTTCTAATTAAGTCTATAGAGAATCGCTTGCTCATTGCTTTATAGTTTAAGTGAGCCAGCCTCTTGTGCCACTGCACACATAATGAGTCTTTCTCACTAGCTACTAGGTAGTTAAGAAATTTATAAAATATATGTCCCCACTCCTAGTGTCTGACAAGATGATATCTTGATCACTTGAATTCCTTATTAGACACTTATCATTGTGGAAAACAATTTCATAACCTATATCACAAAGCTGACTTATGCCTATCAGATTGTGGTTCAATCCTTCCACATAAGTCACTTTTGTGATGGTAACTAGGCCATTAGAAATGTTACTATATCCCTTGGTGAGTCCTTTCTCTGACCCTCCAAAGATGACTTTTGGTCCATTCCTAATTGGTGTGTAATCTCTTAGCAAACTCCTTGTTCCAGTCATGTACCTGGAATAGCCACTAATCAAGTACCATACTGGCCTTCCTGTGGTACTTGGTTCCACCAACAAACACAGAATTAGTTCACCTTAGGAACCTAAATAGTTTTGGGGCCTTGGTTCCAGTTAGGCTTTACTGTGTGAAACACAGTAGGCTTTCTAAACAAAACTGGTTGAATCTTATATGAAGGTGCTGTTGGATTATACCAACAATCTAGGGCAAAATGCCCAACCTTCCCACAACACCAACACTCAAATCGGTTGTATCTTTTCTTTGGTTGCACATTTGAAGTTGTTTTTTGTGCAACACCGAATTGTCATCAAAATTCCAAGGTAGTGGTGCAAAATTCATACCCTTACCTTTCTGATTTAAATGTGGTGCACTGGGACTAGCTCCAAGAATTCCTTGGCTTCTTGGATTGATCACCCTCTGCGGAGGTATTTGCCCTTTATTGCCATTAGATGCTTATCCCTTCCAGCAATGCTCTTTATCGACCTTGTTGGTAGAGAACTCAGACATCATGTGTCTAGGAACACATGATCTCAAGCATCTTTTAGAAGGCAGATGTACAACCCTGTTTTCACCGAGTGGGCCCATGACACTAAGTGAGCAGACTGGGGGAGTCCGCCCGCGTCAGAATAGCAAGCAGGTAGACTCAGAACAACCAACTCGCTCTCGCCAAAGCTAAGCGGACAAGCTGCACGAGCTGGTTCGCGCAGCCCGCACTTGTCAGACATTCGTCGAACTCAATTTCTCTTCTGGCCAGCTCGCACCTGCCTGGAGTTCGTTGAAATCAATTTCTCTTCTGCCCAGCTCACGCCCGCCTGGAGTTCGTCGAGCTGAGCTTGGCTTTCGTCGACCTAAGCATCGCACTCTCCTGGAGTTCGTCAAGCTGAGCTAGGCTTTCGTCGACCTAAGCCTTGCGCCCGCCTTAAGTTTGTTGAAATACATTTCTTTGGTCTTCGGAAGTAACAATCTCAGAGCGGTCTGGCTTGCGCTCGCCTACAGAAGGAAGACAGGGGAGAACCAGGTCGCATGCACCTCGGGAGCCGAGGAATTCCTTGACATCTGCAATCTCACACTCCCCCCAGGGAGCTCGACAGACAATAGGTGAGCTGGACCGGTTCAGCCCGTGTTCGCCAAGGTCCGGGCAAAGCGGTGAGTGCCAGCTCCTTCGAGCACTTACCGCCCCAAGCGAGTGGAGGTCTCAAGGACCACTCACATAGCCTCCGATGATGTGCCTTTTTACCATTTCGCCCTCACTGGCCTGCCCTTATCTAGTTAGAATAGCGGAGTTGCCCTTTTGACAGACCAAGTTGGGCTGCATATAGCTGTTTGGAATAGCAGAGATTGGATATTTGCAGATCGATTTCAGAAATCTATAAATAGACCCAAGGGGCACCTCAGAAGGCATGCTTTTTTTCTCCGAGACCTTCTTAAGATTTCTGAGGTATCCTTAGCTTGGTATTTGGCTAAGGGATTGGAAGCGCTCTAAGATCTTCAGGGTGTGTGGTGGGACCTCCGCACCAAGCCCTTGGGTCAGTATCCTTTCCTTTTCCTTTGTCATTTAGCTTGTAGGAGAGAAGTAGGTGCACGATCACCCCTCCCCCAAGGGTGAACTCCACAAAGACTGAATTTTCGGTTTCAACACGCCTGAAATTCAAAAATAAACTATTACATTAAAGATTTAAACATTTATCAAATAATCATAAAGTTAGAATTAAAATAAGTGTTTGAAATGTACCTAAACTTCAAGATCACATTGTCTCGCAATATCTATGCGATATAGCTTCCAATTTGAAAATATGGGTGGTAGTAGACAATCCCCATGCATAAGAAGTTGTACTAAGTGATTGCCATTTATGAATGTTGAAAGTGGAGGATAAGATAAGTCTGACTCTAGAGGGGGGGGGGGTGAATAGAGTTTGTTAAAGTAATTTTTCAAAATAAAACTTTGCAGAGGAAGAGTTAAGTTAATATAGTATGTGTATTTTGCTGCAGCAATAAAACAGAAGTAATAATAAAAAGAAAACAAAAGATTCACAGCACACAGCAAAGAATACACACAAGCAACCAAACACAAGAAGCTATAGTGGTTCCCCAATCAACCTGGGTACATCCATTCTTCTACCACCCTTGGTAGGAATCCACTCAGGATGACTTGATCAGGTGTCCTGGCACCAATGAGCTTTTGATAAGGTGCTCAAAAACAAGATCTAGATTTTTTGATAAGGTGTCTTGCCACCACTGAGTTTTGACAAGGCTCTCAAAATAAGATTCAGAACTTTTGAAGGGAGTTTTGATAACCCTTTTACAGTAGGAATAGAAAAAGGAAGAGGTGAAGTTGTCTTCTCTGTCTCAATCACTGAGAGAAGACTTAGTGGATTGATTGTGTTGTCAAAGATCCCACTGAGATGTAGATGGTTCAGGAGTGAGAGCTTTGCTAGGGTGATAGGCCTTCAAAAGCTTCAGATCTCCAGCAGAAGATGATTTCAGCAGAGGCTGAAATATGAGTTGTCTGGAGTCTTTGATGTTGAAGCTATGAGCACTTTTCAGTATGCTAATTTTCAATCTAACTCTTCAGGATTGATCACTTGATTTTTTTCTGAGTTGATCTCACTATCTGTGTATGTCTATATTGAGTAGTTGTTTCTCTTGATCTGCTGTTGGATATTTTATCCTCTGATGAACCTCAATCCAAGATAGCCGTTAGCAGTCATAAATGTCTTCCATAAATATTTTGTCTTCTAGAGGAAAGTCCAATAAACATTCTCTGAGAAATCCCTTGAAACTTGCTCCAGAATAAATGAAAACGGCTAACAAAACTCTTGAAATAAATGCTGAGAGAATTTGAAAAACATTCCAAAGGCCGATTGAATTTGAATCCTTAAAGTCATCGATCTATCAGAAAAACGTCGATCTGAGCTCTACGATCGTTGAACTGAGCTCAGAGATTGGATTGAACATCAGACAGAAAATGTCGAACTGAGCTCTACGATCGTCGAACTGAGCTCAGCGACCTGAATAATAAGTGAGGATAGATCGTCAAACTGAGCTCAGTGACTTGGAAACAAGCTGAAGGCAGATTGTCGATCTGATCTCAAAGATCGTCGACTTAGCAGAGTTGAGCTCAGAGATCGTCGAACGGAGTTCGACGTTTCATCGACCTGAGCTCGACGAAAATTGTCTTTGTCTTAGCTCTAAGTCTTGATCCTTGAATGGTCCTGGGGGCAGCTTCAAACCTAAGTTCTAAGCCCTAGACTCATTCTAACTTGACCTTTTCAACTATACATCTAGGTCAAACTGATTTCCTAAAAACATAGTGATCCTTACCCAAATTAGTAATAGTGTGTTCCAACAATCTCCCCCTATTTGGGTTAGGATTACTATTTACAGAGCTCAGTAATAAATACAAAAGCAAATACAGAAAAGCAAAAAAGAAAATATTAAAGCAACAGAGCAGAACATGCAGTATAGCAGCATTCAGATAGAATATCAGCAAGTGTTTTAAAATGAATGAATGTACTATCTACTTACAGAGATCACTTCTTTTCACTTCCTTTCTTAAATAAGATTTCCCTGTTGGGATTGAGAGCCTCTTTCTTTGACCTTCTGTCATCATCTGCACCTTGATGACTAGTTTTAGTCATCGTTTTTGGGGGTAATTTAGTAGTCAAAATTCCTAAGTTTTGTTATAATTATGTTTTTTTGTATGCTTGTTATGATAATATAAAGTTTTATGTTATGTTATGAATTTATTTTATATTTTATGTTTAGTTTTATTTATATTAGTATCTTTGTTATAGTTCATATGTTATGTTTAATTTAATGTTCTATGTTTAATTTTATGTTATATGTTTAACTTGTGTTTATTTTAATAATATTATTATTATATTATGTTTGTTAAGTTTAAATAATTAATGTTATGTTATGTTTTTATGTTATGTTTTGTTATTTAACTAATGTTATTATATTTGTTTTATTGTAGGTACAACCCAAACTCAAGACCACTTGGAGCAGCCCATGCAAGCCTACCCGAGCCTATGTAGAAGCCACCACAGCAAGCCTCAACCCAAGCATGCAGCCCGAGCTCCACTCCAAGCAGCCCTCAAGCCCAAACAGCCCCTACCCGAGCCCACAAAGCAGTCCAAGAGCAGCCCATATGTGGCCGGCCACATACATTCATGCATTCATGCACCTTGCCACCTTCCTCTCTCTCCATATTTAATATATTTCATTCATGCACCTCCACATTCATCTCTCTCCCCTTTATTATTTCCTTCTACACACTTCCATTCATCCCCACTTCTCTATTTTATATTTTTATTTTTCATTCCCATAATTATCATACAATGCATGTAGCCCCTCCTCTCTCCCATCATTAAAAGCCATGCATGAACTTCTCCACTTATGTGGCCGGCCACCCTTAGGCTTCCCATACATTTTCTTGCCTTCTAGATCCTTCTCCTTCATCTATAAAAGGAACCCCTTCCCCTTTTTTAGAGTGAAGTAGTTTTTAAGTAGTTTGAGTTTTAAAGTAGTTTTAGTTTTGGTAGAGTGCTAGTTCAAGAATGTTTCTCTCCTTGTTGTAATTTTCTTTTATTGTTGTAATTTTGCTTCATAATATAGTCTTGTTGTTTTTAATATTGTACCTCTTTTATTATGCAATGAAAACATTTTCTTCTTCTCTTATTTTGGTTTGCTTTTCCAATATGCGTAGCTAAATAATTTTTGTGCCCGATCGCGATAATCTTTGCAATAGAATAACGCATCTTTATTTTTATGTTTTCCTTTTTATTTTTCTATTTTGATCCTTCCTTGAATTATTTTGTATCGACTCCGTATTTCTAGTATACGGTAGTAGATTCCGATCTCATATTTGAGTAGCCGAGAGGCTCGTGAATATGAAAGATCACTCAAGGAAGGAAGGAGTTGAACGCACCCCTAGAGATAGGATGACGTAAATCCTCCGGATTGGAGTCAAATCCAATAGTGCGGGTCACTTCGGTAATGCGACTTTAGGCCTTTTTGACTTGAAAGAGATTTCGGTCGAAACATCTATAAGTTAGGGGATTTAATGTTCTAGCGAGATTATTTCCTAATATCGGATCCGTCACGGTCTTAATAGATTTACAATTGTTAAACTAAATTATTTCGTTATTTTATTTCAAAGTGAATCGTCGATCGCGTGCACTTTTCTCGTAATAGTTTATTTTCTCTGGTTAACTTAGTTTATTTTCATTTTAAAACTCATTAATCGTTCGGTAGAATAATAATGTCGTTGTGAGTAATAGTACTTGCCTGCCCCGAGTTTTTATACGACCTTGATATTTTTCATATCCTATGCTATATTTCGATAGGTACACTTGCCTTAATCGAGTATAGATTGGAGAATACGATTATCTCTATCAAGTTTTTGTCGCCGTTGCCGGGGAAATTTTTGGCAATATTACGAAAGCACCGAGTTTATTACTTCTACTAAAAAAAACAAAAAAATTTATTATTATTATTATTATTATTATTATTATTATTATCCACCCACCTCATCTAAATTCTACCCAACCTAAAATCTCTCGAAAAGGGTAAGGGGCTTTAAGCGCCACCATTTTACCTAGTACCGGGCGAACCCTTCACCGGGTAGTCCTCGGGAAGTTCGAGAGCCAATCCATTAAAAAAACCTATTTTAAATATATATATATATATATATATATCTAAAAAACAAAACAAAAAAAAAATTGTATTTCTTTTTCTTTTTGGTAACAGTTCTTTTTATGGAATCGTCATATTTTTGCGTTTTTTGCGGGTCGTCCGACCATTTTTATTCTGAATGTCTTTCGGGAACCCCTCCCTCTCTTGATTTTAATTTTTCTGGGGAAGGTCAAACTGGCAAATTTGACCCTTACTCCAATTTTTATCCAACTTGGGAGATGGGCAACCCGTATTTTTCTTATGATTTTGCCCCGCAAAGCGCCGTGCCTCCTACTTTTAATTTTAATTCTCTCGATAATGGGTATTTTGAGTTGCAAACTTCTCTTAATAATATTAATTCGCATCTCAAAACCATTATGGATTCTTTTTCTCGTGAGGCCGTTTCTTTTTCTTCGTCTTCTTCTCCGTCTCCTCCAATTTCTTTATGTAATGAGTCACCGGATATCCCGGCTTGTCTTGTTCCTCTCGAGGAGGATAACTATTCGGATATCCCGGATTGTTTCCTTCCTCCTTTGGAAGACACCTCTATGGATATTCCGGTGTGCTTCTTACCCGTTGAGGATGACGAGACATTTTATATTTCTCATTCCGAAGACGTTTGCGATTCCATTACGCTTTTAAATTTAACTGTTCCAACTTTTTCTAGTTTTAGCGAGTCTTCTTTTTCTTCTTTTATTTTAGATGACTCTCCTTTAGTGCTTTCTTCCCTTTCTTCTCCCAAAATTTCACAAGACTCTCCTTCTCCTTGTGAAATTTCCTTTGATGAAAATTCTTTTTCAACTTCTTTTATTCCTCTTTCTATTTCTTCTTCTTTTTATTCTTCTCCTTTTGACGACCCATTCTTCCCCGTTTTATATACGGCGGAGTTCTTCCATAACTCCGTCCGTTCATTTTTGGGCGTCAATCCTTTGAAGATTTCACCGCATGTCGGTGCAATTCTTCATTTCTTCCTTTTTTTAGTTTACTCTCCTAAGCGCATACTTAGGGAGTTACCTCTTCATTTCAGTTTTTATTTCCCTTTAGCTAACAAATAACGTCGGGCTCGGCCGACGTTAAACAGAGAGCGCTCTTGGGAGGCACCCCTTGCTTATCCTTTTTTTTGTTTCTTTCTTTTTGTTTATTTTGTTTTGCAGGAATAAAACCCCCGGTGGTTCGTTTGGCTCCATCATTTCATCTCTTCCTTAGACCCGAGCCGATGTCCAGCTCAAGCATGGGGGAGCGACATCTGCATTCGGCCTTACTACTCCGGGGAAGTCATTTTCTTTTTTTTCCTTTATTGTATCCCCCCTCTCCTTTCTTCTTCCTTTTTCTTTCTTATTTTTATTTTTCATTGAGGGCAATGAAAGGTTTAAGTATGGGGGTGGGTTTTGTTGTTTTCTTTCTTTTAAAAAAAAATGTTTAGTATAGTTTTATTAAGTTTTTTTTTATGTAGCCTTACCAAAATCCAAAAAAATTAGAAAAATCAAAAATTCCAAAAAAAGATCATATCTCAAAAATCCAAAAAAATTGAAAAATGTCAAAAAATCAAAAAAATAATAAACCTCATGCTTAGCTTTTTGTTATTTTTAGAACTTTAGTTTGAGTTAGTTTATAAGTTTTTTTTATTTGCTAATCTTTATTTCATCATATTTAGTTAAATTTAACTTTTAGTGATTTTGTTTTGAGAATCATCTTATGGTTTAATTTGCTTAGAGTAATTTATTTAGTACTTTTTCTCTTTTATTTTAAATAGTTTCAATTTTGTAGTAATTTGGCTAAACAATTTTGGATTTTAATTATTCTTACTTCATGCTTTTAGATTCTTAGGAAATCTCAATCTACTAGTAGTTACTCTCTATTGTTTTAGTTTATTTTCTAAAATTTTGTTTAACCCCATCATTTTTTCTTTTATTGTTAGATCATATGTCATGGGAATAAGAGGATAAAATTCATTATTCCTTGGTAAACATATGCAACTCAAAATAAAATGAAGAGAGGAATTAAAAGTTCATATATGTCAGGGGAAGTGATAGGATGTTAGTCTATCATTTTCTGGTATTACATATATATTATTCAAAAAAAGTAAAAATGAGTGGGGTGAGAGGATAAAAATGATGATCATCTCCAATCAAAGACCTCTTCATGTTAATTTCCTCCCTAAAATCCCCTTAGCCAATATCATTTTCTTAGTCTTTAAATTAAAATATGTGGAGAGCATAAGTAGTAGGTTGTCTTCTTCCTTAAGTTTCTTTTAAGTCATGGTTTTTATAATCCCAATCTAACTTTGTTTGCACTTTACTCCATTTTGAATGCTAGTTAATTTATTAGAGAATTTTTGGCTAAATTCTTCTCTATTGTCACTTTAATTTCATAATTTAGGACTTGATTCATAAATTCCTAAACTTTTATTTTTGGCTAGATTTTGATGTTAATAAATTTTTAGTTGAATTGCAAATTTTATAATGTCTTATAAATATTTCTCTTTCTTTTGCTCTGGAATAGCAAAAGCCTAAGCATGGGGGAGTTTGATGACTAGTTTTAGTCATCGTTTTTGGGGGTAATTTAGTAGTCAAAATTCCTAAGTTTTGTTATAATTATGTATTTTTGTATGCTTGTTATGATAATATAAAGTTTTATGTTATGTTATGAATTTATTTTATATTTTATGTTTAGTTTTATTTATATTAGTATCTTTGTTATAGTTCATATGTTATGTTTAATTTAATGTTCTATGTTTAATTTTATGTTATATGTTTAACTTGTGTTTATTTTAATAATATTATTATTATATTATGTTTGTTAAGTTTAAATAATTAATGTTATGTTAATGTTATGTTATGTTTTTATGTTATGTTTTGTTATTTAACTAATGTTATTATATTTGTTTTATTGTAGGTACAACCCAAACTCAAGACCACTTGGAGCAGCCCATGCAAGCCTACCCGAGCCTATGTAGAAGCCACCAAAGCAAGCCTCAACCCAAGCATGCAGCCCGAGCTCCACTCCAAGCAGCCCTCAAGCCCAAACAGCCCCTACCCGAGCCCACAAAGCAGTCCAAGAGCAGCCCATATATGGCCGGCCACATACATTCATGCATTCATTCACCTTGCCACCTTCCTCTCTCTCCATATTTAATATATTTCATTCATGCACCTCCACATTCATCTCTCTCCCCTTTATTATTTCCTTCTACACACTTCCATTCATCCCCTCTTCTCTATTTTATATTTTTATTTTTCATTCCCATAATTATCATACAATGCATGTAGCCCCTCCTCTCTCCCATCATTAAAAGCCATGCATGAACTTCTCCACTTATGTGGCCGGCCACCCTTAGGCTTCCCCTACATTTTCTTGCCTTCTAGATCCTTCTCCTTCATCTATAAAAGGAACCCCTTCCCCTTTTTTAGAGTGAAGTAGTTTTTAAGTAGTTTGAGTTTTAAAGTAGTTTTAGTTTTGGTAGAGTGCTAGTTCAAGAATGTTTCTCTCCTTGTTGTAATTTTCTTTTATTGTTGTAATTTTGCTTCATAATATAGTCTTGTTGTTTTTAATATTGTACCTCTTTTATTATGCAATGAAAACATTTTCTTCTTCTCTTATTTTGGTTTGTTTTCCAATATGCGTAGCTAAATAATTTTTGTGCCCGATCGCGATGATCTTTGCAATAGAATAACGCATCTTTATTTTTATGTTTTCCTTTGTATTTTTCTATTTTGATCCTTCCTTGAATTATTTTGTATCGACTCCGTATTTCTAGTATACGGTAGTAGATTCCGATCTCATATTTGAGTAGCCGAGAGGCTCGTGAATATGAAAGATCACTCAAGGAAGGAAGGAGTTGAACGCACCCCTAGAGATAGGATGACGTAAATCCTCCGGATTGGAGTCAAATCCAATAGTGTGGGTCACTTCGGTAATGCGACTTTAGGCCTTTTTGACTTGAAAGAGATTTCGGTCGAAACGTCTATAAGTTAGGGGATTTAATGCTCTAGCGAGATTATTTCCTAATATCGGATCCGTCACGGTCTTAATAGATTTACAATTGTTACACTAAATTATTTCGTTATTTTATTTCAAAGTGAATCGTCGATCGCGCGCGCTTTTCTCGTAATAGTTTATTTTCTCTGGTTAACTTAGTTTATTTTCATTTTAAAACTCATTAATCGTTCGGTAGAATAATAGAGTCGTTGTGAGTAATAGTACTAGCCTGCCCCGAGTTTTTATACGACCTTGATATTTTTCATATCCTATGCTATATTTCGATAGGTACACTTGCCTTAATCGAGTATAGATTGGAGAATACGATTATCTCTATCACACCTAAGGAGGTTTGAGATCTTGGCCTGGGAACCACAGCCTCAAGATGCAGTTTCATGTAATCCACTGGGTCAAAGAACTTCCTAGAAGCATATCTTTCCAGTTCTACCTTCCTTTGCTCTGACAAGGTAGTGATGTTGGAAGTGTCTTTTCCTTGCTCTCTGGCCTTCTTCAACTGATCTAAGGCAGCAAGTTCTTTCATCCTAGCAGTCCATGATGCTGGATTGTTCTCTGGATCTTCAAAAGGGATTGCAGGTTCATATCTATAAATAGTTTCTGAAGCAGTAAAAGTCCTTGTATCAACAGTTTCTCTGAGTTTATAAGGGAAAGGACCTTGAGTTGAGTCCATATGTCTTTGTCCTTCCCTTTGTTGTCTTGATTGAATCATGTGTTCTCTCTGATTACCTCTGTATTGTCCCCTTCTGGACTGATAACAATTTTTTATATTGCCCTCTGGGATGATATCTCTGTGAAGATTGGGAGGAGCTTTGCTTTGAAGCAGAGGTTTGAGAAGCTGAGCCTTCACCTGATCCTGAATCTGAAGGAGGAGGAGGAGGCTAAAACTAGGATGATCCTTTCTCATACTTATCCAACTTTCTTCTTTTCCTCATGGCCTTTAGCTGGTTTTTAGAATACTGCATCCAAGATTCAGTTATCTTGCAGTCATGTAGAATATAATAGGGTATGTCATTAACATCCTTGGCCTTTGTAGGAGGGACCTTCATCATGGACTTACTTCTAGGTTTCCTTTTCCTAACAATAGTGCCAGCAGAGTCATCAGATTCTGTATTGAATTGATCACTTTCAGAACTCTGTGGTCTGTCATACAAATCATCTATACTTTTGATGTATTCCTCTTGAACTTTTGATTTCTCAATATCAACAGGGGCAAGAGGTGTTGATACAACAACAGTAATCACAGTAGTACTCTCAGCAGGAGCAGATGAACTAGCAGGAGTCTCAGATACTTGTACTTCCAAATATTTGGCCAATTCTTCATAAGCAGTATTATCAATATCAGCAGGCAGCATTTCAATGTCAGTAGATCCAACAGATATAACAGCAGTACAAATAGAAGCAACAACATCCTCAGCCTTAAAAGAGTTGATATATGATGCAATCAGACTGGGATCACATTCTGAAATAGGCACAATGGCCTTAGTAAGGTCTTCAACTTGCTGAACTGGTAAATATCTTCTGTGAAGAGAATCAAAAGCACTCAACAGTGACCTGAGGTCCACTATAAACACTGGTACTGGAGCAGCAGCAGGCACTTCTTCAGCTTCATGAGGCATCTCCCCCTGCCTTGATTCAGGAAGGATTGGATCAAGGCACTCCATTGAAGGAATTGCCTGAGCAGAGGGGATAGCTGATAGCCTGTCAGATAGCTCTTGGATAGATTTGAGGAGTGGAGCCAAGGAGGTGTCCAGCAGGGCTACTAGCATGGGGGCCAGTATCCCATAAAGCCTATCTGCTAGAGCTGAAAAATCCACTTGCTCAAGGGATACTTGAGTAGAAGTGAAGGAAGAGGTGGCTGGAACTGATGGAATGGCTGCAGGAGGTGAGTATGAGGATGGAGGGATAGTTGGTTGAGATATTGGGATGGTGGAGATAGATGATATGGGTGTGGAGATGGATGGTGAGAAAGATGGTTGATCAAGGATGTCATTAAGGAGCTGTTGGTATGAGGAGGATGATGGAGGCTCAAGAGGTGAGGAGGGGGAATCATCCATGAAGGAGTCATCCAAAATGTTGAAAGATGGAATGGAAGAATTAATGGGTGGATAGTAGTACAGAGGGTGTAATGGTTCAGAGGTGGTGGCTGGAGGCGATGAAATAGATGATGAAATTGTGATGGGGGAGGAGATGGATGATTGGATGGTTGATGAGGAAGGTAAGACAGAAACAATAGGAGGTGGAGAAGGAGGAGCAGAGGAGGAGGCAGGCAGTTTCTCAATGAGGGCAGGAACCTGAGGGGAAGAGACTAAAACAGTCCTTGTGCCTGAAGCAGATGTTGCTGCAGCAGCCCTGTTGGGGTTGATAATCTGCTTGTCCCACTTGTTGAAAAGGGCACAGGTGAGCCTTTTGGATGCATTGATGTGCATCCCATTTGAAACCAGTAATTCAGGGCACCTTGAATGCAGGAAAACCCCTTGAATCATCCCAAAAAAGACACAACTTTTATTAATTTTCTTCTTGATCAAGTCAAAGAAGATAGTTCCCTAATCCAGATGTTTATTGTCAACTATTGCTCCCATTAAACAGAGCTGATACCTTGAGATGGTATCATGAGCTGAGTGCTTTGCCAGAAGCACTTTCCCCACAACATCAGCCAAAAATTGAAATTCAATTGATAGATTTTTTTTCAACAGCTTATTAGGGTGTACAGCAGAGTGACCCATTCTATCTAACATGGAATCAAATTCTTCTCCATACAAATCAATAGAGTTATCTCTAGTACATAAGGTGAATACTTCAGTCAGAAGAATAGGGTACAATGGTACATGAGTCCAATTGATCGTGCCGATTATAGTATTTTCATTTTCATTGGTTGTAGTAAAAACCCATTCCTTTATTTCATCTGCCGCAATCTTTATTCTGGTGGTCATAAACTAAACTAACTGCTGTTCTCGGAAAAGATTCAGAATATCTTTGAACCTCTGATCGCTGCCATCGAAGGAGTTTATATCTATGTCAAAACCTGTATCAAATTTCATTTTGGAAAGAGCTGCAACCGACACAGCCATTTGTACCAGCAAAGATTGAACAAACACGACCAAGTGTAGAGAGTTTGGAGGGAAAGAGAAAAAATTTGCAGAGAGTATGAAAGCATAAAAGACGAACGGCAGCCAAAAAATGATTTTTATATTAGGGTTCGACGCCGGAAAGGAAAAATCGTTGAACTCTGTTCGATGATTTGGGCTTCTAATGGAATACGAAGAGGTTTCAATGTCATCGATCTCCGTTCGACGACATTGACGAGCGTCGAGCTCTACTCGATGACCGCTTAACAGAAAGAAGGATAGCTTAAAGCTATCAGGCGGAGCTGAACTCAGGTCGACGATTCAGGAAACGTCGATCTGCGTTCGACGATTTTTGGGAAACCGTCGAGCGCCGTTCGACGATTTCTGGGGAAAACGTCGAGCGCAGTTTAGAGACAGAAACTATCCTACAGACACAAAAAGAAATGAGTTTTTAGCCTAATCTTGGTCTGTTTTTAGATTTTCAAAATCTTGGAATTCATTTTAGATAGCCTCCATCTAGCATTCCTAACTGATTGAGGAAGAAGTTATGTTTCTTTTCATCCAAAGGCTTGGTGAAAATATCTCCTCTTTGCAAATTAGTTGGGATATATTGAAGTTCAATTTTATTTTTCTCAATATTATCCCTTAGAAAATGATGCCTAATTTCTATGTGTTTTGTCCTACTATGGAGGACTGGATTTTGTGCAATGGAAATAGCACTGGTGTTTTCACAAAATATTTTAGACTTCTCTAAGTTGTAACCATAGTATAGGAGGTTATTTTGTATCCACAAGATTTGTGAACAACAACTACCTGCAGCCATATATTCAGCTTCAGCAGTTGAAGTTGACACAAATGTTTGTTTCTTACAAAACCATGAGATAAGTCTATCACTAAGAAACTGAAAGTTCCACTGGTGCTTTTCCTGTCTATTCTACATCCAGCATAATCAGCATCTGAAAATCCAGTTAAGTCAAATGCTGAATCTTTTGGATACCAGAGACCTAGATTTGGACAGCTTTTAACATACCTAAGAATCCTCTTTACTAAAGTTAAGTGTGACTCTCTAGGGCTAACTTGGAATCTAGCACATATACATGTAGCAAACATTATATCAGGCCTACTAGCTGTAAGGTACAATAAAGGGCCAATCATTGCTCTATATATTGTCTGATCAACTGGTTTCCCATGGTCATCAACATCCAATACAGCATTGGTAGGCATGGGTGTTTTCATACATGATGCATCAGACATATCAAATTTCTTAACCAGCTCTTCTGCATACTTGGTTTGAGAAATAAATATGCCTTCAACATGTTGTTTAACTTGTAATCCCAAGAAGAAGGAGAGCTCACCCATGCTACTCATTTCAAATTTAGAGTGCATAAGCTTGGAAATTTTTTTGCACAAGTTTGACTCAGTAGAACCAAAGATGATGTCATCTACATATATTTGTACTAGTAGGGTATGAAACTTATGAGTTCTAATAAAAAGAGTTTGGTCTACTCTCCCCCTAATAAAATCATTTTCCAGAAGAAAGCTTGCTAGAGTCTCATACCATGCTCTAGGAGCTTGCTTTAGACCATATAATGCTTTATGTAGTTTGAAAACATAGTCAGGATAAGTTGAAGAGATAAAACCTGGAGGTTGTCTAACATAGACTTCCTCTTTGATGTCTCCATTTAGAAAAGCACTCTTCACATCCATTTGGTAGACCTTGAATCCCTTATGAGCAGCATAAGCCAGGAAGATTCTTATGGCCTCTAACCTTACAACTGGTGCAAAGGTCTGGTCATAGTCTATCCCCTCTTCTTGAGAATATCCTTGAGCAACTAGCCTTGCCTTGTTCCTTACAATAATTCCTTGATCATCCAATTTGTTTCTGAACACCCATTTTGTTCCAATAATGGAATGATCCTTTGGCTTAGGCACTAGTTCCCAAACTTTTTTCTTTCAAATTAATGCAACTTCTCTTGCATTGCAATGATCCAGTGTCGATCTTTCTCTACATCTTGAATGGATTGAGGTTCAATTTGAGAGAGAAAGCAAGTGTGCATCAGGTTTTGGTTGACCTGATTTCTGGTTTGCACACCAGCTGAGATGCTTCCAATCACTTGGGAGATTGGATGATCTCTTGATGTTACTAAATCAATAGGGGTTGTTGATTGTTCACCAACCTGTGTTGTTGTTTCCTCTTGTGGAACAGCAACTGGCTCTTCAAGAAGATTTTCTTATAGATGTTGAGCAGCTTCTTCATCTTCACTACTTTCATCCTTTTGAGTAACTTGCAATCTGTCCAAGTCTTCAGCTAGAGAATGCACCTGCAAATGTTCTATGGTAGACGCATTCTTCTCCTTGAAAGACATTAGTTTCTTCAAAGGAAATATGGACAGATTCTTCTATTTTTTGAGTAGTTTTATTATAAACCCTATAAGCTTTACTGATCGTGGAGTATCCCAGAAACACTCCTTCATCAGATTTTGCTTGAAATTTTGCTATATATCTCTTGTCATTGTTGTGAATATAACAAATGCAACCAAAAATTTTGAAGTAATCTACTTTAGGTTTCTTCCATTTGAGTAATTCATAGGGAGTCTTGCCCTTCAGTTTGTGTATCAAACTTCTATTCAGTACATAGTTGGAGGTGTTCACTGCCTCAGCCCAAAAGGATAGAGGAAGGTGAGTATCTGACAACAATGTAGTTGCAGATTCAATTAGGGTTCTATTTTTCCTTTCTGCTACCCCATTTTGTTGAGGAGTTCTAGGAGCTGAGAATGTATGCCTGATCCCTTCACTCTGACAGAACTCTTGCATAAGAAGAGAATCAAACTCTGTCCCATGATCACTTCTGATTAGGGCAATATGAGTATTGAACTCACTCTGTATACATTTTTGATACTCTGTCAAACACTTAAAGTTATCAGACTTCTTCCTCAGAAAGAACACCCATGTGAATCTTGAGAAGTAATCTACAACCACTAAAGTGTAGGATTTCCCTCCTAAGCTTTGTACTGTAATGGGTCCAAAAAGATCCATGTGTAACAGATACAAAATCCTAGGTGAATCACTCTTGTTAAGTGACTTAAAACTGTTTTTAGTTTGCTTGCTTAATTGACAAGCCTTGCAAAGTCCTTCCTTCTTGTAGGGGCCAGAAGGTAGTCCTCTAACAAGGTTGTCGTTGGATAGCCTAGCAATGGTTCTAAGGTTAATATGTCCTAGTCTCTTATGTCGTAGTATATTAGGTCTGGATATAGAATTGAGCAGGCAAATATCTACTTTAGATGAATGAAAATCTACTAAGTAAATGTTACCTTTTCTGTTACCTGTCAACACAGTTGTGTTGTCTTCTGACTTGACCTTGCATATAGCTTTGTTGAAAGTCACTTGATATCCTTCATCACAAAGTTGACTGATACTTATCAAGTTGTGCTTGAGTCCTTCAACATAAGCTACTTTCTTAAAGGTGACTGTTCCAATTTGGACTGCACCATATCCTTTTGTTGTTCCAAAGTTTGAATCACCAAAAATTACTTTGGGTCTAAGCTTGGCTTTAAAGGATGTGAAGTTGTCCTTGTTCCCTGTCATGTGCTTTGAGCACCCACTATCCAGATACCATAGCTGGTTTGATGTTGGATAGGTCTTCACCTGTACATACAAGAATTTACATGTTTTTGACCCAGTTTAACTTGGGCCTTGGTTGATATCCTTTAAATTCAGAAATGAAAGACATCCCAGGTTGACTCTTATAACCTTCAGGATGGTATCTCCTAGGGGGTACTATCCATTCAGTATAGGGGTTGAAACCTTGGGATGTAGGACTTCTAGGATTGAATCTAGATGTATCTTTGAAAGATTGTTCAAAGCCCTGATCTCTGTTCGACGATCGTCGAGCTAAGGTCGACGATCTTGGGTTAGATCATCGAGCTCTGTTCGAAGATCGACTGTCCTGGAGTTCAGAGTTCAGGTGTCGTCGAGCTGAGTTCGACGATTTTTTCTTGGATCGTCGAGCGTCGTTCGATGATCGTCGAGCTCTGTTCGACTCATTCTGTTGAACTATAACTTTCTTTGGCAAATCTGCATTCTTCCTAGCTACCTCTACAACTTCCTTCCCTTTATCAGAGATAAATTTGATTGGAGTTGTAATAACTATAGGCTGGCTGGATGAAGCTCCCAAGCCTAGTGTACTATTAAGTCTAGAGTTCACTGTGCTTGTGATATCCATCAGTTTGATGCTTCTCCCATTAAGGGATTCTTCAAACTGCTTGGCCTTGGATAGTTCACTTTTCAGTGAAGCTATCTGCTCCCTATAGCATTCTAACTTTTCAGAGAGTTTGAGGTTCTCTGATTTTAAAGTGCTATACTCAGACAGTTGTTTTCTGAGGAAAATGATTTCCTTCTCAGGCTCTAATAGATCTAGGCATAGTACTTTAAACTCATGTTTAAAGTCCTCAGAACTGAAATCAAATGAATTGATTACCTGGTCTTCTTTTAGTTGAATTTCTTAGTCTGACTCTGACTCTTCTGATTCTGAATCTTTTTGAGAGGCATTGATAGCCATCATGCAAAATTCCTTTTTATCAGCATCATCCTCATCATCACTAGAGCTGGATGAAGCTTCAGAATCCTCTTCAGTTTCACTCCATGTCTCAGTAACAAATCTCTTCCTCGTATGTTTGTTCTTGCTGGAGGAGGGTTTGTCTGAGCTGTTCTTCTTAAAGTCTTTCTCCTTTCTTCTTTCTTTTCTATCTTTCTTGTCCTTATTTTTGTTTTCTGGACAGTCAGGCACAATATGGCCTTGTTTCCTGCAACCAAAACATATAATTTCTTTGTTGTTATTTGATTTATCATACCTTGGCTTATCATGTCCCTTGTATGACCTTTTTCTGAAATCTTTTCTGGCCATTTTGTACAATCTTTTGGCCAATAGGCTGACTAGCTCCTCATTGTCTATGACCTTTTCTTCAGGCAGGTCCTCAATAGCTTTGAAGGCTATTGACTTCTCTTTCCTTATGGCTGGTGAGGCAGCCTTCTGTTCTTCTTCTCTATTCTTAATGAGCAGCTCATAAGATTTGAGCTTGCCCAGTAGAGCTTCAGTGGTAATCTCATTTAGACTTCTGGCATCTTTGGTTGGCCAGATTCTTGAATCCCAAGTGCTGGGGAAACACATTAGGATTTTGTCATTCAGCTCAGTCAATGAGATTTCTTTATCCAGAGTCTTTAACTCATTGACAATAAGACATAATCTGTTGTACATGTCTGCTACTGACTCAGCTTCTCCCTTTTTGAAATTCTCATATTAGGTTATGAGATGGGATCTTCTGTCCTTTCTTTCATCAGCAGATCCTGAGACAATCTCAGAAAGTTTGTCCAAAATTTCTTTAGCTAAGTTGCATTCAGCTACCTTTTGAAATATCTCATCAGACATTGTCTGAGCTAAGATATTCATAGCCTTGGCATTCTTCCACTTCTTTATTTCAGCATCTGTTCCTGAAGTAGGTGGAACAACATTTGTACTTGAGTTTGCTGGTGGACTTGGGCACTGTAACGCCCCCGATTTTTCTGCGTTTATTTTTATTCTCGTTTGGCGTTACGATGACGCCTTTCCGTGGCTTGTGCCATTTGTGGGGTGTGGTTTAGCTCCTTAGAACTGAGTGCCCTATTCTGTAGCCTGTTGGCAAGATCTCTCTAGCAAGCCGAGTCATTTTGGGTGACCCGGTGTGGCCTCTCGGGGGGATGTTGGTGTTTGGCTTTATTTGGCTATAACTCAAGTTCTGTTCGTCGAAAATTAATTTCGACTTCGCCGTTGTGTTCGTAGCGTGGGTATTTAGCTACGGTGCGAATTTCGTCGAATTTCGAGGTAGTTCGATTTTCGCGTCGTTTTGATGCTTTATGTAATTTTGTAATAAATTATATTATTATATATTAATATATATATATATAGGTTAAGTATTAGGTTAGGATGAAAAGCACGCTCATCTTCCCCACTTGAAACCGCCGCCCCTGTACGAGAGGAAACGGGAAACCGCCGAGCCTTGCCTTCCACCGCCGATTCCCGGAGCGTTTGTGGACGGAATTTGATTCCGAGAGTGGATTCGGATTGCTCTCGTCGAGACCTTCATTCCTACGGTAAGAAATTCGATTTTTGTGGAGTTTTAGGGGGATTGGAATTTTTGGTTTTTGAGGTTTCCGCCATTAAAGTTCGGATTTGCTTGTTAGGTGAGTTTTTGGTGCTGCTCTTTCTAGTGCAGCGTGAAAAGGAGGGAAAGCCGACCAAGCTTCACCGGAAATCGAGGCAAGTGGTGTTCTTGCCCTTGCCAAGTTGTTTTCTTTTGTTTAAAACCTATTGTTTCTATCGTTTTATCTCCTATTTTCCGTCTCGAATGATTAGTCATAGTTTGAATGGTAGTGGCGCGCGTCGTTGGTAGTTTCCTACTGCTACTGTAGTTGCGTGGGTCGTGTGCGCGTTCCGGTATCGACCGGGAAATCCCAACGGTACAGGTTAACCGCACACGGTCATCAACCGTTAGGGCGCACGACCACTGGTCGTGTGCCTCTGTTCGTGCGCGGCTGTCTTTTTATTTTCCAAAACTCTGTCTCGGATATCGCACGAGCGCTGGCAAACAGTGCGCACGACCACCGGTCGTGCGCCACTGATCGTGCGCAGTTGCTAGTTTTTCTGTCAGGTTTCCCAGGTTCACTTCGCACGACCATCAACCAATGACCGCGCACGACCACCGATCGTGCGCCACCGATCGTGCGCTCTGAATATTTCCTTTCGCTCCGTATTTAGCTGGCGTCGATGCGCGGGTTATGTGGGCTTGAGTGTTTTGCGTTGTGTTAAGGTAGTAACGTAAGAGTAGTTGTTGTATTAGTGTCGTTTTGCGTGGCACGTTGAATAAGTGAAGCTCACTCAATGCGGTGTCGTGAGGACCGAGCGCCAAGTCGTGTTGAGTCATTGCAACACCTTTTCTTTCCTATCTTGTTTTTCGTTCCCGAGTGGTTTTCTTGTTATATTTCTGGTTTTTCCTTGTAGGCCGTTTTCTTTATTTTTTTAAAGGTCGAATCGTGGGTCGTGGTTAGTAGTGGTGGTTTATAGCTCTTTGTGGGGGTGGAGTTGTGTGATTTAGCCAAGGCCACTCTTGTTTTTTTTTCTTGCTCCAGGTACGGGCTGGGCATGTGTGGGTGGAAGGACCCTTGTTCTTTCACGTGTAGACACTCGAGCTTGTTGACTTGGACATGCTGAATGGGGGACTGAGTTTGCCTCCGATCCGGTTCCTCGTTGTTTGTTTTTCCTACTACCACTTTCCTCAGTTTAGGGTGTTAGAAGTTTCTTCCTTGCTGGTTTGCAGCACTTTTGGCTCTTGGTAGCCTAGTAGGCCCTGCAGGATGTTGTTCCTGGGTTGGGTTGTTGCTGTTTCTTTGCACGTTGTGCTTTTCTTGTTGTCCTATTTTGGACAGTTGTGACTCTTTCTACTGCATGTTTTTCTGTTACTTTGTCCCTTTGGTTGACTCTTTCATGCAGTTTTTACTTTGTTTAGCTTGCTGAGGTATTCTGTTTTCTTTTGGAATGCCCCAGGTTCTGAGCTGTAGCCAGTTGGGTGGTTAGTTTATGGTGGTGCTGTTGGTGGTCATTTGGACTTTGGAGTTCCGTTTGCCTTGTTGGTGAGGTAGTTTTTCAGTACTTTCTTACAGATATACATATATGCCAGTGGGTTCGTGTCAGGTTGTTGGCGCTCACTGGTAGTTTTTACCTTTGTACTGGATATATATATACTTATGCTGCTACCATTTTCTAGAGATAGTCTACATGCTCTGAGAAGGATTTATGCTAGGTTGCTAGTTATTTTTTTTTAAACTATAATTATTATTATAAATAAAACTCATGATCGGCATGTTTTATAAAACTTAATCACTATTTTTCCAAACAACGTATAAAGACCGTTTTCTTATATATTATATAAATTAAATGTAGGGTCTTGCATAGCATGAGTGGTTCTCTTGGAACTCTTATGCGCTCTTTAGGATGTCAAACGTAAATAAAGTATTTTTCCGCAGCATATAAATATAGTTTTCTTTTGTAGACTAGGTGATCCACTAAGCCGGGGGATACGGCCTCTAAAATATAACTGATTTTCTAATCATTAATCACATGATTTTCTTTCATTAAGTTGGTAGTTGGTTTTGCCTGAGCGTCAGCAGTTATCCCCTGCTTGACGTGGCATCATGACGCGTGTTTTCTCATACTCTGATAATTCTTATATTCGAAGAAAATGCGGGTTGTGACAGTTGGTATCAGAGGGAGGTTGCTTGACAAGTTAGTTGAGCAACCTTCCTTTGTTTGCTTTTTAGTAGTTCAGCATCATGTCATTCACATGCCGATATGTCATCAGCAAGTCTTGGCAAAAGCACGAACACTACACTCATAGCATAACATAAAGTATACGGGGCATATTATATAGTATGGGATGCATAATATGTGTTCGTATATGGATCCACCATAGGGGTAATATGTGAGGGTTATGTAGTATGGGATGCATAACCTCACCACATAGCTGCGACTAGCACGTTTTCTTTTTCGTTGCATGAGAATGTTATGTAGTATGGGATGCATAACATTTTCATGTGTACGCCGCTCATAACATGCATTAGGGCCTTTTTAGAATGCATAACACAAACATGCATATCATAACATTGCATAAGCACAACGTGCCATGCTAAAGACTGGCAGGATGACATATGTACACACATAAGTTTTCAAATTAATATAAAAGTCATGCATTCCCGATCTAGGCACAAGAGTTAGTAAGGTGGTGGTTAACCATCCTAGGTTAGGGCATAACATCTAAATTTTGTTAAAAAGATAAACTCTCAGAGCAAGTTTAGCAGCTTTAAGTCTATATCTATATATGTATTGTCTGTACTTGTATTTGGTTCTAGACGTTGTAGTAGGGTCTAATTTGTGTTGTTATGATTTTAGAATGGCAAGGCGTCCTGCGACTCGATCGACTCCCCTGTCTGAGGGTGAGTCATCTGGGGCTCAGAACGATGCGGTGATCGAGAGTCTGCGTCAGAGTAACGATTCCTTGGGCAGACAGTTGGAGGAGGTGCAAGCCCAGATTCAGTCTTTGGTGGCGGTCGTGGCAGGTCAGACTCAGGGTGTGCAAGTCCCTGCGGGGGGGTTAGCTGTTCCTCCTCCTCCTGCACCCTTGAGACCTCCAGTGGTGGTGCCAGCAGAGATGGCCTTCATCTCGCAGTTTCAGAGGCTGAGCCCTCCCACTTATGATGGGAAGGCAGATTTCATGGTGATAGACGACTTGATGATCTCCATGGAGGAGATGTTCTCGTACTCAGGGATTGCAGATGATCAGAGGGTGATGATAGCTGCCTATCAGCTTAAAGGTTTGGCTAAGAGTTGGTGTCTGAGAGAGAAGGAGAGCTTGGTAGCCGGATGCTCTTGGGAGGTGTTCAAGGAGATGCTGTTGAGGAAGTTCTTACCCTCGGTCGAGCGTGACCACCTCATGAACGACTTCCTCCATCTGAAGCAAAGGCAACTCACGGTGGGTGAGTATGAGATAGAGTTCAGCAAGTTGAGCCGTTTTGCCCCGGGATTGGTCAGCGTTGAGACTGATCGAGTTAAGCGATTTCTCGGTGGTTTGAGGAGCGAGGTGCAGCAGTTGACCAGTGCTTATGGGTCAGAGACTTATGCAGGTGTAGTAGAGGCTGCTCTGAAGGTGGAGGCTATTGAGACCACGAAGAGCAGAGGCCAGCAAATGAGGTTGGACAAGAGAAAGTCAGTGGAGGAGAAGAAACCCCAGGTACCCGGTGCGGCTCCGGGAAAGAGGGGCAAGGTGGAGTGCAGCTTCTGTGGCCGGTCAGGCCACCCTGCCGAGAAATGTTTCAAGAAGGCAGCAGCTCAGAGGAAGGAGCAGGTTCATGCGATTCAGGGTGCTCCTAGGAGAGATGTCTCCTGTTCCGTTTGCAAGCGATCCGGCCATGATGCGGCCCAGTGTTGGACCAAGGATAAAGTCTGCATTCAGTGTGGGCAGAAGGGTCACATCAAGTCGAGGTGTCCTCAGTTTCAGCCAGCTCTTCCTGCAGTTCCGTTACAGGCTTTACCTCCACCTCAGCGTGTGGACAAGGGAAAGTGGAAGCTGAACGTGATCTCTTCCGAGGAGGCTCAGGTTTCGACCCAGGTCATCTCAGGTTAGTTGTTTGTTGTTTTTCCATCCTGGTAGTTCTATTTGCTAGAATGTTTGCAGTATTGTTGTGTTAGTACCTTAGTTTTCTATGCTCCTATAGGGAAATTTAAGGTAAAGAACCGCTGGGCGCGGGTTCTGTTTGACTCCGGCGCTACCCACTCGTTCGTGGCTAGAGCCTTTGTGGAGCGACATCGGTTGATCTTAGATCGTGTTCGGGATTCCTTCCGTGTCAAGTTTCCCTCTGGTGAATCTGTGTTGTCAGATTTGGGCATTTTGGATTGCCCTGTTTTGTTGGGGAACTTTCTTGCGAAGGCGGACCTGAAGATGATTAATTTGGAGGACTTCGATGTTATTATGGGCATGGACTGGCTCTCTAGGTATGATGCAGTCATTCAGTGCAAAGGAAAGCGCTTGGACTTCATCAGGGACGACGGTCAGCCCGGCAGCGTGTATGCTGATCCGTGTCAGGATTCTCCTATCATCTCTGCGGTATGTGCTCAGAGGTTTTTTCTTTCTGGTTGTTGTGCTTGTTTAGTCTCGGCGGTTGAAACCGCTGTTAGCGTACCACTCTTGGAGGAGATTCCTATTGTTTGTGGTTTCGCCGATGTTTTTCCTGATGACCTTCCTGGTCTTCCTCCCGAGCGGGATGTTGAGTTTGTGATCGATTTGGAACCGGGTACGCGTCCAATTGCTAAGGCGCCGTACCGGATGGCCCCTCGTGAGTTAGAGGAGTTGCGAGGTCAGTTGGATGAGCTGTTGGCTAAAGGTTTTATCAGGCAGAGTTCGTCGCCTTGGGGTGCTCCTGTTTTGTTTGTAAAGAAGAAAGATGGGTCGATGCGGCTTTGCATCGACTATAGAGAATTGAACAAGGTCACTATTAAGAACAGGTACCCTCTGCCGAGGATCGATGATTTATTTGACCAGTTGCGCTGTAGCACGTTGTTCTCCAAGATCGATCTACGTTCTGGTTATCATCAGCTCAGGATCCGTGAGGCGGATATTCCACGAACTGCGTTTAGATCGAGGCATGGACACTTTGAGTTTTTGGTGATGTCATTTGGTCTGACCAACGTACCATCATCCTTCATGGATATGATGAATAGGGTGTTCAAGGATTTCCTCGACAAGTTCGTTGTGGTCTTCATTGATGACGTGTTAGTTTATTCTCGTAGTGCTGAGGAGCATGAGCAGCATTTGCGTTTGGTCCTATCAGAGTTGAGGAACCATAAGTTATTCGCCAAGTTGAGCAAGTGCGAATTTTGGTTGCCTCAGGTTTCTTTTCTAGGCCACGTGGTGAGCAAGGAAGGGATCTCGGTCGATCCAGAAAAGATTGTAGCAGTGATGGATTGGAGTAGGCCAAGTACGCCTAAGGAGATCAGAAGTTTCTTAGGGTTGGCTGGATATTACAGAAGATTTGTGGAGGGTTTCTCTTCCCTAGATGCACCGTTGACCAAGCTGACTCAGAAGAATGTGGCATTTGTTTGGACCGAAAAGTGCGAGGAGGCGTTTCTGGAGCTAAAGAAGAGATTGTGCACTGCCCCCGTTCTGACCCTGCCTACTGAGGGTGTGGATTATGATGTATATGTGGATGCTTCGCTTGTAGGTCTGGGATGCGTATTAATGCAAGTTGGGAAGGTGATTGCCTATGGGTCAAGGCAGCTGAAGACTCATGAGAAGAATTATCCTACGCATGACCTTGAGTTTGCAGCGATTATTTATGCGTGAAGCTGTGGAGACACCTACTTTATGGGGCTCAGTGCAAGATCTTCACTGACCACAAGAGCCTGAAGTACGTGTTCACGCAGAAGGAGTTGAATCTGCGCCTGCGACGGTGGCTAGAGTATGTGGCTGATTATGATGTAGAAATCTAGTATCATCCGGGCAAGGCCAATGTGGTGGCCGACGCCCTGAGCCGAAAGACGGGAAAGATCTTTAACCTCTCCGCCGATCGGCTGGTTGAGGAGGTCCTCCTTATGGATATTTCAGTGGGATGTTGTGGTTTGTAGAGTAGTTTGTCAGTGGCAGAGCCGTCCTGGATTTCTTTGACCAGACTGCACCAGAAGGACGACCCGGATCTGTTGCACTTGTTCATCAGGACAGAGAAGGGAGAGTTGCCAGATTTTGTTATCGATGATGCGGGTACTTTGAAGTACCGCGGCAGGATTTGCATCCCCGCCGTTGGGGATATTAAAGGTATGATTTGCAGAGAGGCTCATGGATCCAGCGTTGCCTATCATCAAGGATCTACGAAGATGTACCGTGACTTAAGGCAAATTGCCTGGTGGTATGGCATGAAAGGTGATATAGCCCGATTTGTTGCTGAGTGCCACATTTGCAAGCGCGTGAAGGCCGATCATGGAAGGCCTGGTGGCAAGTTGACCCCGTTAGAGATCCCGACTTGGAAGTGGGAGAGTATATCTATGGACTTCATTACGGGCTTACCAAAATCTCCGAGGGGATTTGATTCTGTTTGGGTTATAGTGGATAGATTGACGAAGTGTTCTCACTTTGTGCCTTATAAGATTGATTACCCGATGAAGAAGATAGCGGAGTTGTACTTGAATGAAGTCATCCGACTCCACGGTGTGCCGGTTAGCATCATTTCTGATCGAGACTCCCGATTTACTTCTCGTTTTTGGCAGAGTCTACAGGAGGGTTTGGGTACGGATCTGAGATATTCTACTGCGTACCACCCACAGACCAATGGGCAGACGGAGCGGGTGAATCAGATTGTTGAGGATATGATCCGATGCTATATTTTAGACCACGGCGGAGCGTGGGATGAGCGGCTGCGACTTATGGAATTTGCTTACAACAACAGTTATCAGGAAAGTTTGCAGATGGCTCCGTTCGAAGCCTTGTATGGGAGGCGCTGTAGGACTCCGTTGTTTTGGGCCGAGGCTGGTGAGAGGCCGTTGTTGGGTCCTGATGCGCTGGAGGATATGGAAGTCGCCGTGAAGTTTATTCGGGAGAAGCTTCGTATAGCTCAGGAGAGGTACGAAAAGAACACCAATCGGCGTAGGTCTGCTTTGGAGTTCTCTGTAGGGGACCTTGTATTTCTTAAGGTTTCCCCAATGGTGGGTGTAAAGAGGTTTGGTAAGAATCGGAAATTGGACCCAAGGTATGTGGGCCCGTTCGAGATCTTGGAACGGATTGGCGTGTCAGCTTATAGATTGGGTTTGCCAGCAAACTTCACAGAAGTTCATAATGTTTTTCATGTTAGCCATTAGCGGAAGTGTGTGCGCAGTAGTGAGCAGGTCTTGGACGTTGTGCCCCAGTTGGAGCCCAACCTCTCTTTTGTTGAGGTGCCGGTTCATATTTTGGATACTCAGGAGCGAGTGCTGCGAAAGAAGTCCATACCGATGGTGAAAGTTCTGTGGAAAAATCAGGATTTGGAGAGCGCGACTTGGGAGCTAGAGTCGGCCATGAGGAGGGCTTACCCTCACCTGTTTCCCTGATTTGATCGGTATGTTTCGCTTCTTGTAACTCCTATTGGTTACTTTTCCTTCTTTAGTAGGAGTGTTGTGCGTAATGTTTCGGGACGAAACTTTCTTTTAGGGGGAGTGACTGTAACACCCCCGATTTTTCTGCGTTTATTTTTATTCTCGTTTGGCGTTATGATGACGCGTTTCTGTGGCTTGTGCCATTTGTGGAGTGTGGTTTAGCTCCTTAGAACTGAGTGCCCTATTCTGTAGCCTGTTGGCAAGATCTCCCTAGCAAGCCGAGTCGTTTTGGGTGACCCGGTGTGGCCTCTCGGGGGGATGTTGGTGTTTGGCTTTATTTGTGTATAACTCGAGTTCTGTTCGTCGAAAATTAATTTTGACTTCGCCGTTGTGTTCGTAGCGGGGTATTTAGCTACGGTGCGAATTTCGTCGAATTTCGAGGTAGTTTGATTTTCGCGTCGTTTTGATGCTTTATGTAATTTTGTAATAAATTATATTATTATAAATTAATATATATATATATAGGTTAAGTATTAGGTTAGGATGAAAAGCACGCTCATCTTCCCCACTTGAAACCGCCGCCCCTGTACGAGAGGAAACGGGAAACCGCCGAGCCTTGCCTTCCACCGCCGATTCCCGGAGCGTTTGTGGACGGAATTCGATTCCGAGAGTGGATTCGGATTGCTCTTGTCGAGACCTTCATTCCTACAAGAAGAAATTCGATTTTCGTGGAGTTTTAGGGGGATTGGAATTTATAGTTTTTGAGGTTTCCGCCATTAAAGTTCGGATTTGCTTGTTAGGTGAGTTTTTGGTGCTGCTCTTTCTAGTGCAGCGTGAAGAGGAGGGAAAGCCGACCAAGCTTCACCGGAAATCGAGGCAAGCGGTGTTCTTGCCCTTGCCAAGTTGTTTTCTTTTGTTTAAAGCCTATTTTTTCTATCGTTTTATCTCCTATTTTCCGTCTCGAATGATTAGTCATAGTTTGAATGGTAGTGGCGCGCGTCGTTGGTAGTTTCCTACTGCTACTGTAGTTGCGTGGGTCGTGTGCGCGTTCTGGTGTCGTCCGGGAAATCCCAACGGTACAGGTTAACCGCACACGGTCATCAACCGTTAGGGCACACGACCACTGGTCGTGTGGCTCTGTTCGTGCGCGGCTGTCTTTTTATTTTCCAAAACTCTTTCTCGGATATCGCACGAGCGCTGGCAAACAGTGCGCACGACCACCGGTCGTGCACCACTGATCGTGCGCAGTTGCTAGGTTTTCTGTCAGGTTTCCCAGGTTCACTTCGCACGACCATCAACCAATGACCGCGCACGACCACCGATCGTGCGCCACCGATCGTGCGCTCTGAATATTTCCTTTCGCTCCGTATTTAGCTGGCGTCGATGCACGGGTTATGTGGGCTTGAGTGTTTTGCATTGTGTTAAGGTAGTAACGTAAGAGTAGTTGTTGTATTAGTGTCATTTTGCGTGGCACGTTGAGTAAGTGAAGCTCAATCAATGCGGTGTCGTGAGGACCCAGTGCCAAGTCGTGTTGAGTCATTGCAACACCTTTTCTTTCCTACCTTATTTTTCGTTCCCGAGTGGTTTTCTTGTTATATTTCTGGTTTTTCCTTATAGGACGTTTTCTTTATTTTTTTAAAGGCCGAATCGTGGGTCGTGGTTAGTAGTGGTGGTTTATAGCTCTTTGTGGGGTGGAGTTGTGTGATTTAGCCAAGGCCACTCTTGTTTTTTTTTCTTGCTCCAGGTACGGGCTGGGCATGTGTGGGTGGAAGGTCCCTTGTGCTTTCACGTGTAGACCCTCGAGCTTGTTGACTTGGATATGGTGAATGGGGGACTGAGTTTGCCTCCGATCCGGTTCCTTGTTGTTTGTTTTTTCTACTACCACTTTCCTCAGTTTAGGGTGTTAGAAGTTTCTTCCTTGGTGGTTTGCAGCACTTTTGGCTCTTGGTAGCCTAGTAGGCCCTGCAGGATGTTGTTCCTGGGTTGGGTTGTTGCTGTTTCTTTGCACGTTGTGCTTTTCTTGTTGTCCTGTTTTGGACAGTTGTGACTCTTTCTACTGCATGTTTTCTGTTACTTTGTCCCTTTGGTTGACTCTTTCATGCAGTTTTTACTTTGTTTAGCTTGCTGAGGTATTCTGTTTTCTTTTGGAATGCCCCAGGTTCTGAGCTGTAGCCAATTGGGTGGTTCGTTTATGGTGGTGCTGTTGGTGGTCATTTGGACTTTGGAGTTCCGTTTGCCTTGTTGGTGAGGTAGTTTTTCAGTACTTTCTTACAGACATACATATATGCCAGTGGGTTCGTGTCAGGTTGTTGGCGCTCACTAGTAGTTTTTACCTTTGTACTGGATATATATATACTTATGCTGCTACCATTTTCTGAAGATAGTCTACTTGCTCTGAGAAGGATTTATGCTAGGTTGCTAGTTATTTTTTTTAAAAAACTATAATTATTATTATAAATAAAACTCATTATCGGCATGTTTTATAAAACTTAATCACTATTTTTCCAAACAACGTATACAGACCGTTTACTTATATATTATATAAATTAAATGTAGGGTCTTGCATAGCATGAGTGGTTCTCTTGGAACTCTTATGCGCTCTTTAGGATGTCAAACCTAAATAAAGTATTTTTCCGCAGGGTATAAATATAGTTTTCTTTTGTGGACTAGGTGATCCACTAAGCCGGGGGATACAACCTCTAAAATATAACAGATTTTCTAATCATTAATCACATGATTTTCTTTCATTAAGTTGGTAGTTGGTTTTGCCTGAGCGTCAGCAGTTATCCCCTGCTTGACGTGGCATCATGACGCGTGTTTTCTCATACTCTGATAATTCTTATATTCGGAGAAAATGCGGGTTGTGACAGGCACACTGTCAAAATAGAATTAAATATATCTTTATCAATAGAATTCATATAAAGTTTAATCCTAGCTTTCTAAAGTGCAAACTTGGATAGATTGCACACTGGAGGCCTGGTGCTTGCATAATCTTTGTTCTATGCCATGTCTTTATATAAAATTAAATATAATGAAAATAACCCTCTTAAAGGATTGATCTTATCAAGGATCTTTTGGTTCAGGTGTTAGCCTGTATGAGCAACCAACCTGCCTCTGATACCAATTGAAAGTGGAGGATAAGATCAGTCTGACTCTATAGGGGGGGGTGAATAGAGTTTGTTAAAGTAATTTTTCAAAATAAAACTTTGCAGAGGAAGAGTTAAGTTAATATAGTATGTGTATTGTGCTGCAGCAGTAAAATAGAAGTAATAATAAAAAGAAAACAAAAGATTCACAACACACAGCAAAGAATACACACAAGCAACCAAACACATGAAGCTATAGTGGTTCCCCAATCAACTTGGATACGTCCACTCTTCTACCACCCTTGGTAGGAATCCACTCAGGATGAGTTGATCAGGTGTCCTGGCACCAATGAGCTTTTGACAAGGTGCTTAAAAACCAGATCTAGATTTTTTGATAAGGTGTCTTGCCACCACTGAGTTTTGACAAGGCTCTCAGAACCAGATTCAGAACTTTTGAAGGGAGTTTTGATAACCCTTTTACAGCAGGAAAAGAAAAAGGAAGAGGTGAAGTTGTCTTCTCTGTCTCAATCACTGAGAGAAGACTTAGTGGATTGATTGTGTTGTCAAAGCTCCCCCTGAGATGTAGATGGTTCAGGAGTGAGAGCTTTGCTAGGGTGATAGGCCTTCAGAAGCTTCAGATCTCCAACAGAAGATGATTTCAGCAGAGGCTGAAATATGAGTTGTCTGGAGTCTTTGATGTTGAAGATATGAGCACTTTTTAGTATGCTAATTTTATATCTAACTCTTCAGGATTGATCACTTGATTTTTCTCTGAGTTGATCTCACTATCTGTGTATGTCTGTATTGAGTAGTTGTTTCTCTTGATCTACTGTTGGATATTTTATCCTCTGATGAACCTCTGTCCAAGATAGCCGTTAGCAGTCATAAATGTCTTCCATAAATATTTTGTCTTCTGGAGGAAAGTCCAATAAACATTCTCTGAGAAATCCCTTGAAACTTGCTCCAGAATAAATGAAAACAGCTAACAAATCTCTTGAAATAAATGCTGAGAGAATTTGAAAAACATTCCAAAGGCCGACTGAATTTGAATCCTTAAAGTCATCGATCTCTCAGAAAAATGTCGATCTAAGCTCTACGATCGTTGAACTGAGCTCAAAGATTGGATTGAACATCAGACAGAAAACGTCGAACTGAGCTCTACGATCGTCGAACTGAGCTCAGCGACCTGAAGAATAAGTGAGGATAGATCGTCGAACTGAGCTCAGTGACTTGGAAATAAGCTGAAGGCAGATCGTCGATTTGAGCTCGAAGATCGTCGACTGGAGTTCGACGACTTAGCAGAGTTGAGCTCAGAGATTGTCGAACGGAGTTCGACATTTCGTCGACCTGAGCTCGACGAAAATTGTCTTTGTCTCAGCTCTAAGTCTTGATCCTTGAATGGTCCTGGGGGCAGCTTCAAACCATAGTTCTAAGCCCTAGACTCATTCTAACTTGACCTTTTCAACTATACATCTAGGTCAAACTGATTTCCTAAAAACATAGTGATCTTTGCCTAAATTAGTAATAGGGTGTTCCAACAAATGCAATGAAAATGGTCCTTTGGAAAGTTGTTGGCGTTGAATGTAACGGTAAAAATGTGAATGATTGGAATTTCGAGAAGTGGACAAACTTTATATTGAAACAAGATTCCACTACCAATCCCATGTCCGAAATACTCATCCACTTACTCAACGGGGCAGGAGAGACTTCACAATCCAAAGAGACTATTAATTTTGATACTTCGGCGTTTCCATAAATGTCTCATTCACAAAAAATAAATTTTGAGAGGGATTTTAGGATTTACCGAAGCCCAAATCGGGAGGATCACCGACTGAGGGAGAGACAACATCTGATGAGAAAAATTCGGGATCCACTTGCTCGGGTATGGATGAGAAAAATTCGGGCTTGACCATCTCCTCCGGCGGGGGCGGTGGCGAGAGGGGAGGTGCTGGAAGAGGAGTAATGGTTAGGACTGGAAGAGGAGAGGATGGGCAAGGGAGAGCCATCTCCTCTGGCAGGGGCGGAGGAGAGAGGGGAGGTGCTGGAAGACGATGCCCGGTTAGGACTATAAGAGGAGAGGATGGGGGAGGGCGAGCCACTTACTCTAACGATGGCGAGACAGGAGGCACTGGAGACAGCAGCGAGCGAAAGGCGTCGGGCGGCAACGGCGAGGGTGAGTGAGGATATCGGGCAGTGGAATGAGGAAGAATAGTAAATATAGGGTCTGCCAATAGGTTTAAATTCTAAACCTAAAAAAACAGGAATTAATTAGAAAAGTTGGTCGGCCACTAGCCAAATAAGGGTTGCCTTTAACAATGCTCATAAATAATTGTTGTGCACATGATTGCTCTCATTTCATTACGAGATTTGTTGCATTGCTGGGGTGGGGGCTCACATCCGACGTATCCAACGGCTGGCTGTGTTTGACGGCACGTGATGCAAGCACACATTATTAGACTCATTTTTGGAATACGATGAGATCATTTATTAGGAAGCATACGACGTGCCAACTAACGAAATGATTGGTCATTAAGTATATTATTAAAATGTGATTAGTTATTTGACATTAATTAAATAAGAATTTTTTTATTAATTAATGTTAATTAAATGAGTGTCGCTGTTATGAGTCCTTTTTTGTAATATAAATATAGATAACAGACAGAATCATGAATTTTGACTGTTTTCTCTGAGATTGACGCGACATTATAAATAGCTCTATAAATATTGGGGCACCACCGCCGGGGGGGGGGGGGTGTCCGGTGCCGTGGAAGATGATGGTGTCGACAATGATGAAGATACACGTGCGTTCCTAGCAATTTCAAAAGAGTAGGGGGAAGAGAGAGAGGAAAAGTGGAAGAAGAAGATATGAAGTGCTAAAATAGTGAGGAAATGTTAAAGCGGGGAGAAGAAAATAGAAAGAGATGCAGAGACGTATATTATAGACAGGGCTTCAGACATATTGGGGCTCCATCAGACTCCAAGGCTCTGTTTGTTTGGGGGTTGGCCGCGGGAAAGGGAACAAAAGTCGTCGGTGGTTGGGACTGGAGGGGGAGGGTTGTGCAGCTGGGATGGGAGCTTTTTCTCCGATTTGGAGAGGGAGGGCGGGGGATCAAATGCGGAGGTGATTGTGTTTGTTCATTTTTTTCCGTCGTACGGTGGCGGTTGCACCCGTATCGGAGTGCGCCAAATAGTGCCTAAGTCTCCCTTTGGGGGGAGATTTTTGGATCCTTGTATAGTTCCAAGGTCTCTATTCGAGACCGAGTATGAGATAGAGTTCTCCAGCTTATATATCCATGCCACATATTTTGTGTCAGATTAGTCAAAGAAGATCAGCCGTTTCGTGAAGGGCCTAAGACATGACTTCCGCCAACATGTGATAGCTCATCGCCCCACCACCTACGCAGAGATTATGGGATCCGCCTTGTAGGTGGAAGCGATTAAGTTAGACCATTCTAATAATAAACTCCAACATGATACCAATAATGTTGCCATATCTGACCTAAAGCGCAAGGGTGCTCCATATCAGGAGATGGGTCCCAAGTCCAAGAAGGTGTGTGCCTACTGCTACAAGGTTGGCCATATCACCCATGTCTGTCGTTCCCTCCTGAAGAAATAGAACATAGTTGTTCCTACACAACAAGCACCGATGACACTTGCCTCTACCTCCTCTGTCTTTGCTTACTACAAGAGATCGGGCCACTTGGTGAAAGACTATCACCGCAAGCAGAATACCTGCTTCAGATGTGGGCAGGTTGGGCACCATGTCAAGGATTGCATCGTGAAGTAAAGCCCGATCCACTCTCATCCTCTGCAGGCTATTCATAGAGCCCAAGGGAAGTGCAAGGTTGTGCTGAACATCATCACTCAGTGAGAGATGCTCGCATCTACCGACATCATATCTAGTACATTTTGTTAGTGTTTTAATTTTCTCTATTCTTAAATTTTACTTGCCTTAGTATCGAATAATCTTGAAATGCGTTTATGATTTTCTTTTTAGGGAGTTTTAGGGTTAAGTATCAGTAGATGCAAATCTTATATTATTCCGGTGCATCTCACTCCTTTATTGCGCATTGTTGGGTCCATTAATGACAATGTCCTGGAGTTGAAGAAGGCCAACAATTCAATGGTATACACATGAATGTATTTGATACATGCTCTAAGTTCAATGTATGTAGGTTATCTTCTGTTGAACTGATTTGACAGGTAATTTGAGTCACAATGACAAATGGAATCAAGATAGGGTGCTGACAAAGCAGAAATATGGCTAAGTCCAGAAGTGTCGCGTGAAGGCAATTCACTCAATGCCAAGAGTCTAAAAGCTTTGACAGAAGCTCAAGTAGTCAAAGCCTCAAAGGTGCAGACAAGAAATCTTGTTTAGTCACGAAGCATTGAGTGAAGGAAGTTCACTAAACACCAAGAAGAAAAAGTGTCGATAGAAGACTATACAGTAAAAGCCTCAGAGTTGTTATCAAAAAAATCTGGCTAAGTCCAGAAGTATTGAGTGAAGGCAGTTCACTCAATGCCACAAAGCAAAAGCATCGACAGAACACACATCAGTCAAAACCATAGTATTGCTGATAAGAAATCTGTCTAAGGATAGCAATGTTGAGTGAAGGCAATTCACTCAATGCCTACTCAACAAAAATTCTATCTAATTATAGAAGTTTTGAGTGAAGACAGGCCACTCAATGCCTCATTAAGAAGCCAGGCAAAGGACAGAAGCCTTGAGTGAAGAAGCTTCACTCAACGCCTTCATACAAAGAAATTCAACTAAGTCAAGAAGCGTCGAGTGATGAAGGCTCACTCGACGCCTAAGCTGTTAGACTATAAAAGTCTATATGCGTTTAGTAATGAAGGTTCACTCAACGCACTCAACGCACTCAACGCTTGAAGATGCATAATCAACTAAGTACTTTTGTGTTGAGTGATAAGGCTTCACTCAACGCCTGTGCAGATTGTCTGGAATTTGCTAAGTACACTGCAACTGAGTCATGTTGACGTCAGAAGAAATTCAAATATCTTGGGTTCTGCATGATAGAAGACAAAATGTGCTTCTTGCCTTTAGTACTACTGTTAATGCAAAAGGTGTGTTGTAGTTACCAACTCTGGGTGGTCCTACTGTACATAGAGCCATTGGATTTATTAGAAATAAAAGAAGAAGTTTCGAGAAATTAAACATACATTTGGAGAAAAGTTATCAAGTCATCTTCTTCCTAAAAATGAAGAAGAAGCACTCTGCAACTGGTGTTGAACAATAAGTCTGAAAACTTCAGACTAGGTTGGCTGATTGAAGAAATAAAGCACAATTATATCATTTTGTATTCATCAGCAAGTTCAGAAGCTCCACTTTTTGATTATCTTCCCAACACAAGCTGAACCATCCTAAAGATCAACTTCCTTTGTGCTGCGAAGAAATTGGGCTGAGCTCACTCAGTCCAGAGAGAAGGCTCAGAGAACACTTAATCTAGAGCAAGTCATCAGCAAAAAACGCATTCTATATATTGGATCGTTCTTGATCTGCGTTGTAAGCCTAAAATATAAAGGCTGAGTTGTAGGATCCTTCTGTGGATCTGAGGTAGGGCCTGTGTGCCTGAGGTAGGAGATCTATTCTCTGAGGTAGGATCATATGGTGGATTTGAATGTAGTGCTATCCTCCTAGCTTGAGTGTAGGACTTTTTTTAAGTCTGAGATAGGTTATTAGAAGGATCATTGAGTTGTAAGAGATTATATCTCGGAGTGTAGGGACTTGGGGATGAGGTAGGACTTGGAGGAGTCTGAGAGATCCTGAGGGATGTGTTGTAAGATCATTGAGCAGAGTCTTGGTGGAGATTGCCTTGTCTAACACACTGTTAGAAAGGTGAGAGGGAAAGTGGACGTACCCATACCTTGGGGAACCACTATAAATACTGGTGTACTGGTGTCAATTCTTGAAAGCTAACATAAAGAAAATCACTTAGCTCACCAAACTAAAATATTGTAACAAATGACTCAAAAACATATTCACCCCCTCTAGGTGTTTAGTTGCTCTTTAAAACAAAGACTTCATGTAGTATAAGAGGGAGGTTGTTCAAAAAGGACTTAACAGTCTAAACAGATCTCCAAGAGTACTGAAGAATTGTTCCATGGGATCAATTGAGATCCACAAGGAGTTGAGCTCCATGAAGCTCTCTATCTACAGAAAAGAGAATTTTGGTATTTGGAAAGAGAGGGTCAGGATTTTCATGGAAGCTTTTGACCGTAGTATCTTCATTACAGTTTAGGAAGTACCCTTCATTCCCATGAAGATCTTTATCCTAGATGCCAATGTTTAAACCCCAAAGAAATACTCTGAGATGACTAAGGATGAGGTCATCCTAGAAACCATGGAAAAGAGGGCACAAAATATCATTGTAAGTTCCATAGATGACTCCATCTTCCACAACCTTGTCCACTGCATGAAAGCCAAGGAAATATGGGACTCTAATTTTCAATGTAACGCCCCAAGTTTCCTGAGCCAAGAATTAGTTCCTGTGAGATACCGGCCAGTGGTAGGATTATCACTGGCGGTAGCTTGGACAATTTATTTGGAAAAGATCTTAGATAGATACCGCGTGGCGGTAGTGGTTCCGCGTGGCGGTAGCAATATCACGTGGCGATAGCATCTGGCATCAAGAGTGTCTAGAGCGGCGTATTGATGCGATACATCATCTATAGTGCGACGGTAGGTTGTTATCGCTTGGCAGTAGCAAGGCTGATTTATTTTGCAAGGCTCCCAGTGAGCTACCGTCCAACAGTAGGGTTAGCGCTGGCAATAGTTGTGCTTTTATTGTTTTGGCACTGGTTACGAGACGAACCAGCTATCACACAACGATTGTAAGATCCCACGTGGCGATAACATAGCAGTTATGATGCAGACACGTGTTAGCATGTGTTTAGAGGTTTTGAATGGTGGCTTGCGGGACAAGCTAACACTTGACCTACCGCGTGGCAATAACTTTCTACCGCGCGACAGTAAGTCTTGTAAACCAAAATTTGGAGTAAATAGTGGTCGTTTGTCGGTTTTTAATAGAGATCTGATTGTGGGGTGTCATCCTAGGAAGTATATGGCCGGTTAGGGCATTTCTTCTTCATTTGATCCCAAGGTATTATCTTTTTAAAGGCTAGTGAGAAGGGGGAGTGAAGGAAGAGGAAGCAGAAGGATATCCCACCATTGTTGGAGCTTCGAAGATCTGATTCGCAAGCTGAGTTCGGATCCATTGGGGCAAGACTATTGTGGTCATTTTCATATGGCTAAATCTTTTTCGATGGCGCTGAACCGAACATCAAGTGTAACGATCTTCTTCCTTGGACATGTGAAATGTTTTGTTTTTGCATGTGAGGGTAGATTCTCCACAAATTGTGGAAGCGATTCTCCTGACGGGTCAATACGTGTGTCCCCATTGTCTTTGAATTTAGAATATAGAATCAAAGTACAGAATAGGCATGCTATGTGAAGCCCATCCGGACGGGTTGGTCTTGATTGGTGATGGTTGTTTGTATGCAGGAGAAGACTCCGTGGCAAACGTGCGGTTTTTGGAGTCGCGGGGTGTAAATTATTGGAGATAGAGTATTGGAGAAGGACTCTAGGAAAACACCTATTTGGAGGAGAAGAAATGATAGTCTGTCCCCTAACACGGGGTGGTAGTGCTACTGCCGGTGGTAGATCCCAGTGAGAATTTATTTGTGAGGCGTGTCTCGTGGAGACCTGAGGTCCAATGTGATTATTGAGGCATTTCTCTTAGAGACTTGTGGGCCATTGTTGTTTAGGCCTATCTCTTGGAGACCTAGGGGCCATTTTGATGAGCTGAGAGTTCGAGGGGCCCAGCTTAGGTGGACGTCAGTGCCATCCTTGGAACATAATGTGGTTATGTATCGTGAATGGGCAAGGGAAGGTTGACCCACATCTAGGCTTGCAAGCCTGACGGTTTGAGTAACGAGCTGTGGCTGACCTGTACCCACCTTGTGATGATCAGCTTGGAGTGAGTCAGTAGCTTGAATCTCAACATAACTTTGTCATAACATAAGGAGAGTATTAGGTTTTAGGCTGGAAAGACTGAAATGCTCAAGTAGGTGGGGCATGATTCTCAACACACCGAAAGAGAATGCTCAAAGTTACCGTCATGGGGATGGAGGTGGGGCTTGAATCTCAATACACCGAGAATGTTCCCTAAGTATACGGGACTTGTGGCCGGCAGTGCCAACATAGTGAATGGTGCTTAAGGCTCTTTTTGGTTGGGCTGTTGCTGATGGTAAGCTGCTGATGATAAGCTGCTGATTGAAAAAGTGTTGATTCAGGAAAATGGAGTTTTGTTAAAAAAAAATTTTGGGTGAAATGGAGTTTGCAAAATGGAGTTTTCAATAAGTTGTTTGGAAACAAAATGGAGTTTTGTGTTTTTTTAAGCATTTTTTAAGTACCAACAACTTGTCTTTGAGAGTAAGCATTGTTTTTCCATAAAATAACACCCAACACCCAAAAAAATATTTGATTCAAACGATTTGTAGAACAAGTACACGTCATTTTGTCCTACATTCTAGCTTCATACAACTCATCTGATATAGTATTACGCAGAGCAATCATCTCATCTACACCACCTGCAGTGTCAGTGTATCTTTATTGCCGCCCTTGTGATGTCATCCCATGATCATGAATCCTTTGCTTGGACTCAATAAAATCAATATCGACATGTGAAGGGTGCCGACGAATCAAATTATGCAAAGTCATGGTGGCGAGCACAATAATTACATGGGGTGTAGCTCCTTCGCTGACTGCAATGTCTTCGGGATCACCATCTGACATTCCTCTCTCGTCAACGGACTCTGGGATCACAGTAAAGGTGTTCGAGGTACAAGCACGACGTCTGGTAGCAACTACAACACTGAACATCATGTTCAGCTTCTCCTCTAAATCGGGTTGGATTCCAGAGTAATGGAATTTTTTTGCTGCCGGAACAACCTGAAAATGCATAAACAAAAATGTAAGAACTTGTTAATTTTGTTAAAAATAAAGTCAAGATTTGCTACTACAAATGAATACCTTCAATCTGTCATCCCACCACTCGTATGAGGCGTCTATAGTTTTCCCTGAAGCATTCCAACCCCACCCGGTCTCACCCCATTTCAACTCTGTCCATAATTTCCACTCCTTCTTTAAATGATCCCATTAATTTTTCATTTGTACCTTATCGTATTTTTTCTAGTCAGCTCTTCGAATTTCTTCATAATGTTTGTCTATCCCTCTTTATTAAAATGCGTGGTTGGTCGATTTCCAAGCTCTATCTCTTTAATGCAGATGTCACAAAAATGCATGATATCTATTGTATCCCAAAAAGCGGCCAACCCACCATCTTTTGTTTTGCCCATCCTTAAAAAAAATATGCAGGCATACATATTTATGTTGATTAACACACATATACACACAAATGTAAACAAAAAAAAGATCATACATATACACACACATATACACACACATACACATACATGTACATAAAAATGAACACACACACACATATACACACAGCAGCGGCTGGACGCGAAATAAATCTGCGATGGGGAAGAAGGATCGCCGGTGGTCGTCGATGGGGAAGAAGGATCACCACTTGTGCTAGGTTATCGGGAGGGATGGCGTAACTTTTCGCGAGTCGCGTGGAACACGGTAGCAGTTGGACGCGAAATAAATCTGCGGATTGGGGGACGTTGAAAATAGCGGAAGTTTAAAACCGTATTTTTCAACATAAGCCGCGCCAAACGCAGCTTTTACTCAAAATGGCGGTGCGTTTCCACCGCAAAGCAGTCAAAAAGGCCAACCAAATGCCACCTAAGTTGTGCATTTTGATTATCATTATATACCTATGCTAAATGCCTGTAGGGAAGGAGTACTGTCACCCAGAGTGAGGGGTGGAGTCCTTATAATTTGGTTAGCCAATGCTAGTCGTTGCTTTGTTTTCCACCTTCGGTGTGGAATGCGTTTGTATAGGTGCAGCAGGAGAGCCGAGCGAGAAATAATTAGCAAAATCCCATGGTTTCTATTTCGGTCGTCAAAGGCTAAAGAGAATTTGTTTTTATTGTTTCATGTGTGGCTGTCCTGCGTGCCAAAGTTTGTAAAACACTATTATTTGAGGAAATAGTTGTAAGGCCTTAAGGCCATAACTATTTATATATTTATCTTATCATTCATGTTTGGAATTTAGTGGACATTCATATGGTTGGGTTCTAAACTTAATAATCTCATCTTCCGCTAGAATACACTCGGAGTTAGGATGCGCTTATGGATTATGGTCTCAATACGTAACTCCACTAACTGTCTGTGGAATATGGCGTGGGGCCCCGGCTAGACTTTCTGTTATATTTTATGCGACGGATGGTGGTATTAAAATTTGAAATCAGATTCTGGTGTCGGTCTTTCTTATTTGAATTCGTGGGCGAATTCTTTTAAGGGGTGGTGAGAACATGTATGTGCATTATCGTTATAACATGAAAGAACCCATGAATATCCACTTAGGAATTAAAATACACTTGTTTGAAAAACCTGCATGTTCCTATGATTGCTTTTTAGTAATATGTTTGGTCGCCTAATTGAGTGTTTTACGATTATAGGTGACTAGGAGTGGTGCAGAGCAGTCCCAACATCATCACTCTGTGGAGAGTAGTGCATCTACTAACGTGCCTGCGACCCCTCCTTATGCTGAAACCATAAGATTGGTAGTTGAAGCAGTGTTCACCATGATCAATGCCCAACATGGAAGGCATGTGCCACCCCCTATCACTTGGGTGTCTTCAATGCCGGTTGGCACTATGGAGCAAACTACAATTAGAAGAGCGATAAAAAGGCAGCTTAAACATGTGATGAGCTTCAATCCTCTAGTATTTACGGGGACTGGAACCATAACCCAGGCTGAGGATTGTCTCTCTCGTGTTAAGAGTGTCATGATAGTGACTAAAATGGAAGAATGGAAGAAGTCAACCATAGCCGCTTTCCTGTTTGATTGAGAGGCGCTACTGTGGTCGGAAGAGATGGAGCTGCACCTCTTAGTTGGAAGACAACTCACCGATGTTTCGATGGACGAGTTCTCGAGGTTATTCCTGGCTAGATACCTCCCCTCAATGTAGAGAATCAACATAGAGAATCAGTTTAGAGACTGATGTAGGGAGATAGTTGTGTGGATGAGTATCTCCACAAGTTCACAAGGTTGGGACGTTATGTTGGCGTTACTTTAGCTGACGAGGAGCGTAAGACCAATCGGTTCTATGAGGGTGTGCGTTATGACCTAAGGCTACTAATCTCTAGGCCGATGACGATAGGTTTCATAACTCTGGTCAATACCACCCGATCTCTGGAGAAAGATATGAAGGGGGTTCAAGAGAAGAAGGGCTCAAGCTCGAAGAAGTCGGAATTCAAGGTACCAAGTATAACGCCTCGAAACTCAAAAGAGGGATGGGTGGAGTTTTGAGCCAAGTCTGTGATTTGGTGGAGGTGTTATGGTCTGGGATACGGGCGTGTCCCAGGGGCGTGTCGTGCTCGGGTTCAGGGATGGTCGTGTGGTCGATGAAATTACAGTCAACGGTCGTCGGGGAACTGAACACGGCCTGGGACACGGGCGTGTCCCTGGGCGAGTCAGCCACTTGACGCCTCAGCACTTAACTCTTTTCACTCAACAAGCGTCGAGTGAGGGCACACGTCCTGTGACACGGGCGTGTCCATAGTTGTGTCCTGCTCGGGTGTTTTGCGGGTTTGTGCTGAGGAAGCTACATGGCCTGGGACACAGGCGTGTCCCAAGGCGTGTCCCAAGGCGTGTCTAGCACACAGTATATAGCACGGGCGTGTCACATGTCCGTGTCGTGCTCTGGACGTTTTAGTCCTGAATCGATGGAGGAACACGCCCAACTATACGAGCGTGTACTGAATGACACGGGCGTGTCAAGCCTGACACGGGCGTGTCAAGCCTGCCACGGGCATGTCGAGTGCCCGTGTTCTTTTCGGGATGCGATAGTTTTGACAGCGAATGAGTTACACATCCTTGGACACGGGCGTGTCACAAGCCGTGTTCGGCCCAGGAAGTTTATTTTTAGGGCGAATCGTGGCCGTTCGTTTCCTTTTTTTGGTATCTAACGGCTCAGGCCTCTCCATGCTAGGGTTCTGGCCGGGATTAGGGGTTTAAACTCTCATATTCCTTTGACCATTCTCTTTCTAAATCCTAGAGAGAAGGAATAGGAAGGAGGAAGAAGGAAGAGGGAGATCCGGTCTCCGGAGGAGATTCGGAGCGCAAAATCACAAACCGAGCCCAGATCTTTGGAGGCAAGATCATCGTGGTGCTTTTCATCCGCATAGTTTTCTATGGCGCCAAAGAGGTACGTTAGGGTAACGATTCTCATCTTGAGCATGTGAAGCTCTTCTTCTTCTACATAGTAAAACCCTCTCCTGCGAGTGTGCGGTGAGTTTGTGATATTCCTTGGCGTAGATATGTAAAGTTCCTCTTGTTTAGAGTCCGGAATCGAAGTAAGGGCATATGCATGGTGTGTGAAGCCTACCCAGACTTGTTGTTCTGGATCAGTGATGATTTGCTATGAATTGTAAGCCGGAGAAGACTCTGTGCCTTTGGTTATTTTCGGGTTTCTACATGGTATATTTCAGCAGGGATCCTTAGGGATTAACCCCAAGACGCACCCAAAAATCTGGGAAGAAGCGTGATTCTGCCATCTTTGGTGGCCCGAGATCCATCTTTGTACATAACCGGGTTATGTACTTCGGTCGATTAATTTATGGGCTACGGGGAAACTTAGCTTGCGCCGATGACTTTTATTGTTGTGGCAGTGTGTGCAGTGAGTTGAGTGAAACCGATCCTTCTCTATGTTGTTCGGTTTAGTGGCCTGCCGATGGAATAGAGGGAGGGTCTTCGGCTTCGGCCATGAAGACTTTTTTGCTCACGAAATTGCCGTCTCGGGGGCGGTGGTGGACCGAGTCCACCGTGTAAGAGCCCTGAGAGCATGGGGTGTGCAGCTGTGTGTGCCTACACCTGTTGTGAAGTGTGCTTCAATTGTACTTTCGCAATCCTATTTGTTTATACTAATACAAGTGCAGGGAAGAAGCTTTTCTGCCCCGTGTTTGGGGGCGAAATCTTTATAATTTGGTCAGCTTTAGCTGACCGTTATTCTTGTTTGCCACCATTGCGGTGATTTGTGCTTGTAGGTGCTGCGGAACCGAACGGCAAATAGCGGGCCAAAGCCCAAGTTGCCGAGCCGGTCCTCGAAGGCCTTTTTTTTTACTTATTTAAATCATGTGTGGCCGGCCTGCAAGCCGAAGTTTGTAAAACACTATTTATTTAAGTGAATTGTTGTAAGGCCATAAGGCCAGTACATTTGTGTATTTTGTACTTCATTCCTACTGGGTTTTTGTTAGTGGACATTCGTGCTCGTGCTGGGTTCATTCCTTTGCAACATAATAATTTACTTCCGCTAGATGCTCTGTGTAGGACGTTTGTGATGGTTGAATGATTTTATTGAGTAACCCACTGGTCTGTCTGTGGTATATGGCATCGAGCCCCGACCGGACCTACTGTTATATGCTATGTGACGGATAGGGGTGTTACAATTTAGTATCAGACTACCAGTTTCGGTCAAGCTTAAATGAATTCATGGGCGAATTCACTTTAAGGGGTGGTGAGCACATGTGTCTGCGTCATCATTATAACCTGAAAAGAACCCATGAATGTCAACTTAGGAATGAAAATACACATGTTTGAGGAACCTTGGTGTTCCTATAATTGCTTTTATCATGTTGTTTGGTCTCTTATCACTGTTTTGTACGACTATAGGTGACCAAGAGTGGTGCGGGGCCATCAGGACGTCTAGTATCTGAGGCGAGTAGTGCACCAAATGATGCGCCGACAACACCTCCTTCGGTTGAGACCATACGATTGGTAGCGGAGGCAGTGTTTCCGATGATTAACGCGCTGCCTGCAAGACTGGTGCAGCAGCCTGCCCCTGCTGTGGAGCAAGTACCGCTCCAAGTAGCGGAGCCAGGGAGAGTGGAGCAGGTTGTTGTAGAGCCAGTGTTGCCTAGGTGAGCAACGGAGAAAATACTCAAGCCCGTTATTGGCTTCAATCCTCCAGTATTCTCAGGGACGGGAACCCCAACCCAAGCAGAGGATTGGCTATCTAGAGTCAAGAGAGTGTTGATAGCTACTAAGACAGAAGAGTGGCAGAAGACCACAATTTCCACATTCTTGCAGGATGGTGATGCAAGACTATGGTGGGATGGCTTGGAGCTACACCATCTGAGGGGTAGACAGCTTACTGACGTCTCAATAGAGGAATTTTCGAGACTATTCTTGTCTCGCTACCTCCCCTCGACTCAGAGGATTGCTTTGGAAAATGAGTTCATGAAGTTGGTTCAAGGAGATAATACCGTGGATGAGTATCTCCATGAGTTTACTCGTTTCGGTCGATATGCAGGCGCTACCTTCGCTGATGAGGAGCACAAGACGAACCGATTTTACGAAGGTCTGAGAGATGATTTGAGATTGTTACTTTCGGGGCCTATGGCGCAGGGTTTTCTGACCTTGGTCAACACGGCCCGATCTTTGGAAAAAGACATGAAGAACGTACAGCTAAGACAGACTCTAATGAGAAGGTGTCAGAGTTCAAAAGGCCGAACTCCTCAAAATCGGTGTTAGGCAAATTGAATAAAAAGGCTAGGGCTTCGGGCCCAACCCCTTCTTCGGGTGCTTCTTGGGCAACTACAGGTCGAATCCCGGGTGCATGTTATACTTGTGGAAAGCCGGGGCACTATGCCCGAGATTGTCGGAGCGGACGTGCAAAGTCCAAGAGGATGCCGGGAGCAACCTACGAAGAAAAGGGCAAGGCGGTGGAGTCAACTGCATCCCACTATACTCCGACTCAACCAAGAGTCTATAATCTGGGCTAGCAGGAGGCCATCAAACAGGCAGATGTGGTGACAGGTACGATTTAAATTTATAGAAAGTTAGCTTTAAATACTGTTACCTAGTGCTTGTTGGCTTATTACTGTTTGTATAGGCTTTGTTCTGATTTGCGATAGTCCTTCAAGAGCACTATTCGATACAGGAGCTTCGTACTCCTTTTTGTCCGAAGGTTTCATATCGCGCATTGGAGTCCCTTCTTCGATGACGAAGGATAAATTGGACGTGTTGCTGCCGAATGGGTGTTCTATGCGTGCGGACAGAGTATGTGCCATAAAGATCTGTATTGGAAGTCGGGAGTTCGACTTACTAGCGTCGTTACTACCGCTAGTAGAGTTTGACGTCATCTTCGGTATGGACTAGCTTTCGGATCAGAAGGCATTCATAGATTGCAACTGTAAGGAAGTCAAGCTGGGTGCTGGGCGGGAGACAACATTTGCGGTACTTAAGGGGTCGAGTAAGACTCTAATGTCTTCTCTTCAGGTGGTCAAGGCATTTTGTGATGGCGCAGAGCTGTTATTCACGTTAATGGAGGCTGTAAAGCCTAAGACCACTTTGGGTAGTATCCCAGTAGTATGCGAGTATCGCCGACATGTTCCTGGAGAATCTTCCCAGAGCCCCGCCTCAGCGGGAGATCGATTTCACGATCGAGCTAGTGCCAGGTTTCAAGCCTTTGTCACGCTCTCCTTATAGGTTGGCGCCTAAGGAGATGGCGGAGCTAAAGGTTTAACTCGAGGAGTTATTGGAGCAAGGGTATGTGCGCACAAGTTCATCGCCTTGGAGCGCACCGGTCCTCTTTGTTAAGAAGAAGGACGGTAGTTTATGGCTGTGTATCGAGTACAGAGAATTGAACAAATTAACAGAAAAGAACAAATTCCCGATCCCAAGGATGGATGATCTTTTTGATCAGTTACTATGGTTGTCGGTATATTCAAAATTGGATCTGAAGTCCGGTTACTATCAGCTAAGGATAAGGGAGAGTGATATTCGAAAGACAGCGTTCAACACGAGGTATGTGCATTTCGAGTTTACAGTCATGCCGTTTGGGCTGACTAATGTGCCATCAGTGTTTATGGATTTGATGAACAGAACGTTCAAGGAGTACCTAGACCATTTTTTTATCGTATTTATTGACGACATATTGGTGTACGCGCAGTGAGAAGAAGATCACTTCAAGCACCTGCATTTGGTTTTGGAGATGCTGAGGAGGAATGAACTATACACAAAGTTCTCCAAATGCAAGTTCTGGTTGTCCTCAATGGCGTTCCTTGGTCACATAGTCAGTGGTGAAGGGATTGCGGTAGATCCAACGAAGATAGCTGCGATACGGGAGTGTCCTGTGTTATCTACGGTAGTGGAAGTCTGGAGTTTTATAGGGCTTACCGGCTATTACAGGCGCTTCGTAGAGAACTTCTCGCGGATAGCGCTACCTCTCATGACGTTGATAAGGAAATATCAGAAGTTTGTATGGACGCAAGAGTGCGCGCAAGCATTCAAAAATTTGAAAAGTCGGTTGACCATGGCGCCAGTGCTAAGTTCGCCGAGTGGGACCGAAGGTTTTGAGATATACAGCGATGCCTCAGGAAGTGGTTTGGGCTGCATGCTGCTGCAACATGGTAGTGTTATTGCGTATGGCTCACGTCAGCTAAAAGTGCTCGAAAGGAATTTTACGGTCCATGACTTGGAGTTAGGGGCCGTGATTTTTGCGCTAAAGCTGTGGAGGCATTATTTGTACGGTGTAAAGGTTGATATTTATATCGACCACAAGAGCCTGAAATTCCTATTGGATTAGAAGGATCTGAACATGAGGCAGTGGAGGTGGATGGAGTTCCTGGGGGACTATACGTTAAAAATTCATTATCTGCTTGGGAAAGGCAATGCAGTTACAGATGCGTTGAGTCTCAGGGCTCCCACCCAAGCCAACTGGTTGTCGATTCATAATGAGCGGTTGATTTTGGAGTTGGAGGCGTTAAAGATCTGTTGTGTTGACAAGCAGACTAGCGCCTAAGCGTTATTGAACTGGACGGAAGTCAGTATAATCTGCCTAATCGGATTCAGTCTGCTATGGATTTGGATAACAACATGAAGGAAATCATTGATGCAGCTTCAGATGGGTCAAATTCCCAATTGACAGTTGAAGATACACTGCTAAGGAAGGACAATCGTTTGTGCATCCTAAATGTGGGTAATTTACGGGTGGAGGTTATGTACGAGGCTCATCATACCAAGTACTCAATTCACCCAGGGAGCACGAAGATGTATCGAGATCTGAAGAAGTTGTTCTGGTGGCCAAGACTCAAGAAGGATGTGGCACAATATGTGGCTAAATGTCAGACTTGCGCCTTAGTGAAGGCAGAGTGCCAAAAGCCAGGGGGTTTCTTGAAATCTTTGCCTATTCCGGAGTGGAAGTTCGACGACATTTCGATGGACTTTGTACATGGATTGCAAAGGTCACAGAAGGGAAACGATGCCATCTGGGTGATCATAGATCGGTTAACAAAAGTGTCACACTTTATTCTGCATAGGAAGGATGATTCGGTGGCGAAACTGGCGAAGCTGTATGTGGATAATATAGTCAGACTGCACGGTGTGCCCCGCAGTATCGTGAGTGATAGAGATGGACGTTTCACGTCCAATGACTAGAGGTTGGTGCAGCAAATGCTGGGAACTAAGTTGAAGTTCAGCACAGCCTTTCATCCGCAGTCGGATGGGCAGACCGAGAGGGTCAACAGGACTAATGAGGACATGCTTCTCATGTGTGTCTTAGACTTCAGAAAGCAGTGGGAAGACCATCTGTATTTGGTGGAGTTTGCGTACAACAACAGCTACCAAGCAAGCATACAAATGGCGCCCTTCGAGGCCCTATATGGTAGAAAGTGTCGCACGCTGTTGTCGTGGATAGAAACGGGTGAGGCAAGGTTGTACAAAAAGCAAGAGGTGGAAAAATGCTACATCTTTGGTGCGAACCGTTCGAGAGCGTTTGCTGATCGCTCAGGATAGACAAGCTAAGTACTACAATGCCAAGCATCGAAACGTGGAGTTCACTATTGGTGATTGGGTGTACTTGAAGATAAAGCCATTCAAAGGTGTTTCACGGGTACAGTGCTTGAAGAAGCTGAGCCCGAGGTACCTTGGACCATTTGAGATCCTGGAGCAGATTGACAAAGCGGCTTATCGTCTAAAGCTATCAGCGGAGTTGAGTGGTCTACATGATGTATTCTACATATCAGTGTTGCGGAAGGCGGTGCAATAGCCTTTGCAAGTGATCGCAGTTGATCAAGTGTCGGTTTACGAAGGGTTGACGAAGACGGTCAAGCCCATTTGTATTGAGGACTCTGAAGTCAAGCGACTTCATAATAAGGAGAACAGGATGGTCAAGGTCCATTGGGACAATTGCGATTGTGAGGAGCTCTCTTGGGAACGGGATCATACCATGCTTGAGGAGTACCCAGATTTATTCAACTCAGGTACCACTTTTGGTGTTGTGTATCTTTTCCTTTCGGTAATTTCATGGACGAAATTCTTTTAAGAGGGAGAGAGCTGTAATGCCACGAAACTCAAAAGAGGGACGGGTGGAGTTTTGCGCCAAGTCTGGGATTTGGTGGAGGTGACATGGCCTGGGACACGGGCGTGTCCAAGGGGCATGTCGTGCTTGGGTTCGGTGATTGTCGTGTGGTCGATGAAATTGCAGTCAACGGTCATCGGGGTAGTGAACACGGCCTGGGACATGTGCGTGTCCCAGGGCGTATCAGCCACTCAACGCCTCAGCACTCAATGCTTTTCACTCAACGAGCGTCGAGTGAGGGCACACAGCCTGCGATACGGGCGTGTCCATGGCCATGTCCTGCTCGCGTGATTTACGGGTTTGTGCTGAGAAAGCTACACAGCCTGGGACACGGGCGTGTCCCAGGGCATGTCTAACACACGACATGTAACATGGGCATGTCACATGGCCATGTCGTGCTCTAGACATTTTGGTCCTGAGTCAATGGAGGAACATGCCCAGCTACACGGGCATATACTGAATGACCGGGCGTGTCAAGCCTGACACGGGTGTGTCGAGTGCCCATGTTCTTTTCGGGACGCGACGGTTTTGAGGGCGAATGAGTTACACGGCCTTAGACACGGGCGTGTCGCAAGCCGTGTTCGGCCCAGGAAGTTTATTTTTAGGGCGAATCGTGTCCGTTCGTTTCCTTTTTTTGGAATCTAACGGCTCAGGCCTCTCCATTCTAGGGTTAAGGCCGGGATTGAAGTTTAAACTCTCATATTCCTTTGGACATTCTCTTTCTAAATCCTAGAGAGAAGGGAGAGCAAGGAGGAAGAAGGAAGAGGGAGATCCGGTCGCCGGAGGTGATTTGGAGCGCCAAATCGCTAACCGAGCCCAGATCTACGGAGGCAAGATCATCACAGTGCTTTTCATCCGCATAGTTTTCCATGGCACTGAAGAGGAATGCTAGGGTAACGATTCTCATCTTGAGCATCTGAAGCTCTTCTTATTGTGCATAGGAAAACTCTCTCCCGTGAGTGTGCGGCGAGTTTGCGGTATTCCTTGGGGTTGATATGTAAAGTCCCCCTTGTTTAGAGTATGGAATCGAAGTACGTGCATACGCATGGTGTGAGAAGCCTACCCGGACATGTTGTTCTGGATCGGTGATGATTTTCTATGCATTGTTAGTCGGAGAAGAATCCGTGCCTTTGGTTGTTTTCGGGTTTCTACATGGTAGATTATAGTAGGGATCCTTGGGGATTAACCCCATGACGCACCCGGAAATCTGGGTAAAAGCGTAATTTTGCCATCTTTGGTGGCCCGAGAGCCATCTTTGTACATAACCGGGTTATGTACTTCGGTCAATCGATTTACGGGCTACGGGGAAACTTAGCTCGTGCCGATAAATTTTATTTTTGTGGCAGTGTGAGCAGTGAGTTGAGTGAAACCATACCTGCTCTATATGGTTCGGTTTAGTATCTTGCCGATGGCATAGAGGGTGGGTCATCGGCTTCGTCCATAGAGACTTTATTGCTCACGAGATTGCCGTCCTGGGGGCGGTGGTGGACTGAGTCCACCGTGTAAGTGGTCTGAGAGCATGGGGTGTGCAGCTGTGTGTGCCTACACCTGTGGTAAAGTGTGCTTAAATTGTACTTTCGCAATCCTGTTTGTTTATACTAATACAAGTGCAGGGAAGAAGCTTTGTCGCCCCGAGTTTGGGGGCGGAATTGTTATAATTTGGTCAGCTTTAGCTGACCGTTATTCTTGTTTTCCACCATTGCGGTGATTTGTGCTTGCAGGTACTGTGGAGTCGAGCGGCAAATAGCGGGCGAAAGCCCAAGTTGTTGAGCCGGCCCTCGAAGGCCTTGTTTGTTTACTTATTTAAATCATGTGTGGCTGGCCTGCGAGCCGAAGTTTGTAAAACACTATTTATTTAAGTGAACTGTTGTAATGCCATTAGGCCAGTACATTTGTGTATTTTCTACTTCATTCCTACTGGGTTTTTGTTAGTGTACATTCATGCTTGTGCTGGGTTGTTTCCTTTGCAACATAATAATTTACTTTCGCTAGATGCTCTGTGTAGGATGTGTGTGATGGTTGAATGGTTTCAATGGGTAACCCACCGGTCTGTCCATGGCATATGGCATTGGGCCCCGGCTGGACCTACTTCTATATGCTATGTGACGGATAGGGGTGTTACACCGAGTTCGTTAAAGTGTGGGTTTTATAAGTGGGACAAGAAGGCTCAGACTTCGGGTCCAGCCACACCTTCAGGTACGTCTGGAGTTACTACAGTACGAGGCTCAGTTACTTGCTATAATTGTGGAAAACAGAGACATTATGCCTGATACTATTGGAGTTGGCGCCCATAGTCAAAAAGGAAGCCTGGATCCACTTTTGTGGAGAAGGGAAAGGCGGTGGAGTCAACCGCATCCAACAACACTGCATCCCAGCCTAGAGTTTACAACCTTGGCTAGCACGGGGCCATAATGCAGGCTGATGTGGTGACAGGTTTGATTTCGGGTATAATACGTTTAGCTTTGCATACTTGTTGGCTTTTGCGTGTTAGCGTATGACTTGTTGTTCTAGGCTTTGTTTTGATCACTAATTATCCGGCGAGAGCACTGTTCGATATGGGAGCTTCACACTTATTTTTTGTCCGTGGAATTTGTATCCCGCATTCAGAGCGTCGTCTTCAGTGGAAAGGGATATATTGGACGTGCTGCTTTTTGACGGGTGTTCTATGCGCGCGGATAGAGTTTGCCGCGTGATGGTACGGATTGTGAGTCAAGAGTTTGACTTACAAGCATCTCTACTACCGATAATGGAGTTTGATGTGATCCTTGGCATGGGCTGACTCTCAAAGCAGCGTGCGTACATTGATTGCAATCGCAAGATGGTCAGACTGGGGGTGGATACAGAGCGTGAGACGACATTCTCTGGCATAAGGGGATCGAGCAAGACTTTGATGTTTGTTATCCAGGTTGTTAAGGCAGTTTGTAGCAGTACAGAGCTATTTTCACCTTATTGAAGACTTCGAAGCCCAAGCAGGTCAGTGCGAGATCGACTTCACCATCGAGCTAGTGCTTGGTGCCAAGCTAGTGTCACGCTCCCCATACCGCTTAGCGCCTAAGGAGATGGCATAATTGAAGGTACAACTGTAAGAGCTATTAGATAAAGGGTATGTGTGTCCAAGTTCGTCGCCTTGGAGTGCACTAGTCCTATTTATTAAAAAGAAAGACGGAAGCATACGATTGTGTGTTATTTACTGAGAGCTGAATAAGCTGACAGAGAAGAATAGATATCTGATCCCAAGGATTGATGATCTATTCGATCTGCTGGTTGGGTCAACTGTGTACTCGAAGCTAGATTTAATATCCGAGTACTATCAGCTAAGAATTAGGGAAAGTGACATTTCCAAGACGGCTTTCAGCACACGTTATGGGCATTATGAATTCAGCGTCATGCCATTTGGGCTGACGAATGTGTCATTCATTTTTATGGATTTGATGAACAGGACGTTCAGAGAATACTTGGGCCAGTTCGCGATAGTCTTCATCGATGACATACTAGTGTACTCACAGTGCGAGGAGGATCATTTCAAGCATCTTCATATGGTTTTGGGGACCCTGAGGAGGAACCAACTGTATGCCAAATTCTCCAAATATGAGTTTTGGCTGTCCTCGGTAGCATTCCTTAGTCACGTTGTTAATGGTGAGGGAATTGCAGTAGATCCGGTGAAGGTATCTATGATAATGGAATGGCCTGTGATGTCTTCTGTGTCGGAAGTCCGGAGTTTTGTGGGGCTTGCCGGCTATTACAGGTGCTTCCTGGAGAACTTATCGCGGATATCACTGCCCCTCACTACTTTGACAAGGAAGGATAAGAAGTTTGTTTGGTCGCCGGAGTGCGCACAAGCTTTCTTAGAACTAAAGTGTCGTCTGATCACAGTGCATGTCTTATGTTCTCCTTGTGGTTCAGAGGGCTTTGAGATTTACAGTGACGCCTGTGGGTGTGGATTAGGCTTTGTTCTGCTTCAGCACGGTAAGGTGATAGCCTATGGATTGCGTCAGTTGAAGGTGCATGAGAGGAATTACCCAGTCCATGATTTGGAGTTGGCGGCTGTGGTATTCTCTCAAAAGCTTTGAAGGCATTATCTTTATGGGGTTAAGGTCAATATCTATTTAGATCACAAGATCCTGAAGTATTTAATGGATCAGAAGGATCTGAACATGTGACAGCGTAGGTGGATTGTGTTTCTTGGGGATTACACCTACAAGATTCATTATATTCTTGGGAAGGGGAATGTTGTAGCGGATGCTTTGAGCCATAGGACCCCTTCTCGAGCCAATTGGTTACAGATGTACAACGAGCGGCTTATTTGGGATCTGGAGGCCTTGGAAATCTCTTGTGTTGATAAGGGCGTTAGATCAAACACATGTTTGGGTTAGACGGAGGTTCAATATGACCTAGCAGACAGGATTCGGCGTGCCTTGGAGTTTGACGTGAGCTTGAAATATCACTGGGCGAATGTTGTTGATGGGTCTAACGACAAGTTCTCTATTGACGATGGCCTCTTATGGTAAGGCAGGCGATTGTTCGTCCCCAACGTAGGGAAGTTGTGAGAAGAATTTATGTATGAAGCGCACATTACTAAGTACTTGATTCACCCTGGGAGCACCAAGATGTTCAAGGACATGAAGAATTTTTTTGGTGGCTGGGCCTGAAGAAAGATATAGCATTGTATGTGGCGAAATGTCAAATCTGTGCCTTGGTGAAGGCCGAATACCAGAAGTCTGGCAGATTCCTGAAGTCCCTGCCTATACTAGAGTAGAAATTTGATGACATCTCCATGGATTTCGTGCACGGTTTGCCGAGATCGCACAAGGGGAACGATGCCATTTGGGTGATCGTTGATCGTTTAACGAAGGTGTCACACTTCATAACCAATAGGAAGGATGATTAGGTTGAGAAACTAACAAAGCTTTTTGTGGACAACATAGTCCTTTTGCATGGTGTACCCCAGAGCATTGTAGTGATCGAGATGGTCGTTTGACATCTATTTATTGGAGGATCATTCATCAGTTATTGGGTACCAAGTTGAACTTCAGCACATCTTTTCACTCTAAGAAAGATGGTTCGATTGAAAGGGTGAACAGGACGATGGAAGATATGCTTCGTATGTGTGCTTTGGATTTCGGGAAAAGGTGGGAGGACCATCTTTTTATGATTGAGTTCGCGTATAATAAAAACTACCAAGCCAACATTCAAATGTCGCCTTTTGAGGCTCTATACGGAAGAAGGTGTTGTATGCCGTTGGCTTGGGTAGAAACGGGAGAATCGAAGCTGTACAAGAGAAGGGACGTTGAAGAAGCTACTTCAACGATATGGTTGATTCGAGAACGACTATTGATTACTCGAGATAGGCAGGCCAAGTACTACAATGCCAAGCATCAAGACTTGGAGTTTGCAGTGGGCAATTGGGCATACCTAAAGATAAAACCATTTAAGGGTGTATCATGAATTTGATGCTTAAAGAAGCTTAGTTTGAGGTATGTTAGGCCTTTTGAGATCTTGGAGCGGATTGGTGAATCCGCCTATCATTTGGCTCTTTCGGTGGAGTTGAGCGGTTTGCACGATGTATTTAACATCTCAGTGCTGCGGAAGGCCATTCAAGAGCCTACTCAAATGATTGCTGCGAGTCAAGTGCTGGTCAATAGTAGGTTGACGACGAAGGTCAAGCCTATTCGGATCGAGAATGTAGAGGTCAAGTAGCTGCGAAACAAGTCCATTAGAATGGTCAAGGTCCTTTGGGACAACTATGGCATAGAGGAGTTGTCGTGGGAGTGCGAGCAAACTATGGGGGAGGAGTTCCCTGAGCAATTCCTCTAAGGTAATCAGATGCACTGTTTCCTTTTTATATTTTCCCATAACGTCAAATTTCGGGGAAAAATTTCTTTAAGTGGGGAGATTTGTAATGGCCCAAATTTCTTAGGGCGAGAGATGCTTCTCTGGGGATTATTTCTCGACGGTAGCTAGTTACCGCGCAGCGGTAGCTCCAGGGTTTGCGTTTAGAGCATCAATTTCTCGAGAAAGTGTCGAGTTCTCGAGAAAGATGTTACCGTGCGGTGGAAAGTTGTTACCGCGTGGCGGTAGCAGGGAAATTAATCTGCCAGACCTCTCGGGAAGCTAACGCCCGACAATAGGGTTACTACTGGCGATAGCTGGGTCAATTTAATTGATATAGTTCTCGGGATCATATCGCGTGGCGGTAGAAGTTTGCTCACGGCAATAGCGGCTTGTGTCGGTCGTAACCGACGTCGCGACGTTAGCGTCTTATCGCACGGCGGTAGTGAAATCGTAACGGCATTGGCCACATGTCAGCCTGTGATTGGAGGGTTGTGGCGGTTGCCCTCGAAACAATTCATTATATTAAGGTTCCGCGCGGCGGTAGCTTTATTTATATGCGTGATTTTGGCCGTTTCCACTTCATTTCTTCTGGATTTGGAGTTGGCTTGGTTTTCCCTGAGGAGGAGCATCAGCTCCAGAGGGTAAATCTCGCCGCCGTTGAAGTTCCGGAGTTCCGATTCGCAATCCGAGTCCATATATATGGAGGCAAGATCATTGTGGCCGCATTCATCCGTCTAGATCTTTGGCATGGCACCGAAGAGAGTGCAAAGGGTAACGATTCTCAACTCGGCCATGTGAAGTCCTCTTTCTTTTGCATAGGAAACCCTCTCCCGCGAGTGTGCAGTGGGCATGAGGTTTTTCCTTTGGGTAGATACGGTATATCCCCAAAGTTTTGCACATAAAGTTCAGTATAAATGTACGAACATAGGCATAGTGTGTGAAGCCCATCTGGACAGGTTCGTTTGGATTGGTGATGTTTTCATTATGCTTGTATTGGCCGGAGAAGACTCCGTGATGTTTATTTTTCGGTTTTCTACACGGTAGATTGCAGTAGGGAAACTTGTGGACAAACTCCAAGGAGCACTCTGAAAACTAGGTAGAATATCACTTCTACTAGATACCGTGCGGTGGTTGGGATACCACAAGCGATAGCTCCTTAAGAGATTTGTTTGTTGTCCTCTGTCGTGGAGACCTAGGGCTTGAGATGTGGGGCTGAGAGCTCTGGGAGCCCAGCCAGGTGGCCTGCGAGCCACCCAAGTAGCATAAAGGGGTTATGTTTTGACTAGAGGAGTGGGAATGGGTAGGACGACCAGCATCGCGGTAGTTTTTGCACTGCAATATGAGTAACGATGAAGGGATGAACCTACCCAGTAGCTATGTGGTGCGTCTGTGGGTAGTGATGCCTATCGAAGACATAGTTATGGGTCTTAGACCTTGCGCGGTCCATAAAGACTACCAAATTGCTCATGTTTGTTGCTGTCTTATGAACAGTGGTGGGCCCTGGCTTTTATCCGGACACCGAGAATGTGCCCTGAGAGAACGAGGTGTGTGGTCGTTCGTGCCAATGCTTGTGCTGAAGTGTGCTTAAATATCACTTTTATTACTATGTTTGGTTTTGCTAATACTTTGTAGGCAAGGAGCTCCGCCGCCCCGAGTAAGGGGCGGGGTCATTATAATTTGGTCAGCTTTAGCTGACCATTGCCTTGTTTTTCCACCGTTCAGTGGATTATTCTTATGCAAGAACAGGTGAGCCAAGTGGCAAGTAGCGGGCTAAAGCCCTTGATGTTGTGCTGGCCCTTGAAGGCCAAAGAGAAGTGTTTACTTTTACTGTTTTCATGTATGGCCAGCCTGCGTGCCGAAGTACGTAAGACAATTTAATTCAAGTTGAATGTTTTAAGGTCATAAGGCCTAGACTTTATGTGTATTTGTACTTTCATTCCTGCTTTGGGTTTTAGTGGACATTCATGTGCTGTGATGGGTTCTTCTAACTTACTTAAAAGCTTCCGCTAAAATGCTCTGTGTTAGGTTTCTATATCGTCTCATAGTTTTTTTTTGTATTAATATATAACTCCACTGACTGTCCGTGGAATATAGCGTGGGGCCCGGTCGGACCTTCTGTTATATCCCATGTGACGTATGGGTGTGTTACAACTTCCACCAATACTATTTTATAGAAATAAGATCCACATGGTTGTTGAGTTGGAGCATCTAAGTATTAAGGAAAATGGAGAAGGCTCGTTCATAGAGCGAATAATCAGCTGGATATTACTGAAATTAATTCTGATGGTGAAAATTCTAATGAACCAATCAAAAACATAGTTCATGAATCTCTTCAAAATCAAGTAAAAGCTACTGAACCTAAATTTGTAATTCAAAAAGAAGCAATTGATGAGACCACTCCTACACTTGATGTAGTTAGAATTAACCCTAAGTAAATAAATCTCAAGGATTAACCTATTCTCAAATGATAGGAAGCATGACTCTTGGCGTACAAATAAGGAACCAACTATCAAATGAGTCTATGCTCAATGCTTTCTTTCCCAATATGAACCAAAGAATTTTGAGGAAACATACATTGATCCCTATTGTATTATTTCCATGCAAGAAGAGCTACCTCAATTTGAAAGAAATAAGGTCTGGACTCTAGTAGAAAGGCCTAGAAATTACTCAATAGAAATAATCTGGATTCTAATAGAGTCATTGTCAGAAAGAAAGTAAGACTGGTAGCCCAAAAGTAAATGCAAGAAGAAGGGATAAATTACAATCAGGCTTTTGCTCTAGTGGCTAGATTGGAGACAATCAGATTATTTTGTACATATGTTACCTATAAGAAGATCAAAGTATATCAGATGGAACTTAAGAGTGCTTTCCTTAATGACACTTTACAAGAAGTGGTTTATGTGGAATAACCTCCAAGTATTGTAGTTGGCTACTGACTCTCTCACCATTATGATGAGTGAGTATGCCTCAAAATTCAAAACCACATTTGATCACATGCAAACCCATATTGATGAGGTCATTACCTCTGTGAAATATATGCAGTCAAAATGACTTCTTCCCCTGTGGCTATGTCTTTCTTTACCTCTCATGCCCATGAGGTTAAGAAGGGGGAAATCTAAGAGGAAGATTAGAAAATAGCGGTCTCTTTTACTTTACAAACACTAGAGAAGGATAAGATGGTTGAAAATGACGATGTTCTAAAGAAGATTGATGATGATCTCGATCAATATCTAGATATTACAAATGCTGGTGGACAGATTATTTCATCGATTCAGGGGAACATATAGTGATTAAATACACTATTTTGAATAATTCAAAAGAGACATCTCATGAAGTTTCACTCATTCATGGGGAGACTAAGGATATAACTGTTGATGCTAAAAATATTGCTACATCTACATATGGGGAGCTTCAACTAAAGGAAAAGGAGGATCATTCAACTGTGGTTCACAATAAAAATGATGTACTATCTGTATATACTAAAAAGAGGAAGGATGTGCATGATGCCAACTTGAAGATAAAAATTTTCTATATCTTGCTCATGTTTTTTCATATGTAAATGCTGTATAATTTTCATTTCCTTTTTACTTTATGCTCTAAAATCACTTTAGAAGTCATGTAAAGTTTGTTAAGCTAACTAGAGGGAGATTGTTAGAAAAAACCTTATTATTTAACTTAACAAATTGTTTGTAAGTTATTTTAAATCCTAAGATAATTACCCATGTTGTATAGAGATGGTAATTTGGTCATAGATATCCTAACAATATGTCTAGTCAAAGGCATGAGAAAGACAAGCTGAAAATAAGGAGAAAATCAGCCAATGCATAATTGTATCGAGTAGACTTCGACGTAACATCAACTAGAAGTCGATGAATCTTCCATAAGAAATTGACACATTTTTGAAGTAATGTCGTTGCAACTCTTGAGCAGAAGTTGATGCATACGTCGATAAGTTATCGATGTAATGTCGTGTATTCAATCAAGTCAATAATTCTTATTCTGAAGTAGAATTTGACGCTCCGTCTACTAGAACCCAATATTGAGTCAACATCTATCCAAAAAGAAAATTTCAGTGGCACTCATTTAGAATTATTTTAAGACTATAGCTATGGAAGTTATTAGAATCTTAGAGAGTTAATTCAAGAAAAGAAATTTCTAATAGATTTTTTGAAAAATACAAGGAAGAATTTTTAAGAGATATATGAGATTTCTAAAGATAAGATATTATATCATTCCTTCTAAAGAAAGTCTCCTAGAGGAAGAAATAAGAAAATATTTATTTATAGATTGATATACGTTGATTTCAAACAGAAAAAATCAATAAAGAATACAAAAAGAATAACAAAAAAATTTGTCTTCTTCTTCCCCTCTTCTCTCTGCTATAGAAAATATGAGATTGGATCTAAGAGCAAATAATGCTTTCTTCTTCTCTAAAAGATTCATCATAAACTAATGATTCAGACCACTAAAGTGCCATAGAATCCTCAAAGAAAACTGAAAGAGGATTTCATTCAGAAGACTTATTTCTTCTCCTTTTTTCATTCTTTCTTACTCACTTTTTGTCATTGTGAAAAGTGTTCTTAAAATCTCTCTCTAAAGGATTCAATTTCATTCAAGATAGGCTTATGAAATGATCTAATTTTATTTGTTTTTTGAGTCTCATTAAAATACTCAATCATTGATTCTGAGAGTCTCCTTATCAAAAGATTCAGTCACTAGTTTTGAGAGCCTTCTTATCAAAAGACTCAGACACTATGATGGTGAATTCTTACCAAAGTGGTAGAAGAGTTGACATACCCATATTTTTGGGAACCACTACATTTTTTTGTGTCTTTTATGCTATGCATATTTTATGTTTTTGTTTCCCTTTTTTATTTGATGATGTGTTTACTTAGTTGTGGATGTTTATCTGAGAATAATTAACACTAGTTTATAATTTTGATTTTTTTAAATCTCTATTCACCACCCTATATAGAATTCTCAAAGGTATAACACTTCCCCTTTTCTATATGTATATATATATATATATGTGTGTGTATATGTATGTGTGTATATGCTTGCATGCTTGTGTGTGCATGCGTGTGTTGCTAAAATAATCTCTTGCTAGATATGACCCAATTAGAATTGAAGTTTCCTTAATTAATTCATCAGCAGTCATAATCATATCATATTCTTTGCCTTAGACTTCCCAATCAACATTTCAAAATTATTTTGTTGAGAAGTCTGTGTAAGAATTCTCGTGTCGACTTCTTCTCATCATACTTTGAGATTATAGAATAGAAAAGATCTTAACGTATGAGGACATACTTATACTCTGGCATGCCTTTCCTTCTTTAACAGAACTCAATATAATAAAAGAACTAGTTTTGCTTGTGTGTGATGACTTCTTCTTGAAGCATATAATATACTTCTTGACATTTGTCGACAACTCTTTTTGCGCTTCTCTTCTTACAAAGAAAACTTCTTGAAGCACATAATTTACTTAGCATTATTTTGAATTTCCTGAGTCTTTGAATGACCTTCCTGAATGACTGTGAACATAAACTTATTCAAAAATGCCATCTATACATATATGCATCTTTGTTATATCACTTAGATAACCTGAGATATCGAATCATAAATGTATTTTTTCCAAACAATCTCTCTCTATTTGATATATTAGGTTTTACAAGTTAAGTTATTTCAAATAAGAAGAAAACATAAAATTTGAGATGAATACAGGAACAGACACATTGAATAGATATCCATAAAGATTTATTCATAATGCCATTTTATTCCATGATATTTTACTATCATTAAATCATATAAAAATTGTATAAAGAAAGAAGAAAAATATACATAGAGGTAATCCAATAGTCAAAATAAAGTTCATTTGAGCTTTGACTTATTAAAGAGACTTCTCAAGAAAATCATAGATGTGAAAGTGTAGTTTTTCCTTGAGCACTTCAAAATACAAAGATAATCTTCTTGGCTCTCTGCCAGAATCTCTTTTAAGGACTTTGATATAGATATTAACTTCCTCTAGTTTTTTGGACAAGAATAAAAACAACTGATAAACATTAATCACTTATGTAAAGATCATGAATCATCTTTTTAATTAAAGAAATTACTGAATCAGAATAAACAATAAGTTTTTCTTTTTGTAGCTTTAGATTATCATTTGCAATTTGAGTAACTGACTTCTTAAAAACATTAAAGGAAAGTGATGAGGTAAGGGAAAAAGGATGGGTAACTATTCTTTAGTGGAATTTGGTGAGGTTCTGATGAGTAGATTTTTATCAATTTTGGACCTTTTTGCCTTTGGAATATAATTAACAACAGCTTTAATCAACTAATATTTATAAGTTCCATACTGATAAGTAATATGATGGAGTGTAATCTCTCTAGGTTTTCTCTTGTAAACCATGATGGGAGAAATGACTTGAGTAATTGTAGTAGAGTGAGCATGCTAAATATACACAACTATAATATACATATCTTTAGTGTCAGTAAATTTTTTTTATAAGATGCCATAAAGTGTACAATAGTTGTCACACAGATTTGATATATTTCCTAGTTAACCTTAATATTTTTTTATTAATAGATAAATGTATATCCCCCCCCGAGAAATGGTCTCCCTCTGTGAGAGAACAACATCAACTGAGGTTATTAATGCATCAGCTGATGACTCCCCATAAGTAACTAGCAGAGAGACATCTTTGCTGAGAGGGAGGTATCATCAAAATGTTATGTAAAACATCAACAAAAGATTGTGTTGGAACACCCTATTACTGATTTGGGTAAGGATCACTATGTCCTTAGGAATATGTCTTGACCTCATTGTATAGTTTTAAAGGTCAACTAGAATAGGTCTAAGGCTTAGAACTTAGGTTTCAAAGCTGCCCTCAAGACCTTCTAGTTCAGTTTACAAGTGAAGAAGACTAAGGCAATTATCGTCGAGCTCAGATCGACGAGGCATCGAACTCAGTTCGACTATCTCTGAGCTCAGTTCAACGAGTCGTCGAACTCGGTTCGACGATCTTCGAGCTCAGATCGACGTTTCTGTCTCTAGCCAAAATCTAGATCTCTGAGCTCAGGTCGACGATAGTTGAGCTCAGATCGACGATCTCTGTTTCAAGTCAAGTTCTAGTCTCTGAGCTCAGGTCGACAGTAGTCGAGCTCAGATCGACGATTTTCTTGAGAGATCGACGATTTCAAGATTTCAAATTCATTTAGTTATGGAATTCAAATTTATTCATATCCAACAGTTAATGCAAATGATTTTGTAGCCATTTCAATTAATCTGGAGCAAGTTTCAAGGAGACTAAAAGAGAATTTCACTTAGGACTTTCCTCCAGAGACAGATATCAATTAAGGAAGTCATTTATGACTTGCTAACGGCTATCTAAAAGATTGGATTTCAATATATCTTTTTATACAATAGAGACAGACAATAATCATCAACCCAGGATATCAGATAACAAGAGAAAAACCAAGAAAAACATCTGAGATCTGTGTGACACACAACAACTACAGGATTACAGTTTCTCATTTCAATTGTTCAAGGCTTCATCAATCAAGACTCCAAACATAACACATTTTAGTCTTTGTTGAAATCATTCTTTGCTGGAGATCTCAATTATTCTGAAGGCCTATCACCATGTGTAAAGCTTCTCTTCCTGAACAACTGTAAATCTTAGGGGGATCTTTGACAACATCAATCCACTAGTCTTCTCTTTGACTGTTGAACAGAGAAGAACAACTTCACCTCTTTTATTTTTCTTTGGTGTAAAAGGGTTACTAAAAACTCCCTTCAAAAGTTTTGTGTTTGGTTTCCAAGACCTTGTCAAAACTCAGTGGTGGTAAGACACCTGATCAAAAAATCTGGTTTGGTTTTTGGGCACCTTATCAAAAGCTCATTGGTGCCCAGGACACCTGATCAACTATTCCTGCAGTGGATTCCTACCTAGGGTGGTAGAAGAGTGGATGTACCCAGGTTGATTGGGGAACCACTATAGATCCTCGTGTCTTTTGGTTGCTGTGTTTTATTTGTTGTGTGCTGTGTTTTTTGTTTCTTGCTTACATAGTTTTATTTACTGTGAGCACAATACACCTATATATAAATAAAGTCTTCCACTGCAAAATAATTTTTTAAATTGGAAAATTATTTTAATATACTTTATTCACCCCCTCTAGAGTAAAGGTAGATCTTACCCTCACTTTCAATTGGTATCAGAGGCAGGTTGGTTATTCAACAACTAAATCTTCATCAGATTGGTTGTTCCTACAGCCTAACACCTGAACCAAAAGATCTCTGATAAGATCAATCATTAATAGAGGGTTATTATTTCTATTATTTTCATATAAAACAATGACACAGAACAAAGATTATGCTAGCACCAGACCTCCAGAGTGCAATCTTTCTAAGTTTGCACTTTGGAAGGCAAGGATTAGATTATATATAAATTCTATTGATGAGGATATCAATAATTCTGTTTTGATAGTGTGTCCAAGACCTCCAGAAACTACAAGTACAAATGCTGTTCCACCCCCTTCAGGAACAGATACAGAAATCAAAAAGTGGAAAGTTGTTGATGCTAAGGCAATGAACATATTGGCTCAGACTATGTCTGATGACATATTTCAAAAAGTGGCTGAATGCAACTAAGCAAAAGAAATATGGGACAAGCAATCTGAGCTTGTGTTAGGATCAGCTGATGAAAGAGAAGACCGAAGATCCCATCTCATAACCCAGTATGAGAATTTCAAGAAGGGAGAAATTGAGTCAGTTACTCATATGTACAACAGACTCAATCTAATTGTCAGTGAACTAAAAACTTTGGATAAAGAGATCTCATTGACTGAACTCAATGATAAGATCCTAATGTTATTCCCCAACACTTGGGACTCAAGAATCTGACCAATCAAGGATGCCAGAAGCCTAAATGAGATCACCACCTAGGATCTATTGGGCAAGCTCAAGTATTATGAGCTGCTCATCAAAAATAGAGAGGAAGAGCAAAAGGAAGGTTCTCCAGCAACAAGGAAGGAGAAGACAATTGCTTTCAAAGCTACAGAAGAACTGCCCGAAGACAAGGTCACAGGCAATGAAGAGTTAATGAGTCTACTAGCCAAAAGATTCTACAAGATGGCTAGAAAAGATTTCAGGAAAAGGTCATCATAAGGCCATGAAAAGCCAAGGTATGACAAGTCCAGTAACAAAGAAATTATTTGTTTTGGATGCAGGAAACAAGGCCACATTGTGCCTGATTGTCCACGGAATCAAAATAAGGACAAGAAAGATAAGAAAGAAAGGAGAAGAGACAAAGACTTCAGAAGAAACAACAATAATAAATCCTCCTCCAGCAAGACCAAACACACCAAGAAGGGATTTATTGCTGAAACCTGGAGTGAAACTGAAGAAGAATCAGAGGCATCATCAAGCTCAAGTGATGATGAAGATGATGCTCAAGAGAAGGAGTTTTGCATGATGGCTATCAATGCCTATCAACATAATTCTGATGCAGAACAAGAGTCAGAATCTGAATCTGAACATGAAGCTGAAGAAGATCAGGTAATAGATTCTTTTGATTTCAATTCAGAGGACTTTAGATCTGAATTTAAGGCACTTTGTTTAGACCTGCTAAAGTCTGAGAAAGAGATTATCTCTCTCAAAAATCAATTATCTGGACATAGCACTTTAAAATCAGATAACCTCAAACTCTCTAAGGAGCTAGAATGTTGTAGGGAGGAGATAGCTTTACTGAAAAGTGAACATTCCCAGGCAAAGAAGTGTAAAGAATCCCTCAATGGGAGAAGCATCAGACTGATGGATATCACAAGCACAGTGAACTCAAGACTTAACTGTACACTGGGCTTGGGTGCTTCATCCAGCCAACCTATAATGTTAACAACCCCAATTAAGTTTATCTCAGATAAAAGAAAGGGAGTTGTAGAGGTAGCTAGGAAGAATCCTGATTTATCTAAGAAAAACAAAGTTCAATGGAAAACGTCGAACAGAGCTCGACGATCGCGGAACAGAGCTCAGCGATCTCAAGCTGAATCATCAAACTCAGGTCGACGATCTCTGAACTCTGAACTCTGGCAAAGTCGATCTTCGAACGGAGCTCGACGATCTGACCTAAGATTGTCAAACTCAACTCAGAGATCGTCACACAGAGATCAGAGATTTGAACAAGGTTTTAAGGGTAAATCAGACTTCAATCATAGTGGTCCCATATCCCAAAGCTTTAACCCTTATACCTGATGGATAATACCTCCTAGGAGATATCATCCTGAAGGTTATAAGAGTCAACCGGGGATGTCTTTTATTTCAGAATTTAAAGGTTATCATACTAGGCCCAAAGTAAACTGGGTCAAAAACAAATAAATTGTTTTATGTGCAGGTGAAGACCTATCCAAGAATAAACAAGCAATGGTATTTGGATAGTGGGTGCTCAAAGCACATGACAGGAAGCAAGGAGTATCTTACATCCTTCAAAGCCAAGCTTAGACCCAAAGTAATATTTGGAGATTCAAACTTTGGACAGACTAAGGGATATGGTGTAGTCAAAATAGGCTCAGTCACATTCAAGAAGGTAGCTTATGTGGAAGGACTGAAGCACAATCTAATCAACATCAGTCAACTTTGTGATGAAGGCTACCAGGTGACATTCAACAAATCCTCATGCAAAATCAAATCAGAGGACAACACAACTGCGTTGACAGGTAAAAGGAAAGGTAACATCTATCTTGTAGATTTTCATTCAACTAAGGTAGATATCTGCTTGTTCAACTCTGTTAGTAAACCAAATGAACTATGGCATAAGAGATTAGGACATATAAACCTTAGAACCATTGCTTGGCTATCCAAGGACAACCTTGTTAGAGGACTACCTTCTGGCCCCTATAAGAAGGAAGGACTTTGTAGGGCTTATCAATTAGGCAAGCAAACTAAAAATAGTTTTAAGTCACTTAATAAGAGTGATTCACCTAGGATCTTGTATCTGTTACACATGGATCTTTTTGGACCCATTACAGTATAAAGCCTAGGAGGGAAATCTTACACTTTAGTAGTTGTAGATGACTTCTCTAGATTCACTTGGGTGTTCTTTCTGAGGAAGAATTCTGATAACTTAAAGTGTTTGACAGAGTTTCTCAAATGCATATAGATTGAGTTCAATACTCACATTACCCTGATCAGAAGTGATCATGAGACAGAGTTTGATTCTCTTCTTATGCAAGAGTTCTGTCAGAGTGAAGGGATCAGGCACACTTTCTCAGCTCCTAGAACTCCTCAACAAAATGGGGTAGCTGAAAGGAAAAATAGAACCCTTATTAAATCTGCTACTACATTGTTGACAGATGCTCACCTTCCTCTATCCTTTTGGGCAGAGGCAGTAAGCACCTCTAACTATGTGCTGAACAGAAGTTTGATACATAAGCTGAAGGGCAAGACTCCCTATGAATTACTCAAAGGGAAGAAACCTAAAGTAGATTATTTCAAGATTTTTGGTTGTATTTGTTATATACAGAATAATGACAAGAAATACATAGCGGAATTTCAAGCCAAAACTGATGAAGGAGTGTTTCTGGGATACTCCATGATCAGTAAAGCTTATAGGGTGTATAATAAATCTTCTCTTAAAATTGAAGAATCTGTACATGTATCTTTTGATGAAACTAACATGTCTTATAAGGAGAAGAATACTTTTACCATAGAACCTTTACAGGTGCATTCTCTTTCAGAAAATTTGAATAGGTTATACATTATAGAAAAAGATACAACACATTCACCAATCCAACAAAGAGGTGGAAGTAGTGAAGATGAAGAGGACACTCAACATCTTGGTGAGAACCAAATTGAAGAGCCAGTTGTTGTTCCACAAGAGGAAACAACAACACAGGTTGGTGAACAATCAAAACCACCTGTTGATTTAGTAACATCAAGAGATCATCCAATCTCCCAAGTTATTGGAGACATCTCAGCTGGTGAGCAAATCAGAAATCAGGACAACCAAAATCTAATGCACACCTGTTTTTTATCTCAAATTGACCCTCAATCCATACAAGATGCAAAACAAGATCCACACTGGATCATTGCAATGCAAGAGGAGGTACATCAATTTGAAAGGAACAAAGTTTGGGAGCTAGTACTAAGGCCAAAGGATCACTCCATTGTTGGAACAAAATGGGTGTTCAGGAACAAATTGGATGATCAAGGAATTATTGTAAGGAACAAGGCAAGGCTAGTTGCACAAGGATACTCACAAGAAGAAGGAATAGATTATGACCAGACCTTTTCACCAGTTGCAAGGTTGGAGGCAATAAGAATATTTCTAGCTTATGCAGCTCATAAGGGATTTAAGGTCTATCAAATGGATATAAAGAGTGCATTTCTTAATGGAGATATTAAGGAAGAAGTCTATGTTAGACAACCCCCAGGTTTTATCTGTGCAACTCATCCTGATTATGTTTTTAAATTGCATAAAGCATTATATGGTCTTAAGCAAGCTCCTAGAGCATGGTATGAGACCTTAGCATGCTTTCTTTTGAAAAATGATTTTATAAGGGGTAGAGTTGACCAAACTCTTTTTATTAGAACCCATAAGTCCAATACCATACTAGTACAAATTTATGTAGATGATATTATCTTTGGATCTACTGATTCAAATTTGTGCAAAAGTTTTTCCAACCTAATGCATTCTAAATTTGAAATGAGTAGCATGGGCGAGCTTTCCTTCTTTCTAGGATTGCAAGTCAAACAACATGCTGATGGCATATTCATTTCTCAAACCAAGTATGCAAAAGAGTTGGTTAAGAAATTTGGTATGTCAGAAGAATCCTGCATGAAAACACCTATGCCTACTAATATTGTATTAGATGCTGATGAACATGGGAAACCTGTTGATCAGACAACATATAGAGCAATGATTGGCTCTTTATTATTACTTACAGCTAGTTGACCTGACATAATGTTTGCTACATGCATATGTGCTAGATTCCAAGTAAGCCCTAGAGAGTCACACCTAACATTATTAAAAAGAATTCTTAGGTATGTGAAAAGTTGTCCAAATCTAGGTCTCTGGTATCCAAAAGATTCAGGATTTGAATTAACTGGATTTTCAGATGCTGATTATGCTGGATATAGAGTAGACAGGAAAAGCACCAGTGGAACTTGTCAGTTTCTTGGTGACAGACTTATCTCCTGGTTTTGTAAGAAACAAACATCTGTGTCCACATCAACTGCTGAAGCTGAAAACATGACAGCAGGTAGTTGTTGCTCACAGATATTGTGGATTCAAAATCAGCTCCTAGATTATGTTTACAACTTAGATAAGTTAAAAATATTTTGTGATAACACCAGTGCTATTTCTATAGCACAAAATCCAGTTCTCCATAGTAGGACAAAACATATAGAGATTAGGCATCACTTTTTAAGAGATAATGTTGAGAAAAATAAAATTGAAGTTCAATATATCCAACCTGATTTGCAAAGGGGAGATATTTTCACCAAACCATTAGATGAAAAGAAACACACATTCTTCCTGAATCAGTTAGGAATGTTAGATGGAGGAAGTTTAAATTAAGATCCAAGATTTTAAAACCTTAAAATTGACAAAGACTAGGCTAAAAACTTTATTTTTCTAGTGTCTATAGATTATTTCTGATCTCTGAACTACGCTCGTCGTTTTTCCTAAAGATCGTCGAACGGAGATCGACGTTCTCAGAAATCGTCAACCGGAGTTCAACGTTTTCTAGATAGTGCTAGGCTATCTCTTTCCGATCAAAGATCGTCGAACGGAGCTCTACGCTCTCCAATATCGTCGAACGGAGATCGACGATGTTGAAGACCTTTTAGATTCCTTTGTGAAGCCCAGATCGTTGAACTAAGTTCAACGATCTTTACTTTTCTGCGTCGAACCCTAATATAAAATTCTTTTTTCGGCCGTCGTTCTCTTTTGCGCTTTCATACTTTCTGCAGAGCTTTTCCTTCTCTCCAAACATCTTTGCACTTGTTCATGTTTGTTCATTTTTGCAGGTAAACATGGTCGTCTCTGTTGCCTTCTTAGAAACAATGAAGTTCAACACCGGCTTCGACATTGATATGGACTAATTCGAAGGCAGTGATCAAATCTTCAAGGATATTCTGGAACTTTTCAAAGAACAACAGTTGGTTCCTATCATGTCTACAAGGATGAAATTGGCTGCAGAATAGATTAAGGAATGGGTGTATACAGCACACAACTTGGATCAAAACACAGTGATTGGAACAATATCAGGAACATATGTATCCCTAACCCCTGCTCTTATAACAGAAGTTTTCCAATTGAGTACTGGGCATGATTCAGTAGAACTGTCTGGAGAGGAATTTTCTAGTATGTTGGATAGAATGGGTCACTCAGCAGCAAACCCTAATAAGTTGCTTAAGAAAAATCTGTCAGTGGAGTACAGATTTTTAGCTGATGTTGTGGGAAAGGTACTGTTAGCAAAGCATTTTGCTCATGATACTATATCTAGGTATCAATTCTATTTGATGGGTGCCTTAGTTGATAAGAAACATTTGAATTGGGGAGAAATATTCTTTGATTTAATTAAGAAGAATATTAACAAGAATCTTGTTAATTTTGGGAGGATATTAGGCCTGTTTCTGTATAATAGATGCCCCCAACTGCTTGTTTCCAGTGGTATGCACATCAATGCCTCCAAGAGACTCTCCTGTGATCTCTTTGGAAAGTGGGACAGGCAAATTGCCAAACCCAGTAGGGGTCCAACAGTTACCTCAACTTCAGGCACAAGGACTGTACAAGTCACTTCCTCTCAGGCAACTGCCCCCTTGGAAGAATTGTCTGCCTCCTCCTCATCTCCACCATCTCCACCTATTGTTTCTTCATCCATCCCTACATCCACCATCACATTTTCCATTTCATCCCCCATCATTATTTCATCTCCCATCTCAACTCCATCTCCATCTATCTCTTCACCACCACCAGCAACTCATCAAGAACAATTCCATCCCCTATATTATTATCCACCTCTTGACATTTATTCATCCATCCATCTTCCATCTTTTAACCTCTTAGATGATTCCTTCATGGATGATTCTCATTCCTCACCCCTTGAGCCCCCATCATCTTCTACTTCTTACCAACAATTGCTTCAAGATATTCTTGCTCAGCCATCCTTCACCCCATCCATTTCCATTCCAGTGACATCCCTCACCACCATTCCCATTTCTCAACCATCCATCCCAGTGCCATACACATCCTCTCTCCTGATAATTATAGCTCCTCCAACACCATCAACCTCTGCACCTTTATCCTCTACCTCTACTCAAGCATCCCTTGAGCAAGTAGATCTTCCAGCCCTTGTAGATAAGCTTTATGAGTTGTTAGCTCCCAGGCTAACACTCTTGCTGGAGACCTCCATGGATCCACTTCTTAACTCTATCAATGAATTATCTGCCAGGCTATCCTCCTTCTATCCTCCTTAGGTAATCCCATCTGTGGGGTGCCTTGATCAAGTTAACACTTGATCCAGGCAGGGGGAGATACCACATGAAGAAGAGATGCTGCCTGCTCCAGAAGAAGAAATGATAGCTCTGCCAGAGACTCCAGCCGCAGCTCCAGTTCTATCTTTTAGTTAAGTTTACTTTAGGTCACTGCTTTCAAAATTTGATGCTCCCCATACCAGATATCTTCCAGCTCAAGAAGCTGAGGATCTTACTAAGGCCATTGTGCCTATTTCCAGTTATGATCCCAGCTTGATATCTTCATATATCAATTCTATCAAGGCTGTGGAATTTGTTACTTCTACTAATACTGTGTGTGTTGATGCTGCTGCTGATGAAGTTAGTTTTGATATTGATAATGATTTGATGATGACAGAGGCTAATGATTCAGAGCCTGCTATTATTGTTGTTGAGCCTGCTGTTCCAGCTTTTATTTCAGAATCTGCTGTTGCTGTTATTACTATATCTGATGTTCTTGCTGCTCCAGCTCTTAGTGTTGCTGTTTCTGTTGTTAGTACTACTTCTATTTCTACCAGTATTGCTACTTTTGCTTTTGCTCCAGTTTCTGTCACTGCTTCTATTACTGCTGCTGCTGCTTCAGCTAAACAATCTAAACAACAGAAAGATTATATTAAAAGGATTGATGAGTTATATGACAATTCTCAAAGCTCAGACAGTGATGAGAATATGACTGATTCTGATGACTCCTCTACAACCATTGCAAGGAAGAGGAAAGCAAGAAGCAAAGCCTTTATGAGAGTTCCTCCACAGAAAGTCACAAATTATAATGATATTCCTTATTACATTCTGCATAACTGCCCAATAACTGAACCATGGAAGCAATTCTCAAAGAACCAATTGAAGGCCATGAAGAAGAGGAGGAAGTATGACAAAGGCACATCTCATCATAATCCTCCTCCTCTTCCCTCTCTAGATGCAGTAACTTGTGGAAGTTCTGCTTCACAATCCTCTCATGCTAAAACTAAAAGTTTCTATCAAATTCAAGACAGATCCCAATCCAGAGGATATCAACAAAGAGGCTAACAATCCAGAAGAGGCCAATATATAGGAAATCAAAGAGGACATAGAGTTTATTCTAGAGGACAACTTAGACAACATCCTTATCACAGGGAAGGACAAGACCCCATTGATTCAACTTTTTGTCCTTTCCCCTACAAGCTTACAAAAATTGTTACTTCAAGAGCTCCTCCTGCTGATACAATCAATTGATATGAACCTCCTATTCCCTTTGAAGATCCAGAGAATAATCCTATTTCTTGGACAGCATGGATGAAAGAATTAGCTGCTTTAGATCAAATAAAGAAGGCAAGAGAACAAGGGAGATATACTTCAAACATCACTACTTTATCTGAGCAAAGAAAGAAAGAACTTGAAAGATACTCCTCAAGAAAATTCTTTGATCCAGAGAGTTACTTGAAGCTGCACCCAGAGGTTGTTGTTCCCAGACCCAAATCTCAAACCTACCTAGGTATGCTGATGATAGAAGATCCAAGAAGGAAGCTCAAAATCCCAACAGAGAAATCTTATTCAAAAAGAGAGAAGAAAAGGACTAATTGTGTAAGCAGAATAGTATATATCTATCTATGACAATCTACTGTGATTATATTTGCTTCTACAATGCTGCATTTCATTATTTTGCAATGTTGTATTTGCTTTTGTTTCTGCTTGTATGCTTGTTATTTCCTATATGTCATGTAAATAGTAATCCTAACCCAAATAGGGGGAGATTGTTGGAACACCCTATTAATGATTTGGGTAAGGATCACGATGTCCTTAGGAATATGTCTTGACCTCATTGTAGAGTTTTAAAGGTCAACTAGAATAGGTCTAAGGCTTAGAACTTAGGTTTGAAAGCTGCCCTCAAGACCTTCTAGTTAACTTTACAAGTACAGAAGACTAAGACAATTATCGTCGAGCTCAGATCGACGAGGCGTCGAACTCAGTTCTACTATCTCTGATCTCAGTTCAACGAGTCGTCGAACTCGGTTTGACGATCTTCGAGCTCAGATCGACGTTTCTGTCTCTAGCCAAAATCAAGATCTCTGAGCTCAGGTCGACAATAGTTGAGCTCAGATCGACGATCCCTGTTTCAAGTCAAGTTCCAGTCTCTAAGCTCAGGTCGACGGTAGTCGAGCTCACATCGACGATTTTCCTGAGAGATCAACGATTTCAGGATTTCAAATTCAGTCAGTTATGGAATTCAAATTTATTCATATCCAGTAGTTAATACAAAGGATTTTGTAGCCGTTTCAATTAATCTGGATCAAGTTTCAAGGAGACTAAAAGAGAATGTCACTTAGGACTTTCCTCCAGAGACAGATATCAATTAAGAAAGTCATTTATGACTGGATAACGGCTATCTAGAAGATTGGATTTCAATATATCTTTTCAGACAATAGAGACAAACAATAATCATCAACACAGGATATCAGATAACAAGAGAAAAACAAAGAACAACATCTGAGATCTGTGTGACACACAACAACTACAAGATTACAGTTTCTCATTTCAATTGTTCAAGGCTTCATCAATCAAGACTCCAGACACAACACATTTTAGTCTTTGTTGAAATCATTCTTTGCTGGAGATCTCAATTATTCTGAAGGCCTATCACCCTGTGCAACGCTTCTCTTCCTGAACAACTTCAAATCTCAGGGGAGATTTGACAACATCAATCCACTAGTCTTCTCTTTGACTGTTGAACAGAGAAGAACAACTTCACCTCTTTTATTTTTCTTTGGTGTAAAAGGGTTACTCAAAACTCCCTTCAAAAGTTTTGTGTTTTGTTTCTGAGACCTTGTCATAAATCAGTGGTGGCAAGACACCTGATCAAAAAATCTGGTTTGATTTTTGAGCACCTTATCAAAAGCTCATTGGTGCCAAGGACACCTGATCAACTATTCCTGCAGTGGATTCCTACCTAGGGTGGTTGAAGAGTGGATGTACCCTGGTTGATTGGGGAACCACTATAGATCCTTGTGTCTTCTGGTTGTTGTGTTTGATTTGCTGTGTGCTGTGTTTTTTATTTCTTTCTTACTTAGTTTTATTTATTGCAAGCACAATACACCTATATATAAATAAAGTCTTCCACTGCAAAATAAGTTTTTAAATTGGAAAATTATTTTAATATACTTTATTCACCCATCCTCTAGAGTAAAGGTAGATCTTACCCTCACTTTCAGATTATATATTATCATCAACTTCAGAAGCAGTTTCAATATTTGAAATATCTTCTCTTTCAGTATCAAGAATAACAGTATCATCATCATCAAAATTAACTTTATGAACAACATGATCAAAAAACTAAGTTTAATCACTAGGAATGGTAATTGGAGAGAAAACTTTCTACCCCTTCTCGATTTATCTGAAAGAGAAATAAAAAAATTCCTAATAGTGAAAGATGACGGAATGTTCTAAGAAAATGTATTTACTTTAGTAGAAAGAGAGGTGATTGTGTTTGAATAAATTAACATTTGGTAGATTGCTATTGATGCAACTATCTTAGATGAGGAGGAAAAAATGGATATAATAGTATGAGAGTCTACATAAGCATTTGGGGAAGAAGAAATCATGTTTTCAAAAGGAGCGACCTTTAGAAGAGAGGTGGTTTTAGAAGGTGTAAGTTGATGTAGGGTGGGTCATGACACGCGATCGTTTACGCTAACGGACAACCAACATCACAGAACATGAAAATAAAGAGGAGGGCTCCGGCCAAAAGCGAACGAAAAGGGGTCGGTTGGGTCCCAAAAATCTGGGACTTGATACCACGTCCTTAGGACCTATCTCTCCAACAGTCACACAACTCGTCGTAAGCCGGACTCGATACAACGTCCTTAATACCTACCTCTCCAACAAGCACACAACACACTGCACCTACACAAGCATATAAACTTTCAACTTGAGCCGCTTCAAACGCAGCAAATGCTTAATTTAGGAGCAGTGAAAACTTCAAAAGGTGGTCGAGTTCAAGTTGAGATTAAATCCCTTGTTAACACAAAGAGTGCAAAACTTGGAGAGCAAGTCAAGGCTAGGCATAGTTTGCTCCCGCAATGGATCTTCCAATCCAGAATACAAGAGATTCAACAACAACGAAATCGAATCAAACTTGCGAGCGATGTATTAAAAATCACGGAAAATACGGTTCGAATATAACCTCCACAAATCTCACAACAAGAAAACACTAGAGAGGAGAGGGATTACCCAACCAAAAAGATAAAACACACAAGATAAGTGGGAGAATCAATCTCTCCACGGAACCACCGACTACACACCGAATGGGGCTGCAACCTTCTTCCTCGGAGTCGTACCGATGGAAGCCACGCCGGAGTCGCACCGAACGGGATGGAGATCACAAGGGGGAGGCTTCACACCTTGGGGGGGGGGGGAGGAAGAGGAGAGACCTTGGCCGAAATTTCACAAGAGTGAAAGTAGGGTTTTTTTCTTCTTCAATGCTTTAACTCATCATAATAGCCTCCTTATATAGGAGTTACAAAACACATCCAACCGTCCAAGATGGAAATGAAATCTCATCCATCTGGGCGGTTAAATACACACCAAATATTTAAATGTAGGAAATAAAAATAATACAAGTCCTCAAGTGAATATAAAATTATTAACCAAGTATGGAATAATTTTATATTCACAAATAGTTGAATAAAATACTAAAACATGATATTTTAAAGAAATTAATCTTCAAGCTGGCCTAGCACGCCGCAGACGGAGGTTGTAACGCGGGCTTCCGTTAGCATCATCATTGCACCTAAAGTCTTTATGTTGTTGCGCCTCGGCAACCGAGTCCTCATCAGGTAGCGTCGGGGGGGGGGGGGGGCGTGCCATCAATCCTCCCCCACTCAAAATCACGTATCTCCGATGCGTGGTCCGAGAGATAGCGGCAGAGAAGCTCGGCATCCAAACGTTGAAGCTCAGTTGTGAGGACCCATTAGTCATCTGAAGAGGGGTGGTCATGCCAACAGATGAGTAAGTGGTAGGTAGCACCATCAGGAGTAGTAAGTGGCTCAGAAGCGAGAATCACATCTGGAGTGAGAAATGTCTTCGGGAACCTGGGAAACATGTCAGTGGTAGGAATAAAAGAAAGCAACGTACCATCCGATGTTATACTTGCGGGGATCGAAGGAGAGAGATCATCCGAACTACCACTCCCCAACCCATCAGAATTTTTAGTGGAGGGTGAAGACGACAAAGAATCCAACACTTGCAGAGGCGAAAAAAACGACGTCAAATCTGAGACAATAAAAATTGGGAGATACCCCAATCAACAGGAAAATCCAACACGAAAGCATTGTCACCTAGCTTCTTTATAATCCGAAAAGGGCTGACGCACTTTAGTGCAAACTTTTTAACGGTGCCTGTTGGCATTCGTTCGGGAACTAATCGGACTAAAACCAGATCGCCGACTTTAAAGTGTGACACCCTCCTATGTAGATTAGCGTGCGTTTGATAAGACTCGTATTGATCAGTCAAGATAGCTCGTATACGTGCATGTAAGTCATGAATATGTTGGGCGAAGGATTTTGCAAATTGACTTATTTTGTACGTTAGAGGCAATGAGACCAAGTCAAGCGGCACGGGGGCCTTGTACCCGTGAACAATTTCGTTAGGAGACATACCCGTGGAACTATTTTTTGAATTATTGTAGTACAATTGGGCATGTGGAAGAAGTAAATCCCAAGTGCCTTTGTGATCGCTCACTAGACATCTAAGAAGATTTCCTAGGCTCCTATTGACTACCTCCGTCTGCCCATCAGTTTGCGGATGATAAGCCGCGGAGAATAGTAATTTTGTTCCCATAAGAATCCACAAGGTTTTCCAAAAGTAGCTAGTGAATTTTACGTCCCTATCCGATACAATAATCTTTGGCACTCCGCGGTGACTAATGACGTACTTAAAATACAGCTTCGCTATGTGAGAAGCGTCGTTGGTCTTTCTATATGGAATAAAATATGCCATTTTGGAGAACCTATCCACAACGACGAGAATAGAGTCGTGACGTCGAAGGGTGGCGGGAAGGCCTAATACAAAGTCCATGCTCACGTCTTCCCACGGTATAGACAGGATAGGTAGCGGGGTGTACAAACCTACATTGGACTTAGTACCCTTAGAAACTTGACACGTACGACAACTGTTCACTACCCTCCCAACCATCGCCTTTTGTTTAGGCCAATAGAATTTCTCCTCTATGAGCATAATCGTTTAGTCTTTCCCAAAGTGTCCACTTAAGCCACCACTATGTAACTCCCAAATGATGTGGAGTCGAAAAGAGGAGCGAGGGATACACAATTTCCCGTTCTTGAATAGATAACCGTCCCTAAATGAAAAGGCCGTGATGGTCATGGGAGAGCTATCCTGGGCAGATAAATATGGCTCCTGAAAATCAGGGCATGTGGCGTATTCATCCTTTATGCGCTCGAACCCTACCACGTTGACTTGCATGGAGGAAAGCAAGAGGGTGAGGCGACTGTGTGCGTCGGTGACTCGATTTTCGGACCCCTTAAGGTGCTTAAGATTAAATGTGTATTCCTGCAAGAAGGATACCCATTTATCATGGTGCGGGCTGATTTTGTGCTGACCGTTGATGAATCGTAATGCTTCATGATCATAGAGGATGACAAACTCCTTAGAAAGGAGATAGTGCCTCCAATGATGTAAAAACCTAACGATCGCATAAAACTCCCTATCATAATTGGAATAATTTAACTTAGCTCCCGCTAATTTCTTACTAAAATAACTAATCGGGTGACCCTCTTGACTCAAGACACCTCAAATTCCTATGCCAGATGCATCACACGTAAGCTCGAAGACCTTGGTGAAGTCAGGGAGATGTAACACCGGTGCTTCAGTCATAAGCTCTTTAATACGATGGAATGCAAACATGGCAGATTTCATCCATGTGAATTCGCCGTTCTTCATGCAGTCTGTAATGGGCGTCATAATGCTTCTAAAATCGCGCATGAAACGATGATAGAAGGTAGCTAATCCGTGGAAACTATGCACCTCTCGAAGGCTAGTGGGCTCAGGACAGTCTCTAATCGCTTGAACCTTTCCTGGTTCAACACGAATACCTTCAGAACCAACTATATAACCCAAGAATTTGACCTCTGAAACAAAAAAATGTGCATTTACTAAGGTTTAGGAATAAGTTTTCCTTCCTTAAGGTGGTGAGGATCACTTTGATGTGGGAGATGTGTTCAGTGGGGGAGGTGCTAAAAACTAGGATGTCGTCGAAATATACTACAACAAACTTCCCCATATACGACCTAAAGATGTGTGTCATCAACCGGGAGAAGGTGCTGGGGGCATTGGATAACCCAAATGGCATCACCAACCGCTCATACAACCCGTCCTTAGATTTGAACGCTGTCTTCCACTCATCCCCCTCTCAGAACCTAATCTGGTGGTAACCACTCCGTAAGTCTAACTTCGAGAAGATTGTGGCACATAAAAGGACATCCAAGAGGTCATCTAGTCGCGGGATTAGAAACCTATATTTTATAGTAATTTTGTTGAGAGCCCGGCTATCAACACACATGCGCCAGGTGCAATCCTTCTTAGGGGCAAGAAGGGCTGGGACAGCACATGGGCTCATACTTGTCCTAATAAATCCCTTACTCAATAAATCCTCTATCTGGGCTTGTAACTCTTTGTGTGCGGGGAGATTAAGCCTATAGTGAGGTTGGTTGGGTAGGTACGATCCAGGGATAAGGTCTATGGCATGTTGTATATCTCTAAGAGGTGGCAACGATGAAGGAAGCTCGTCTAGGTAAACTTCCCTAAACTCATCCAACAATACCCATAGCTCTCGAGGTAAATCATCCAACACACCACTGTCAGTCTTTGCACTCATGAGAACGAGAGCGTACATCATACCCTCAATGAAGGAATCCTTCACACATTCTTTCTTACCAACTAAGTTCAACGCCTTCCTCTCTATAGGGACGGTGGTATCCTTAGCCAACAGTACCCGCTCTTTCGGCACAGTCGGTCTCAATGTGGTGGTCTTGCCATTTAATTTGAACTCATATGTGTTTGCATGACCATAGTGCGTCACGTCACGGTCTTAGAGCCAGGGGAGGCCTAACAACACATAACAAATGTCCATTGGCAGGACGTCGCACCAAACCTCTTCTGTGTAGGATTTGAATGACAGGGGGACTAAGCATCGTTGGGTTACTTTAATAGTAACCTTACTGATCCAAGCAACCTGATAGGTGGTCGGATGCGGTTCAGTAGGATACGCTTAAGGCGACGTTCTCAGAAATGGCGTTCACGCAACTACCACCATCAATAACAAGTTTGCAAAGCTTCTTGCCACTCTTAAAGATCAGGGAGAATATACTCATCCTCTTCCAGTCGTCTACGGGACGAGGGGTGGTCAAAATACAATGCATCACCATAAGGCGGTGATCGTCATCCAAGTCACTAGGGACTCCATCTGGGCCGCTCTCCTCTGCGGCCTCGTATACATAATTGTTAGGGTCGGTAGCTGGCTCTAATAAGGCTAGGGCTTTTGTCTTTGTTGGGCATTCGTAGGCATAGTGGCCTTGAACGCCGCAAGAGTAACAAGTGGTGTTAGCCTTGCTAACCTTCCCTATAGGGATACACTCACTTGCAGCGTTCCTGGTGCTCCAGCGGTGATCACGACTGACTTTGACTCGGTGGATTTGAACTTTCCCTTATCAGGATATGTGGAAGAAGATGCCCTAGTGGTGGACTTGTTCTTCGCAAGAGCGTAACGGGAGGTAGCCTTAGAGGCTAGGTGTTTTTTAATATCTAGGGCGGCATTGAAAGTCGTGTTCAAATCTGTATGCCCATATCGCAAGAGCTTCCTTTGGATATTAGGGTGAAGCCCCTTTTGAAATCTAGATAAAGTGACTTCGGGGATCTCCCTATGGTCACATCGCACCATACGGTCCTTAAGTTCACCCATATATTCAGCCACCGACATTGAGCCTTGCCGAAGGGTGGCAAGCTAATCAAACATCTGCGTCCAATGGTACGCGGGGATGTACTGGTCGGTCAACAGGTTCTTCAATACCAGCCAAACTATAAGGGGGGCTCCGTGTCCGGTTCCTAACCTACGCTCCTTATTCAGCCAAAACGTCTTTGCACGACCTGTAAACTTCATCCGAGCAACTTGAACCTTTCTGGGATCCGTCAGGTTGTGCCACTCGAAGTAACACTCTATGTCCACCGTCTAGTTAAGGAAGATCTGGAGATCTCCCATGCCATCATAAGTGGGGGCATTAATCTTAATGGCTCTCGTGATATCAAACCCTCCTCGTGGCTGTGTTCTCGATGGGGTGCTCGAGGGGAGTCCTCATCTGAATCTGTATCAGGAGTTTGTTGGTGCAGGTTGGGCTGCTCAAAATTAAAGGGGGTGGCGGTGGCCTTTCTTGGTTTTGAAGGATCTATGCTAAAATGTTCCTAAGCTCGATCATTTCGGTACGTAGAACTTCTATAGCCTAAGTGTTGGGATCACCATGCTCGTTCGCAGCCATCCTAGACGTAGAAGGTGTAGAGTATTCTGTTCCTAGTCTAGTGCGCATCCAGGTGTAAAATATTTGGAAAGATGAATTTTTATAGGGCTAACCCTACATGAAAAATAGGATATTTTTATAGTTTCCCGATGTGACGAGAATGTGGAACGTTAAATATATTTTTTTTAACTTTTCACTAAAAATTGCAGATTTTGGAGCGCTATTGGTAGAGCAGAATTTTTTTTGTTTTTTTGTGCGTGCCGACAAGACTAAAGCGAGAACGTTCAATTAGAAAATTGACACATCCGCCTCTGATACCAAATTAATGTAGGGTGGGTCGTGACACACGATAGTTTACGCTAACGGACAACCAACATCATAAAACATGAAAATAAAGAGGAGGGCTCCGACAAACAGCGAACAAAAAGGGGTCGGTTGGCTCCCAAAAATTTGGGACTCGATACCACGTCCTTAGGACCTACCTCTCCAACAAGCACATAAATCGTCGTAAGTCGGACTCGATACAACGTCCTTAAGACCTACCTCTCCAACAAGCACTCACCGCACCTACACAAGCATCTAAACTTTCAACTTGAGCCGCTTCAAACACAGCAAATGCTTAATTTAGGATCAGTGAAAACTTCAAAAGGCGGTCGAGTTCAAGTTGAGATTAAATCCCTTATTAACACAAAGAGTGCCAAACATGGAGAGCAAGTCAAGGCTAGGCCTAGTTTGCTCCCGCAATGGATCTTCCAATCCGGAATACAAGAGATTCAACAACAATGAAATCAAATCAAACTTGCGAGCGATGTATTAAAAATCACAGAAAAGACGGTTCGAATACAACCTCCACAAATCTCACAAGAAGAAAACACTAGAGAGGAGAGGGATTACCCAACCAAGAAGATCAAATACGCAAGATAAGTGGGAGAATCACTCTCTCCACGGAACCACCGACTTCACACGAATGGGGCTGCAACCTTCTTCCTCGGAGTCGCACCGATGGAAGCCATACCGGAGTCGCACCGAACGGGATGGAGATCACAAGGGGGGAGGCTTCACACCTTGGGGTGGGGGGGGGGGGGGGGGGGGAGCGGCAAGAGGAGAGACCTCCTTGGCCGAAATTTCACAAGAGTGAAAGTAGGGTTTTTTTTTTTCTTCAATACTTTAACTCATCATAATAGCCTCCTTAAATAGGAGTTACAAAACACATCCAACCGTCCAAGATGGAGATGAAATCTCATCCATCCGGGCGGTTAAATACATACCAAATATTTAAATGCATGAAATAAAAATAATACAAGTCCTCAAGTGAATATAAAATTATTAACCAAGTATGGAATAATTTTATATTCACAAATAGTTGAATAAAATACTAAACATGATATTTTAAAGAAATTAATCTTCAAGTGGGTCTAGCACGCCGCAGACGGAGGTTGTAACGCGGGCTTCCGTTAACATCATCATTGCGCCTAAAGTCTTTATGTTGTAGCGCCTCGGCAATCTGGTCATCATCAAGTAGCGTCGGGGGGGGGGGGGGGCGCCATCATAAGTGTAGTGCAGCTACTCAAGGTGGTTTTTATCAAGGAAATTTAGTACCCAGAGCGGGCCTCCAATGTGGTGACTATTTGTAAGGCCAACAATGAGTGGAGGATGTGTGTTTATTTTTTAAGCCCGTATAAGGCATGCCCAAGGAATTACTACCCCTACCACTGATAACTCTCATTATTTACTTATTTTTACATAGATTTTATTTAATAAATAGTTTTATTTTAATTAGTTTTTATTAATATTGTTATTAATTCCTCTATTTTCTTATTTTACGTCAATTCGGGCTGCCATTAGCAATTTGAAGTTGCCAGAACTGATCAAGAGAAGAAATAGAGAAAATCTAGGAAAATCGCATTTACACGCCCAGGTCACGGGCGTGACCCTCAGGTCACGGGCGTGACCCTCAGGTCACGGGCGTGACCCTCAGGTCACGGGCGTGACCCTCAGGTCACCGGGCATGACCAGTGGTCGTGTCCAATATAGTGCTTCCAGATTACCATGCCACGTCAATTAAAATTACACGCCCTCATGTCACGGGCGTGACATGGGGCGTGACCAGGAAACGGGCATGGCTTACAAAAGGACCTCCAAATTACATTTCCACGTAAGATTAAATTTACACGCCCATGTCACGGGCGTGACCTTTGTATCACAGGCATGAATCATAGGCATGACATCCTGCTCAGGCATGTCGCAGAATTATGAAGCCAGTTTCAAATCTTGGGAGTTTCAAGCTTACACGCCCTAGGTCACGGGCATGATATATGGGCGTGACTCTTCAGCAGCTGCAATATTTTTTCCCGTTGTTTCGATTTCCAACCATTTTTAGTAACTGTAAAGACATGCCCTAGGTCACGGGCATGACCTAGGGGCGTGACCCGCAAAATAGGAATTTTGGCGGTTTTTCTCCTAACGTTCCCGGGCTTTCAAGAGGACGGTTCCGTACCTGATACGCCCTTAGTCACGGGTGTGACCAAGGGGCGTGACTTTTCAGAAAAATTCTTATAAATTTCATACAGAGCTAGGAGCTAAGGAAACATCTAAAAAGCAGCTAAGAGTCATCTAGGAGTGAAGTAGGAGTAGATTTTTAGCCAGTTTTAGTAATTTGGTTTATAGTTCTTACATTTATTTATTGTAATTTCAATTTCATAGTGTACTTTTGCTTTCCTAATTTTAATTCAAGCACTTTTATTTTCCTAGCATGTCTCTCTCTTTATATTTTTTTACATCATGTCAAGTAGCTAATTTCAATTAGCACTTGATCATGATGAACTTTGAAGTTAAATTAACTTCTTTTTCAAGCTCTCTTTATTTATCATTTTGATTTACCTTTGATTACAATTGTGTCAAATTCACTATTTGATATTAGATCTGTATCCTAGATTTTCCGAGAGGTGTGTTGATATGAGTAGATCACTCAAAGGTAGAAGGAGTTGCATGCACTTCTCGAGAGAGGATGACATGAATCTTCCGGATTGGAGTCAATTCCAATAGTGGGGTTCACTGTATAAAATAAGCTTAGGTATTTTGACTGTCCGAGCGGTCTTAATCGATCAACCTAAGTTTAATCGAGAGCGTATTCTCGAGAGTGATACTTTTATAAATAATGAACCTCCACTGTGAAAGTAGGTAGATTAGAACTTTGAATTTTATGAAAAGTTTATTTTATTTCAAATGGAGTCTAGATCAAGTGTTAATTTTAGTTCATACTTTTCTTAATCTTATATTTTTATATTTGATAAAATAATATTAATTTGCGTGAGTAGAAGTAGTGAATAGGCCCCAAGTCTAATACGACACTTGATCCTATACATTATAATGATAGGTATACTTGCCTTATCGATTTTGAATTACACACAAGCGTAAATTTTAATCATCAAGTTTTTGGTGCCGTTGTCGGTGATTTATTTTTGTTGATATTTTGAAAGCGTAAATTTATTAATTTTATCATTCTCTTTCTCCACCTCCATTTCGATGTTAATTTTATTTTTCAAATTCATTTATATTAGGTAACGGTTGTTTTTTATTTTCTTTTATAAAAAAGATGTATTCTCAATTGGGCGTTGTGCTTGCAAAACTTGAAAATCAACTAAATATTTTGGAAGCCGCACGTAGGTGCAAATTTTTTAATTATTATTGTGGTGCTCCTTATCGAAATGAGGAATGTTATCTTCATTATTATTATCAAAAAATTTCATATGAAAATAATTTTTATAATATTTATGAAAATAATTATTCTCATTTTAATGATTATTCTCCTTCAAATTTTCATGAACACAGTTTTTCTAATTTTTTCTAATTTTCATGAAAATACTTTTTCAAGTCTTAACGAGAACACTTTTTCCGATTTAAATAATTATTCTTCCAACTCAGATGTTAATTTTCTTGTTGGCAAGATCAACCGAAATGATTCCCGAGTAATGTGACTATTTTTTTATCCGAATTTTTGTTCTTCTTTTTCGGCACCACTAGCTTCATCTTCTAATTTTGGGGAATCATCGCAAATTCAAAATCTTTCTCCTCCCCAAAATTTAGATGAAAATTTTTCTTGTTCTAATGATTTTTCCCCTTCTTCGAATATTTCTCCTATGGAGGAACATGAATCTTCAAGTGCTCCCTTAGTGTCTTATTCTGAAGAAGAAGAATTATTATATCAAATATTTATAAATTATATGGGAACACCGGGTGAATTAAAAGAAGAACATGTTTCTGCTCCTACTTCTTCCGATTCCTCTCATCTTATTCATGAATTTTCAAGCACCGATAATAATTTAATATTAGAAAATAAATAACCCGAGCTTATACAAATAGTTTCGCAGAGTCTCCTCCTTGCAAAATTTTTTCTGACACGCTTCTTTTTGATTTTCCTTATACTAATGATTTTCATGTAGAAGAGGAGTCGTTACAATTAAACTTCTTCAACGATCCATTAGCTTCTTCTCTTCAAAAATTCAAATCACCTCAGGTATGGATAGGTGATTTGAATTTACATATTCAAGTCCACTGCCAGAAGTAAAATCAAGAAGAAAGCGGAGGAGTAGCCGGGCGAGTGTCTTAAGCGTATTCACCCAAGCGTGAATTAAGGGAGTGGCCCGCTCAATTAAAATTTTATTTTCCTTTTTCTTAATAATACTCGTCTAGCTTAAAGACCGGAAAAAGAAAAGCGCTTTTGGGAGACAACCCTTACTTATCATTTACTTTCTTGCATTTTCATTTAAAAAAAATTTAATCTATTTTCTTTTTCTTTTTCCCCCTTACTTGCCATATAAACATTAGATACAATGTTTATTTTTAAGTTTGGGGTGGGATCTCTTTTTTTTTTTTTATTTAAAAAAAATTAAAAAACTTGAAAAATCTTTAAAAATTACAAAAAAATATTTTTGATTTTCTTTTTTCTAAAAAAATTCAAAAGACAAAAAAATTTAGAAAATAAAAACTTAATTTCTTAGAAAGGGATGTTTGGGATATCACCCCATCTTACCTTAGTACCAGTGTGAGCCCTTCACAGGGTATACCTCTAGAATTCTAAAAAATAACAAAAAATTTAGGTCTAATTTTAAATAGAGAAATCATTATTTCAATATTTATTCAAATGTAAAATCTCTAGTATTCAACTTTACATAGTATTTAGAGAATTTCTATACTTTAATTAAATTTTAAATTTTGGAGTAGAACTGTTGGCCATGCTGTGTTCCTAGTCAAGTGCATGTGTAACTTGAATTTTATGTAGAATTAAAATTTAGCATACAGTTAGATTTTTAATTTTCTAAATGAGTGGAAATAGTTTATTTTATTTTCATTTTGAAATCGGTAGAAATCCAAAAATAATTTAGGTAAGTACGTAGAAGTCTACTTGAGAAATATTTTGCGAATCAAGAGTAAAGGTTTTTTCTAGATATTTAGAACTTGCCCTTTAGCGATTCTCAAGACTTTCATAAGTTAAACTTATTAAGATGAATAGGATATATGCATTTATTTTGGCCAGTTTGAGCCTTTGAACCCGTACCTATCAATTTATCATTGCTAAACCACTTTGAGCCTATTACCCTACCTTTTGTTTTAGCTCCTCCAAATATTTCAACAAGGCCTTAAAGGCATCCTAATCACACACCTAAGTCAGAGCTCGATAATGGTTTTACATGTAAAACTTGGTGAGTGATTTGGAGTTATTTAATGTTTGTGACAATTCCTATCGAAAAAGAGCTGATTTTATTTCTCCTTACTTTTAAAATTATTAGAAAAATCTTTAAAAGGGGAAGAAATAGAAATAAAATTAAAAAGGGATGAAAAGTTTTTATTAAAGAAGAAAAAAAGGTTTGGGAAATTGGCTATGTTTTTAAAGCCATGATTATTTATTTCGTGTGAGCTCTCTTTAGGTTTTGGTATGACTAGCCGTCATGTTTATCTTTGATTATCGGCACCAAAACCTAAGCCTACGTTTCAACCTAGTTAAGTCCTATTGATTTATGCTTATAAGTTAGACTAGTGTCATGGCGAGAGAGTGAAAGGGCAAGCCTATGGTCTCGATATTGATGGATTTCTTTGGAGGATATCTTGATCTTCATTTTGTGTAACGTCAATCTTAGTACACACGCTCCTTCTCCTTATAATTTTAGGATTTACCGGATTTTTAATTTTGAAGTAGAAATAATAAGTGGAAACACATTCTCGAAAAATAAAAACTAATTTGTATGCTGAGTAGGTTTTTCTACTAAAATAGTGACGCACATAAGCATACGACTTCACAGTTTACTCCTTAGGTTGAATTTTCTTTTCTAGCGTTGAAATTATTCTGCTTCCTATGGAAAGTTATTTGCTCGGGACTAGAAAATGAGTAAGTATGGGCGCAAAAAATGAGTGGAGGATGTTGGTTGTTTTTAAGTCCCTATAAGGCATGCCAAGGAATTACTACCCCCTACCATAAATTGTCTTCCAAGTCAATTCTTTCATGGGTTTTCCTGTAATGAGTTTCCTATATGCATTCTCAGTATCATTAGATTAAATATTACTCTTAGTATCAACTTCTTTTTTAATTTGGGACACATAATTGATTGTATTCAACAAAAATCCAAGTTCAATTAGAGTTGAGATAAGAACATCCTTATATTCTCAATATAATGTTTAGGTATCTCCAGCAAATTAGATGCCTATGAATCAAATCTATAAAGTCATATTTCACCTAAATTTTGTTAAAGAAAGTTTTATTTGACTTGACTTCTCATCAACACAAGAGATGTCCAATACTAACAACCTCATGGAATAGACAAGTCATCAAGTACTAGATAAATCAATGATTGCTAGATAGATGGAGCATTCAAAAAAGCGCATCCGTTGA